>CM033627.1:2561284-3236284 GCA_019453435.1 Rhinogobius similis
TCACCTCATGTCCTTAGCTTTGTGCTTTTGAGTTTAAGCATTATTTTACAATATTATAACAAATAATTAGGCTATTTCATATGGCCTATTATATACAGGTAATAATTTACTCCAAATTCCTACTATTTAGACTACCATACTGTTTATACAGACACAGTATCAGTATCAAAAAAAAGAATAAAGATCAGTGTCAGATTGATTGTGTGAATCTTGATGCATCGTATTCCAAGCTTAGCTCAAATCGGATCAGATCGTTGGTTGTGAGAAATACATTTCAAATTAATCAGATCGCAGCGAGTGTTTCGAGGTGCACACCGTTAGGCCTGGGACGATATTGAAATGTTATGTCACGATTATCTTGGCCAAAATAATTGCGATTAACGATAATATCACGATAGTTATTAAAATTGCTGATCGGTTTGAAAAAATGACATATAAAGACATTACTTTCTCATTACTTCTGACATATTTGTACTGTACGATCTAGAAGAGAACATAAAGGGTAAGTTGCTTTTTTTCTGCACAATCTGGAGACAAAATGGCGATTATCTTTGTTGCCGATTATCACGATGACACAAAATGTAGCACAAACGATTATTGTCTTCCTTTTTATCACAATATTATTGTTTATTGTCCCATCCCTACACACCGTATCAGACTGAGATCTGGGATTCCCGTCTTTCCCATACTTAATCTCAGCTCTAACTGCAATACTACTCAGAACAATTCATCACAGTTCCATGTTTTGTTTCCTCAGAATTGCACATTTACAGAGACAGTTGGGCTTGTTTTGTTCCAGATAAGAACGAGTGCGGCGAGTTCGGAGTCTGCTCTCACGTTTGTAACAACACCAAGGGCTCGTACAAATGCAGCTGCCACAAGTACTTCAACCGCATCAACGACACGTGCAAGGCCGACTGTGAGTAACCGCTTCATGAACCGTCTGTTGTCTCTGTGTTGTTTGTCTGCAGGTAATAAAAGCAGCCAGGCATTTTCAACCACATGTCTACGCAGTGATTACATATTATTGTTGTCTTTTACTGATGAATGTGTTTGTAAAGCCACTTCTGCCCTTTAAAGTCCATATGACAGATTCTCGTGTTTCTCTAATACTGACTTAGTTTGGTGGGAGGGCACTTGTGTTAAATAATTTGCATAGTTTTACGTCTGTGAAGTAGCAGTTTGTGAAGAAAATATGAAAAATTTAAGTTCAAAATGAAAGTGCTGCGTTCTGAAATGGAATCCCTCTGTGATGTCATCAAAAAACGACGCACAGTTGAAAATAAACAGACGGTTAACGCTCGACTGAAACATCTCTGACAGTTTAAAGCAGGGGTGTCCAAACTTTTTCCACCTACTTTTGTACTTGTTACTTTCCACAAGAGTGTCAATAAATTAAATTGTTTGTATCACAATAATCATTAAAAAAAAAAAAAAAAAGTATCATGGCATCGCAGGGTCGTCGACAGAAATATGGGGGCCCGGGACAAGAACCCTCACATGGGCCCCCCTTCAATACAAATGAATAGGAAGAGGGTCCAATTCTGGGCCCTTAAGACCTTGGGGCCCGGGACAAGAACCCTCACATGGGCCCCCCTTCAATACAAATGAATAGGAAGAGGGTCCAATTCTGGGCCCTTAAGACCTTGGGGCCGGGACAAGAACCCTCACATGGGCCAACCTTCAATAAAAATGAATAGGAAGAGGGTCCAATTCTGGGCCCTTAAGACCTTGGGGCCCGGGACAAGAACCCTCACATGGGCCCCCCTTCAATACAAATGAATAGGAAGAGGGTCCAATTCTGGGCCCTTAAGACCTTGGGGCCCGGGACAAGAACCCTCACATGGGCCCCCCTTCAATACAAATGAATAGGAAGAGGGTCCAATTCTGGGCCCTTAAGACCTTGGGGCCCGGGACAAGAACCCTCACATGGGCCCCCCTTCAATACAAATTAAAAGGAAGAGGGTCCAATTCTGGGGCCTTAAGACCTTGGGGCCCGGGACAAGAACCCTCACATGGGCCCCCGTTTAATACAAATGAATAGGAAGAGGGTCCAATTCTGGGGCCTTAAGACCTTGGGGCCCGGGACAAGACCCCTCACATGGGCCCCCCTTTGATACAAATGAATAGGAAGAGGGTCCAATTCTGGGCCCTTAAGACCTTGGGGCCCGGGACTAGACCCCTCTCATGGGCCCCCGTTCAATACAAATGAATAGGAAGAGGGTCCAATTCTGGGGCCTTAAGACCTTGGGGCCCGGGACAAGAACCCCCACATGGGCCCCCCTTCAATACAAATGAATAGGAAGAGGGTGCAATTCTGGGCCCTTAAGAATTGGGGCCCGGGACAAGAACCCTCACATGGGCCCCCCTTCAATACAAATGAATAGGAAGAGGGTCCAATTCTGGGCCCTTAAGACCTTGGCCCAGGACAGTTGACCCCTTTGTCCCCCCCTGTCCACTTCCCTGCACATTCACACTGTCCACGCTGATAACATCGTCCTCCTGCGTCTGTTCCTCTCTCAGCTCAGCGTCAGGTTTTGTACATCGCCGACGACAACGAGATCCGGAGCCTGGACCCCGGGATGCCGAGCTGGAGGTACGAGCAGATTTTCCAGGGAGACGCCAACGTCCGCATCAACGCCATGGACCTTCACATCAAAACCAACAAAGTCTACTGGACCAACTGGCACACGGGCCGGATCTCCTCGTACGACCTGCCGTCCAACCCCTCGTCGCCAAACAGCAACCGCAACCGGCGCCAGACCGAGTCCCGCGTGTCGCACCTGGAGGTAACGCCCGTGTGGGGCGGGGGGTACGGGGGTGGAATCATGGGCTGGTCCCTTTAATGCAGCTGTCTGTTCAAACCATAGACCGCACATATCGATGGACTATGGGTTTAGTTTATTTTAAATGAATGATAAACTTATGAGCAATTGCTTATAGCTATGATTTATAACATTTGCATAGAACTATTTTAAGTTGGCAAGTTTTTTTTAAACTTGCCAATACTGTCAAATTTAACCTATAGATTTTTAAACAAATACGGCCTTTTTTAACACTAGGTGCTGCTAGAATGTTTCTCCATTCAATGATTTTATCCCATATTGAATATTGCATAACAAGTTGGTCTCTAACCACTGTTACCAATTTGAAAATATTTGAATCATTGTTTAAACTTTACTCTTTACTCAGATGGACTGCAGTCCATCTGCACCTAAAAGCTACAAACCACTCGTTTGAGGACAGTGAGGTGAAGATATTGAGCAGAAGAAGAACTGGTTTGAAAGAGGAGTAAAGGAGGCTATTTTTGTCAAAAGAGAGAATCCTTCTCTAAACAGGAATGGGGGCTTAAGATTTAATTTGGCTAAGATTTATGACCGCCTCCTAACACCTTGGTCCAGATCAATAGACCAGTCAAATGCTAATGAGGTCATCAGCAGTGAGGAGGGAGCAACAGCTATCAATAGAACAATAGATCTAAGACAATAATAGACCTTAGCCACAGGTGAAACTGGGCAGGGCCAACTATTAAACTAACAAAGACAGGCCAATTATCGAGTTTCAGGTGACAAACAAACAATTTTCCAAACAAAGACAAGTGTTCAGTGACTCCTCCCTGTGGGCAGGACTCTCACTACTCAGAGGAGCATATAAGCCTGAGTTCCCAGACCAGCTCTCTGATTGACAATGACTTTTGGATAAAAGTCGAAACGTCTCGATCTTCAAACAGCGTCCGGATGACAACCTCTGAAACCTTTTCTACGTTGTTTCAATACATTATTTCTTATTTCAATCCAAATGATCTGTCACTGGGTTAAGGTCATTTTACTTACCCCACTGACAAATGTATTTTCTTATTTTAAGCAAAATTATTGTATGATCATCAGAAATACCTTGGAAACCAGTGAAATATTCAGCATCACATCAACAATTAAATCTCATTGAGTCAAAACTTCTCAAATCCAGATAAAAAAGATAAATTCAAGCCATTTTAAGCTTGGATAGATTTACATTTTTTGCTGTGTACATCCATGAATATCGAACATCTAAAATGACCGCAGACATAACACAGATCCAAATGGGAATCTAAAACACAATAAACCACATTTTAAACAATCAATACAAACAAAACACTGACACGTCTGATTTTCTCGTTTGTATCGCACTTGAACGATCAGTGTGTCTGTGTCGACCGGCTCCTCCAGTGACACTTGTTGGTTCATGGCTGTGTGCTGCTGTTGTTTGTGTTAGATTCCTGACCTGAAGATGCCGCGGGGTATCGCTGTGGACTGGGTGGCCGGGAACCTGTACTGGACGGACTCTGGGCGCGACGTGATCGAAGTGGCACAGCTGGACGGGCGGCATCGCAAAACTCTGATCTCGGGCATGATCGACGAGCCGTACGCCATCGTGGTCGACCCCCACGGAGGGTAAGGGCCAGCGCAAACACTGAGCTTCAGCCAGTGTGCTGCAGGACACTGGGGCCTTGAGGGTGCTTTTAAATGTGCTTTTAAAAATTCCAATATGGATTTTCCAACCGATTCACACATGGATTTAATTGTCTAATACAGTGTTTTTCAACCTTTTTTGAGTTGTGGCACACGTTTTGGGTTTAAAAGCCACCACAGCACGCCACCGACCACCAAAACATGACAAAATCAGACCATTTAGTTAAAAATATTGTATATAATGAGGTAAATAATGTCTGTGGCGCTGTCTAGTTCTTTGAATTTGGTAATAATGATGGTTTAGTTCTTTAAATTTGGTAACAGTGATGGTTTAGTTCTTTAAATTTGGTAACAGTGATGGTTTAGTTCTTTAAATTTGGTAATAATGATGGTTTAGTTCTTTAAATTTGGTAACAGTGATGGTTTAATTCTTTAAATTTGGTAACAGTGATGGTTTAGTTCTTTAAATTTGGTAATAGTGATGGTTTAGTTCTTTAAATTTGGTAATAGTGATGGTTTAGTTCTTTAAATTTGGTAATAATGATGGTTTAGTTCTTTAAATTTGGTAACAGTGATGGTTTAGTTCTTTAAATTTGGTAACAGTGATGGTTTAGTTCTTTAAATTTGGTAACAGTGATGGTTTAGTTCTTTAAATTTGGTAACAATGATGGTTTAGTTCTTTAAATTTGGTAACAGTGATGGTTTTGTTCTTTAAATTTGGTAACAGTGATGGTTTAGTTCTTTAAATTTGGTAACAGTGATGGTTTAGTTCTTTAAATTTGGTAACAGTGATGGTTTAGTTCTTTAAATTTGGTAACAGTGATGGTTTAGTTCTCTAAATTTGGTAATAGTGATGGTTTAGTTCTTTAAATTTGGTAATAATGATCTTTTTGCGTTCTTTTTTGGTGAAATTGTTGCTCAGGACACTCCAAAAAGGTCTATTAGTTCATTAAATCCTCATTTGTGAATCTGTTAACTCAAACTGGACATTTTCTGAAGGCAAACCTGGCAAAACCTCAAGGCGCACTAGTGTTCCCCGACACTGGCTGAAAATCAAGGGTCTAATATACCATTTTAGAGTGTCCTGAGCAAACCTGCACTTGTTGTATACATTAAACACACGCCGCTCGGACCTGTTTTACATCAAACGTGTGACTAAAATGAGCCTCATTTCAAACTGAAGCTGTTTCTGAACCCTTTAGAGCATAAACTATTGTCTGGACTCTTTGTGAAGCTCAGACTCTGGAGTTTTGTGTCTGATTTACTCTGATTCCACTTGGAAACAAACTCTGATCAGAGGAATATCAGACTTTAAAGTCCACCTACATTTTCTTTGTGAAATCTATGAAGAAGTGAAGCTGTGTCTGTAGATTTTGCCTCATTGACTTTTGTTGGTTTTGACAATTCCTTTTTCAAAGCTTAAGCTAATTTAACAAAAAAATAGTTTTAGGGACTTGTAATAAAGTAAAAAAGTCCAGGCGGAATCCATATAAAAGTTTTAAATTTTAGTGTAGTTTTAAAATGTGTAAATAAAAGTGTTTGTTTTTGCTGAACAGGAAAATGTACTGGGCCGATTGGGGAAACCATCCAAAGATCGAAACAGCAGCGATGGACGGCACCATGAGAGAGATTCTGGTGGAGAAAAACATCCAGTGGCCCACAGGTAAAACACGTTGATTTTATTTCCCTCCTTTTTTTCATTTCCCTTTTTTCTTTTGATAGTTTTAACTGAAAAAACAGATAAATGTTGTTGTAATCCCTCATTCGTCCAGTTGTGATCATTGACAAAGCTTCAAAGATGGTCATTTGTTTAAAGATCAAGCCGTTTCGAGTTCCATCCTGAAGTATTTTGTGAACGGTCAGCACTTTGTCTATAATAAAGATTAAAGATATTCGGCTACATTAATGCTACGTTACAATTCTGTTCCTTTTTCACATTTATCCAAACCAGATACTGAAGGCTCCATTGGCCTCTGATTTGCCCCGCCCCCTGTCAGTCTGTCCAGTGTGTGCGCTGATTGTCACACGTGCATTTGTTTACCTTTTATTCACCTTATTCCTGAAGTTTCCGTACGTGCCGCCGTCTTGTTTCCGTTGTATTATTTACATGGAGCAGACGAGCTCAACAGAAAATAAGTTCTACATGGACTAAAAAGACGTTTTCAGGCCTCAGGAAATCGTTGCGTTGTGACTTGTTGTTGCTCGTGTTCATTAACATTTTACACAAATCAATCTACTTTATGTAATATTTTAGCGTCAGACTTTTCCCTCGTTCGTCATTAGCTTTAACAGAGTTCTCGTCAAACGGAAGTGCGTTTACAACAAAAGTGCGTATCTGGCAAAAAAACGGCAAAAGTCCTGGTCCTGGCTCTGGTCCTGGTCCTGGCTCTGGTCCTGGTCCTGGTCTCTCTGGTCCTGGTTCTGGCTCTGGCTCTGGCTCTGGTCCTGGCTCTGGTCCTGGTCCTAGCTCTGGTCCTGGTCCTGGTTCTGGTTCTGGCTCTGGTCCTGGCTCTGATCCTGGTCCTGGTTCTGGCTCTGGCTCTGGCTCTGGTCCTGGTCCTGGTCCTGGCTCTGGTCCTGGTCCTGGTCCTGGTCTCTCTGGTCCTGGCTCTGGCTCTGGCTCTGGCCCTGGTCCTGGCTCTGGTCCTGGTCCTGGTCCTGGCTCTGGTCCTGGTCCTGGTCTCTCTGGTCCTGGTCCTGGTCCTGGCTCTGGCTCTGGTCCTGGTCCTGGTCTCTCTGGTCCTGGCTCTGGCTCTGGCTCTGGCCCTGGTCCTGGCTCTGGTCCTGGTCCTGGTCCTGGCTCTGGTCCTGGTCCTGGTCTCTCTGGTCCTGGTCCTGGTCCTGGCTCTGGCTCTGGTCCTGGTCCTGGTCCGCCCACTTTTGCCGCTAATGACGAACGAGGGAAAAGTCTGACGCTAAAATGTTACATAAAGTAGATTGATTTGTGTAAAATGTTTAATGAACACGAGCAACAACAAGTCAACAACACAACGATTTCCTGAAAACGTCTTTTTAGTCGAGTAGAACTTATTTTCTGTTGAGCTCGTCTGCTCCGTGTGAACTACAACGGAAACAAGACGGCGGCGCGTACGGTAACTTCAGGAATAAGGTGAATAGTCCACGTACAAAAAGTGCAGTGTGAAAACAATCTGAACCAACTGGGAAACAAAGTCAGCATCAGATCTGAATCGACGGAGCGGACTATCCCACTTTTCTGTGTCCTAAGGATTTCTAATGTAAATCTTTACCTGTTTCCTTTCTTTGTGTATTACAGGTCTGGCCGTGGATTATTTTAACGAGCGTCTGTACTGGGCCGACGCCAAACTCTCTGTGATCGGCAGCGTCCGACTGAACGGCAGTGACGCTGTGGTCGCCGTCAGCAGCATCAAGAACGGTAACAACCTCCGCTTTTTACCTCTTTATACTTGATCGTCAAATGAAATGTCCGGTGCCTGAACGTGTTTGGTTTCCGTGTGTCAGGAATCCAGCAGCCGTTCAGCATCGACGTGTTCGAGGACTTCATCTACGGCGTCACTTACGTCAACAACTACGTGTTCAGAGTCAATAAATTTGGCAAAGGTCCAGTGGAGAACCTGACCACAGGAATGAACCACGCCACGGATCTGGTCCTGTACCATCGCTACAAGCAGCCGGAAAGTGAGTGGAAAAGTATTCAAATATACATCACGTCTACCGTAAAATGCGGACTATAAGCCGCTACTTTTTCTCATGATTTTAATCCTGCGGCTTATACAGTGGTGCAGCAAATGTATGTATTTTTCCGCGAACAGCCTCTAGGGTAGAGTTTAGATCGGGCTCAAAAACTCAAGTCCGACCCGCCTGAGCCCGTGCACGTACTGTCTGAACTGACTCAGAGTCATTTGCTGCGTGATTGACCGGCCGCACACATGTGTCCGAACCCAAACCGAGCCCGCGCACGTGTAGAACCGGAGTTAGGTAAACTGAGTTCTGAGCAGAGGTTTATTGGCAGAATAAGTAAGTAACTACGTGTTTAGTGTTCTACCTGCACCAACGGGACGTCCCCTGTACCAGACGGGCCTGTTCCTTCGCTGACACTGGCCCACATGATCTCTCTCTCGCTCCTTTCTTCTCTCTATCTCTCTCCTCCTGCTCTTTCTCCTCCTGCTCTCTCTTTTTTCTCTCTCCTCCTCCGTGTAGCAGCCGCACACTTTCATTAAGGCGTCTTTTCCCACGTCACATATTTTGACCACTTCTTCAGGATGAGGAGGAAAACAACACAGCACTGGCTGCACACCGCACTCTTTCCGTGGAGCGCATGTTACAAAACACATACGCGCCTCTGTCATGTGCGCGCCTCTTCCCGAACCGGCCCGACAACGTAAATGTTTCAACGCAGACACCCACGGCTTATAGTCAGGTGCGGCTAATATATGCACAACGTTGTTTTTCCTTGTAAATATGGCTGGTGCGGCTTATACTCGGGAGCGCTCAATAGTCCGCATTCTACGGTAATATAACAGATGGATAGTAACCCATTGTAGTCCACTTTCTGTACTGTGCATTTAGAGGCTTAAAGCAGTGTTTTTCAACCTTTTTTGAGTTGCGGCACACTTTTTGGGTTTAAAAGACACCACAGCACACCAACTACTATTAAAACATCACCAAATCAGACCATTTAGTTCAAAAAGTACAGTACATAATGAGTTCGTCGATGTAAACCCTCATTCGTCCAGGTGTGGTTCATCGTAGAAAGGGTTTCAGGGGTTGTCATCCGGACGCTGTTTGAAGATCGAGACGTTTCGACTTTTATCCAAAAGTCATTGTTAATCAGAGAGCTGGTCTGAAAACTCAGGCTTATATGCTATAATCACTCTTCTGATTTTTCTGAGCTTCAAACCCTGTTCTAACAATGTTCCGTCATCAAAAACACACCTGGAGTAGCATTCAGCTGCATTCACGCTGTTTTGAGGAATGTTTATTAGAAAATCCTCTCCCTCCGAGCGTCAAACACACTTCCTGCTGAACTTCTGGCATTTTCTGACATATTTTCAGACTTCATACGTCACTTATCCAAGAATCTTCTGCTGTTTTAAGTCCTTAAATCAACACCAAACTCCTCCTGAGCATTTCTGCCTCTAAACACAATAACTACTGCAGCAAATCCACATCATAACATCTTTTCAGCGCCAACTTCACTAGATTGTATATAGCTCTGGCGCCATCTGCTGGCTGGATGCACTCAGTAAGTGTCATTTCATAGTGACTGACAACACAGGTCACAGAATGAATAAGAAAAAAAAAGTTACAAAACATAGGATGTCAAATTTAAGGCACCCAAGAGCAGGTTTAAAGGCAATGCAAAAAAAAAAAGCATAATATTTTCCCTTTAATTACCCCTGAAAATGTGGTTATTATTATTTTTCTTCTTTTTTTGTATGGTTTCTACAAACACATTCAGCTGAGAATAACTAATTTATAGACTACCAGCTGATATTATGATACAGTGAGGTTTGTATTTGCAAGAAAAATAGCGGACCAATTTCACAAAGATCTTGAGTCGTATTATGAAGAAAATACTCAAATTGTAAAAGTTTTCATTTTTGTTAACAACTTTGATAATGTGTGAGCAATGATTTCACTTTATTTAGAAAAAAACAGAGCGACGGGGCCCTCAGATATATGCTATAAGGTCTCTCCCATAGAACTATAATAAAACCTGGAAGATGAATCCAAGATGGCCGCCCTGTTTATCCCTGTGGCCTGAGCTCATTGGCGCATGACCCCAAAAAAGTTTCTTACTTCCGCATTTACTTCCTGATATGGAGGCGGCCATCTTTGTTTTACTTCCTGATACGGAGGCGGCCATCTTTGCTTTAGGGCGCCACGTGACGACAATCCCCCACTTCATATAAAAACGGTAATTTCGGTGATTTTAGAAACGGTAGAAAAGAACATTTCCTTCAATTTTATTTAAATGCCGATAATAATTCAGTACTGTCTGTGATTATAATGAGCAATGATAGAAAAAGGCTGGTTCCAAGAGGCTGCAGTACCTCACACGACCACTAATCAATCTGGGACCACAGACAGAGGGGGCGTGTCTTATCCAGTTCATTTAATACATCCATGGTCTCTCCTATGTAACATTCTCATCACTTAGAGTAGCATATACGCCTGAGTTTCTATACCAGCTCTCTGATTGACAATGACTTCTGGATAAAAGTCGAAAGTCGGTGTTCGCTGAGGTCTAAACTTCAACAGGTTTCACACACTATAAAACAGCATATTTTGTTGTTTGCAGAGGACTTATTTTTTCACTTATTTTACCTAAACAATGCCAGTCTTCATAAGTAGTTCACTGCGACCGTTCAGTTCGAGATTTTGATCGTATTGCTATCGTTTCTGCGTCACCACTGACCGTATTTTGTCTCTCCAGTGACAAACCCGTGCGACAGGAAGAAGTGCGAGTGGCTGTGCCTGCTGAGCCCCAGCGGCCCCGTCTGCGTCTGCCCCAACGGCCGCACCCTGGACAACGGCACCTGTGTGGAGCTGCCGGCGCCCACTCTGTCCCCCATCTGTGAGTACAAGCACCTCCGGGTCAGGGCACTCTGTTCACCTTATTCTGCAGTTTTTTACCACAGATCTGCACTTCTGTTGTAAACGCACTTCCGTTTGACGAGAACTCCGTTAAAGCTAATGACGAACGAGGGAAAAGTCTCACCGCTAAAATGTTACATAAAGTACATTGATTTGTGTAAAATGTTTAATGAACACGAGCAACAACAAGTCACAACGCAACGATTTCCTGAGGCCTGAAAACAGCTTTTTAGTCCATGTAGACAAAAATGTGACAAAAATGCGATTAAAAGTGACAAAAACGTGGAAAAAAACAGAATAAAGTGGCAAAAATGCAGCAATAAGTGACGAAAACGCAACAAATGACAAACAGGTGACAGTAAGTGATGAAAATGTGACAATAAGTGACAAAAACACAAAAGGTCTCGCCGCTAAAATGTTACATAAAGTAGATTGATTTGTGTAAAATGTTTAATGAACACGAGCAACAACAAGTCACAACGCAACGATTTCCTGAGGCCTGAAAACGGCTTTTTAGTCGTGTAGACAAAATGTGACAAAAATGCGATTAAAAGTGACAAAAACGTGGAAAAAACCAGAATAAAGTGGCAAAAATGTGGCAATAAGTGACGAAAACACGACAAGTGACAAAAACGTAACTAAATGACTGACAAAAATGTGAGTAAAAGTGACAAAAACGTGACAAAAAAACGGAAGAAAGTGACAAATGCACGACAATAAGTGACAAAAACGTGACAAGAATGCAACTAAAAGTGAGAAAAATGTGATTAAAAGTGAGAAAAATGCGGGAAAATGTGACAATAAATGAGACAAACGAGACAATAAGTGACAAACAGGTGACAGCAAGTGACGAAATAAGACAATAAGTGACAAAAACACGAAAAGTCTCGCCGCTAAAATGTTACATAAAGTAGGTTGATTTGTGTAAAATGTTTAATGAACACGAGCAACAACAAGTCGACACTTCCTGCTGAACTTCTGGCATTTTCGGACATATTTTCAGACTTCATACGTCACTTATCAGAGAATCCACTGTTTTTCATCCTTAAATCATCACCAAACTCCTCCTGAGCATTTCTGCCTCTAAACACAATGGACTAATGGTTAATTAGTCCATTTTATTTGTAGTTCTATCGACCAAACGACTAAAAGCACACCGGCCTTCTTCTGTACGCAGCAGTGACACCCCTTGTGCTCCACAGCGCCCCCCAGTGGCCCGTGCCTGGTGCAGTGTCTGAACGGAGGCAGCTGTTTCCTGAACGCGCACAAACAGCCCAAGTGCCGCTGTCAGCCCAACTACGGCGGGGAGCGCTGCGAGCTGGACCAGTGCAGAGACTACTGCAGGAACGGGGGCACCTGCACGCCGTCCCCTACAGGTCAGACGCTGTACTGCACCTCTGCCGCTCTCTGCAGCCGGGGCAGAGGGATTCTTGTGTGTTTGGGAACTCGCAAATATCATGAGACTTCATCTAGCTGCAAAAAATTTACTTACATAAGAGTCATTTGTAGGAATATATCTGTTTATTTATAATATGAAAGTCTGGTATCTTAAAGTGTGTACAACAGGTTTTCATAATTTTCTAATTTTGACTTTATTCAGTGCATTAATACCTGTTGTAAATATAAATTATAGTTTTACGCCAATCAAGTAGCTATTTGTGGAGAAAAGTTGAAAAATCTGTTCATAATTACAGGAAGTAAACAAAATGATGACATCACGCTGGGGAGACAAAGGTTATGCATAATTTACACAAAATGAATTACTTTTTTTAACGTTTATACATGAATTCAACAAAATAAAGGTGTTCACATGTATGTTTATTTGTCAAATAAACAAATCTGTGACATCTGAGGAGTTTTGGCCCACTGCGCATGATGGTCGCTATGGTAATTTCCTAGTGTGATGTCATCATTTACAACCAGGAAGCAAAAAAAAAAAAACTAAAAAATTGCTAAACCGCAATGAAATTTGTGAAGTTTTTTTAACACAATTTGAAACATATTTATCTTAACTGCATTTTTGTCAAACGAGTGTCCAACCTGTCAAAGGCCCTTTAAAACTACTCTTGAAAGTACGGTTTTATTGAAAAGGTTACTCAATAAATGTACTTGAATAAATGTACTACCCACCTGTGGTAATAATTGGTGATATTCATTGATTCCAGGCCTTTATAAATGTTATGACAGTTTAAGTTTTTGTCCAGATTAAAGGGGCTGTACCTGATTTTAAAAACAGAACTACTTCATTTGAATTTTTTTCATGTAATAATGTTAAACCTGTTTTGCTCCAGCATATATTGTAAAAGCATCTATTCAGGTGAAAATGAGACCACAGCACTTTCTCTGCATCTGTTTATAGAGCATTGTATTTTCTAAGAAGGAGGAAATGTGTCGTTAGCATGCTAATGTTTGTTAGCTTAACTCTGGACGGCAAAACTCTCTCCGGTCTCAGAGACGCATGAAAAGTGATTATAACCTCGTCACAGTGAATATTTATGATGCTGGGTTAGAAAAGTGAGCGATACACGTGACTGATGTGAAGAGTTGAACATGGAATAGTTCTGTTTTTCACATTTCAAAAAAGTAAAAATCAGGTACAGCACCTTCAAAGTCTCTATGAAGGTTCTTATGTTTGTCTAATTCTGACTTAGTTTGGTGGGAGGGCGCCTGAGGTAAATATTTATCATAGTTTTACATCTGTAAAGTTGCAGTCTGTGAAGAAATTTAGAAAAATAAAACCTTAAAATGACAGGAAGTTGAGGTCTAAAACAGAATCCCTCTGTGATGTCATCAAAAAGCGACACGACATTGAAAATAAAGAAACAGTTAACACTCAATTTTTCTGACAGTTTAAACGGTCATTCAACAAAATAAAGACGTTATCAGGTATTATTATTTGTCGCATCATAACTGTTGTGTAATTTATATGAATTTTGGGTCTTGTTTTCAAAATGGTTGCTAGGTAACAGTTGCAGAATTACCTCTATGTCACACTTGTGCTCATGTTCAACCAGGAAGTGACATTATAAACTTAACAAAAATGTCAAACTGGAGACAAACAGGCAAAATGTTTAGTAAAATCTTAAACATAATCAGGCTGTGTCGTCTAATCTTTCATAGAGACTTTAACTTAAAGGGCCCCTGACAGGTTGGACGACTCATTTGACAAAAATACAGTTAAGATCAATATATTTCAAATTTTGTTAAAATAAGTCACAAATTTTATCACAGTTTAGCAATTTTTTTAATTTTTTTTGTTTACTTCATGGTTGTGAATGATGACATCACACTAGGAAATTACCATAGCAACCATCCCGTACATGGGTCCAAAACGGATTCAGTGCCACAGATTTTTTTACTTTACAAATAAAAATACATGCAAACGCCTTTATTTTGTTAAATCAATGTTTAAAGGATCAAAAATAGTCGTTTATTTTGTGTAAATTATGCTTAACTTTAGTCTCCTCAGTGTGATGTCATCAGTTTGTTTACTTCCTGTAATTTCCAACATATTTTTCAACTTTTCTCCACAAACGGCTGCTTGATTGGTGTAAAACTAAAATGTAAATGTACAACTGGTATTAATATACCAAAGAAAGTCAAAAGTAGAAAATCATGAAAACCTGTCATACGCCCTTTAAGATTCGTTGCGTTCCTGTTTTCATATTTGACGTAGACTTTGATTAAACCTCTCTGCGTGTGGTCCCCAGGCTCGCCGACCTGCCGCTGCCTCACCGGCTTCACGGGCCCCACCTGTAACCTCCGCACCTGCAGCGGCTACTGCAAAAACGGAGGCACGTGTTCGGTGAGCGCCGGGAACCAGCCGACCTGCCACTGCCCGCCGGAGCGCCTCGGGGACCAGTGCCAGTACAGTGAGTGCACACGCCAAGAGTCGAGGAGGGCGTGTCCTTTAAACACCTACGGCAGTGTGATAGAGCTTTACCATAAAACTGTAGGCCCTTTAAAATGTGACGTCATCAAAATGTCAGAACGGAGGCGACTGGAGGAAAAATGAAGCTGACTGTAAATGTTTGAATGAGTCTCTCACATTAGATCTAAATTCTACTGGTTTTAAGAGTTTGTGTTGGAAAAAAGCAACACATTTGAATTTCAAGAGTAGAAAGGTCAGTTAGTTTGCTTTTCTTTAACAAACGATGGACAAAATACAATTTTCTTGCCTTAAAATTGTATTTTAGCTTCAGAAGAATCTAATTTATGGAATAGTATCTAATATATCTCTAGATAAAATGAAAAACGATGGTGGGCCCAACATTTCTGTGAGTATTTTTCCAGTAAAATCCATAAATCTGGATTGTTCCTTCATCAAAAATGCAAAGCGTTTATCATAATTTCCTAAAACATAATGTAAAACACAATAATAAATGTGTTTAAAGCAGCTCTGATGTCACTCACATGTGTCTGAGGCTTTTACTGACACAAAACCATCTACATTTGTCATATTTTGTGATATTCTGAGGTTAATCCCAGTTTCTCAGTGAAATCACATTATGTTGCACTTCACTTTTGCCTCTGTTCGAGTTTAGAATGTTTTTGTTTACAAACTTTTAAAGGGTCTATACAGCATTAATAAGCACTAGTTATTTACATTTTTGGGCAAGTTTCTTCACAAAGTAATGTTGTGATTTTGGCCGTTATAAAGCGAAATTGAATTGAATTGATTAACGCCTTGTTTTACGGCGTTACTTGGACACTCCTCCCTCTTTTAACCTCCCGCCTCTCTCCGGTGCAGGCAGCTGTGAGGGCCACTGTCAGAACAGAGGCACGTGTCTGCAGAGCGCCGACGGCTCCAGGAGGTGCCGCTGTCTGCCGCAGTTCATGGGCGGCCAGTGCGAGGTCGACAAGTGCCACTACTGCAGGGACGGACGCTGCATCCCCAACAACGTCTACAGCTCCGCCCCAGACTTCACCTGCATGTGAGGACGCTCTGTCTGCACCAATCACAGCACTGTGTCCCAACCAGGGGGCACTTGGAATGGTTTGAGGGTTTAAATGAAGACGAAATGTACTTTTATCTGTAAAAAATAGTAATTAGTTTTGAATTTAGCATCTTTTTGGAGTATCTTGGACCATACATATAATTAAAACAACACATATAATAGTAATAATTGACTATATTCAACTAGTAAACCCGTGTATTTGCCTGAAACTCAAATTAAGGGCTACTCTGTGTGTGGGAAAAAACTTAGGGAGAACTCGAGACATAAAAGGTTGGGAAACACTCTTTTAGTGTTTAAACCTGGAGTTACTTTATACATTACTCTGCAAACCATCAGAAAAACATTATTCAGACATTTTATTCACCTTCATTTATGTGTGTATAAAACAGGGGGAAAATGTATCAGGATTTTTAAGCAACAAAGCAACAAACAACACAAACATTCACTTGTCGAGTCTGTACTTTGCAAAACTGTGCTTTTGTGGGTGAACATTTCATTTGAGTCTTTTTTTATTTTTATTTTTTTATTAACAATCGCAGCATACGTTCAACATTCAAGAAAGAAAGAGAAAAAAAAGGGGGGGGACTTAACAATCGATACGAAATAGTCAATAACATCACATCCCATAACAATAACATAAAAGAGACGATTACATAACAAAAGACAACAGAAAAGAGACAATAACAGAACAAAAGACAACAGAAGAGCACCAACAGATCTTCACTCTGTTGAGCTTTTAACCAGACGATAACACTGTTTCCTCGTCAAACACACACCTGGAGTTGTATTGAGCTTCATTCACGCTCGTTTGATGAATTGCTCGGTAACAGTTGTGGAATTACCTCTCACTATGTCATATTTGTGCTCATGTTCAACCAGGAAGTGACATCATAAACTCTATACAAACTATGGACAAACGGGCAAAATGTTTAGTAAAATCTTAAATATAATCAGTTTGTGTCGTCTAACGCTTCATAGAGACTTTAACTTAAGATTCATTGCATTCCTGTTTTCATATTTGACGTAGACTTTTATTAGTTTATTATGAGTATGAGTTGTATTTAGCTTCATTCACGCTCGTTTGATCAATTCTGTTTAGTAAGTCCTCCTCCTCTGGGTCTCACAAAACACTTTGATTCAAATTTCCCAGATTTGGGACGTCTTCGAAAGAGCTCTGAGAGTCCATAAATCATCTGCAGATAATTTACACCTTGGCTGCTCGATTATGGCAAAATCACAATCACGATTATTTGTCTCATGATATAAATCACAATCATTTGGAACAATTACATCAATATTGCCAACATTAATTGGTAGAGAAAGTATGGACCAAATAAACAGCATTTTATTAGTAATGTTTTAGAAAAGTGTCTTTGCTCCAGATTTTGAGGCAAAAGGAGTCACTCATAACTCTGAACAGAAGGCAATTCACAATTTCAACATTTTTGTAATCAAATAGAGTAAGAATTGAAATCACGAAGGGCTGCAACGATTATAAAAAATGATAATCGTTAACTGAACTATACAGACTCTAAAACATGTGTCAAAAGACCTTTATAAGAAAGACAGCACAACATTATTACATTAAAATGTCAAAAAAGAATAGACTTTATTCACTTTATTAAAAATATTGTCTATCTAACCTTCAGTCTCTGTATTTTAACCTTTATTTGGCTGATAATGCATTTTAAAAGTCTAAATATACAATTGAAATAATCGTTTGACTCGTCGACTTCTAAAATAATCGATAGTGATGCCCTAAAATCAGGATTATAATATAATTCATTGCCCGCCCTGTACAAGCTTTTATTTCCTCTTGGTGATTCCCTCTGCCGCCTGTAGATGGAGCTCTAACTAGAGATGGAAAATACAGCGAAAATAGAGAATTTTTTTTTTTTTTTTTTTAGAGATTTGAATATCAAGTATATCGTCTATAATAAGAACTATTAAAAAGGCTGCAAAATAAACAGTTTAAGAATAAAAAATATAATAAATTTGCCGTGTAATCTTTAATAAACAGAGAATAATGTCATATTTCTGCACTTTTTTGATTAATTTTACACTCCTGTGTGACATTTACAGCACGTTTAAGCACAGTTTGGACAGATTTTTAATTTCTGTCATCACCGCCCAGCCCTTGATCTAACGCAAATCCTGACGAAGGAACGCCTCACACTCATAAAGTAACGTTTGCGTTCAGTAGATGAGATTATTTCACGTTCTGAAACATGAGACGGCAAAGCGGAGCAGCCCAAGAGCGCGTTTAAAGGACAATAACGACAGAAATAGTGCAGAATGAGTGTCTTTATCGCTGCATACGTTAAACTCTGGTGTGTTTTGTGTGTTTCAGTTGCTCAAACGGCCGAGTCCAGCCCAGTTGTTACACGTGCGACACCAACGAATAC
Organism: Rhinogobius similis; assembly: GCA_019453435.1. Taxonomy (NCBI): domain Eukaryota; kingdom Metazoa; phylum Chordata; class Actinopteri; order Gobiiformes; family Gobiidae; genus Rhinogobius; species Rhinogobius similis. Next base: position 2,579,675 of record CM033627.1, read on the forward strand.
TGCGCCAACGGACAGTGTTCGATAAACCCCCTCACACATCTCCCAGAGTGCAGGTGAGGAAAGCACACACTCCAGTCTGAACGAGCAAAGAACAAAACACAGCACAATTAAAGCAGAACCATGGAACAGATTTCAGTGATTTTAGAAACGGTTAAAAAGAACATTTCTTTCTATTTTAATTAAATATTGATTATAATGTTATTATACAATGATACAAAAAGGCTGGGCCCAAGAGGCTGCAGTACCTCACACGACCACTGATCCAGTGTCTTATCCAGTTTAATACATCCATGAGCAGAACTCAGTAACTTCGACAGAGCTCCCCCTGCAGGTCTCTTGTGAAAATACACTCCTAGTAAAATGACGCCAGACGCTCTTTTTCTCTTCCTTTTTATTGAAATAAGGAAGTACAATCACATACAAAAACATTTATAAAAATAAAAACAAATATAAAAAAGAGCCAGTGTTTCTCTGGAGAGTTGTCCTCAGGTCGACGTCGGGAAAGTTGCAGCTGGTTTTCCGCTCAGAGACAGCAGGGGGCGACAGCGGGGGCTTCAAACGCTCTGAAAATGTCAGTTACATATGTAACTTTAGTTCTATGAGTATGTGCGTAGCCCTCTACCAGCTTCACTAGTGGCCATCACACGAGCAGGGCCTTGTGTCTAAGTGAAAAGGACGTCACAGAGAGGGTTTTGTTCCCCGTATTTCCTGGTCCATGTGGTTTCGTGACGCCAATCTGTGGTTTCGTGACGCCAATCTGTGGCTTCTGAAGATGTTGGTCGATGTGTCAATCAGTAGAAGAAGACTCGTGGACGCTAGCTTCTGAATATTAAAGGAAGTTTATTACAGAAAGCAGCATCCCATACAGACAGTCGACATTGCCTGGGAGTCCCACTGTGGCCAAATATAGGATCTCCCCGATTCTAGTGTAACATAGCTTTATATATGGTAGACCAACTGCTCCTTCAAAGGAGACAAACCCCCTTTTCAGATAAGGAAAACCCCCTCACAAATGTTTCTTTATTGCCCCTCATAAAAGATTCCCAAACTTACAGACTCTTAGTTTATGTTCAACCGACCTAATTTTGACCTGTAATTACCCTTGTCCCCTTTTGGCTCCACAGCCTAGAGGCAACTGAATAAACAATTATCTGTACCAGTATTTCCTCTCAGAGCAGATACTTCAGATTCCCCCCTTTTCGAGTCTTTAAACTCGAACAAATCATGACCAGCGAGTGCGAGAGCGAAAAACCTACTAAACATTAACAGTTTTCTGTCCCTTCTGTTTTCACTTCACTAAGTAGGAAAAAATCCTCTCGCGGCCCCAATCGATTATCTGAATCGGTTAGGCGACCACCCTTTGGCTCTCCTTGGTCACACAAGCCTGATAACCTAGATAGCCTCCACTCTCCATCAATAATAGCCCTAAATTTATACAGTAATTTGTTTTCAAATATTAGATTGTCATCCAATTGAATCAATCTCCAATAGCTACTGTGTGGAGGTCCATGTCACCGCACAACCTAAAAGGTACATCAAAACATGAATATCACCGCACATTTCAATTTAACTCTGTAAACCTCCAAATGTCTTCTTGTAACTCCTTACAAACTCCCGACCTTTGTGTCATAGCCTCCTGTTGGCAATGATCCTTTATCTTCACAGATTCTCTGATGTTGTGATGTTGTCCAAGTGTCCAAATGTCCTCCATTGATATTGTCCTTGTCCATTTGAATTATTGTCCCTTTGTACAGCACTCCAACAACGTCCTGGGAACAAAAACACTGACCAGTATCTTGCAAACTTCAATGTAACAGACCTCCTCCAACATATTTTATGTATGTAACAGAAAACAACACTAAGTAAACACTAAGTAAAATAAATAATTAAATGCATACAAAGAAAAACAACCACAACAAATTAATAAAAATATATAAATGTCTAACTACTCCCCCCTTAAACCAAAAAAAAACTCCCCTTAATAAGAAAATACAAAAACAGAATACATATAAGTATATGAATAACACCAAAAAAATGAGGCACATCCGCAAGTCAGTGCAAATAACTATCAACTAATTCTAAACTTATCCCTATAGTTCCTTCGTCCTCATGCAATCATCACTACATTGTCCTTCTTCGTCATAACTTCATAGTCAGTTGTCAACATCTCTGTCAATGTCTCCCTGTCACCAACTCATGTGGGGTCACTCGCAAGTCACGAAGCTCACTCGAACGACAGCCATCAAAGCTAGGGGAAGTGCTTCCACCCAGTTCAACCCTGTATGTTGGCAAATTTTAACTATGCGATTTTTCAAAACTCCATTCATTTTCTCACAAATCCCTTGCGCCTGTGGTCTTATACTGATCAAAATCTCTGATTAATTCCTAATTTTTTTTGCAGAATCAATCTAACAGTTTTATCCACCAGTTTTATTCACAAATTTTATCCACAAGTTTTTCTAACTGTTTTATTTACAAAAGTTATTCACCAGTTTTATTCACAAACTCTTTGCCATTATCTGACGAAATCCGATCTAGCAGACCCCATCTGCTTATGACTTCTCTACACAAAAACTTGACAACTTACTGAGCATCTTTACGCTTAGTTGGACACTCCTCGACCCAACGTGAAAACCCTTGGTTCCGTACTACTGCATACCCAGCACTCAATGTATCGCCAATACGATAACAAGAACCATCAGTCCAAAACTCTAAATCTGGATCTTGCAAAGGAAAAGCTTTCAAATCTGATCTGAGTTTTGAAAATCTTTCTACTTCTTTGACACAATCATGTGGTTCACCATCCTCGGATGTTGGCAAGGTTTCTGCTGGATTAGCCATGTTACATCTCGCCAAAGTAACATCTTCTTGCTGTAAAAGTCTATGATAGTCTCTAAGCCTTGGCATAGTCAAAGTGTCTTTCCCATAATTTAGAAGATTTCTCAAGCTGTGATGAGTAAGTATTGTTACTGGATAACCCATCGTGACTGCTGATGCTTTATCATACATCAAATAAACTCACTAGAGCAATGGTTCGTTTGCTTGAGGTTGATTCTGTATCACCATGGCTTGTGTCTTTTCTTTCTTCTTGGAATCAACCAATTGGACTTGATTTTGCTTTCTAAGCACCTCTTGATCTTGTTCTCCTTGGTCTTGTTCCTTTTTTCGATACAGCTCAACTTGATGAGCTATATGGTCCCTGTAAATACTCTTCATCATGCTCCCAAGGCCAACCACTTCTGCCAGTTTACTTCTCACTGGTAATGGCAGTCCTCTCTGAATCTTAGCTCGTAAAATTGATTGCTCCATTTGATTCAACTTTGGATCTTTACCGGTAACATTTCTCCAAACTTGATGAGCTCTTGACACATATGCCCTTGGATTTTCTTCTTGCCCCAGCGGCTCAAGAATTATATTATCTGGATGTACATTCGTTGGAAACATACTACGCAATGCACTCCACATTGGTCCTTTACGGGCAACAAACAGCTCTGCATCATACACTGCTGTTTTCACATAGCGATTAAGGCCTGCTTTTATTAAAACTTCTTGCATCCCTGCCATTCCTAGGATGGCAGCTAGCAGTCGCTTCATGTCTCCCACTGCAGCCTGTGTTCCCACTAACATCTCCTCCAGCTTAGCGATCCAGGGGTGGGCACCATCTTGGAGTATGAGCAGCTTTTCCATAAATCCAGATACATCAATACTCTGCCATGGTTTGTATTCCAAATTCTGCCCTCTCACTAATATTGGACACATCTTCCCGCCTTTTCTTTTTTGAAACTGCTCTGCTTCGCAAATGATACTGTGGAGGTTCTGAAAACGAACGACGATCACTTCTAGATGGGTGTTCCATGTCTCCCCTTCGTTCCTCTGAAACTCTCCAGAATGTTGTATCCAAATCTTCACTCTGACTTTGAATCTCTTCCCTTGAATCAGAGCCATCTTCTGAATCTTCATCACTGTCTTCTGTTTCAGTTTCATCGGGATCCTTTTGTTTTTTATTTCAGCCTCTTTTAACAATTTCTTTCCTTTTTTTCTCAGCTGCAGCCAATGCTTTCCTCACAGCTGGGTCATAACCACCCACTGCTCCTTCTTCATCACTCTGGTCTTCTTTTGTTGACATTCTCTTGAATTTCCATCCTAAAGTTTTCAGACTAGACTTCTTCATTTTCTTGCTTTTGGACTTTGGGTACATTGTTACAGTTGTTGTAGCTTTACCCTTCTCAATTACTTGCTCATCATCGTCTTTGATTTGATAACTTCCATCTTGTGTCATCACTGGGAGTTGGGGATATTACTTTACAATGTCATTTAATTTCTCATAAGGCGTGGTTTCTTTGGTATTGCCTGTGTATGTGAAAATGGTGTATTAATCTCTTCCAATAGCTTGTCAACTTCTGGCTTGTTCTTCTCAATTTCAATCTTCATTTTATCTCTTTTGTCTTTATAATTTTTTAACCATTTCACGCCTTCATTTCCAAACAGCTGCATCACACCAAGTTCGATTCTCCTCTTCTCTTTGCGCTTCTGTCCACGCCAACCTTTCTTCTGATTTACTTTGTAGGATGCAATCAACACTTGGAGTACTTTAATTACATCCAGATTCATAGTTCCCTCCAACGGCCAAGGCTGCTCAATGTCAGGCCAACGTCGATTCCACTTTTTGGATAATTTGGGGATGTTCTTAACGAGTGGGTTGTTTTTCTGCACCACGTCCACTGGGGTAATTACCCTCACTGTCGCCATTATACTATTTTTCTTTTACCTACAATGCGCGCAATATGTAAATTAAACGTTTTCTCTAAATCAACAATGCCTACTATTAACGTTCAATAAATCAATAAAATGCTTGCCAACTTCAGAAGAGGTGAAAAAAGTGGTGACCAATGCCAACAAGAAGAATCCTAGCAAAAAACATCAATAGACAAAAATTTGCAGAATACGCAGTAGACCAACCAAAATTGTCTAATTCTCTATTGTGGAAAATTCTTCAATCAATCAATTGTTGCCAAGTCCTTGTGCTAATAGCATAAACACACCATGCATGTAGGCCAAACCCCATACATGTGCTATTAGACTTATACCATAAGCTATTTCTTTTAAATTACAAAAGCCTGTAATTACAATGTGTTTCAAGGCAATGAAAGAGTTTGTGGATAAATACACTGGCCTTATCGCGTTCCCTTTTCCTCCACTTGGCTGGAACGATGCTCTGAACTGTGTTGTCAGCTGCATCATCCCCTGTTTCTCTCCTGCTTCACTTTGGCCTCGCATGCCACCGTAAAAAGAACAAAAACAAGAGTTAAATAAAACAATGTTTTGCATAAACGCTCAAAATGATCATTTGCCAACATCAGGTCTTTTCAAACCATTATTATGAGACTATTCACCTCATAAGTTATCACATATATATATATATATATATATATATAAACCATCTATTTTAATACCTGGGTATTTATCATTCGCTTATCTATTTATTTATTTATTTACTTATTTATTTATTTATTTATCTAGTTCTATTTATCTAGTTCTATTTATATTTATTAATAATAAAACCTTATACTTATATAGCGCTTTTCAGGACACTCAAAGATGTTATTGTTCCTAGTCATGACACTCAAAGATGCTATTGTTCCTAGTCATATCCCCCCTTTTATTTTTTATTTTCCAAAATAAAAACTAACAACATGTCACCATTATCAACTACCGCAGGAGACTTACTCCCCCCTTTCAGCACTACTTCCTCCGCCCTTCTCCAACTCACACACAAAGGAGGAGCCAATAGCTCCGCCTCCCAAATGCTGCACTTTCGATCAGTCCTTCTCTAACCCTGGTGACAAACACAACACTTAAAACTCCATTCAAACCATGGGCTCCGTGAGAACCAGCCTCAAAAACGAAAACCCCTGCACACAACACAGATCAACAAACACAAAAAAAACAAACGGCCGAACCACAATCGAGTACTCTAAAAAAAAAAAAAAAACTTACAATCCCTCCAAGAGAGATCAAAAAACATGCCTTAACCTCAACTTCAGCTGCAACTGTAATCGTACGAACAACACAAAGACCTATTCCAAAGGTCCAACCCCGGGGCAACTTCTTTAATCAACAACTTCTTCTTTAATCAACAACTTCTTCTTTAATCAACAACTTCTTCTTCTTCGGGCTAACACTAACTAACTAAACTAACTTCTAAACTAACTCCACGTGTCTCTGCACTGGATTCACACACTACCCCCCTAGTCAGGTTGCCATGAGAACTAAGTCAGCACACACCCGACCAGCACTAGGGAAACTAAACTAAACTAAGCTAAAGCACTTCAACTGGACAGTATAACGTTACCCGGATTCATCAAGATTTACGGCAACTGACCTTAAGGGCCCACGGTCAAAGCACACTTGGGTCAGGTCCCGCTTATAAAGTCTCGTCTTAGTGTCACACAAAAACTCAAAGCCCCTTTTAAACCTTTATTCAACTCTTTAACTTCTTTATTTCATCTTCATGCAACTCTTTTCAAACTCTTTAACTTCTTTATTCTAACTTCATGCAACTCTTTTCAAAACTCTTTAACTTCTTTATTCTATCTTCATGCAACTCTTTTCAAACTCTTTAACTAAAACTAAACTAAAGCACCTCAACTGGACAATATAACGTTACCCGGATTCATCAAGAATTACAGCAACTGACCTTAAGGGCCCACGGTCAAAGCACACTTGGGTCAGGTCCCGCTTATAAAGTCTCGTCTTAGTGTCACAACTCTTCAACTTCTTTATTCTAACCTTTATTCAAACTCTATTCTAACTCTTTTTCTAACTTCTATCTAACTAACACAACACAAGAAAAAAAAAACAATTTAGACGAGTGTTCTACCCACTAATTCACATCGACCAAGACCTATCCCACACAAGTAAGTTTAACGGGACAGCCACCCAGGGCAGCCAGCATTCAAACAGCACCAGACCAAAGGCCAAGAGAAAAAGCTCACCCAACCAACTGGTCGCTGCAGTCGAAGGCTGGAGTCCCCAGCGCTGTACCCCGTCCAAGTTCGTGGCGCCAATCTGTGGTTTCGTGACGCCAATCTGTGGCTTCTGAAGATGTTGGTCGATGTGTCAATCAGTAGAAGAAGACTCGTGGACGCTAGCTTCTGAATATTAAAGGAAGTTTATTACAGAAAGCAGCATCCCATACAGACAGTCGACATTGCCTGGGAGTCCCACTGTGGCCAAATATAGGATCTCTCCGATTCTAGTGTAACATAGCTTTATATATGGTAGACCAACTGCTCCTTCAAAGGAGACAAACCCCCTTTTCAGATAAGGAAAACCCCCTCACAAATGTTTCTTTATTGCCCCTCATAAAAGATTCCCAAACTTACAGACTCTTAGTTTATGTTCAACCGACCTAATTTTGACCTGTAATTACCCTTGTCCCCTTTTGGCTCCACAGCCTAGAGGCAACTGAATAAACAATTATCTGTACCAGTATTTCCTCTCAGAGCAGATACTTCATCCACAAGAAGAGCAGGGGCCCTCGGCCCATTTTGGACGCTCGTGTCCTCAACAGTAACAACAAAGAGACCATTCCACGACCAAGCACCTGCTGGAGCAATGCAGAGAATGCACAGAGCCCACTGTGGTCCTCACTCAGGTCGGGAGATAACCCGCCTCCAGGGGCCCATCAGCGGGGGCCCTCAGGCCTCCTGTTTGCATTTCCTCCCTCCGCCTCATGCCTCTGTCACTGCAGACTGAGGCTGGTAGACCCCAACCCGAGGGGGGCAGAGAGCATACGTTTTATACTTCTTTGTGCTGCTTTTCATTCCCATACATTTTATGTAAAAATAAAAATTTAAATAAATCTTTAGTCACTAGATTTCAATCTTCATTTGGCTGATAATGTAATTAAAACGTTTTAATATACAATAGAAATAGTCGAAAAAATCACTGACTCGCCAAGAACTAAAATAATCATCAGTGACAAACTGTGCAGCGATCATTCCCTCTTTGAAGAGCGTGTGACTGTGCGTGTGAAGAGTGCGTGAGTATATTACAGTCACTGTCAGGACACTCCTCACGTGTTAACCCCGTGTTCACAGATGCTCTTCAGGCTGGACGGGACACAGATGTGCAGAGCTGGCCCCCAGCGGTGAACCAGGGACCGCCGGACGTAAGTGGGACCTCCACGTGTGACCCCCACGTGTGACCTCCACGTGTGACCCCCACGTGTGACCCCGACGTGTGACCCCCACGTGTGACCTCCACGTGTGACCCCCACGTGTGACCTCCACGTGTGACCTAAACATGTGACCTCCACGTGTGACCCCCACGTGTGACCTCCACGTGTGACCCCCACGTGTGACCTCCACGTGTGACCCCCACGTGTGACCTCCACGTGTGACATGTGACCTCCACATGTGACCTCCACGTGTGACCTCCACGTGTGACCCCCACGTGTGACCTCCACGTGTGACCTCCACGTGTGACATGTGACCTCCACGTGTGACCCCCACGTGTGACCTCCACGTGTGACCTCCACGTGTGACCTCCACGTGTGACCCCCACGTGTGACCTCAACGTGTGACCTCCACGTGTGACATGTGACCTCCACGTGTGACATGTGACCTCCACGTGTGACCTCCACGTGTTACCTCCACGTGTGACCTCCACGTGTGACCCCCACGTGTGACCTCCACGTGTGACCTCCACGTGTGACATGTGACCTCCACGTGTGACCTCCACGTGTGACATGTGACCTCCACATGTGACCTCCACGTGTGACATGTGACCTCCACGTGTGACCTCCACATGTGACCTCCACGTGTGACATGTGACCTCCACATGTGACCTCCACGTGTGACCTCCACGTGTGACCCCCACGTGTGACCTCCACGTGTGACCTCCACGTGTGACCTCCACGTGTGACCCCCACGTGTGACCTCCACGTGTGACCTCCACGTGTGACCCCCACGTGTGACCTCAACGTGTGACCTCCACGCAGACCTCCACGCAGACCCCCACGTGTGACCCCCACGCAGACCTCCACGCAGACCTCCACGCAGACCCCCACGCAGACCTCCACGTGTGACCTCCACATGTGACCTCCACGTGTGACCTCCACGTGTGACCTCCACGTGTGACCTCCACGTGTGACATGTGACCTCCACGTGTGACCTCCACGTGTGACATGTGACCTCCACATGTGACCTCCACGTGTAACCTCCACGTGTGACCTCCACGCAGACCTCCACGCAGACATGTGACCCCCACGTGTGACCCCCACGTGTGACCTCCACGTGTGACCTCCACGTGTGACCTCCACGTGTGACATGTGACCTCCACGTGTGACCTCCACATGTGACCTCCACGTGTGACCTCCACGTGTGACCTCCACGTGTGACATGTGACCTCCACGTGTGACCTCCACGTGTGACCTCCACGTGTGACCTCCACGTGTGACATGTGACCTCCACATGTGACCTCCACGTGTGACCTCCACGTGTGACATGTGACCTCCACGTGTGACCTCCACATGTGACCTCCACGTGTGACCTCCACGTGTGACCTCCACGTGTGACATGTGACCTCCACGTGTGACATGTGACCTCCACATGTGACCTCCACGTGTGACCTCCACGTGTGACCTCCACGTGTGACCTCCACGTGTGACCTCCACGTGTGAACCCAAACACGGTCTGTCTGTGAGGCTTTGGTGTTTGTTTGTGACGCTGTGGTATTTGTTTGTTTGTTTGTGACGCTGTGGTATTTGTTTGTCTGTTTGTGACGCTGTGGTTATTATTTGTTTGTTTGTCTGTGAGGCTGTGGTGTGTTTGTTTGTTTGTTTGTTTGTTTGTTTGTTTGTGACTCTGTGGTCTCTGTCCAGGTACGGCGTCCATCGTGGTGCCGGTTCTGCTGCTGCTGTTGCTGCTGCTGGCGGTGGGTGCTCTGCTCTGGTACCGACACAGGATGAGAGGGTAAGGCCCGACAGCAGGGGGCAGTACAGAGCTGCACGTGAACACACTTAGGCCCGACAGTAGGGGGCAGTGCAGAGCTGCACGTGAACTCATCCTGACAAATGAACACGGACACCAGTCACTCTTTATCTGTTTTTGTAGATTGTTACTTTTGTATTTTTTAATTTTTATTTGACTCTTTTCTGTCTGTCTGAATAAGCACAAAAAAGAAAAAAGTCAATCAGAATTTATATGTAATCTAAGAGTTTGGTACCACTTTATAACTACACCTTGTTAGCCTCAATAAATCATGACAAACTAGTATTTGTAAATTATTAACTACTCAAACCTGAACCATTCTTCATAAATCTTTTGTTCATTATGAATTAATTAAGGATTTTATGCATTATTTGTATTAATGTTCCCCTAAACATCCTCTTGAGTGTCATTACTTTGATATCCAGTGTTTTAGAAGTAAAAATATGTGTTTATACAAAAAACAATATAACTTTGCCTTAGGAGACACTAGAGTACCTTTGGCTCCATCTACTGGCTGCAGACGGAGTGACACACATTTTAAATACACATTGCTGGCTTTTGTTATTCTTTTACTTCATTAAGGATCATTATAAATAAATAAAATATAAATAAAGTGGTGCCCAACTCTTGCGCATTATTTATCTTTTTTTGTTGTTGTACTTATTCAGATTGACCACAAGAGGGTTAAGAAAAAATAAAAAACACAAACGTAGTCCTACATTCGTGCGCAAAGAACGCTTAAGAAGTGTAGTTCTTACGAAGATAACCAGGAGTTTTATTGGCAGGAAAGTCAAAGAAGAAGCCTGTCTGTGTGGAATTAATTTGCATGTTCTGCCCGTGCCTCCTGTAAACGACTCCAAATGAACACTCTGTCTTCTCCCTTTTTCTCCTCTTTAAAGTCTACATGACAGGTTCGACGACACATTTCACTAAAACGTAGTGCACACGATTATAATTAAGATTTTACTAAACATTTTTACCCATTTATCTCCAGTTTGACAGTTTTTGTAATGTTTATAATGTCACTTCCTGGTTGGACATGGGCAGCAAATATGACACAGTTAGAGGTGATTCTACAGCTGTTACCATAGCAACCATTTTGAAAACAAGGGCCAAAACCATAGACCGTAAACATCAGTGGACCGCGTTAGCATGCTAGCTGCCACATTCCAAATAGGAAGCAGCTCTGGAGGCTCCTGGCTCCATGAAGCCGAGCTGCCGTTCACTTTCTGTGACACTGGTGCACTTTACTCTGTAACTGTTTCTGTCAAACTCACATCTGGAACTAAAATGTCTGTTTTGACACACTCCACATGATCCTGGTGTTTTTTTCTCGTTGGTTGTTCATAAATCAAGTTATTAGCAATAATAACTGACCAATCAGGTGCTTCCTTTTCCAGGGGCCGTTTTCGCTCGTGTTAGCAACAGGTTTGATTGACAGCTAGCGCCGCACGTTGCCACCGCCGTCTCCTCTCACCGAGGGGCGGATACCGTTAACAACCTCGCTCCTGATTGGTCCGTGTGGTTGCCACGATACGCACTCGGATTTACAAATATAGATTCACTATGTATATTCACTTTTTGCCAGATACGCACTTTTGTTGTAAACGCACTTCCGTTTGACTCCGTTAAAGCTAATGAGGAACGAGGGAAAAGTCTCGCCCCTAAAATGTTACATAAAATAGATTGATTTGTGTAAAATGTTTAATGAACACGAGCAACAACAAGTCACAACGCAACGATTTCCTGGAGTCTGAAAACGGCTTTTTAGTCGTGTAGACACAAATGTGACAAAAATGTGATTAAAAGTGACAAAAACGTGGAAAAAAACTGAATAAAGAGGCAAAAATGTGGCAATAAGTGACGAAAACGCGACAAGTGACAAAAATGTGAGTAAAAGTGACAAAAACGTGCCAAAAAAACGGAAGAAAGTGACAAATGCACGACAATAAGTGACAAAAACGTGACAAGGGACAAGAACGCAACTAAAAGTGAGAAAAATGTGATTAAAAGTGAGAAAAATGTGATTAAAAGTGAGAAAAATGTGATTAAAAGTGAGAAAAATGTGATTAAAAGTGAGAAAAATGCGGGAAAAAGTGACAAAAACGTGACAATAAGTGACAAACAGGTGACAGTAAGTGACGAAAATGTGACAATAAGTGACAAAAACACAAAAAGTCTGACACTAAAATGTTACATAAAGTAGATTGATTTGTGTAAAATGTTTAATGAACACGAGCAACAACAAGTCACAACACAACGATTTCCTGGTCAGTCTGAAAACATCTTTTTAGTCGAGTAGAACTTATTTTCTGTTGAGCTCGTCTGCTCCGTGTAAACTACAACGGAAACAAGACGGCGGCGCGTACGGCAACTTCAGGAATAATGTGAATACCTGCTAGCCACGATGGGTGACGTCACGATCAGTCCACTGATATGTACGGTCTATGGCCAAAACCCACATAAATGACACAATAGTTATGATTTTACAAATAATAACACCCAACAACAACCTTATTTTGTTGAATGACACTTTAAAGTACCAAAAAGTTGTGTCGGTTGTGCGTAAATTGTGTTTGCATTTTTCACGTCGCGTCGCTTTTTGATGACATCACAGAGGGAGGGGTTCCGTTTTAGAACTCAGTCGCCTCCCGTCATTTTAAACGTTTATTTTTCTAAATTTCTTCCACCTCACAGACGCAAAACTACCGTAAACGCCCTCCCACCGAGCGACGCCATAATCAGAACATCCTGAGAACCTGTCACGCGGACTTTAACGTCATTTCCTCTGCTCCTCAGGTCTAGCCGACTGGGAAAAACGGGCTCCAAGCGCTCGGGGTAACTCGGCGGGTTGTTGTTGTGTTTTCCAGCTGTGTCCATGAGTGCTGGCTGTGTCACTGTGGTGGCTTTACCCTGTGACGGGCTCAGATCTATCGGACGTCCCGGTGATAGATCTGTCTGTTTCCATAGTGCAGTGCCGTACCGTCGCGTTCTGTTGTGCTGTTGTTGTTTTGTGGGACGTGATGATTCTGGTCGGAGTTTGTAGAATGCATTTATAACCCAGCATTTATTATTATACGTTATGGTAAGTGTGTCAGTGACTGTGGAGCGTTTCGGTGTTTGTGAAAAATAGAAATGCATGTCACTGTTGCGAAAACAAACCAAACAATATGTGGACATTTTGTTGAATTGCTGTTTGAGGCGAGACACTGCAGGCAAAACAATTTTTTTGGATGTCGTCTTTCATGTGGAAACAACAAACGTGTCCAGTCTGCTCCTAAACATGTTTTATTCGTCCATTGAATCCACTTCATTCATAGATTTCTCTGGGACGTTGTAAATGGACAATGTCGTTTTCTTAAAATGCATTTTTTTTTCTCCTCGAGACATAAAGATCAGCCTTAAAGTAGATCCTACACCAAACTGTACAATCTGGACTCAACAAGATTTAGACAAAACGAATAGAAGGATTTTTTTAAATATCTAATTCTAAAACTGATTTATTAAAGTAAAAAAAAAAACGAGGTGAAATTTTTATTTTTAGGGCAATTTTCAGTCCTTAAAAGTACTTAAAAACTAAATAAGAAATCCAAAATCCTCTGTACATTTTTTGTTGTAATTATCGTATTTTCCGCACTATAAGGCGCACCGGATTATAAGGCGCACCTTCAATGAATGGCCTATTTGAAAACTTTGTTCATATATAAGGCGCACCGCATTATAAGGCGCATAGAATAGAAGCTACAGTAGTGGCTGTGGTTGGCTCAGTATTGATCCATATATAAAGCGCACCGGATTATAAGGCGCACTGTCAGTTTTTTGAGAAAATTGAAAGCTTTTAGGTGCGCCTTATAGTGCGGAAAATACTGTAATATGTTACAAAATGAACCAAGAAATTGAAACCTGGTTCTGTCCATTTTTCAGATTTAAATGTCCCAAACATGTGGATTTTTGGCCGTTTTTACACATAAAAAGCCTTATCTCTACATGAAAACAAGATGAAAAACTTGTAATTAATTTTTTTCTTACATTTAAGTGAGTAAACTACAGCAGAAGTGTAACATTTTTTCCCATTCCCCTGCAGTGTCTCACCTTAAAGGGTCAAAAGTGTTGTTTATTTGTTTATGTAAATGAGGCATAACCTTTGGATGGAATGAGTGTTTCCCCAGTGTGATGTCATCAGTTTGTTTTTACTTCCAGTAGTTTTTAACAGATTTTTTTCTCCACAAATGGCAACTTGATTTGTGTAAAACTATAATTTATATTTACATCAGGTATTTTTACACCAAATCAAGTCAAAATAAGAAAATCAAAAAAATATGAATGTGCAATATGAAAAGAAAGCTGTAATCCTCTTATTTACATCAAATCAACCATTCTGGGATGAATTGAAGTTGGTGTTTACCCCAAAAGCACAAATAAATAGTTACATTTAAATTAAGAAAAAATTAATAGGACTTTATATGAATTCCTGGACTTTTTCACTTCATCACAAGTCCCTAAAACTAATTTTTAGTTAAATTAGCTTCAGATTTGAAAGAGGACCTGTCAAACAAACAAATTCTCAATGCTGAGGACTTTAAATTTTGGTTTTCCTCTTTGCAGAGCTTGTTTCCAAATGTAATCAGAGTAAATCAGACACAAATCTACAGAGTCTGAGCTTCACAAAGAGTCCAGACAAGAGTTTGAGTCCAAAGGGTTCAGGGACAGCTTCAGTTTGAAATGAGGCTCGTTTTAATCAGACGTTTGAGGAAAAACAGGTCCGAGGTGAAAGTTAAAGCAAAAGAAACTGTCATCGATAAACCAGACGAAAGCTCAAAAGTCACGAGTCTAAATCAAACACAAACGACACACGAGGCTGAAATAACGTACTATTGTGAAAGCGCCGGTGTTTAAATGCTGGGTTTGTCTGTCTGTCGTCGTCGTTGGCTCCTGTTCCTTCAGCTGCCGTGGTGATCATGTGACGCCCCGTTAGAATGAAAAGGCCTCGCTGTGTTCACGTTTGCGATGGTGTTTGTCCAGGGCCAAGGGCTTCCAGCACCAGAGAATGACCAACGGAGCCATGAACGTGGAGATCGGGAACCCGGCCTACAAGATCTACGAGGGCGAGCCGGACGACGACGCCGGGGAGCTCCTGGACGCCGACTTCACCCTCGACCCCGACAAGGTAAAACAACACCACAGATTAGACCATTCAACTGAGGGCCCGCGGGCCAAAGCAAGCCCTCCAGGGGCATGATCCGGCCCTCAACAGTCTGATAATATATAGACTATATTTAACTCTTGTGAGGGGTTTGGTCCTGGTTTAGACCTGGATTTAGTCCTGGTTTAAGCCTTGGTTTAAGTACTGGATTTGAACCTGGACTTAGACATGGTTGTAGTCCTGATTTAGTTCAGGCTTTTGTCCTGGTTTAGACCTGGTTTAGACCTGGTTTAGTCCTGGCTTTTGTCCTGGTTAAGTCCTGGTTTAGACCTGGTTTAGTCCTGGTTTAGACCTGGTTTAGACCTGGTTTAGACCTGCTTTAGTCATGATTCAGTCCTGGTTTAGTCCTGGTTTAAGTCCTGGTTTAGTCCTGGTTTAGTCCTGGTTTAGTCCTGGTTTAGTCCAGGCTTTTGTCCTAGTTTAGTCCTGGTTTAGTCCTGGTTTAGTCCTGGTTTAGACCTGCTTTTGTCCTGGCTTTTGTCCTGGATTTTGTCCTGGTTTAGTACTGGTTTAGTCATGATTCAGTCCTGGTTTAGTCCTGGTTTAGACCTGGTTTAGTCCTGGTTTAAGTCCTGGTCCTGGTTTAGTCCTGCTTAGTCATGATTCAGTCCTGCTTTTATCCTGCTTTAGTCCTGGTTTAGTCTTGATTCAGTCCTGGTTTAGTCCTGCTTTAGTCCTGGCTTAGTCCAGGTTTAGACCTGGTTTAGTCCTGGTCCTGGTTTAGTCCCTTGTTACATGTTTTTATATTTCTAAAGTCTTGGACGTGTTTCTCTCGTCGAGGACAAAACTATCAGTGAATAAAGCTGAAAAGCCCTGGTTTAAACCATCATTCAACTAAATAAAAGCTGTCATCAGACATTTTGAGGGGCAGGTGCTCGCCCTAATTCAGCTCTTGTTTACAGTGTCGTTGCTCGGTAACAGTTTTGGAATTGCATCTATGTCACATTTTCGGCTCATGTTCAACCAGGAAGTGACATTATAAACTCCAAAAACAAACTGTGAACAAACGTGTGTTCTAACTCGTCACGCGCCCCTTTTCTTTTCTAACGCTGTGATCTTGTGCGTTCGTTGCAGCCCACGAACTTCACGAACCCGGTGTACGCCACGCTGTACATGGGCGCCCACAACAGCCGCAACTCCCTGGCCAGCACCGACGAGAAGAAGGAGCTGCTGTCCCGCGGAGACGAGGAGCCGCTGGTCGACCCGCTGTCCTAAAAAGACTGACCCCCGGCGGCGCGTTCAAGGCCTTCAGACGAGTGCGAACACTGTAAAAAATGTACAAAACGAAGGACTACTTTTGTATGTGATTGCAGTATTTTGTTCTTTTGAGATTTTTCCTTTTCTTCTGGTCAAAAAACGAAAACTAATAACATTTTCTATGAGAGAGATTTTTAATTTTCACTCGTCCCTTTTACCCTTTACCTAAATAGCCACTACCTCTGTGCACACACAAGGAGAAGAAAACCAGATTAAGACGTGCGAGCATTGGCGCGGGTTACATTTTTTATTTTTGTATGAATTGTATAGAAGATTTAAAACAAAAAAAGACAGAGAGACGTCGTTCCATTTCACCGGTGCCAAGTGTTTGTCGTTTGAATTTCGAGCGGGAAAAAGTCAAAAAAGTTTCGTTTTCTCTCCTGAGGTTCTCGTGAATGGAAGATGTAAATTGTCAGCGCCAGAAATGACAGTTAGGGCTGCGTGATACGGCTCAAAAATGATTATTATTCTTTTTTTAATTAAGTATTACATCATTTTTTCCTTTCTTGTTGACAAATCAGACGTCTTAATTCAAAATGTCAGATTCTAAGCTCGTAGCACAAGCTTTACTTTCAAAAATATGCACAAAATGTCAGTATTTTTCCATCTTATTCCTAAAACTTATTTTTCAACTTCAAAAAATATATAGATCAGCAGTTTTAGTTGGATTTGAATGGAAATTAAACTTTTTTTTTCTTTTTTTCTTGTTCTATTCGACAACTTTCATTTATTTACTGTATTTTTTGCAAAGTAAAACCGATCCCGTTACTGAGACGACCATTTTTCTTGAATTTATTTGAAGTTTCAGCATCTGCGTCTCCATGGTGATGTCAATGATTCGCCTGGAATGTTCCACAGTGTGGCACTAAACCGCTAATAAAAAAGAAATAATAATAATAATAAAAATAATTGTTATTGCGAGTGGGCTCTGACCTGTAATTTGGCCTGGTACCTGTTTGGAGATCAGTTTAATGCCATACTGTGGAACATTTCAGGCTGAACAATGAATTTCAATTAAACTCAATTGACTTTGCAAAACAACAAAGTAAATAAATGAAATGTAACTCTCGAGGTGTTAAAAAGTTAGATTTAAATTCTAATCCAAGTAAAACTGCTTCTCTTTTTTGACGTGTTTTTTGGCAGAACGTCCACCGGGAAAGTTACACTGTGTAGCTTTAAGATCAAGATCCTGTCCCATTGGTGCAGGGGTGTCCAAACTGTGGCTCGGGGCCAAATGTGGGCCTCAGACTTACTACCAAATTGGGTCAAATAACAAAAAGAAGTGCTTTTTACAGGAAAATTATAAAAAATCCTGCCAACAATAGCCTCAAAGTGAAGGTTCCGCGCCTCAATAAAGCTGTAGAGACTCAGCAAAACGACGGCAAATATAAATGTCGTCTGTTCAGAGGTGGAAAGTATAAGTATAAAAGCACTGAACTTAAGTAAAGATACTTAAAATGTACATTCTCCAGTAGATATTTGTTTGTACTTTTACTTACTACTACTACATTCCAGAGCGTGTATCTGTACTTTCTACTCCACTGCATTTTTTAACGGGACTGAAAAGTAAAAGTCTATTTCCTTAAGGTTTTAGGTTTATTTTTACACATTTACAGCGACATCTTGCCTATTTATTTTTGCCAATTTCCCAAAATACAGTCTATAGAGGAAAAAAAGCCTGGAAAGTTGCCTATAACGACCAAACGCAACAGAATAAATCAGTCAAGACTACAATCCGATGCTTTTATAGTTCTCCAAACCAAAACGAATTACTTTTGAAGAACATTTTTAAAGACGTACCTTAATACTTTGGAGTAGATTTTAAAATGTGAGACTTTAACTTGAGTATTTCTTTGCTGTTGTATCTGTACTTTAACGAAAAACGTCTGGACACTCCTGCTGTGGCTAAGTACGTCTCCTGCATTTGACCCGCTTTTAAATTCTGAATGGAAAGCAGCAGAAGAGCTCGATAGGGTTTGAACTGAAGTAAAGTCGTCTTGTTGAACGTATCACTCAGCCCTGACTCCCACAGCGTCCCTTTCCCACGTTTACATTTCCTCCAGTGTCCAGTGACCAATGTCCGAGCCGATCGTCGGGTCTTCCTTGCACAGATTCGTTACCGAAAGCAGGTATTATTTGTCGTTGATCACTTTATGCGACGGTGTTACGTGTTGAGGCGAAAAGAAATGAGGCACTTTTGAGTTTATTTAAGCGAACGACAGTGGGTCAAACATTCCAGACGGACGAAGAAGTTTCTACATGTTCACGACGTTTAAGAATTCAGTTTTAGTAACGCACACGGAGGGCAGGGCGTTGAAAAGTCTACGGGCGAGTCATCGTTTTTGGAGTAAAGTACAAAGCTGAATCTTAATTTTCCACGTCGACGTCACAGGTTGAAGTTCTGTTAAACAATAAACGAGACAATTTTTGCACCGATCGACGAACAATTCGGTCATGTTTTCATCGAAGACGCCCGTGTTTGCGCGAATCAACCCGACAATTACGGCGACGTTAACCTCAAAACGCGTCAAAACAAAAAGCGAATTCTACCGCACAATCCCGACCTGCCCTCCGGCCCGACTTTATCGTTCTGCTTTTCAAACGTCGCGATGAAGGTACAATGGACGACGTTGCACCGTTCAGTCGCCTCCAAAAGCGTCTTCCTCCAAAAGGCGAGTGGCGGTCGCGTCGAGATCGGAGGAAGAACGAGAGCGCGATCGCCGAGGCTCTTTCCTTTTTGTTTTCTCCTGCCAAACGTTGTGGTTCGACTTTGGAAACTCTGTCCACGATTCTGTATCGAGTGCATTACTTTGTTGATGTCGTGTGCGTTTTTTGGGGCTGCGCAGTGATAGAAACGCTGAATGCTGCAGTATTCTGACGCGCTAAATTAAATGTTCTTGACGCCAAAACATTCAGAAATCAGGATTAAACTACAGCTGAACATTGGCATTAAGGGTGCGTTCATTCTTGGTCCAGATTCAGTCCCAATTTTCCGTGTTTTGAGCTTAAACGCGCCCCGAATATGTGGATTTTGGCCGTTTTAATGTAGCGCGACTGTCGCAAAGGCATGATTTAACTGCGACGTGTTTAGTTTTCTCGTGAGAATGATGATCGAGCACAGCGTTTGCCGATACTGAGATTTGAAATTTGCGATGTTTTGTGCAGCCCCGAGTGTAATTCCCTGCGTGTTTGGTCTTTGCCTTTAGTTCCGTGTGGTCCACTGCTGCTAAACGCTACCGTCGTGGTCGCTCCGTGTCCTTAGCCTCGATGTCCCAGAAATGCTGCTTATTGTCGAAGTAGGTTGTGTTCACGGCGTTTTGGAGTTTGACGTCATGGTTTCAGACCGAGGGAGGGAGCTCTGTGAAAGAAAAGAAAACGGAAGAAGAAACAGAAAATCCACACGATGAACCGGTTTGTCGGGAATCTGGCGGCTAAATCTGCGTCGACAGAGAAGACGCTGCAGCTAACGATTATTTTGTCATTCAGTTACTCTGGCGATTCTTTTCCATTAAAGTGCGTATCACAGGTTTTAACGATTTTCTAATTTTGATTTAATCTGCATATTAATAGCTATTGTAGATAAAAGTTCAAGTTTTACACAAATCAAGTTGCTGTTTGTGCCGAAAAATAGTAATCTATACAAATTGATGACGTCACACAAAGGCTACGCGTCATTTTCACAAAAGAAACTATTTTTTGACACTTTAAAACATTAATTCGACAAAATAAATGTGTTCACATATATTTTTATTCGTCAAATTTAGAAAATGTGACGTTAGCGGAGTTTTAGCCCAGTGTGATGTCATCATTTACAACCAGGAAGTGATATTACAAAACTAAAAAAAATGGCTAAATCAGGATAAAACTTTACATATATTTATCTTACCTGTTTCAGTTACATGAGAAGTCCAACCTGTCAGAGGCACTTTGATTGATTAGTTGTTCAGAGATTTTTTTAAAACCAGATTTGACCCAGTTAAAGCTAAAGTGACGTTTTGATAATATACACTTAGACAAAATGTTGTTTTTTCATCAGAAACACTAAATCTAAACGTTTCCCGTGTCGTTTTGACGTCATTCTAGCTTCGCGTGAGTCATGTCCAGATGACGATTATTTGATCAGAAAACTTGTCTCAGCCCCAGAATTTGTGCCGGTTTTTGTTTCATGTGGATATCACGAGATTATTACAGAGACATGAACCATAAACCAGGTCAAAACAGCTGCATTTTGAGAGTTTAAAAGGCAAACTCTACCATGAAAACGTTAAACGATGAGCGGTTGCGACGTGGCGTGAACACAACCTATTGAACCATCAACCATATTTAAATGCATGTGACAAATACCACACATAATGTACCTTGAGTAAGTTTTTTTTTTTTTTAATTTTGTGGCAAAGCGTCTTATTTTCAAGCTGTTTGTCTTTAGTCGAACGAAAAGTACAATCATTATTGAGAATCGTACATGCATTTCTGAATTGTTTTTTCTGATCAATCCTTGTGTTTTTTAATGAAAATTGACACATAGCTTTTGTAGTACACGATGCATGGAGGCTCAGATTTTCTCCTGGAAACACAATATTCTTTCATTTTCGCTGGAGTACTTTACAAACTAAAACAGATATTGTTATAAATAAAGTTTTAAAATTGTACAGAAAACAGGTGCATTGTGTTTTATTTTGATTTTACTTGTAAACAAACATCAACAATAGATTTACTTGTTTAAACAGAGTGCAAAACATTGATTCGTCTGATAAAATGTTAGTTTTTGGGCCTAATTCTCATTCTGTCTCATGTGTCTTGGGTTTTGTTCACACTTGAACATGCACACGATCCCATTTTAGAGATTAAACCTGACCCTAAACCTAGAACAAGGACTAACACTGTGTTCCAGCATCAAGTCGGCGAAAAAAAATTAGCAAAACATAACAGTATATGGGCTGAAACGACTAAAATCCAACAATAAAACCCAAGAAGGTGCTCAAATCAACTAAAAATATGCATCTAATAAAGTTAATTTCTGAACTTGGACAGTGTTATTACATTTGTAAGTTATAAATCAACTTTTCAATGCAAACTTCTGCTTTTTGTTTACATTAGCTCCGTGCAGACGCTAGCAACATTAGCATAACAAAGCAGCATAAACAGGACTCGAACTGTGAACAAGCCTTAACGACTGATAACTGCATTGGCTTGAGTTAAATGTGTCCGATGTGCAGAAAATTCAATGGGCGCTTTTTTCTGATACTAGAAAGTGCGAGAGCTAGATTTTGTTAATATTTATAAAAGAAAGATCCAAAAGGAAATCCAAAAATGTTTAGTCTACATGCAATATTAAAGGACAAATACTATGCATTATTTGTATTGTTATTGACCTTCAAACATGCTCTTGGTTGCATTTACTTTGACATGTTTTAGAAGTAAAATAAACTGTTTTTACAAAGAACAATATAACTTTATCACAGCCTCAGGAGACGCCAGAGCAGGGGCCTCAAACTCACACTGAGAGGGGCCGAATTTAGAAAATCGGAGCTGGTCGGGGGCCGCAACAGAGACAGACTTTAACACTAAAATACATTTCCTTACACACAAAATCTATATATAGGAAATTTTAGTTGCCAGAAGTTTTACATTTTTAAGGCATATTTGGTATATTTTAGAATTTAGAAATGATAATATAATAATAATACCAACATAAGCCACAAACTACCTTCAAACTATGTGTTTTAGTCATAAATCATGTTGATATTAAGTAAGTAATGTATTATTAGACCCAATAATTAGTAATGCATGAGAGATATGAGTTTTATAGGCAGGCCTTTTATGATACAAATTAAAAATCATCTCACAGACCATGATAAATTGTCTAGAGGGCTGCATTTGGCCCCCGGGCCGTGAGTTTGAGATGCCTGCGCCAGAGTAACTTGGCAGTGGCTCCATCTACTGGGTGCAGGGGCAATTACACACGTTTGTATATACGCAAGGCTTTTTAAATTTGAGCAGAGCAGGGCTGTGGCGCAGATGTAATGATCGTGTTTAGAGGCAGAAATGATCAGAGCGAGTCGGACGATGATTTAGGGACTTAAAACAGAAGAAGATTCTCAGATAAATGACGTCAGTTATCGAAAAATGTCACGTCAATGGAATTCAGAACACTGTGTTTGACGGTCGGAGGGAAGGATTTTCTAACTAGGTATGTTTTTCATGATAGAACATTGTTACAACTTTGCTAAAAGCTCAAAAAAGTCAATTCTGCGTAGTATTTATCCTTTAAAATTCAGTGGTTAAAGGTGTGACACGTTTCTACCACCAATGAGTTCGATTCCAGGCCCTCGACACAGAAGATTCTCGGATAAGTGACGTCAGTTATCGAAAAACGTCAAACGTCGACGGAATTCAGAACACTGTGTTTGACGGTTGGAGGGAAAGGATTGTCTAACCAGGATTCATCAAATGAGGCTAAATGCAACTCCAGGTGTGTTTTTCGTGATGAACGTTGTTACAACATGGCTAAAAACTCAAAAGTCAGTTTTGCATAGTATTTATCCTTTAAAATTCTGTGGTTAAAGGCGTGGCATGTCGTGGGTTCGATTCCAGGCCCTCGACCCTTTGCCATCGTCCCACTCTCACACTAAAGCTGTACTGTCAACAACAACTATAGAGCAATATTAACATTTAAAATCATCATAATTTGACCCTCCACCCAGTTCCATTCCATTTTAATTTTGGGCCTTTAGACTATTCTCCATTACATCCAATCTTCGAGTCTGTGATCTGAGAATTTAAATAAATTCTATAAAATACAAACTCTATTTGAAACCAATTTAAAATAAAGAGATTGATTTGCAGTTATTTTAAGAGTAAAATAATGTTCGCTTTTATATCTTGTAGCGCGATTAATAATGTGTGATCACTTGATGCCTTTTGCCTTCAGCTCGTCCTTGACTCTGCTCAGGTAAAAAGGGTCAGGGTAACCAAAGCTGCAATGACAAACAACATTATGTATTTTCCCTTAGTAGCCAAGTTTTAGCAGTAAAAATATTCTACTGAACATTATTCTTACTTCTCGGATCCACCGTGTGTAGACGTCTTGTGGTGGATGTCGTTCCACGTGACCACGTTCTCTGCTCCTGTGGTCCGGGACGTCCCCACAGTGAAGATGAGCTTCTGATCGAAGGCTTTCTTCAGCAGCTGCAGCACCTCCTTGCCCTCTCTGTTGTCTGGTAGGTACGCTTTTCTGTGTAATCCGGTGTACCGATGTCCAGGATGGGGGTGTTTTGCCTGTAACGGAGGGATATTTCTGCGATTAAACATGTTCGGGTTTAAGGTCTGGGGAGAACGACTGCAGCTGTTGAGGAGGTTTTCAAGGTCTGAACAAACTGGACCTTAGTATTTTTTAATTAAAGGAATATTATGCAACTTTTGGTCCAGGGTCTGCTACCTGCTTGTATCCAATGTACAAGGGATTTTTAACAGTAAAAATAAATTAACTGAAAACTTGAATAAACTATGCCATAATATGAAAGATATCCAACAACATATCATCTTTCCCCAATGACATCATCTTTCCCCAATGTCATTGTGAATGGAGAAACAGTACAAAACGTTACAGAGTTCCGTTATTTAGGTGTCACTTTAGATTCCACTCTCACCTTTCAAAAACATATTAAACAGATGTGCCAAAGCCTCAAGTACAACATAAAAACTTTTAAAAGTATCAGAAACGCATTAACACTGGAAGCATCTCAAACATATTTCAATGCAATGATCATGTCTCGGTTTTATTACTGTATAACATGCTGGTCCCAGGCAAGCAAAACCACTGGAAGGGCCGCTAGAATCACTGCATAAACAAGCCTTAAAAATCCTAGACCGGAAACCACGACAGCATCACCATTGCCATATTGTGCAAAAATACAGATTGCTAAACTTCGAAAATATACAAAGATTTGCTGCTATCCGAATGGCATACAGAATTTTAAATAACTCTGCACCTGCACCTCTTAAGCACTTTGTTCAGTTCACATCAGGAGTGACCTCCAGAGCCACTCGGGCCTCCACCAGGGGGCAGTGTATCAGACCAAAACGTAAAACTACATTTGCACAAACAGCCTCCTCTTATAACGCAAAAAAAAGAATGGAACAATCTTCCCACTGAACTGAAAAGTCAAACAAACTATTCAACGTTCTCTGTAGAACTTAAAAAGTGGTTGTGGAGCGGTCAGACTTGTCAGCACTGACAGATATTTGCTTCTCCTCAAATAAGCCCAATGTAGCACTTTCTTGCTTTGCTGTATGTGTATAGTATGTAAATATATATTTGTATATGTAACTGAGACAAGTGGCTTATGGACTGTTTTAATAGTGAAAGGTAAATAGGTAGGTCATGTATATTCTATAAGACAAATGTTGTAAATACTTTTTTCTGTTCATGTGTGATGCTGTGAGAGCGCTTGAGTCAGAGTGGAATTTGTGAATTGATCTTACTAAATCTTTTGTTGTTTGCTCTGTACTATTTATTCTTGTAAATCAGGGACTGCAGATGGAAACTAGCTATTTAGCTCTAATCTGGTGCAGAACATCTCTGTTTTTTATGAGCTTAATGTCTCTGTACATTGTCCCTTCAAATAAAGACTAAACTAAACTATAAAGACAAGCCAGTGCTGGACCCCACTAGAAAAGTTACAAAGATGCACTACGTAAGCTCTTTATACACTTTTCTTCATCAGCTGCTACGAAAGCCGTCTCCCTGCCTTCAGCTTGTAGAATTCACTCGTGTGGTTCTTCTGAAGTCTGAAGTCAAGACAAAAGGTGGCGGTATCTGTGTTTTGGTCAATCAGCGATGGTGCAGCAATGCAACGGAACTCACCAGCTTGTGCAGCCCTTATCTGGAGTACATCGGTGTGAAGTGCAGGCCATATTATCTTCCCAGAGAGTTTGCTTCTGTTGTCCTGGTCGGTGTTTACATCCCGCCATCGGCTAATGCCAACGTAGCCACTGCAGAATTAGCAACCTTTGTCTCTTCTGTGGAAAACTCGAATCCCGACGCGGCCGTGATCGTAGTAGGCGATTTCAATCACGCCAACTTGTCAAAAGAACTCCCCAACTACATCCAGCAAGTCACCTGCCCGAGTAGGAGCGCTAACATCCTCGGCCATTGCTACACTCCCATTAGCAATGCGTCCCGGTCTTTACCGAGGGCGCCGCTGGGCAGGTCAGACCACGCCACGCTGCTCCTTGTCCCACAGTACAGGCACAAACTTAAATCCAACCGTCCACAATCCAAAGTTGTCCAGTGCTGGTCGAATGCGGCTATCGACACTTTGAGAGGCTGCCTGGAGTGTACGGACTGGGGAATATTCCGCGCAGCTGCCGCAAATCTGGATGAGTGGACCGACACGGTGACGTCATACATCAACTTCTGCGTCGGGACGTCCATCCCCACAAAAACTGTCAAAGTTTACAACAAGCCATGGTTTACCAAGGACATACACAATTTACAGCGTAAAAAGTGCTCTGCGTTTAGTGAGGGTGACATGGGGAAATATAGGGCTGCCAAATACGAATTAAGAGCTGCAATCAGAAAGGCAAAATCTAAATATGCACATAATCTGGAACAACAAATTGCCACAAATGACACCAAAATGATTTGGAAAAAACTAAAGACAATGACAAATTATGAACGTGCCACTGCTCCCATCATAGACATTGAAGAAGACCTACCAGACCGGCTTAACACCTTTTATGGGAGGTTCGAACAGCAACCCAGTCCCATTTACTCCCCTCCACTGCCTCCCCCAACCCCTCCTTTTTCAATCCAGGGGGAGGAGGTGAGAACATGTTTTATTAAAACTAAAAAGGGGAAAGCTGCTGGTCCTGATGGTGTGAGCCCAGCAGTGCTGAAACACTGTGCAAACCAACTGGCCCCAATATTCACTGATATTTTCAACAGCTCCCTCACTCACTGCACAGTCCCCAGATGTTTTAAGGACTCGGTCATCATCCCGGTCCCCAAAAACAATAAAATAACATGTCTCAATGACTACAGACCCATTGCCCTCACATCCGTCATCATGAAGTCACTTGAACGGATCATTCTCTCTCACCTAAAAGAACTCACCAATCCACTTTTGGACAGTTTCCAGTTTGCTTATCGGGCAAATAGGTCTGTAGAGGATGCAGTCAACTTGGCTCTTCACAGGATACTCCAACACCTGGAGACACCTCGGACCTACGCTCGGGTGCTATTCATGGACTTCAGCTCCACCTTCAACACCATCGACCCTCTGAATCTCTACAATAAACTCATGGACATGGACATCTCTTTATGCCACTGGATCAGGAGCTTCCTCTCATGACGGACACAGAGAGTCAGGATGAATAACATCATATCCCGACCTCTGACCCTCAGCACTGCCCCACAGGGGTGTGTCCTGTCGCCCTGGCTCTTCTCTCTCTACACAAACACACTTACATCCTCACACAGTTCTGTCTCCATTCTTAAATATGCAGATGATACGACAATAATTGGCCTCATTACCAACAATAATGAAACACACTATCAGGAACAGGTTGCCCAAGCAGTCACTTGGTGCCAAAACAACAACCTTCAGCTCAATGCATCAAAAACAAAAGAACTGATTGTCGACTTTTCATGCACACCCACACCCAAAACCCCCATTTCCATCAGCGCAGACACAATAACCACCACAGAGTCTTTCAAATTTCTGGGAACACACATTAGTAACTCACTTAAATTCAAGCAACACTCTGAGGAAACCTACAAAAAGGCCAACAAGAGACTGTTTTTTCTCAGACAACTCAAGAAATTCCATGTACGACATAATCTCCTCCTTCAGTTCTACACAGCCATAATTGAAAGTCTCCTTACTTCATCCATAATAGTCTGGTATGGTAACTTGGACAGTCACTCCCGTTCAAAACTCCAACGAATCATCAACAAATCCTCCAAGATCACTGGCCACACACTCCCATCCATAGACACTCTGTACCAAAGACGCATCACACAGCGAGCAACAAGAATCACCTCAGATATTTCACATCCTGCTCACCATCTTGTGGGGGGGGGATGATGATACAGTACATCTGGGTATCTGATACAATAGTGTTAAACAAGGCTTGACACTCTTCAAATGCAGTGGTAAATGTAAATGTTCCTATTTCTCGGCCTATTGCAGTAATTTTTCTAGGTCTGTATTCTCAAAATAAAATCAAACATTAGATTTAAGCCTAATTTATTACTTTGCGTGTCGCCTGTTTTTTGTGTTTGGGGGTTGCGAATGTGAACAATTGTTATTTTGGGGGTCGCAACTGAAAAAGTTTGAGAACCACTGATCTAGAGGAGCCATCTGTCCAGAGGAACTCTCCCACATTAGATGAACCACCTTCCTTCCTCTTGGGTGGCTCTGGTCCAAGTGGATGTCAGTCCTAGTTCATCTGCAGCCTGTCCGTCTGTGGCAGTAGGATCTCTCTCACTGTGGTTCTCCCCGAGGTTTCTACTTTTTCCCACAGGGTTTTTTGTTCTTTCTCCTTGGTGAGAAGGAGGGTCAAGGACAGGGGCATTCTGGGACATTTATCCATTTGCTAAATTCTCCTGAACATTGTTTAATTGAACTGCTTTCTGCCTGTGGCCCATCGAGGCAACTGTTGTTGCGATTTCGGGCACTACAAAAAGAAATTGAACTGAATTGAATAGAATGACTTCAGAAGGGCCACACGAGGGGGGATTCTGGCCCAGGACCGCGGAGGACTGTTCACCCGGAAACACGTTTCCTGCTCTGGTTCCATTGGCTGCACTCCACATTATCTGCATTTACAGGTTTGTGGTTTAGTGCGACATCTAGAGGTAAAAATACTTCTCTGGTCCAGCATAGATATGAGTAAAATATAAATAATTTTGCTGGAATAAAAAAGGTTATTTTAATTTCAGTTTCAGATTTTCCTCAATATTTCATGGTGACCCTTTAATATGGACCACCACATGATTTGACCCAGAACCAAAACTTAACGACGTCGACAAAACAAGACCAGTTCAGATTGGAGAGTATCTCCTTGGTGTGAAAGGCTTTGGGGCTGAACTAATACACAGTCTAGGATCCATAAAACGTTTAAGGATTTTATAGATTCAAACCAGGACTAAGCCGGGTTTAATATTAAATCCAAATGGATGTGTTAGTCCTGGTCCATCTGCAGTCTGTCCGTCCGTGGCAGTAGGATTTCTTCTTGACTGTGGTTCTACCCAAGGATTATACATATATATATATTACATATATCCCACAGGGTTTTTGTAGTTTTTCTTTGCAGAGAGGGAGGGTCAAGGACAGGGGGCGCTCTGGGACAGTTATCCATTTGCCAAATTCCTTTGAACATTCTTTATTTAAACTGCTTTGTGCTTATTTTGTGTGCTACAAAAATAAATGGAATTGAATTGAATGTAACTTACCGTCTGAGTTCCACTCGGGATGTCGTAGGTGATCTCTATGCTGCCAAAGCCCTCAAAGCCAGGAAGAGATGAGCGGCTTGTTAACCATGTCATATTTCCATGGGGCTGGTCCCCTTCCACCAAACCAAACACGTCTTTGCAGACCGGACACATGGCTCCTTGGGTTTTCACCGCTTGCTCCAGACACTCCTCGCAAAATTCATGTTTACAAGACTTTAGCTGCGTCTTTTTGGTGAAGGCATCCAAGCACACGGGGCATTTGTCTTCTTCTTCTTCTTTTTCCTCCTTCTTGGCTTGAGCCCCACTTGACTTTTTCACAGCGCCCTCGTCTGTGAACCATTTGGTACTTGTGTCTTCTGTTCTGTCCTTTCCACCAGCTCCAAGTTCCTCAAAGGAGCTGTACAGATTTTCTTCTCCATCAAACTTCCCATTGGTTTGTATGAATTGCAATGCCACCACCTTCTGGTAGAGCCGCAGCAGCGCTCTGACGCCGTGGCTCTCCATTTGCACATTTGGTTCGACCCCATTGTAGCGCACTTTTATCTCTTTGATGCCCTGGGGTTTCTCCACCTCTTTGAAACCGACATTAAACTTATCCCTAATCCTGTTTAATTCTTTTTTGTGCTGGTTTGTCATGATCTCCCAGTAGTATTTTTCAACTGGCAACCCATCAACGACAAGCGGATCTTTAATGCTCGAATTTAATTTGACTTTGTTTCGGTTTGGAGTTTTGCGGTCGTCGTAGTAAGATTTGGGGTACATGTTTTCGAGGTTGTCGACTCTTTCTTTGTCAGTTAAATTTGTGCTAATTTTGGTGCGCTGGAGGGATTTACTGATGGCCGTTTGAAACTGTTGTGGCCCAAAAATTGAGATTTGGTCAGCGGAAATTGTGATTTGACATTTGTGGTCAGTCATTTGGAGCAATTTCGGTATTTCCTTCCACTCTTCAGGACCTACTTTTTTGAGAGGGATGGATACAGCAGCAGATTCACTCAAGCAAGATTGGACAAGCTTAATAAATTCATCCGATGCCTTTTGGGGATTTGCATGTTTCTTGTCTGCTTTGACTGACACTGCCACATTTTCTGTGATTCTGACTCCGTTTTGCCTCTCGATGCGCTGTATCTCGTCTGGGTGGAAGTTCTTCATGTACCAATAATGGCCCAAAGCTACGAGAATCGGTTCATCATTGTCGTCATCTGCAGAAGGTGTTTTCACCTGAAAGTGTGAATACAGTACAAACAATGAATTACAAGAAAAGTATGACATTTTATTTTCTCCAATAATTAATAAAGAAATGCACATACGTGATCTTCATTTGACAGTTTTGGAGAAGATTTCACAGATGGTTTTTGGTCGATTTGAGATGTTTTGGTCGCGTCATTTTCAATAATTGGTCTAAATAAAAACTTATTTTTTTCTCTGGTAATTAATTCTTTTCCACCAAGTGAAAGCAGCTCCTGGAGGGCTACCAGAAGGACAAAATAAAACAGTTTACAGTAATGAATAGGGCTTTATCCTTTAGTCGTTTAGTCAATTATCAGTTGATGGTGTCTTAGTCGACCAAGATTTTTATTAGTCGACAAATTAATTGAATGCAAATAAATTAATGTAGCAAAAACAACAAAACGAGATTTGGAGTAAGTCAGCACAAGATTTTGAAGTAAATCTGTATCTCTCACATATAAATACACGGTTTACCATTATTTTTCTGTATAAATTGTTATTTTTGCATGAAATCCTGTGCAGTTTCGGTTTTTTGAGTACAGTTTGGGTCAGATCCATGGAAATACTTCATAGTTTTGATGTATTTTGCCACGCCCCCTTTTAGTTGATTAATCGGTTGATGGGGCAGGTCTTTAGTCGACCAAGAATTTCTTAAGTCGACTACAGCCCTAGTAATAAAGAATATTGACATTCATATATGCTTAAATTAACTTTCTTTGATTAACAGGTGCATGTGAAAAAATGTAGACCTACAAATCAAATATTAGGTTCAGAAATTCTTCTGAATTCACAGTGGGATTGTACAATTGTATATCTATTTCCTACCCACGCCCTTCAGTGTTTACTGTATGTCCTGCACTCATTCAGCGCTCAGGTTTCCTCTTGGAAAGTGCATTGAACTGATGGATAATACTTTACCTGCAGCAGGTTTGACACTAATGACAGCAGTCGTTCCATCCTCAGAGATCTCTGTAGCTGTAAATTCCCCCTTCGCTCCATTTTTATTGGCCCAGCTCTGCAGCGTCCTAGTGAGTCTGTTCTGAAACTTTTTTGGTTCAACAAACTTATCCACCAACGTCACTGATACTTTCAGTTCTGCCACATCTTCATTCTAAGAGAGTACAAGAACACAGACACACAGGTTTAGGGGTTTTGGAACTTTACTTTAAATTTGTGACATTAGCAGGGGTGACTTTTGGTGGGTAATTACTACTTTTTTATTAAACATTTTGTGTTTTTGATGAAAGCCTCCTCTTGGCTGTAATAATTCTCCCGCAGGATGTCCTCACACAGCCTCATTTTAGATTTATCTTTAGAGTTGTGCTCTAAACAACTAATCGATTTATGGAAAGAATAATCGCTAAATTAACTAAAATAATCATATCAATAATGCAGTAAGGGATTTTTACTGCTTAATTTCCCCAAGAACTTGAATAGTCCAGCGGCGCATTATTCTATTCTAGGCCAAGCGTGATCTCCATGGAGACAACTGATGATCACAGCCTCAATTTTACATCAGTTAAATCTTAAATACAATCATGTTGACTAGGTTTTAGTGAAATGTACAGCATTACCTGTCATATAGACTTCAAGTAGGACGGTTTGTACCTTTGTCTTTCCACCAACAAACACGTACCTGGCTCTGTTTTGGTGAGCTGCTCTTCGCTGGTGGCCTGGGCTCCATTTCAGTCGCTTTAAAGTTCGATGGAAGTGAGTGTGGCTGGTCAGACAGACTTGGTGGTACATGATCAGCTCTCAGTAAAGGAAATTTGGGGTCCTAAAAAACAAACACAACTCTGTATCGACCATAAATAAGAATGAAGAATGAGCCTGTTACAGGGCTATTCAACTTAAGGCCCAGGGGCCAAATCAGGCCCTCCAAGGGATATGATCTGCCCTCAACACATAGTATACACATAAAGTATAGAAAATATTGTATTGCTTCTTATTGGTTACTCCTGGTTTAGACTTGGCTTAGTCCTGGTTTAGATCTGGTTGAGGTCTGCAGATGTTGTTAAAGCCTTTTGTTTAACATATTTCTTGTTTACATTGTTATTATTATTGTTATTAGACCTGTTTTGGACCTGGTTTAGTCAGTCCTGGTTAAGACCCAGCTTAGAACCAGTTTCGACATGGCTTAGCCCTGGTTTAGTCCTGGTTTAGACCTGGTCCAGTTCTGCAGATGTTGTTAAAGTCTTTTGTATTGCATGTTGTTCATATTTCTTGTTTCTTTTGTTATTGGTTTGGACCTGGTTTAGTCCTGGTTTAGACCTGTTTAGTCAGTCCTGGTTTGGACCTGGTTTAGACATGGTTTAGTCCTGGTTTAGTTTTTAGTCTGTCCTGGTTTAGACCTAGTTTAGACATGGCTCAGTCCTGGTTTAGTCCTGGTTTGGACCTGGTTTAGTCCTGTTTTAGTTTTTAGTCAGTCCTGGTTTAGACCTGTTTAGTCAGTCCTGGTTTGGACCTGGTTTAGTCCTGGTTTAGTTTTTAGTCAGTTCTGGTTTAGACCTGGTTTCAGACATGACTCAGTCCTGGTTTAGTCCTGGTTACTTTCTGCAGATGTTGTTAAAGTCTTTTGTATTGCATGTTTTTCATATTTCTTGTTTCTTTTGTAATTGGTTTGGACCTGGTTTAGTCCCGTTTTAGTTTTTAGTCAGTCCTGGTTTAGACCTGTTTAGTCAGTCCTGGTTTGGACCTGGTTTAGACATGGTTTAGTTTTTAGTCAGTCCTGGTTTAGACCTGGTTTCAGACATGGCTCAGTCCTGGTTCAATTCTGCAGATGTTGTTAAAGCCTGCTATGTTGCTGGACTGGTTTCTGGCCTCGGGGACAAAACGATCTGAGTAATCTTAAAGTTGAACAGGCCTGTCCTGTTACGTACATTGTATTTTTGCTGTGGCTTTTACTTTCATTTTAGCTTACAGGCTATAACACTGTAGCATTAGTCCAAATACTCACAATGTCCATGGGCTCCACGTTGTTGCTTGCCATTTTGTAAACCTGTAAAGCCGAATAAACAGCACACAATAAATGTACAATTACTTAAAAACGTATAAGAAGCGTAAATAAGAAGCATAAACTCGACGTCTCTGCTTTCGTTTACGCGTATCGACAGACAGCGCAGACAAACGGCTAACGTTACTCTGATTGACTTTCTCCTGCACTTTAAACTTTACGAAACGATTGTCTCGAGTTTAAGACATAAATACGCGCCGATAAAGCATAAAACACAGTAAACAAGAGAGTGATAAAAGTGTGGAGAAGAGCTGACCGAGCGCTGGTGTCACGCAGATTCTCTTCCGGATAAATGAAAGTGAAACTCTACAAGAGCTACGTTTACGTCGACGTAGCGACACGCCCACTTTAGAAAAAAATAAATAAAAATAATAGCTAAATACATTTAAAAACAAATTGCATAAATATCTGTGATTTAAATTTGATGTCTATATTAAACTAAATGACAGTTTCTACATTACATACGCATATGGTTACCTTTCTTCACAAATAAATGTTGACATGAGCAGCGGTCCTGCCAAAGAGAAAAAGAGAAGAAAATGTGAGGATTTTTGCAAACTAAAACAAAACAAACTTAGCATATTTAAAAACTAAAACAGAATTGTTACATAGAGTTTTAAAATTGTACAGAAAACAAGTAAATTGTGTTAAATTCTGAAAAAAACAGCAGTTATAATAGTTATAATAATGATAATAATAATAGTAAAGATAATACAGCAATTGTTCTGCAAAATTAGAATTTGTCTATAATAAAATCGATTAAAAATGACCTCAAAAAGACAGAAACGTGTAACATAATCACCCAAACAAGAGAATAAAGTGATGCTTTAATGGTTTTCATGTTTTAACCTCAATGAAGACATTTACAGGCACATTTTAGCACATTCTTGATGCTTATTGTTGCTATTTCTAAATAATGCAATTAATAATAAAATGGATAAGTATTTGGTCTTCTGTGTTCACTTTTCCGCACACACCACACACTGGGACAAAACCCAGGTCTGAACCAGGACCACAACAGGGCCAAACCAGGCCAGAAGGAACCGGGATACGACTGGTCAAAGAAGGCAAGACAGGCAGGTTTATTTGTAGAGCACAGTTCATACACAAGACAGGTTTACACAACAGAATAAAATGACATTAAATCAAAAAACAGATTAAGATAAATAATTATTAAAATATTTGAAAAGTGAAGAGTGCAGATAAATCAAGTTTTGTGTTTTCAAATGTTTCTTTAACCTTGTTTACATTTTTCAGATTTCTTTCTCTATTTTCATGTTCTTTTTCCTTCCTTTTTGCAGCTGCTTTTTCCCACTTTTCTAAACATTCATAATGCATTTTTACTCGACTAGGATTCCATTTTGATTGTCAGATATCACTAAATTAATTTTAAAATAAAATGCATCATGGTTTAAATAGTCAGACTATTTTCAGAGTTTTAGGAAATCCTTCCTGGGAGTTTTCTATCCAGAAAATCCTTTTCAGGCGATTCATAAATTGTTTTTTTTATGGCAATCCTGGCCTTTAGTCAAACCTGACTTTTCAGATAATCACTTTATACATTAGTCTTTAAAAATTACATTTTCTTCACAAAAATCCTTTGCAAGTCAATCTTTACTCGACTGGGATAAAGAATTAACAAGTGTGAAAATGCAGCCTTAATAAATAATAGCCGGTCTGTAAAGTGACATGACGACAAAATACATAATAATTATATAATACAGGACATATGGTTTTATATTGTTTTCCCCCAGTATTAATACTGGCTTAAAGAAGCTGTACCTGATTTTTACTGTTGTGAAACAAGAAAAACAGAACTAGTCCATGTTCCTGATTTTTTGCATGTAATAAAGTCAAATCTGTCGCTTCAGCACAGATATGATGTAAAAGCATCTATTCAGGTGAAAATGAGACCAGAGCACTTTCTCTGCATCTATTGATTGAGTGTTTTATTCTACATGAAGCAGGAAGTGCGCTGCTAGCATGCTAATGTTTGTTAGCTTTACCGGGAAAGCTGGTTCTGGGCTCAGAGACGGGAAAAAATGCTTCTAAACTCATGGAGGTGAATATTTATGATGCTGGGACTGGATTAGGAAAGTGAGAGATACATGAGACTGATGTAAAGACTTTAACATGTAATAGTTCTGTTTTTCATGTTTAAAAACAGTAAAAATCAGGTACAGAGTCTTTAATTTAAAATGTAGGTAATATATAAATTATAATATGAGAATGTCATACTCCTAAGAGCCAGTATTCTTATTTATCACACGTTACATATGACATACCCTTGCGAAAAATAAAAATGTTGATTTACATAGTGAACAACAATATCAGTGAACAATTATTATTCCATTCGCTTCCATTGGATTGGACATGATGTATCTCCAGGGATGTCAGGCACATCTGATCAGGGTCTGAACGTTTTTGATGTTCAACCCTGAGCTCTGTTAATATGAATAAGGAGTTAAAAGAAGAGCAAAGAAAAGTGTTTGTTTTAAATACTGTACACCGGGCTATTCAGATTTGTCTTTGGCCTCCATAGCCCTCCGTAAAATCTGGCCCCTTGGAAAATATACTTGAATAGCCCTGCTGTGACATAGCGCTTGTGATAATTAGAGCGATCACTTGATGCCTTTTGCCTTCAGCTCGTCCTTGACTCTGCTCAGGTAAAGAGGGTCGGGGTAACCACAACTGCAATGACAAACATATTCACGGTTTGTTCGGCAGTCAGGATCTGAACGTTAAAGTCATAATAATATGGAACATTTCTCTTACTTCTGTGGCCCACCATACGTGGACGTCTTGTGGTGGATGTCGTTCCACACGATCACATTCTTCACTCCTGTGGTGGGGCACGTCCCAAAAGTGAAGATGAGTTTTTTCTCAAAGGCTCTCTTCAGCAGCAGCAGCACCTGGTTGCCCTCTCTGTTGTCTGGTAGGTACGCTTTTCTGGTTAGTCCCTCATACGGCTGTCCAGGATTGGGGTGCTTGGCCTGTAGGGGGGAATATTTCTGTGATTTAAACATGTGGAGGGTCCTCTACAGGCTTGTCTAGGGAGAGTTTTGCCTATAGTGTTTAATTATGCTCCCTGTACAAACATTAGATCCCGAGCACAAACACTGATGTGTGAATCCATCAGGACTGATACTCCAAACACCCTGTTCTCCCATAAAACAAATGTACTAGATTCATACAGTGATTTTCATAACACTTTAAGTGCTTTACAGGGCATCATTCATTCACTCCAAACACGGTGGTGGTAAGCTATTATTGTAGCCACAGCTGCCCCAGGGCAGACTGACAATAAAAACCACCAGACCCACAGTAAAATATATAATTGAAAGGTTTCAAATATGTGAAATTCAAAACTGATGTAATCTGCTGCTAAGAGTCCAGCAGAGAAACCAACTTGAAGCCAGTCAGTCAGTGATAGATCACAGGCCTTTGAAACCTAAGCTCGCTAATTTGACATAGTAGACATAGACATAGTCACAGTTTCTAGTAATTATTAAACCTAAAACAGAACTAAACCAAGGCTAAAATGGGTTTCATATTGTTGAACCTCAATATTAAAATATTGGGATAAAAGTAAAACAATATTTACCGTCTGAGTTCCACTTGGGATGTTATAGGTGATTTCTATAAAGCCACAGCGCTCTCCAGGGAGAGGTAACATGCTGGTAAACCATTTCATGGTTCCTTCAGGCTGGTCTCCTTCAACCAAACCAAACACACTGCAGATCGGACACATGGCCCCAAGTCTGTGGATCGATCGCTCCAGACACGTCTCACAAAATTCATGTTTACATTTCAGCCTGGTCTTTTTAATGACGGTATCCAAGCACACGGGGCAGGTTTCTTCTTGTTTTTCATTCGTCTTTGCTTCAGCATCACTTGGCTTCTTCACAGCGCCTCCTTTGATACGTCTCTCTGTTCTGTCAGTTTGTCCAGCAGCTCCTTTAGGGTCGTAGGAGCTGCACAGACTTTCTTCTTCGTCTTCTGGATCATCAAACGTCTCATTTGGTGTCTTCACCCTCTGGTAGAGTCGCAGCAGCGCTCTGACGCCGTGGCTCTCCATTTGCAGGCTTTCTTCAGACCTATTGTAACACGCTTTTATCATTATCAAGCCCTGGGTCATGTCCACCTCTATAAAACTGATGTTAAACTTTTCTTTAATTTTGCCTAATTCTTTTTTGTACTGATTTGTAATCATCTCCCAGTGCTCTTTTTCAATCGACAACCCATCGCTGACTAGCGGATCTCTAATGCTCGGTCTTGATGTTTTAATTTTGTTTCGGTTCGGAGTTTTGCGGTCGTCGTAGTAAGATTTGTGGTACATGTTTTCGTGGTTGTCGACTCTTTCTTCGTCAGTTAAATTTGTGCTAATTTTGGTGCACTGGAGGGATTTACTGATGGACGTTTGATACTGTTGTGGCCCAAAAATTGAGATTTGGTCAGAGGAAATTGTGATTTGACATTTGTGGTCTGTCATTTGAAGGAATTTCAGCGTTTCCTTCCACTCTTCAGGACCTACTCTTTTCAGAGGGATGGATACAGCAGCAGATTCACTCAAGCAAGATTGGACAAGCTTAATAAATTCATCCAATGCCTTTTGGGGATTTGCATGTTTCTTGTCTGCTTTGACTGACACTGCCACATTTTCTGTGATTTTGACTCCGTTTTCCCTCTCGATGCGCTGTATCTCGTCTGGGTGGAAGTTCTTCATGTACCAATAATGGCCCAAAGCTACGGGAATAGGTTCATCATTGTCGTCATCTGCAGAAGATTGTTGTGATTTCACCTGGAAGTGTGAACCAATGCATTAAAAGCAAATTATTACATTTTATTTTCTCCAATAATGAAATAAAGAAATGCACATACGTGATCTTCATTTGACCGTTTTTGAGAAGATTTTGCAGATGATTTTTGGGCGACTTGAGATCTTTTGGTCACGTTTTCAATAATTGGTCTAAATGAAAACTTACTTTTTTCTTTTGTAGTAAATTCTTTTCCACCAAGTGAAAGAAGCTCTGAGAGGGCTACCAGAAGGACAAAATAAAACAAATAGTAAACAATAAGAGTAAAAAATAAGAAAATAATTATTGACATTCATCCATGTGTTACAACCCAGCTCAGCTAGGGACAGGGGAAGTAAAAAGAAGTTTAAATAAAGATGTAATTTAATGAACAGGGAAGTAAAGGTAAATTAACAGAGTCAACACAAAATAATATGGAAAACTACAAGGCATGTCAGTCCCAAACGAAACAAAACACACTGTTTTTGTTAAACAGACCATAATGCATCAGTGCAGTGATTCTTAACCATAGGATGATGGTGGGGGAGCATCTCCTCAAGGGCCGCAAAATTAATAAAATTAAATAAAATGAATGTGAATGAGAGTTCATAGTGCTGAAAAACACTGGGCCCAGAGGTGGTAAAGGTGAGCACCCCTGCATTAGGAGGTCAATGATGGTCAGCGGCATCATGAGTTCAAATGCAGCTCACACAATTTGCTGCATGTCCTTCCTCAATCTTATCCTCGTTTCAAGTTTTGACACAGATTTGAAATGGACAGGAGCGTTTCCCTCACACGCTCTTCACAGAGAAGGCCGTTTGAGCAAAACATATTTTACAAATGGTTACTTCACAGACTTAACACGAGGCTCGAGTCGACCTGCCACAGCTCTGCAGTTTAAATCTGGCCTTGGGGCAAAACCCTTGACACATTTAATAATTTCAAATAAATAAATAAATAAATACAGAAATACATATATATATATATATATATATATATATATATATATATATATATATATATATATATATATATATTAAAGAAAATATTGGTCTGCTCTGGATTCTTTAATTATAGGCAGCAGCCATGAAAAAAAACCATACTGGTTTATCTCTAAAATCTATCCTTTTTCTGCAAAATATGAACCTCCATTTACATCCACTGGAAAAGGCCCACATTTAAATAAAAGAATCATTCATTGCTAAAGGGTAGTCTCTCTCCGTTTTTCCTTGGTCCCACCCATTGCCCCGCCCTGGCCCTCCTCAAGGCAACACCGTGTCCTTAGCTCCGCCCCTAAACCTACAATTAATGAGCCGGCTCACCTGTGCCCCTTTGTCCTGAGGCTGGCCTGGTGGAGCTCTGCCAAAAGCAGTGCGTAAATGACAGTGAGATATATCTATTGATTATATATTTATGTTCATTCTCATTTATAGTAAACACGATTTGATATAATTTCACTGTCATTTCCTTTATTATTTTCCCTTTATTTACTCCCTAGAAAAAACACTGCTTCACTGCCACACTCTCGTCACACCACCTTCAATAAATGTTTAAACTGGACCTGGTTGCTGTGTCATTCACTACGTTGAAGATATTACCTGAAATCAGATCAAATTAAGGGCACAACACGATATGTTTCAGGTATAATTTTAAAAACAAACCTCTACATGTGTAACTAGCACTCTATGCTCTGTTTGTTTTGTTCTTTACTGCGTTTGTACGCCTTGCAAACGATTATTGTTTGTAAGGCATATTGTTGTTACTGAGCAACTGCTCAGCAATTGAACAAATACTGTGTAATAGATAATACTTTACCTGCAGCAGGCGTGACACTAATGACAGCGGTCGTTCCATCCTTAGAGATCCATGTAGCTGTAAATTCCCCCTTCACTCCACTTCTATTGGCCCAGCTCTGCAGCGTCAGAGTGAGTCTGTTCTTTAACTTTTTTGGTTCAACAAACTCACCCATCAACGTCAGTGATACTTTCAGTTCTGCCACATCTTCATTCTAAAACGAGTAGAAGAAACAGACATAAAGGTTTAGGAGTTCAGGTTGTCTTGTAGTTCTGTCTGTGATCTTCACAGGTGACTTTTGGGGGTAATTTCTACTTCATGAATTGTCAGTGAACAACTGGCCTCTTAAGGCGTCTCTTGTTTACACAGAGGAGTCCATTTACCTGTGGCTGTTCAGCCAGTTATACTGTCCCCAGTGCAAACAAAACAAAACACTTGCTTATGCTTAAACATTTGGAATGTTTTCAGTACAATGTTGCTGTATAATCCAGTGATTAATGAAATACAAAAACTCACTGACTATCGTGGACAGATAGAATAGAACAAGTATTTATAAATCCACAGCTGGAGCAAACAGCCTCATCCAAAACAAGTGCACAATAGATTCAAGCTAAGATAAAACTAAGACTAAATTAAACTAAACTAAACAAAATGAAAGTAAAGTAAAATAAATAAAAAACAAAAATTAATAATCAGTATCTCAATAGAATAAAGATAAAATAAAATCACCAACTAAACCGCTGGTATTAACAAACCATTTTCATTTTAAACTTAACTTATAAAATATCCATTATTTACTAAACATTTTACAAACCAGTTTACATCTCACAGCTGCAGAGTGGTGAGCCTGTTTTGGCAGCGGCAACAAAGAGTCAACATTATAATAAAAAACAAATAGATTCAACATTTCGAGCACATAAAACAGCACTTATGGCCGACCAGAATTAACTTACTGCATTTTTAGACTCATTATAAACATGTCTGGCTTTTACTTACTTTGTTTCACTTGGATGTGGACGTTTATGAAAACATTCAACATTTAAAACGTGGAAATTCTAGAGGAAACGTGGGCAGTGACAGATACTCACAGTCCAGGATTCTCCCGCGGTGCGTGCCATTCTGCAAACGCTTTAAACCGAACAAATAACACACTTTGCTTCTTTCAAACGTAACAAACGCTCACTGGACGCTGGACACGATGTAAGATGAAAGTGAAAGAGTCAGAAGCCGTGGTAACTCCAGCCCGTTTGGGAAACATGACAA
Source organism: Rhinogobius similis (assembly GCA_019453435.1). Lineage (NCBI taxonomy): Eukaryota > Metazoa > Chordata > Actinopteri > Gobiiformes > Gobiidae > Rhinogobius > Rhinogobius similis. Next base: position 2,620,683 of record CM033627.1, read on the forward strand.
AAAAAAAAAAGGAAACCGGTTTGAGATGGAACGCACCTGCGCAGTTTGGATCAACGATACAGACATGACCTTCAAAAATGCCATACAAATTTAATAATTGTTGGTGTAGGTCAAGGATTCTCAGTAAAAAAGTTTCTGTGCTGGAAGTTTTACCACAAAACTCACACTTCTAGATCAGTGGCGCCTCCTGCCTAATTCCACCGAGCGGAATCAACGCAATACCACTTTACCCCACCAGATGGCATAACCACAAATGAAAGAGAATAACTCGAATAATCACAAATAATTTCATGATATTAATGTCATTTATCTGCTCTCCTCAGGTAACACGTAAAAGAGGATGTTTTATGGCCACTAATTTTACAAAAAGCACACAAGATCGGAAATCTACACTTAAAGTTTGTTAGTCTTTAGCTCGGATGCCAGTTTAACACACTAGTCACCATCTATTCACCTTATTCCATAAGATGCCGGGCGCCGCCATCTTGCGTTAATCCGTTGTATTAGTTCACATGGAGCAGACGAGCTCAACAGAAAATAAGTTCTACATGGACTAAAAAGACGTTTTCAGACTGACCAGGAAATCGATGCGTTGTTGACTTGTTGTTGCTCGTGTTCATTAAACATTTTACACAAATCAATCTACTTTATATGATGTTTTGTTTTTTAGCTAGAGACTTTTATCTCGTTCGAAATTGTTCGGTCAAACCGGAAGTCCCTTTACTACAAGAGTGCGGATCTCAGACATTAAAAGAGGCAAAAGTGGGCGGGGCAGACTCAGGTGAATATTAAAACACCAAACGGTTTACACTCAACAGTAATTCTTAACGAGGCTTTGACTTCCTTAATGTGGTCGATGAGTTGTACCAGCTGACACTCTTTGGATTTTTCATAATGTGTGTGTTTTGTGGGCTAATGCTAACAACACATCAGACTGACGCCGAGTCCCTCCAATTATAACGGACTAGCCGAGAAGCTAACGTTAAGTGATGATAACATGAGAACGGAACTTCACGTCTGTTTATGAGCAGTTCTACAGACAGAACAGAAAAAGAAGTCGTCGGTTATGTCACTGCTAGCTATATTTGTGATCTTACCAGCTCCCAAAGCCCACAATTTGATAACTTACCACATTTTGATGAAACTGTCTCGATGTTAATCATTCGAGCGCCGATTAGAAGGAACTTTCTTTCAAAGAGAAAACATTCTGAGAACATATTATCCATCCATGTCGAGTTCTGAACGGTAACCATGACGCTGTACGTGACATTTCACTGTGAAGCTGGAACTCTGGAGAAACAGCTCTGAACAGAGGCTGGTGCGATTTTAGACCATGTTTTAGACCAGGCAGAGAGCGCGCCAAAGGGGCGGGACTATGTGCCACCCGGCGACTGAACACCGGCTCTGCTGATTGGACAAGGTTATGTTTGAGCCTTTTACGTAAGTGAACGTCAACGCCACTGTTCTTTCTGTTTTTCTCCTTTTTTGCTGGCAGTGGTCGCACCTGTCGCCTTTGAGCCGTCCCTGTGATGATGCCACATGCCATTTTGTCTCCTCTGTGTGAAAAGGCCATGAAACTATTATATATATTTATTTTTTTATTTTTTTTACACTTTAAAAACACAAACTCATAGAACAACTTCTTCGGCCAGTAAATTTCTAAAAGTCCACTGGTACAAAAAGTTATATAACTTTCACAGATGCAGTGCATGGCTCTTGAGATGTGTAAATGATAGGTACTTTATTTATTTATTTAACAGTGCGGAAAAAATATAGCAGCAAAATGAAAACAACAAAATATATCCTTCTGTTGTGTGTGTGTGTGTGTGTGTGTGTGTGTGTGTGTGTGTGTGTGTGTGTGTGTGTGTGTGTGTGTGTGTGTGTGTGTGTGTGTGTGTGTGTGTGTGTGTGTGTGTGTGTGTGTGTGTGTGTGTGTGTGTGTGTACAGTGTGTGTGTGTGTGTGTGTGTGAATGTTTCCTTGATCTAAAGCACACAAAACAAAACTGTCACACTATTTTTCTGTGAATAGTTTTCCTTTCCCAAGTTCTAATGAACATAGAATGAATGAACATAAAACCTCTAGTCTGTACTATTTTATTTGATTTGATTCTTAATCTTATGCATGTGCCTCTTTTATATATATTGCTTATATATTTGAAGCAAGTTCCTGTGTTTGTGAATTTTGATCACTGACAACGGCAATAAACCAATTCTGATACAATTTGGGTGGCATTTGTGGAAAATGTAATTAAGTATTTGTTATTTTTCAATAGCTATATCAGTTTGTTTTTTTTTGTTTTTTTTTTACTTTTTTGTATACATTGGCTAATAAAGTGCTAAAATATTTAAATGTGACAAGTATCAGGTATGTTTGTGTCAAGCAGAAATAGCTCTATGATTTTTAGATTTTAAACTAGAAGAAAAATATGAATGTAAAGTGATTTAGAGGACACAAAATGGCCTTATGGGTTAATGAAACGTATTCGGTATTTGTTATTCATTTTAATTAATTTACTTATTTCCTGGGGCCCAATGCTCCTTTTAGCTTTTACCACAAAAACATAATAGATATTTCTTCATAAGTGTGAGATAAAAAGTGTAAAAATACATCCTAACTACAGATCTGACAGACTTTGAAGGAGTGATGTGTGGGTTCTATTTCCAAGTGTAAATGAAGTCTGCACGTCCTCCTGGTTCCACTTTTCTCAGAAGATTGCTGCTATTATTGAGCCACTAAATACTAAAAAACAAATATAAGAATCAAATAAGACACAAACGTTAATAAAACAGAAATAAAGTAGCATAACGTGTGTGCAAATTCACTTTTATTCAGTTTATTTCCCTTCAACAAACACGTGGTACAAGCACAACCTGATCATATTCATCTCTTTATGACCAATATACACAAAACTCATTTCCGCTTTAACTGGAACAGACGGAAAATATTGCAAACATCTTCAAAGTGTAATATATTTATGTAAAAAAGAAAAACCTTCATCTACTTTTCTACTGTTAAATACTGAAATGGTAATAATATTTAGCTTTTTGATATATTTTGCAGCAAATTAAACACATGATTCTTGAAATGATTGCTTCTTCATGTTAAATCTTCAGTCTTGTTTTCTTTCCTGAACAGTTTGACATCGTACAGTTTCAAAAGCGCGTTTTCTTTGGTGAATATTACTATTATTATAAGAGTACACCGGACGGCCACATTATTAGGTACAACTGTTCAAACAGGTCAATTTATGCCAAAACGGGATTAGGATTTCTGTTTTTGCGCATTTTCTAAAGCCGAGAGACGGATTATCGACCCAAACCAGGACTTTTTCTGTTTTTGTTTTCTTTGTTTTTCTAATTCTCGTGCTTAGGTCTAACTAGAACTAGAGCAGGACTGAACTGGGACTAAATTACGTCTCATTTAATGACTCTTTTATCATTTCGGAGTGTCCTGAGCAAGTTCTGCAACGCAAAACTATCACTACCGACAAATTTAAAGAACCAAACAGCGGCACAGACATTATTTTCCATATTTTTTTTAAGTAAATGGTCTAGTTTGGTCATGTTTTAATTGTAGTTGGTGTGCCGCAACTGAAAAACACTGGGGTAAAGGGTACTGGTTTCCCCGGAGTTTTTTTTTTTTTTTTGTTTCTATGCTTTAATCTATTTTTTATGTATTTTTTTGTAATCAAATCATCTCACTTCTCACTCACTTTTCTAGCGCAGTCCCAACATCCTAAATATCCACCACCATGTATAGTGAAGAGCACTTATCACAAGTCTTCACGGTAAAGCTAACAAACATTAGCATGCTAGCGCCACACTTCCTGCTTCTCGTGGAATAAAACACTCTTTAAATAAATCCAGAAAGAGCTGTGGTCTCTTTTTCACCTGAATAGACGCTTTTACAGTAACACAGATTTTACTTCATTACGTGCAAAAAACAAAGTGTATGAATTAGTTTTGTTGTTCACGTTTCAAAACTGTAAAAAAAAAAAAAAAGAGGTACAGCCCCTTTAAGTTTGATCCTAGTTGGAAAAATAGTCAGAAATACTGATTGAGTCCTTGTTTAGACGCAGTTTAGTCCAGGTTTGGTCCTGATTAAGTCCTGATTAAGTCCTTAAAGTGCTTATGACAGGTTTTTATGATTGTCTATCTAAATTTGACTTATTGGGTGTATTAATACCTGTTTTTATATAAATGTCTGTGTCTATTAATGGGGAAAAAATGAAAAAATCTGTTGAAAATTGTAATTGATAACATCACACTAAGGAAACAAAAGTTATAGCATGATTTACCAAAAAATAAACTACTTTTTTTTTAACTTTTTAACCATTAATTCAACAAATATATATTTTTATTCGTCAAGTAAAACTACCTGTGACATTGGATGAGTTTTGGCCCGGTGTAATTTCCCAGTGTGATGTCAGCATTTACAACCAGGTAAGTAAAATAAAAAACATAAAAAATGCTAAACTGGGATGAAATTTGTAAAGAATTTGAAATATATCTCAGTTAAATGAGTAGTTCAACCTGTCATAGGCGCTTTAATCGGCGCATAATCCTAAATTCAAGCCATTGCTCTCATTTTTACTGCTCTAAATGTTTACGTTCACAGAGTTCCTTCGGGTGACCGTCTTTTCCCGGCGTCTGAACACCTCATGTACGTAATAAAGCGGCCGTTGGGTGCGAGTGCATAGGGTAAGGCTGCGGCGGAGAGAGACTGTCCGAGGGCGGAAGGCATCGCCGTGAGCGGCTGGAAGCGTGGCACAGTGCAGTGTTTCAATACAGCATCGATTTAAAGAAACAAAAGAGCAAACAGGTTACTCGGCCTCGTCCTTCAAAGTGAACCTGCGAGACAAAGGAGAGGAAATACAAAAGGTAAGTTTACGTGAGCACAATAAATCCCACTTGACTGTAATTAGGGCTGAACAAGTTTGGAAAAATGCTTAACTTTTGAAAGAAAAGTTAAGCATTTTGCCAGATATGAACTGTTACTAGTACGAGAATCACACAGGCCTGTCTCAATATTTACTACCGATTTGTATTTTTCAATATATGACAGATAGAACAATATTTTTTGAGGCAACATTTGTCACAGGGACATTTTCTTTGCACGATTGGGAAAGGTTTTGCTGTTTTTTGTGTGTTAAAATAAGAGTTTATTTGGGTTAGATTATGACCTCTCAGGGAAATCCCATTGTGTTTGTATCCAATTTTATGTACCTTGGATTTTTACTGGACCAAGAGCTCCCTTTTAAAGCCCACCTTCAAAATCTGGTTAAAATGTGAAGCTAACACAGTGTTTTTACGACCGTAATAAAGCGTGTTTCAGGCTCCAGGCAAATACTCAACATAAATGTAACGGCAAAATGTCTTAAATCCTTGGACACTGTATATCACTGAGCCTTGAGGCCTGTCACAGGTTGTGGCAGGTGCGCCCCCCCTGTGAGCTCTGTGGCAGGGCAGGGCCTTCTCTGGTGCAGGAGGTTCACACATTAGATACTGTTTGTGTATAAAGTGTTATGTAAATGTGCTCCTTCACACTTGTGTGCAGAGAGTGGAGGGTCATTACACCCTGTGCTCACATCATGTTTAGCTCGTCTGTCCCATGTGTAAGAACTGACCGGGGAAAGAAGGCTTTTTCTTATGCTGCTCACACAGCCTGGAATTCCCTCCAATCTTGAATTTCCTTAAGTCCCATTTAAATGTATTCTTAAGTTTAACATGAATACAATAAAAGTCTTACCACTGAGTAACTCCAGACGCCAGGTTCACCTCGGTGAGCTCGATCTGGACCTGCACAAACAGAAGCCGTGTGACTGTGTGAGACGTGTGCGTGTTTCTGTGGCTTTAGCGCTGTTTGTGTCGTGTTTGCAGTTGTACCTGTCCAATCACATCAGGTCCTCTGAAGGAAGCGTTGTTCTTCACCGACACAGACAGACGCCGCTGTCGGGCCTCTTCCATCGACACGTCAAACTCAAACCTGCAAGAAACACATACAACGGAGTGTGTTCACCCGACAATAGAGCCAAGCAATATATACAACAGTATGACATAAAACATCTATCTGCGGAAACAAGCAGGTAAAGCCATCAGGTCTCATTAAAAAAAACAAAAACAAATTCCCTTCTCATCCACCGTGTGTGGTGTTTCATCCGTCTCTGAGCTCGGGTCCTCTACCAGAGGACAGGGAGCTTGAGGGTCTGCACAGTATCTTAGCTGGTTCTACACTACACTCTTCTGGACTGATGTCTGATGCTCCTCCAGGGATCTGCTGTAGCCTCCTCCAGTTTGGGGGTCACTGCCCTAAGTGCTGCGATCTCTTCTCTGAGCCCTTGATGTTTCTCTTTTGATCTCTCTCTCTCTCTCTCTTTCTCTCTCTCTCTCTCTATCTATCTATCTATAAAATTTATTAAAAGACACATATATTGCATTATCTGTTATTGCCGTTTAACATCTCAACATGTTTTTTTTTTTAAGAACTTAAAATGATGTATCCAGACATTCCCACATCAGGATCCATCTTTTTTCTCAGAGGGAGTTACCATTGGAAAAAAACAAAAGCTAGCTCACCCTGACATGCTAATGTAGCAACACAGTTGAAATGAATGTGATTTGGGGCAGAAATGCTCAAAATGAGTCGATGATTATTTATGGACTTAAAAACAGCACAAGTGACCGCCGGATCTCAACTTATGATGGAAAAAATCAGGGAAATTTGGAATTCACAACAGTGAATGAAGCTAAATGCACCACTTTGATGGTGCGTTCAGACCGCGAGGCGTCCAAGTTGCGTGACCAAAGCGACTGTCCTCAAAATGCAGACGGCCAGCGCGAATTTGATGCCGCGGTCTCACCATTAAAACATTTTTGTTTTGAATTGTTAATTACTGTCAGTGGCCCAAATGTTTTCTGCTAAACATGAGAATTACCTCTCATTGAACTCTGGGTCCAGGACTTTCTTTTTCACGGCCGTCTTCCTCTTTGTAGATTTGCTTTTGTCTGGAAGCAGCACGAGCGAGACGTAGCTGTCAACGCCGTCTTTACTTTGAGACAACAGGTCCCTGCGGAAACAAGACACAAATAATACATTATGAAGCTGCCTTAACAATTTTTTGTTAGATTCAATTCTAGACAAAATTATGCATCACAATCTTAAACATTTGACCAAACTGTCCCATCGTTAACAGAGGCCTAACACACAGAAAGTCTGTTTTGAATGTTTTGTCACTTTTTATGCAGGTTGTGAATAAGAATTAGCTTTATAACTGAATGATATCCTTTGCATTGTTTTGTTTTTCAGACACTGATTCAGGAAATATCTCCTTTTTGTAAATGCGTAGGTTGACGTTTTGTACTCGATCATCTCTTTGTGTGATTTGTTTTTAAACGCACCTGCACTGATGAACCGTGACGCTGAGTTTCCTCTCCAGACTTTGGTAGAGCAGAGACAGTCGGACCTGACCGTTTCCAGAGGCCGAGGGCAGAGACCCGGACAGCATCAGATCCACCAGCCTGGTGTCCAGGATCTGCTCCACAAACAACCGAAAGAGTCATGTGTCATGTACTCATAACATTCTTTGGTAAAATCTTAAATCTACACTTTAAGTTTTGTGTTGCTACTCAACCTGGAGATCTGGAATTATAATGCACGCCAACTTATAAACAAAAAAAGAAGAAGAAAAAACAGACGGATATGAAACAATGGCTAAATATATGACGTAAATTCAGTAAATGTGGGAAAAAAACAACTAAAAACACAAGCTGAGATGCTGAGCTTGTCTGAACTGAATCACTTTGCTAAGAATACATTTGTTAAGATTGTAGTGGTCCAGACTACAGTTTTTGTAGTGAAAACCGTGCAAAAACAGTCTACGTTTAATTGTGCAGACAGAGTGGTAAAGTAAAGGAAAGGAAAACTTTAAAGGACAAATATTATGCATTGTTTGTTCTGTTTTTAGCTTTTAAACCTGCTCTTGACTATCTTTACTTTGACATCTCATGTTTTAGAACTAAAAATAAATGTTTTTACAAAGAAAGAACAATATAACTTCATCACTGCCTTGCGAGACGCCATGTTAAGTCAGCTTTTGCTCCATCTACTGGCTGCAGAGGGAATAGCACAAGTTTGTATGTACGCAAAGCTTTGTAATGCAGCCGTCCTGAGCGGTGCCGCAGTCGAAGTGATTGTGTTTGGACGCAGAAATGCTTAGAGCGAGTCTGACGAGGACTTATGGAAACAGAGCAGAAGATTAACTTGTGAATTTCTTTCCAAGTTAATAATTAAAAGAAGACAGGATGAGCTTTCCAAATAGAGCAGAAGATTCATCACACGTCATCAGAGGAGTGTTTTTGACGGTCGGAGGAAGAGGATTTTCAAACCAGGATCCATCAAACTAGCGTGAATGAAGCTAAGTGCAACTGCAGGTGTGTTTTTGATGACGGAACAAGGTTTAAAGCTCAAAAAAGTTCATTTCGCATAATACCTGCCCTTTAGAACTTAAAGGGCCTATGACAGGTTGGACGACTCATTTGACAAAAATGCAGTTAAGATAAATATGTTTCAAATTGTGTTAAAAAACTCCACAAATTTCAGTGCGGTTTAGCAATTTTTTAGGTTTTTTGTCTTACTTCCTGGTTGTAAATGATGACATCACACTAGGAAATCACCATAGCAACATCACTGTAAACTGGGCTAAAACTCATCAGATGTCATCAGATTTGTTTATTTTACAAATAAAAATATATCTGAACATATTTATTTAGTTGAATTAATGTTTAAATGGTCAAAAAAGTAGTTTATTTTATGTAAATCGTGTATAAAGTTTGTCTCCCCAGTGTGATGTCTTGTTTGTTTACTTCCTGTAATTTTCAACTTTTTTCCACAAACAGTGACCTGATTGGTATAAAACTATTATATATATTTATAACAAGTATTAATGCACTGAATAAAGTCAAAATTAGAAAATCATGAAAACCCGTCATACGCACTTTAACAGAATGAACGAGCTCGCTCCTGGAAAAGCATGAATCGTCTGACTGTGTGAAGTGTTTGTACCTTGAGCTGAGCCCGGAGGAGGATCTGACTTTGCGGCGTTGCTCCGTCCAGAGGGAGCCACTGATCCAGGACCAGGTTGGGTTCAGCGAGCAGAGACCGGACCGGGACCACCACAGACCCCATCGGCTGCTCCCAGGCACTCGACAACTGCAGCCGGGAACAAAATACACGTTAGAGGTGGACATTGTCTTCAAAGTAATATAGAAATCCTTGTTTTAAAGAAAGACAAACTTTAAAAGACTAATTGGGCACAGAAACGTTAATAAAAACCATCAAAAACAAGTGTAAAAGGTGATTTTTCTGCACTTTGGAGGTGAATTTAACAACCCACACGACTGGTCAACTATTAAAAATTCTCTACTATAAAAATTGATCATCAACTAACTAACTAACTAACTGAACTACACAGACTAAAGCACATGTCAAAAGATCTTTTACAACAAAGACTGTGACATTATTACGTCAAAATGTCAAAAAAGAATAGATTGTTGCTGATTTTCATTAATAATACACTTTATTTATAAATATTCTCTATCTAGAAGTCTTCAGTCACCACATTTCAACCTTTATTTGGCAAAAAATGTATTTGAAAAGTTTAAATATACAACAGAAATCATCCTTTGACTAGTCGACTACTAAAACATTTATAAATGACAGCCCTAGATACAGCAGCAATTACAAAGATGTGCATGTTTGTCAACGTGGATCGCTATAATACGTACCTTCACAATCAGCATGTCATCTTTAGGGTTTTTAACGCTGAAGTAGAAGGACTCATTCCACTCTGGGTTGGCTGTGCGCTCACACACCTGAGAAGAACAGAAGTGACAGAGAAATCGAAATATCTATCAATACAACACCATTTTGTCGAACAGAATTAAGGCCAGACACTGAAGGCAAAACTTATTTTTTTCAATTTTTTGTTTTTTGGTCAGTTTTCTCTCTCAACACCTCGGCTTTCATGTGGAAACAACAAACGTGTCCAATCTGCTCCTAAAGATGTTTTATTCTTCCATTGAATCCACTTCATCCATAGATTTCTCTGGGACATTGTAACTTCAAAGGTCGTTTTCTTAAAATGCAATTTTCTTCCTCGAGACATAAAGATCAGCCTTAAAGTAGATCCTACACCAAACTGTACAATCTGGACTCAACAGGATTTTGACAAAACGTACAGAAGGATTTTTTGATATCTGATTCTAAAACTGATTTATTGAAGTTTTAAGTTTAAAAAAATGAGGCGAAATTTGAATTTTTAGGACAATTTTCAGTCAAATCTAGTTTACTTAAAAACTAAATAAGAAATCCAAAATCCCCTCTGTACATTTTCATTCATTCATTTTCTACCGCTGATTCCCATTAGGGGTCGCGGGTGACTGGAGCCTATCCCAGTGACTTTGGGCCTTAGGCGGGGTACCCCCTGGACAGTGGCAACTCGTCGCAGGGCTGACCTCTGTAAATATTTATGTAACTAATAGATGTTACAAAATGAACCAAGAAATTTAAACCTGGTTCTGTCCATTTTTCAGGTTTAAATGTCCCAAATATGTGCATTTTTGACTGTTTTTTCACATAAAATGCCTTATTTCTACATGAAAACATGACATGATGAAAAACTTGTAATACATTTTTTTCTTACATTTATGTGAGTAAACTACAGGAGAAATTTACAATTAATATCTTTAAATTTAAGATTTTTTCCTGTTCACCTGCAGCGTCTGCTGGTGTGAATGGGTTGGACTCAGATACAGTCTAAAGCAGGCATGTCCAAACTAAGGCCCGGGGGCCAAATGCGGCCCTCAGACCAATTTTTCTTGGCCCTTAGGCTTCCTGGTGAATTGGCCCATATTGTCCTCAGAAGTACTTTTTTACAGCAAATTTCATCTACATACATTTTCTACAATTCCAACCTAAATAACTAACATTTTGGTGCAATACAGACCTGATATTAAGACACTGAGACTGAATGTAGATGTGGTGGAGCTTAAAACATCAGATAAATGCAGCTTTTTTGAACGTTTCATGATTGATTTGTGGCCCTCCGCTTGGTCTATATTTCAATATGTGGCCCTCAATGGAAAAAGTTTGGACACCCCTGGACTAAAGTATACGGCGGGTTCTCATCTAATTTGATTTTGTGATTTTTTTAATGACAACTTCATTTATTTACTTTGGTCACTTGTTTGCAATTAAAACAGAAATGCATACGTACAGATTTTCAGAACAATGTTGGGGTTTTACCTTGGTTTTATGTGACGTTTGTCCAACAACAAGCTCTGCTGCAGCTTTGGGTTCCTTTCCACTTTTCTTCATCTAAAGACAACAGAAAAAACAGAATAAAAGTTGTACAATATTATATAATGTACAATACTGAAAAGTCTGGATGCAAAAGGAGACAATAAATTCAGAATATTAGTTAGAGTTAGTTGGTATTGATTATTTCTGTCTAGTGATTTATTTTACTTTTTTTTAATTCATTATGTGCAATAAGTTGTCACAAGTCATCACTGCTTCTCAAACTTTTTCTTTGCCTGGAGGAACTCTCTCTACACTAGATGAACTGTTCCTCATCTGCCTGGAGGAACTCTCTCTACACTAGATGAACTGTTCCTCATCTGCCTGGAGGAACTCTCTCTACACTAGATGAACTGTTCCTCATCTGTCTGGAGGAACTCTCTCTACACTAGATGAGCTGTTCTTTGTCTGCCTGGATGAACTCTCTCTACACTAGATGAACTGTTCCTCATCTGCCTGGAGGAACTCTCTCTACACTAGATGAACTGTTCCTCATCTGCCTGGAGGAACTCTCTCTACACTAGATGAACTGTTCCTCATCTGCCTGGAGGAACTCTCTCTACACTAGATGAACTGTTCCTCATGTGCCTGGAGGAACTCTCTCTACACTAGATGAAGTGTTCCTAATGTGCCTGAAGGAAATCTCTCTACACTAGATGAACCGTTCCTCATCTGTCTGGAGGAACTCTCTCTACACTAGATGAACTGTTCCTCGTCTGCCTGGAGGAACTCTCTCTACACTAGATGAACTGTTCCTCATCTGTCTGGAGGAACTCTCTCTACACTAGATGAACTGTTCCTTGTCTGCCTGGAGGAACTCTCTCTACACTAGATGAACTGTTCCTCATGTGCCTGGAGGAACTCTCTCTACACTAGATGAACTGTTCCTCATCTGTCTGGAGGAACTCTCTCTACACTAGATGAACTGTTCCTCATGTGCCTGGAGGAACTCTCTCTACACTAGATGAGCTGTTCTTTGTCTGCCTGGATGAAGTCTCTCTACACTAGATGAGCCACCTTCCTTCCTCTTGAGAGGTTCTGGTCCGTGGGAGTAGGATCTCTCCTTCACTCTGGTTCTTCCTGAGATTTATACTTTTTCCCACAGGGTTTTTGTAGTTTTTCTTTGTCGAGGGGGAGGGTCAAGAACAGGGGGCGCTCTGGGACAGTCAACCATTTTCTAAATTCCTTGGAACATTGCTTATTTTTTAAACTGCTTTTCTATTTGTCGCCCAACTGCCGTGATTTTGGGCGCTACAAAAGTCACTTACAGGCAGCGCATGAGCCGCCTCCAGATGGACGAAGAGCAGAGCGGCCGACAGAACCGTTTTGTTCTGATACTTCTGCTGCGTCTGGAGCTGCAGAATCTGAAAAACAAACACGCAAAAATGTTCTTCAGTAAAGCGCGGTTCAAAATTCTCGCGTGAGGGAATGTGGCAAAACGACAAAACATCTCCAGCGTTTGAACGACGCTTTGGTGACGCAGAAGAAGCGAAGTTAAAGGGCCTATGACAGGATGAAATGCGCATTTAACTAAAATGCAATTAAGATAAATATATTCAAAGTTCTATTAAAATCTTTACAAATTTTACCCCAGTCTTGCTATTTTTTAGGTTTAAATTTTTACTTCCTGATTATAAAGTATGACATCACGCTAGGAAATTACCATAGCAACCACGGTGTACATTGGCCAAAACTCATCTAATGTCACAGATTTTGTTCATTTGACAAAGAGAAACACTTTTATTTTGTTGAATTAATGTTTAAAGGCGCAAAAAAGCAGTTTATTTTGTGTAAATTATGCATAACCTTTGTCTCCCCAGTGTGATGTCATCAGTTTGTTTACTTCCTGTAATTGTCAACAGATTTTTCCTCCACAAACAGCGACCTGACTGGTTAAAACTACAATTTACATTTACGATTGGTATTAATACACTGAACAAAGTCAAAATTAGAAAATCATAAAAAACCTGGACTACTCATGTAACTAAAATACAGGTAAGCTAAATATATTCAAAGTTTTGCTAAAAATAATTTGATCATTTTTAGCTGTTTTTTAGTTTTGTAATGTCACTTCCTGGTTGTAAACGATGACATCACACTAGGAAATTACTTTGAATACTCGGCAAATCGTCCGACAAATCTAAATATATTTGAACACCTTTATTTTGTTGAATTAATGTTTTAAAATGCATATGATGGGTTTTTATGATTTTCTAATTTTGACTTCATTCAGTGTATTAATTCCTCGTGTAAATATGAATTATAGTTTTACACCAATCAAGTCGCTATTTGTGGAGAAAAGTTGAAAAATCTGTTGACAATTACAGGAAGTAAATAAAAAGGTTATGCATGATTTACACCAAAGAAACTACTTTTTGACCCTTTAAACTTTGATTCAACAAAATAAAAGTGTTTCTCTTTGTCAAATGAACAATATCTGTGACATTAGATGAGTTTTGGCCCAGTGTACAGTGTGGTTGCTATGGTAATTTCCTAGTGTGATGTCATACTTTACAACCAGGAAGTAAAATTTAAAACTTACAAAACCGCTAAACTGGGGTCAAATTTGTAAAGATTTTAGTAGAAATTCGAATATATTTATCTTAACTGCGTTTTAATTCAATGTGTATTTCAACCTGTCAGAGGCCCTTTAAGGGTAGTTTAAGTTGTTGATTTTGTGTAAATGATGCATAACCTTTGGATGGAATGAGTCAGTCTGTTTACTTCCTGTAATTTCAAACAGATTCTTCAACTTTTCTCCACCAAAACAGGAATTTTTATGTACAATACGTATTAATACACCAAATAAAATCAAAATTAGAAAATCGTTAAAACCCGGCGGGAAACAAAGACAAAGAGCAAACCTGGTTGAGTCGAGTCGGGGCGGACACTGTAGGAACCCACTCTGAAATCAGATGAACGCGTCCGGACTTTACATCGTTTAACCCGTACCACTGGAAAGAAAATGTGCAAACGTGTTTACTGAGACGCAAATAAAGAAATCCATTCACCCATCCGTTTATCGAAGGATTAACTGACCTGGTCCGTGTACTGGGATCTGATGACATCCTTCAGTTTGAGGCTAAACCTGTGACAAAAAAGATATTTCATTTCATCTTATTTTCAAATACTTCTTACCATTGCTGTATATTGCACCTTACGCCAAAGCAAGTACGCAGTTTGTGAATTTTGTTCACCGACAATGGCAATAAAAACCTTTCTGATTCTGATATTTCTTTAAAAAACGACTAGAAATAAATGAAAAAATAAATAAAAGTAGCCTATGTATTAGGGCAGCACTCAAAATGTAAGAATATTATGACAGATTTAAATAAATGTAAATAAATAATAATAAATAAATAAGTAATTACACATATTGATACATACTATATAAATTCCCAAAACATCCATGATGAAATATATGTATTTTATTTTAACTTTTGGACTGTATGTCACCGATAAGAAATTCTGATGTTAGAAATGAAAATATTGCAATAAAAGATAATATTTAAGCTACTTTATGGACGCAATAACAGGACGATCGCAGTGAACCTTTTTCTAAATGAACATATAATAACACGAGCTGCGGTGCAAAATAATGGAATGAAACACTAAAGCATGTTCATTTTTCAACGCTACAGCAGTGTTTCCCAACCGGTGGTACGGGGACCCCTAGGGGTACGTGAGCAAATACCGGGGGGTACTTGGGGGAGTGGTTTCAGGTTTTAAAAGATGATCAAGAGTAAATTTTGCATCTTTTTGGAGTATCTTGGACCATAAATATAATTAAAACAAGAAAATATGATAGTAATTGACTATATGTGACTAGTAAACCCATTTATTTGCCTAAAACTCAAGTTAAGGGGTACTCTGTTGATAATGTGTGACTAGTAAACCCATTTATTTGCCTGAAACTCAAGTTAAGGGGTACTCTGTTTATAATATGTGACTAGTAAACCCATTTATTTGCCTGAAACTCAAGTTAAGGGGTACTCTGTTGATGATATGTGACTAGTAAACCCATTTATTTGCCTGAAACTCAAGTTAAGGGGTACTCTGTTGATGATATGTGACTAGTAAACCCATTTATTTGCCTGAAACTCAAGTTAAGGGGTACTCTGTTGATGATATGTGACTTCTAAACCCATTTATTTGCCTGAAACTCAAGTTAAGGGGTACTCTGTTGATGATATGTGACTTCTAAACCCATTTATTTGCCTGAAACTCAAGTTAAGGGGTACTCTGTTGATAATATGTGACTAGTAAACCCATTTATTTGCCTGAAACTCAAGTTAAGGGGTACTCTGTTGATGATATGTGACTAGTAAACCCATTTATTTGCCTGAAACTCAAGTTAAGGGGTACTCTGTTGATAATATGTGACTAGTAAACCCATTTATTTGCCTGAAACTCAAGTTAAGGGGTACTCTGAGTGTGAGACAAAGCTTAGGGGGCACTCGAGACAAAAAAGGTTGGGAACCACTGGTCTACACAGCTCATATGTTCATGTAAACGAAGATAAGTTGTCATATTTTTAGCGCACGACTCACCCGCAGAGTTCAAAGGTCAGCGTAGCATGGTTTTATCGCTCCGTACGTCTCATCTTTATCTTTACACAGGTTACTGATTAAACTCACCGGCCGAGGAAGTCGTCAGAGTCCAGATCTTTGTCGAACAGCTCCACGTGGATCTCCGGCGCGCTCTCCGCTTTCAAAACCACCTGGAACAAACGCAACGACACAGTTCAAATCCACCAAATAACAACAAAAACATACAATCGTGACTTTCTTGGAGCCAGATCCCAGTTTTGATTTTTAGCTTGTTTAAAGTGCGTATGACGGGTTTTTATGGTTTTCTAATTTTGACTTTGTTCAGTGTATTAATACCGCTCGTAAATATAAATTGTAGTTTTAACCAGTCAGGTCGGTGTTTGTGGAGGAAAGTAGAAAAATCTGTTGGCAATTACAGGAAGTAAACAAACTGATGACATCACACTGACATTACGCATAATTTACACAAAATAAACTACTTTTTTGAGCCATTAAACATTAATTCAACAAAATAAAAGTGTTCAAGTGTGTTTCTCTTTGTCAAATGAACAAAATCTGTGACATTAGATGAGTTTTGGCCCAGTGTACAGTGTGGTTGCTATGGTAATTTCCTAGTGTGATGTCATACTTTACAACCAGGAAGCAAAATTTAAACCTAAAAAATAGCTAGACTGGGGTAAATTTGTAAAGATTTTAATAGAACTTTGAATATATATATCTTAATTGCATTTTAGTTAAATGTGTATTTCAACCTGTCAGAGGCCCATTAAGCTGTGTTTCTGCTGCAGGTCCTGACGCTCAAATCAGATTTTTTTCCCCCCAAATCAGGTTTTTTTCAGAGGCCGTACACAAATGCACATAAAATGTGACTCAAATCAGTTTTCATGTGTGAATCCAGCATCCCTGAAGTGTCCCATGTTTTTTGATATCCCTATAAAAAATGAAGCAAAATTTAGATTTTTAGGTCAATTTTCATGTAGCTTACTCAAAAAATGGAGATAAGTCTGTTATCTGAAGTTCATCCACGCCCCTTCCGGTGACTACTCTATTTAAAGGGCCCATGACAGGTTGGACCACTCATTTACCTAAAATGCAGTTAAGATAAATATATTTCAAGTTTTGCTAAAATTCTTTACAAATGTTATCCCGGTTTAGCAGTTTTATACGTTTTAATTTCACTTCCTGGTTGTAAATAATGACATCACACTAGGAAATTACCATAGCAACCACACTGTAAACTGGGCTAAAACTCATCTAATGTCAAAAATTCTTTTACCTGACAAATAAAAATATATTTGAACGTATTTATTTAGTTGAATTCATGTTTAAAGGGTCAAAAAAGTAGTTTATTTTGTGTAAATCATGTATAAAGTTTGTCTCCCCAGTGTGATGTCATCGGTTTGTTTACTTCCTGTAATTTTCAACATATTTTTCAACTTTTCTCCGCAAACGGCGACCTGATTGGTGTAAAACTATAATTTATATGTACAACAAGTATTAATACACTGAATAAAGTCAAAATTAGAAAATCGTGAAAACTTGTCATACGCACTTTAAGCTTCCCGGTCACACACACCAGTGTTCGTTATTTCCTGCCCCTCCCTCCCTCCCTCCCACCCTCTTCTAATTATTCTGTCTTATCCTTTAGTCGGGGGGTATCAAGGCCCGGGCGCCTGCAGCCCTAATCGCTAGAAGCCCCAAAACTGCATTTATCATCTACATCATGCATTTTATCGTTCTTGATTGCCAATAAACTTCTGCATCCAAGCTTGAGGTTGTGGTCCTTGCTAGTGAATTGGAGTACTGTGCATTTTTTGTAACTAATGTCCCATTAATGATTGAAATATGGTCAGTTTTACACATAAAATGCGTTACTTTTATATAAAAATATTACATAATGAAAAACTTTTAATACATTTTTCTTACATTTATCTGAGTAAACTGCAGGAGAAGTTAAATTTTTTTATCTTTAAATTTAAGATTTTTTCCTATTCACCAGTAGTGTCTCACCTTAAAGGTCCCATATTCTGCTATTTTGCCCTTTACACAGTCTATTCTAAGGGCTTTGTTGATACATTTTCTCGTTGTGTAATATCCATAACATAACAGTTTCCAAAAAACACCCATTTCTTGGACTGGCCCCCCTCCTTGCAAAAGCAAACGGCTCACTCTGAGATCTGACCCCCCGAACAGAGAGCAGGCTGCCTCCCCCGCCCAACCCGCGACGAAGCCTAGAGCGGAGATGGTGCATGCGCCGTGTGCTCCGGTAAACAGCGATACACAAACACTGAGTAAACATTTTATCCGTCCTGACGGTGCGTCGTGCTGAGTCCTACGTCCTGGATCTGACCTGGAGTTTGACGTGCTCCAGGGCCTCGACGACGGACGTTGCCGTTTGGTAAATAACAAGCTAACTCTTCTATCTGTCGTATCCATTGTGTAATTACTGTGTAGCATTAGCATTAGCTGTTTTTATCCTTGCGGCTGCACGCTTCCTGGAGGCGTGGCTTAAACACCGCGTCATCCTAGTGAAGCCGCGTCATCTTAGTGAGGAGCCCCCGTCTGCTGCTCAGCCGAGGGGGACGGAAAAGACAGTTCTCTAGTGAAAACATGAGGGAATCAATCAAAAAACCACTTTGGGCACAACATACGAGGCCCAAATAGCCCTGTAGGAAGGTTAAAACCTCTGAAAAGTCGATTTTGCATGTTATGGGACCTTTAAACAATAACAGCAGATCGTCACATGGATGAGATCATGATCAGATTTTTCTCGCCATATCCCCAAGCCCTGATAAAAACAAACATTTGAAGCGTCGGCTCGTACCTCGAACATCTCGTTCCAGGTCGGGTTGAGGTTCTCCTTGATCACGTGACTTTTGAACGCAGCACGTCCCACAGTGATGTTCACGTAGGGGTCACTCTTTCCTTTCACCATTCCACCCATCATGTTGTCTTTGGCCTCCAGACTGCGAGCCTCCAGCAGGTGAATCCTCAGAACGCCCTGAAACACGGGAAAAAACACACTTCTATGTGGGGAGTGACGAGTCGGGAGAGACATTCAGACACAGACGGCCTACACACAACACACAACGACCATTTTAAAGCCGCACTGTGTGACATTGATGCATGGGTAAGTCTTACAGTGGAACTTTCCATTTAAAGCAACACCATTTTCATCTATAAAGTTACGAGTCAGGTCTAAGGACTGGAGGAAAAATAGTAGTTAGACAGTAACAATAACACAGTTTCAATGATTAATTTAGATTAATCAGATCTAAAAGTAATGATTTTACGTGCTTGTGATGAAAAAATAAGCAACGATGTTGAATTTCCAGGCTTGAAATGTCAGTTAGTAGATTTTATTTTACAAAGGATGGAGAATATACACTTTTCTAGCCTGAAAATTGTATATGAGCTTCACAAAATATGATCATCTGCAGATAAAATGAAAAACTGTTGTGGCCTTCGATGTGTGACGTAATTTATCCCAGAATCCTTTGCTGTTTTAAGTCCTTAAATCATGGCCAGACTCGTTCTGAACATTTCTTCCATCTAATCACGATAACTACAACTTTGCCGTACAAGTTTACATGTGTGTAATTGCCTCTGCAGCCAGTAGATGGAGCCACAGCTAAGTCAAAATGGCATCTCCCAACGCTGTGATAAAGTTGTATTTTTCTTTGTAAAAGCATTTTATTTTCACTTCTAAATCATGACATGTCAAACTGAAGACACTCAAGATCAGGTTTAAAGGCTAAAAACGATACAAAAAATGTATAATATTTTTCCTTCAACTCAAATTGGACATTTTTTCAAGGCAAACTTGGCCAAAACTGAAGGCATACCATTGTTTTCCGGCACTCTGGTTGAAAAGCAGGGATTTAAACTTAAAAACAATGATCCACGGGTGTCATAAATTACAACTAAATCAGACAAACGCATATTATGTCGACTTTAACCCCTTATCAATCCGGGTGATTTTGATGAAATTGCCAGTGTTCTAACCTCTCCAAATTAAAATGATTACCATTATTGAATCCTAAGGGTCACACACTCAAGTTTGGGTTTTTTTGGAAGGTAACCCCCTAAAGTTTTACCCACAGTTGTCAGAATCACAGTAAATATGTTTTGTAAGGAGATATACACTTTGGAAAACCCCCCAAAATGTGTTTTTTTTTTCCTCGCCTAATTTTTTTTGTGATTATAGGGGTGAAGAAAGCAGCAGAATGTAGCTGAGGCCTGAAACACATTATGTCTCAATGGGAAATCTTGTTGACTACTTATATTTCAAATCTGATTAGATTATCTGTAAAAATGAGCATTTACTACTCATTTTTATGCAAATATATTTAGGCGTTTTATAGAGGACTTTTGATTTATCAAACTTATCCAAAACCTATCCAAATGGAGATGTCTGGAAAACGTATGGAAAAAATGCAGTAACTTTGGAATGCTTCAACCTACACACATCAATGAGGGCTCTATAGAAAGCTTACATCAAGGAGATTCTTCAGCTGCACACTTTATAGCCATGATTAGTTATGAAAATGTATATTACCTCATAAAACAAAACATGAAACATGTATTTTATATAAAAAGTAGTCAAAACAAGTTGTATTAGCCAAAAAGATATGTATATTTACAATATTCAGCAAAATAACACTCATACAAACTTCATAGAAGGCAATCAGCTCATGAGACAAATCAACTGCACCCATGAACCTAAAGGAAAAACACAAGTATGTTAGAAATAAACAAGTATGAAATCAACATGGGATGAAGTCATATAATATTATATCATGTGTACATACTTGTTGTAGTCTTTGATGGCTGGAGGTTTGGGCACATCTGTCTGTTCTTTCTCTTGTCTCAATCTGTGGCCTTTGAAGAGGAAGGACCAGGTTCTTGGTCAAGCTCAGGTTCTGATGTAGGTCTAGAGTGAAATCAAGAACAAACAACAAAAATGTTATTCTGTGCTTATGATCCATTGTTGTAGTGGTAAAATACACACCTCATTATTACATTTCATTCTAACATTCCACCATTTATCTGCCTAATCAGGCCTTCACTCACAATACATTACATCAAATTTTATATTTACAAAATGAAGTCACTTACTCCACGCCTCTCCCCACATGCACAGCCGTGCGTAACCGTCGCATAACCGTATCTTTACTGGATGTCCAAGACGCCTCCGTCCTGCACACGTGAGATGTTAACGTCAGCTCATCTTATATTTCCATCACGCAATGTCAATAAAGTGTAAACTAAAAACAACCCTTACCTATGAGAAAGTTAGTTCCTGGTAAATGTCGGGTCCGCGGTGGCCAGAGTCCCGTTATCCAAACTGGATCGCATAAAGTTTGACTTTCGGTCGAAGTCAATGGCTTTTACAAACTTTGTCCAACTCCTCAATGTGTGTATTTATGCTTATCTATCCGCTGTGTCATGTTTATAACTCAAAAACAGCAGCGCGCGTAAGCCATGCGTAAGTGCGCGACGGAGCTGTTTCACTCGGCTTCTCCGCGTTACGGCGCGGTTCTGGAAGCCCTATCAGCAGAAAAACATATCTTTCTATAGCTCTTTCTTTTCAGCTGCTCATTGGCTATAAGCCTAATCCATCACTGACAACGTGCAATGTGACTGGTTCATATGAGAGGGGCGAGACTTTGTGCGTAAACGTGGGTAGTCTGAGGCAATGGTTGGCTCTACAGGGGGTCCTGTGTCCTCCCAACCCCAGCTTATTGGCCAAAGCAAGTGTCAATCAGAAGCTAATGGTCCGTTTAGCATTAGATAGCACAGTTTATGCTATCTGAAGTATCTTCTGCCTGAAATAACCAATAAAAATGAAGAAAATGGCGTCGTGGATGTCACGTTTGGAAGACTTTATTGCTGTATTTTTGCCACGGAGGATCTAACACATGTTGTGGACCATATCATTTTACTGGATTATATTTACTGGACCTGTACCGGACAGAATGAGACCAATCTTGCGGGAACTATGGACATTTGACTTCACAGAGCTATCAAAGGTAGGAACGTCAAATCGCAGCTTTTTTCTTTTCTGCAAAAACGGCGTTACTGTCCGCGCTGTGATTATCGCGCGTGTTAATTGTTTGCAGAATCAGAAAGACGAGAGTTTAAGCTTTCATTTGATGTGTAGATTGTGTGTGTGGAGGCGGAGGTGCCGTATTACACTGTTATGCCGTAGTAAAGTTGTGGTCACGGCCCGCTCAAGCCCCGTCGGAATGGGAACTAGAGTAAATTAGGTCTAAACTAGAACTAAATCATAATCTCAAGCTCAATGTAAGCAATGGATACTTCGCAAATTGGCTTTGAATTTGTTACAAGTTATTAATCAGTAAATGTCACCAGTCAATTCTACCAGTTTACGTATTGTAGATATAAAGATCACTTATTTTAACAGTTGTTTTTACTATGTTTTATTTAGTGTAGTCTCATGCACGTCATTGTACGGTAAAATAATCAACACAAATGATGGACTAAAAGTATAATGGACTTCATGACTGACCTCTGTGGCAAAGTCGGGTTTGGGTTTGGTCTTTGGAGGCAGGACTTGAGCCGGTTTTTCAGGGAGACCAGTGACTGTGGCCTGGACCAGACCCTCCAAACCAGCTCTGAAACAAACACAAGAAAAGTCACTGGTGTCTCACTTTCACCAGCGAGAATGGAACTTGGATTGTAAAGAACTTTGATTATCTTGAAAGACGCCATTTAATCCAAGGAAATATTAGTATCATTATTGTTATTCAGATTATCTAATGATTGACCGTGCCCAAAAACCTTTCCTCACAACCTGATCTTCACTAAGAAAGTAATTCTGTGATGATTCCGATTGGTTTTCTATACGAGAACCAAAAAATAACTGGAATAGTCACTCAAGAAAAGTCAGATCAACAAAAACAAAACAGAAGTGCGGATCTGTGGCAAAAGTGGGCGGGGCAGAATAAGGTGAATTCCATAAATCTGATTTGTTTGAAGCTAAAATACAATTTTAAGGCTAGAAAATTGTATTTGTCCATTGTTTGTTATAGAGAAGCAAACTAACTGACCTTTCTACCCTGGAAATTCAAATGTGCTGCTTTTTTTCCAACACAAACACTTAAAACCATAGAATTTAGATCTAATGTGAGAGAATCTTTAAAAAATGTTGTCTTTTTGCCTCCATTCTGGAATTTTGCTGACGTCACATTTTAAAGGGTCTATATTTAAGCAGTAACTAAACCTGAATCATTCTTAATAAACAATTTGTTAAGTAATTGTTGATACAGTCTATTAAACAAGTAGTTATTGTGTATGTACATGTATCATAATATGGAGGGGAGACACTGCAGGTGAATTGGAAAAAAACTTAAATTTAAAGATGTCAATTTGAACCTTCTCCTGTAGTTTACTCACATAAATGTAAGAAAAAAATATATTAGTTTTTCATCATGTCATGTTTTCATGTAGAAATAAGGCATTTTATGTGTAAAAGCAGCCAAAAATGCACATATTTGGGACGTATAAATCTGAAAAATGGACAGAACCAGGTTTAAATTTCTTGGTTCATTTTGTAACATAATAGTGACAAAATCTAGAAATCTAGAATGTAAAAAAATGTACAGAGGGGATTTTGGATTTCTTTCTTTCTTTCTTGGACTTTCTTGGAGCCAGATCCCAATTTTGATTTTTAGCTTGTTTAAAGTGCGTATGACGGGTTTGTATGATTTTCTAATTTAGACTTTGTTCAGTGTATTAATACCACTCGTAAATATAAATTGTAGTTTTACACCAATCAGGTCGCTGTTTGTGGAGGAAAGTTGAAAAATCTGTTGAAAATTACAGGAAGTAAACAAACTGATGACATCACAATGAGGAGACAAAGTGATGTAGAATATTTTAGCTTCACAAATGTATGAAACATTATAATAACAATATTTAAGAGTGTAACACCAAAGGCTTATTTGCAGTGTTTAAGTTTAAGTTTTAGATAAAGCAAAGGCCTGTAGAGTTATTATTTTGTTTACAATGTTTCTTCTACTTTTACTTATTATTAAAAACTGTTATGAAAAACTCAGTGCATGGAGGAAGTCACCAGAGCAACATGTGCACTGGAGGCTCATTTAGGACAATACTGGAGGCTGCCACTAGGGGCAAGTCTTGTAACTACTGCAGCAACAAAATACAGCTGTGAGGAACCTGTACCATGATAGTGAGATCATGGGGGTCAGTGAGTTTACACGTGGGTTCAAGGAATAATAACGTGCTTGGGAGGAGTAGTGCCCTAAACCTAGGAAACTATAGGATAAGAGCCGAGCTGTGGGGGGTAATGGTCCTGAATATTCAGAGCTATAAATTGGGCTGCATTCTCTTTGTCGGGGCTTCTGGAGGTTTTTTCTTCGTGTGAGGATCTCTGTGGGTTTGGAGCCATGATCTGGGACACTGGTTAGAGGAGGTTTTTGCGTGGTCTGCGAACCACCCAGATCTTACATTTTACCAAGGATGAAGTTATTTTTTGGACAATAAAGACTCTATTGCATTGAATTTCGTCGAGTTTGTCTTCTTCATTGTGTCAAACGTGCGAGCGTTATCCAGAAGAAGGTTATGCATAATTTACACAAAATAAACGACTTATTTCAGCCGTTAAACATTAATTCAACAAAATAAAGGTGTTCACATGTGTTTCTCTTTGTGAAATTAACAAAATCTGTGACATTAGATTTGACCAGTGTACAGTGTGGTTGCTATGGTAATTTCCTAGTGTGATGTCATACTTTACAACCAGGAAGTGAAATTAAAAACCTAAAACATATCTAGACTGGGGTAAAATTTGAAAAGATTTTAATAGAAATGTGAATATATTTATCTTAATTGCATTTTAGTTAAATGCGTATTTCAACCTGTCAGAGGCACTTTAAGCTATGTTTTACTCACATAAATGTAAGAAAAAAATATATTAGTTTTTCATCATGTCATGTTTTCATGTAGAAATTAGGTATTTTATGTGTAAAAATGGCCATAAATCCACATATTTGGGACATTTAAAATTGAAAATCTAGAATGTAAAATTGGATTTCTTATTTAGTTTTTCAGTAAACTAGATTGGACTGAAAATTGTCCTGAAAATTCAAATTTCGCCTCATTTTTTGACTTAAAACTTCAATAAATCAGTTTTAGAATTAAATATCAACAAATCCTTTCATCAAAATCTTATTGAGTCCAGATTGTACAGTTTGGTGTAGGATCTACTTTAAGGCTGATCTTTATGTCTCGAGGGACAAAAATGCATTTTAAGAAAACGTCCTTTGAAGTTACAATGTCCCAGAGAAATCTATGGATGAAGTGGATTCAATGGAAGAATAAAACATCTTTAGGAGCAGATTGGACACGTTTGTTGTCTCCACATGAAAACCGATGTGTTGAGAGAACAAACTGACCAAAAAATGAAAAAAAATAAGTTTTGCCTGCAGTGTCTCGCCTTTATACACAACAATCAGCGAAAGAAATCAATAAAATGACATTGTAAACTCACCCTTTTGTGTCTAACGTCGGCTTTAGATGCTCCTTTGCTGTCGGCCCTGAGTCAATGCGCTGCTTTGTTTCTTCACGTTTCTTTTCCATCTGAGGGAAAAGA
The DNA here is from genome assembly GCA_019453435.1 of Rhinogobius similis. Taxonomy (NCBI): domain Eukaryota; kingdom Metazoa; phylum Chordata; class Actinopteri; order Gobiiformes; family Gobiidae; genus Rhinogobius; species Rhinogobius similis. The sequence goes on from CM033627.1 coordinate 2,646,227, forward strand.
GTTACGGTTCAGATCAAACGGACTGAGGAGGCCGTCTTGAGCCTGTTCACAGTGTTTTTCTCACCTCGGCGGCCGGAGGAGCAGGAGGAGCAGAAGGGACAGTGGGAGGAGCAGAGGGGGCAGTGGGAGGAGCAGAGGGGACAGTGGGAGGAGCAGAGGGGGCAGTGGGAGGAGCAGAGGGGGCAGTGGGAGGAGCAGAGGGGACAGTGGGAGGAGCAGAGGGGGCAGTGGGAGGAGCAGAGGGGACAGTGTGGGTGGAGCCGTGGACCTCGTCTGGTTCAGCATCTGCCTTCGGGACCTGAGGCTTTGAAACGGGCCTGACAAAACACAGAGCGGGTTCAACTGTTGGAGGTGAAGTGTTTAAAGGAAAAATATCATGCATTTTATATTGTTATTTGCCTTTAAACGTGACAAGTGACTTAAGTTTGGCATCTCATGTTTTAGAACTAAAACAAAACGAACATCTCACTGCAAAAAGGGATTATCTAATTTAGTTAAATTTACTTGAATTAAGCAAATTAATCTTAAAAGTCCAATTTTAAGATTTTTTTCACTTGACAGGACTACATCAAATTGAGATTATTTGACTTGTTTTAAGTAAACTTGATAAGTAAAATAATCTTATTCCACTGGCAGATAATTTCACTTAAATTAGGGTAAAAAAGATCTTATTTTGAGTTTATTTTTCTTATTTTTTGATAGGCCTTTTTTGCAGCATTGATGCAGGTTTCAGTAAATGTAATGCTTTTTAATGCTGCATTTCAAGATTTTTAATGCCATAATGAACATCAAAACAAGACATTTACGCTTTTATCATGTCAAAACTATTGACTTCACTTCACGTCTTAAATTAGAGAAGACTGAAATCTGAACAGCTAAACTAATGCAAGTGTTGCTTTTCATAACACACATAGTTGAACTACAAAGTGTGCTGGGTTTTTTTTCAAATAAAGACAGGATCCTTTGGAGTTTGCAAAGGCAATTATGTAATTGTACAAAATAATTGCACTCCTTGAGATGTGCAAATTACTGAGATTACGGCCACTTCAATTGCAATTAAGATTCAAGTGCAACTTAATGAGGAAAAAAAAACCTGAAGATCCTCCCACCCTGGTTCTATGCTACACTTTTCTTTTTTGTTTATGTTTGTATGTTTATATATGTAAAAATGTATCGAAAGCTAGATTGGATCTGCTAACATTGAGGTATAACAGATGTGAAATATTTAAGTTGGAAAATCCTGTATGTATGTATGCTTTGATTGTGAAATAAAATACAAATAAAAAAAAATAAAAAAAAGATTCAAGTGCAATATATCTTGCAGCCCAAAACAGCGTATAGTATGATGTTATATCATCATCAAAAACAAATATTTAATGGACTTTAAGTATATTTCAGACACAGTTTTTATTTGTACTAAAGAATATATATTTTTCCACTTTCAAACAGAGAAAGGTGGAAGTGCGTATTTAAAGGTCCCATATTCTGCTATTTTCCCCTTCACACAGTCTATTCTAAGGGCTTTGTTGATAAATTTTTGTCGTTGTGTAATATCCATAACATAACAGTTTCCAAAAAACATCCATTTCTTGGACTGGCCCCCCTCCTTGTAAAAGCAAACGGCTCACTCTGAGATCTGACCCCCCCGAACAGAGAGCAGGCTGCCTCCCCCGCCCAAACGGCGTGCCTCCCCCTCCCAACCCGTGACGAAGCCTAGAGCGGAGATGGTGCATGCGCCGTGTGCTCCGGTAAACAGCGATACACAAACACTGAATAAACATTTTATCCGTCCTGACGGTGCGTCGTGCTGAGTCCTACGTCCTGGATCTGACCTGGAGTTTGACGTGCTCCAGGGCCTCGACGACGGACGTTGCCGTTTGGTAAATAACAAGCTAACTCTTCGATCTGTCGTATCCATCGTGTAATTACTGTGTAGCATTAGCATTAGCTGTTTTTATTCTTGTGGATGCGCTCTTCCTGGAGGCGTGGCTTAAACACCGCGTCATCCTGGTGAAGCGCGTCATCTTAGTGAGCAGCCCCCGTCTGCTGCTCAGCCGAGGGGGACGGAAAAGACAGTTCTCTAGTGAAAACATGAGGGAATCAATCAAAAAACCACTTTGGGCACAACATACGAGGCCCAAATAGCACTGGAGGAAGGTTAAAACCTCTGAAAAGTCCATTTTGCATGTTATGGGACCTTTAAACTCATGTCACTCGTTCCAGGCCTCCTCTGGCCCGTCGCTGATATCTGTGAGACTCACTGGGACGGCGGCTGCTCCGGGGGTTTCTGCTCTTCAATCACGGCTTTAAAAGTGGGTTCAGTTTCTTTTTCTCCAGAGACAGACGCCTGAGGCACTTCAGTCAGCTTCGAGTCCAGGATCTGAAAAACACAGTATATCATGTTTTCAAGTCAAAATAATCTAAAACCGTTAATATTGTGACTTGAATGATTTGTTCTCAATACGGCAGAGTCACAATCTTTATCACTTATGACTGATAATTATTTCATTAAATACATTTCCACATGTTAAAAAAATCTATACTCAGAAAGTAAGTAATCAACTAAACTAAAACAAAACTTAATACAAATTTTAAGTATAAATCCGGAATAATTACATATACAGATAGAATATTTCCAGAAATAGTTTTGGACGACATGATACTCTAAAGCAGAAATAAGTAACTTCAGCGACAGAGCTCCCCCTGCAGGTCTCTAGTGAAAACACACTACCTTTTTATTGAAATGGAAGGAAAGTAAAAGGAAGTACAATCACATGCAAAAACATTTCCTGTCACTAAATATAAAAAAAGAGCCAGTGTTTCTCAGGAGAGTTGTCTTCGGCGTCAGGAAAGTTGCAGCTGGTTTTCCGCTCAGAGACAGCAGGGGGCGACGGCGGGGGCTTCAAACATTTACAAAATACATTTACAACCACCACACGGACTTACAAAGACGTTTAATAAGGTAAAAATGTTACTTAGTTCTACTTTAACTATACAAAACCTCAGATTTGTGTCATTTGCAGCCGGTTTTCCGCTCAGAGACAGCAGGGGGCGACGGCGGGGGCTTCAAACGCCCCGAAAATACATTTACAACCACCACACGGACTTACAAAGACGTTTAATAAGGTAAAATGTTACTTAGTTCTAGTTTAAGAGAAATTACTATTATTTTATGTTGAAAATAGCATTGTATTGTCTGCTCCAAACAAAAAAAAAAAAGTGTTTTATTATCATTGTGGTACCAAAATTGCTACTGAGCCCTTTCCTTTGTATCTAAACTGAGTAAATTGTTGTGTCGTAACAGGCAACAACACAAGTTTGGCAAAATTTAAAACGTATGTAATGCATTTGAGTCATAAATGTTGTGTTCAAGTGACATCACAACAGTTTAGAAAGTTGTCGATCTGGTTTACGGTTCATATCTCTGTAATAACTGGCTCTAATCACATTAAACTAAAATGATCACAAAGTTTAATGTCTTCGTCGATATAAACACACAGAAGTGATTTTTTTTTTTCATGATAGTGTCATAAAGTGATGCCATTATTAGGGCTAACTAATCATGACTATAAAAAGTGATTGACTATAAAAACTGATAATCGACTAATCGTAAAACACATGTCAAAAGACCTTTTATAACAAAGGCCATGACATCAATACATCAAAATGTCAAAAAATAATAGATTATTGCTGATTTTTACTAATAATACACTTTATTCATAAATATTCTCTTATCTAGAAGCCTCCAGTCCCATATTTAAACCTTTATTTGGCTGATAATTAGTACTAAATATACAATAGAAATAATCGTTTGACCAGTCGACTACTAAAATAATCGTTAGTGACAGCTCTAGCCATTATTAAACCCCAAATGTGTCAGCTGAATGCACTTTAAAGTGCCCATGACAGGTCGGGCTACTCATTTAACCAAAATGTAGTTCAGATAAACATATTTCAAAATTAGCTAAAATTCTTTACAAATTTTACACCGTTTTCGCAATTTTTAGCTTTTTAATTTTACTTCCTGGTTGTAAAGTATGACATCACACTAGGAAATTACCATAGCAACAACACTGTAAACTGGGCCAAAACTCATCTAATGTCACATTATTTTGATTTGACAAATAAAAATAAATGTGAACACCTTTATTTTGTTGAATTAATGTTTAAAGAGTCAAAAAAGTAGTTTATTTTGAGTAAATTATGCATAACCTTTGTCTCCCCAGTGTGATGTCATCAGTTTGTTTACTTCCTGTAATTTTCAACTTGTTTATCATCTTTTCTCCACAAACAGCGACCTGATTGGTGTAAAACTATAATTTCTATTTACAACAGATATTAATACACTAAATAAAGTCAAAATTAGAAAATCATAGAAACCTGTCATAAGCACTTTAAGACATAAGATTAATATGACAATGGAGCCAATCTCTCAAATGATTCAACATTTGGGGGTAATACATTTTGATTTGTCTTTCAAAAGAAAAACAAATCTAACCCAAATCTCCTCTAATATGATATAAAATCCCTGCCCTCTATTTGAAATCATTACATCAGGGGTGTCCAAACTTTTTCCATCGAGGGCCACATAATGAAATATATACCAAGCGGAGGGCCACAAATCAATCGTGAAACGTTAAAAAAGCTGCATTTATCTGATGTTTTAAGCTCCACCACATCTACATTCAGTCTCATTGCCTTAATATCAGGTCTGTGTCGCACCAAAATGTTAGTTATTTAGGTTAGAATTGTAGAAAATCTGAAATTTGCTGTAAAAAGTACTTCTTGGAACAATGTGGGCCGATTCAGCAGGAAACCTAAGGGCCATGAGAAGTTGGTCTGCGGGCTGAATTTGGCCCCTGGGCCTTAGTTTGGACATGCCTGCATTACATCATCAAATTCTACAAAGTCAACACAACATATAAACTAAACTCGTACATATCGAAATCCCTTTTTTAAGATCTGACCTTGAGTTGGGCGCGCAGCAGGATCTGACTTTCTGGCGAAGCTCCGTCCAGATTCATCCATTTGTCCAAAACCAGCTCAGGTTCAGAGAGTAAGTCTTTGACAGAGACGACCACCGACCCGAGGGGCTGCTCCCAGGCGCTGGACACCTGCACGGGACACGAGTCAGAGCCAAACAAGTGAGCAATGTGTTCTGATTTATAGAGACTGTTCAAGTATCTACTGCAGGACTATTCAACCTAAGGCCAGCGGGACAAATCAGGCCCGCCAAGGAACATGATCTGGCCCTCAACCATCTTTCAAAGTTGAAGCTAATTTAACTAAAAATGAGTTTTAGGGACTTGTAATAAAGTAAAAAAAAAAAAAAAAAAAAGACCTTGTTTAGTCCTGGTTTGGACCTGGATTAGATCTGATTTAGTCCTATTTTAGTCTTGGTTTACACCTGGTTTAGAACTGGTTTAGTCCTGGACTCGACCTGGTTTAGACCTGGTATAGTCCTGGTTTAGACCTGGTTTTGTTCTGTTTTAGGCCTGATTTAGATCTGGTTTAGACCTGATTTAGTCCTGGTTTAGACCTGGATTAGATCAGGTTTAGTCTTGGTTTAGACTTTATTTATTCCAGGTTTGGACCTGGATTAAATCTGATTTAGTCCTATTTTAGTCTTGGTTTACACCTGGTTTAGAACTGATTTAGTCCTGGATTACACCTGGTATAGTTCTGGATTAGACCAGGTTTAGTTCTGGTTTAGTGCTGGATTAGACCTTGTTTAGTCCTGTTTTAGCACTGGTATAGTCTTGGATTAGACCTGTTTTAGTTCTGGTTTAGACTTGGTTGGGTCCTGGTTAAGATCTGGACTAAACAAAATTAATCCCTAACAAAACCATTCGAAAAATCTGGCCCCCGGTAAAATAAAGTTGAATAGCCCTGATCTACTGTTTTTATTCTTGTTCTTGTACATTTAAAAAAAATCAGCCTCAAACCATTCCCTTGGTATCAAAATCAAGTTTGACATTTTAATAACGTGGACAAAACTAGTCAGACGTGTTGGAGCCACGGCTGCTCTGTTATTAAATTATTCTTATTAACAATTATTTGGAGCAGAATCCTTGTAAGTAGAGAAAACAGGACATGAAGTCAGTTTGTGTGAGAAGAATCAGAGGAAACGACAAGGTTCAGACCGTTTATTTAAATTATTTGACAAGAAAAAAATAAAACAAACTAACCTTCAATATCAGCATTTCCTGTGTTGGATTTTGCAGCAGGAAGTAAAAAGTCTCCTTCCACTCTGGAGCTCTGGAGCGCTCACACACCTTCACAAACGCACACCAAAAAAGATCATCTCAGCAGAAGAAAAACTGTTGTATCCAGTTTGACCAGGAGAGGGCGACACTGCTGCACTTCATTTTGTTCTCGTTGTCATTACAGACCTTGGTTTTGTGGCTCGTTTTCCCCAGCACCAGCTCCACTGCAGGCTTTGGCTCCTTTCCACTTTTCTTGAGCTGGAAAAACACACAATACGATTGAAACGACTGATTGTTAATTTAAAATAGTCAAAAAATAACATATAACATAATTTAAGCAAGAGACTGTTTAATTTACGGTAATAACTTTAATAAACCAGCTCATTTAGCTAGTTTTTATTGTTTCATTAAAACAGTTTTTATCGTGTTTGTAAAAGTGTAAAAATAACTTGTTTCCAGGGCTGTACTTGAGAAGTGGGTTTCATGGGCAACAACCCAGAAAAATGTGTCAGTCGTCTGTAAATCGTCTGTAAATCGTCTGTAAATTGTCTGTAAATTGTCTGTAAATTGTCTGTAAATTGTCTGTAAATTGTCTGTAAATTATCTGTAAATCGTCTGTAAATTGTCTCCGGCACGTCGCTTTTTGATGACATCACAGAGGGATTCAGTTTTTAGACGTTTTGTAACATATTTAAGCAAGAGACTTTTCATTTTCTGGTAATAACTTTGATAAACCAGCTCATTTAGCTAGTTTTTTTTTATTTTTATCGTGTTTGTAAAAGTGTAAAAATAACTTGTTTCCAGGGCCGGATTTGAGAAGTGGGTTTCATGGGCAACAACCCAGAAAAATGTGTCAGTCGTCTGTAAATCGTCTGTAAATCGTCTGTAAATTGTCTGTAAATTGTCTGTAAATTGTCTCCGGCGCGTCGCTTTTTGATGACAACAGAGAGGGATTCAGTTTTTAGAAGTTTTGTAACATATTTAAGCAAGAGACTTTTTATTTTCTGGGAATAACTTTGATAAACCAGATCATTTAGCTAGTTTTTATTGTCTTATTAAAACTGTTTTTGTAAAAGTGTATATAAATAACTTGTTTCCAGGGCCGGATTTGAGAAGTGGGTTTTGTGGGCAGCAACCCAGAAAAATGTGTTGGTCGTCTGTAAATTGTCTGTAAATTGTCTGTAAATTGTCTCCGGCGCGTCGCATTTTGATGACTTTACAGAGGGATTCAGTTTTTAGACGTTTTGTAACATATTTAAGAAAGAGACTTTTCATTTTCTGGTAATAACTTTGATAAACCAGCTCATTTAGCTAGTTTTTTAAAATTTTTATCGTGTTTGTAAAAGTGTAAAAATAACTTGTTTCCAGGGCCGGATTTGAGAAGTGGGTTTCATGGGCAGCAACCCAGAAAAATGTGTCGGTCGTCTGTAAATCGTCTGTAAATTGTCTGTAAATTGTCTCCGTCGCTTTTTGATGACATCACAGAGGGATTCAGTTTTTAGAAGTTTTGTAACATATTTAAGCAAGAGACTTTTTATTTTCTGCTAATAACTTTGATAAACCAGATAATTTAGTTATATAAAATCTAGTATAAATAGTTTTTATTGTCTTATTAAAACTGTTTTTTTTTATCAAGTGTAAAGGAGATATGAAGAAGATATGAAGATATATGAAGAAGTGAAGCTGGTGTTTGTATCAGGGCCGGGTTGACAATGGGTTTTGACAATTCCTCTTTCAAAGTTGAAGCTAATTTAACTAAAAATGAGTTTTAGGGACTTGTGATAAAGTTAAAAAATATATAAAAGTCTATATTTTTAAAAATCAGAATTTTTATTTGTGCTTTTGAAGAACAAACTGACTCAAATTCGTCCCAGAATGACTATTTTCACTGTAAATAAGTGGGTTATAGCTTTCTTTTCATATTTAACACGTCCAGCAGCTGATAATTTCATTTTATCAGATGGTAGATAAAAAGAATAAAGAAAAATAAAAAGTTCACTGGTAAATGTTTATGTTTCTTGTATTATTTTGCTTGTTTTGTGTTGCGTCTGAACAGAGCGCTCAGGAAACAGAGAGTTTGGTGCTTTTCTTGAATAAATAAAGACAAATAAATCTTCTTACAGGCAGCGAATGAGCTTGGTCCACGTAAACGAAAAGCAGAGCCGCCGTGGGAACCGCCTTGTTTTTGTACGAATGTAGAGTCTGCAGCTGCATCGCCTGAAAAAAGAAAGAGAGACCAAATAAATACATGGAAACAGGAAAACAGGATTTAAAAACGTGATAAAAATGATGGAAAAAGAGCTGCACTGACCCTGCTCAGCGCTGCATGATGGGAAACGGTCGGGATCCACTCCAGGATCAGACGAACGCGACCGGATTTGACGTCATTCAAGGTGTACCACTGGAAAAATAAAGACTTAATTAGTGCCGCAACGATTAATAGACTAATCGTGACCAGTTGACAATAAAAAAGAATCGTATTTTGATCATTTCAGTCGTTATCTGAACAATACAGGCTGTAAAACAAATATGAAAAGGCCTTATGGTAAATAACAAAAAATAAGCAAGAAAATGTCGTAATGTACCTTGTCTGAGAACTGTGAGCTGATGATGTCTGCAGCGCTCACTTTGAACCTGTTGACAGTAAAGAAAAGAGCGACACTGGCATGAGCTTTAACTGTTTAAGGAGAGACACTACAGGCACAACTCATTTTATTGTTTTTTTTGGTCAGTTTGCTCTCTCAACATATCGTCTTTCATGTGGAAACAACACACTTGTCCAATCTGCTCCTAAAGATGTTTTATTCTTCGATTGAATCCACTTCATCCATAGATTTCTCTGGGACATTGTAACTTCAAAGGACGTTTTCTTCAAATGCATTTTTGTCCCTCGAGACATAAAGATCAGCCTTAAAGTAGATCCCACACCAAACTGTACAATCTGGACTCAACAAGATTTAGACCAAACGAACAGAAGGATTTTTTTCTAATTCTAAAACTGATTTTTTTGACGTTTTAAATTTTAAAAAATGAGGTGAAATTTGAATTTTTAGGACAATTATCAGTCTAATCTAGTAAATTATTTAGTAAAAAACTAAATAAGAAATCTAAAATTCCCTTTGTAAAGTTTTTTGTAAGTAATATTTGTACAAAATGAAGACATTTAAACCTGATTCTGTCCATTTTTCAGATTTAAATCTCCCAGATATGTGCAATTTTGGTCATTTTTACACATAAAATGCCTAATTTCTATACAAAAACATTACAATCATGAAAAACTTGTAATATATTTTTTTCTTACATTTATGTGAGTAAACTACAGGAGAAGTTTACAATTGATATCTTTAAATTTAAGATCTTTTTCTATTCACCTGTAGCATCTCACCTTAAGTCATACATTTGACTGCAATGTGACTAAATTACAACCTTTTCCACGCTAAATCCGAGCTTAACATTAAAAAACAAAACAAACGTGATAGAAAACATTGATTAAAGAAGAGAGAACTGTGCGATTACACGTCTGGAGAGGAACAACTATGATCCGTCAGCAATAATAATAATAATCCCACAGGACCAGACGGAATCCTCACCGGCCCAAGAAGTCGTCCGAGTCCACGTCTTTGTCGAACAGCTCCACCTGCAGGTCGTGTCCCGCCTGCGCCTTCAGCACCACCTCCACAATGACACAACATACAGTTACAGACAGTACTCGAGAGAAGAAATTGAAACTACTATTACTACTCCCGACTAGTGCTATAATTATATTAGCACTGAGTATTCACCTTATTCTGCCCCGCCCACTTTTGCCGTTTTTTGTCACAGATACGCACTTTTGTTGTAAATGCACTTCTGTTTGACGAGAACTCCGTTAAAGCTAATGACGAACGAGGGAAAAGTCTCGCCGCTAAAATGTTACATAAAGTAGATTGATTTGTGTAAAATGTTTAATGAACACGAGCCACAACAAGTCAACAACGCAACGATTTCCTGAGGCCTGAAAACAGCTTTTTAGTCCATGTAGACAAAAATGCGCTTAAACGTGACAAAAACGTGGAAAAAAACAGAATAAAGCGGCAAAAATGTGAGTAAAAGTGACAAAACCGTGACAAAAAAACGGAAGAAAGTGACAAATGCACGACAATAAGTGACAAAAACATGACAAGGGACAAGAACGCAACTAAAAGTGAGAAAAATGTGATTAAAAGTGACAAAAATGTGATTAAAAGTGACAAAAACGTGGAAAAAACGGAATAAAGTGACAAAAATGTGGCAATAAGTGATGAAAACGCAACAAGTGACAAAAATGTGAATAAAAGTGACAAAACCGTGACAAAAAGCGGAAGAAAGTGACAAAAATGCGGGAAAAAGTGACGAAAACGTGACAATAAGTGACAAAAACGCGAAAAGTCTCGCCGCTAAAATGTTACATAAAGTAGATTGATTTGTGTAAAATGTTTAATGAACACGAGCAACAACAAGTCACAACACAACGATTTCCTGAAAACGTCTTTTTAGTCGAGTAGAACTTATTTTCTGTTGAGCTCATCTGCTCCGTGTAAACTACAACGGAAACAAGACGGCGGCGCGTACGGCAACTTCAGGAATAAGGTGAATATATAGGGTATTTTATTCAACGAGAAGCAGGAAGTTAGAGCTGTAGTCGACTAAAGAACGTCTGGTTCGACTAAAGACCTGCCCTATCGACTAAAAGAGTGTGTGGCAAAAACATATATATGTATCTGACCCAAACTGCACTCAAAAGACCAAAAATGCACAGGAAAAACAACTAGACACAAAAGTACTCGGAAACATAGTATTTATATATTGGACTTCAAAATCTTTAGTTAACTCACTCCATATCTTCTCGTTTTTGCTTTTTTTGTCATATAAATCCATTTAATCTAAAGAATAAAAAAGATCAGTCGACTAATAACAATGCTGGTCGACTAAGACTCCATCGACCGATTAATGGACTAAACGGCTAAAGGATTACAGCCCCACAGGAAGTGCGCCGTTAGCATGCTAATGTTTGTTAGCTTTAGCGCTCTGGGCCCAAAGACTGGTGAAAAGTGCTTCTAAACTCATCACGGTGAATATTTATGATGCTGGGACTGCATTAGGAAAGTGAGAGATACATGTGACTGATGTAGAGACTTTAACAGCAACTAGTTCTGTTTTTCACGTTTCAAAACAGTAAAAATCAGGTACAGCACCTTTAATAGATCAATGGTTAATACAATGACCAATTCACAATCTTAATCAACATTTAAAATCTTTCCCAAACTGACTATAAATACATTTACAGCTTCATTGATGAGAGATATTATCGTTCATTGTGATATTTTTTCAAACAATAAATTGCACATCAACATTTCTACTCAACTACATCCTCACAATCCCACACTCCTTCAGCTCTCACCTCGTACATCTCGTTCCAGAAAGGGTTGAGGTTTTCCTTGATGACGTTGCTCTTGAACACGGTTTGTCCCACGGTGAGTTTGGCGTACGGGTCGCTCTTTCCCCTCCCCATGATTTTGTCTTTGGCCACGAGACTCTGGGCCTCCAGCAGAATGATCCTCAGCATGCCCTGCAGGAGGCGACACAGCAAACATCACACACAAACGCTTAAAGGGCGTACGACGGGTTTTTATGATTTTCTAATTTTGACTTTGTTCAGTGTATTAGTACCACTCGTAAATGTAAATTGTAGTTTTACACCAATCAGGTCACTATTTTGGAGGAAAAATCTGTTGACAATTACAGGAAGTAAACAAACTGATGACGTCACACTGGGGAGACAAATGTTATGCATAATTTACACAAAATAAACTACTTTTTTGCGCCTTTAAAGTGCCTCTGACAGGTTGAAGTGCTCATTTGACTAAAACACAGTTAAGATAATTATATTCAAGATTCTGCTAAAAATAAAACAATTTTTATCCCAGTTTGGCAGTTTTTTAGGTTTAAATTTTGACTTCCTGGTTGTAAATCGTGACATCACACTGGGGAATTCTGTAACTGTTGCCTAGAAACCATGTTGTACACTGGGTCAAAACTCCTCAAATGTCACAGAAATTATTGTTTGACAAATAGAAACATACAGAAACACCTTTATTTTGATGAATTCATGTTCAGGATCAGAAAAATGTGTTTCTTGTTTGTAAATTGTCCCCGGTGTGTCTCCCTAGTGTGATGTCATCGTGTTTTGGAACTCTGCTCTACTTCCTGTAAATTTCAACATGTTTTTCAACTTTTCTTCACAAACTGACACCTGATTGGTGTAAAACTATCATTTATTTTCTCAACAGGTTTTATTCTACCAAATAAAGTCAAAACTAGAAAATCATAAAAACCCGTCATACGCACTTTAAATATTAATTCAACAAAATAAAAGTGTTCACGTGTGTTTCTCTTTGTCAAATGAACAAAATCTGTGACATTAGAGGAGTTTTGGCTCAGTGTACAGTGTGGTTGCTATGGTAATTTCCTAGTGTGATGTCATACTTTACAACCAGGAAGTAAAATTTAAAACCTAAAAAATAGTGAAAATCAGAAAGTGGAAAAAGCAATAGATACAGATGTTCATTTTGTTTTTAATAAACTTTTTTTTAGTTCTAAACATACTCTTGCCCCTTGCCCCTTGTACTTTAAACATACTCTTGCCCCTAATGTATCACTGAAAACACGCACTTTATATCTAAGACCTCTCATCAGGATTTGTGTTGGAATAATCATGTGGAAATAAACAAAAACTAGCATGTCCCTGATTAATTTATGAATGAATGTGATTTGAGGCAGAAATACTCAGAACGAGTCTGGAGATGATTTATGGACTTAAAAACAGCACAGAAGATCTCGGAACCCTACTTGTGACGTCACAAGACTGTGAAATTTGAAACCAAGTGTTTTCTTTTCTCAGAGGGAGACAACAACAACGACCCTGGACAAAGCTAAATACAACTCCAGGTATGTTTTTGATGAAGGAACAATGATAGAACATGGATTAAAGGGCCTGTACCTGATTTTGAACCATGAGACAGGAACATGTTTTTGTTTGAACTGTTAGCCCCGCCCACATAGTCCTTCCTTTCACTCAGTGTTGCTCCATGACTCAGCAACGACTGTCTGGAATAATCTGATGCAGTTGTTTCCATATAGTTCCTCTTTTAACTCTTTACAATTAGCTTTTAGCACTTTTGAAACTGCACCATGACAGAGAATAAAGCTGTTATTTTCCCATGATTCATAGTGTGCGATGTGCCTGATTGGCTGAAAAGAGATGACCCTGGTACACACTTCTGCACCAGTTCTTTCCTAACAAAGTGCGTTTATAATATGTGCAGATCACAAACCCAATGTTTTCCTATGAAGTCGCTTCTATCAAACGATGTGTGATGTAAAGAGAATTTATCTTAACTAAAGTAAATAAAAATCAGGTACAGGCCATTTCAAAAGAGCCAGTTTAGCATAATATGTATAATTTAAACCAGTGCACCATTAGTAAGTATGAGTTTACAATCTTTAAGGCAAATAATTTGTTCATTTAAAGTACTTTGTTGTCAAATTTTCCTTAAGTGTTAAGATCCTCTGTCACTCTGTTTGTTTGCTTTTCTTTTTTAATTTGAATTCCATTAAGTATTTGTCTTTTTTTTTGCTGTTGTTGTTCTTATTTGTTTGTTTGTTATGTATATTCTCTTTCCTCTTAATAAAAATCATAAGTACTTTGACATTAAGTGAACTGGATTCGAAACATTCCTGCCTCAGACTCACTTTTGTGCTTCATTTCAAACAAACCTCGCTGGCAAAGCTGATATCAGGAGACGTGTGAGGAGGCAGAGTGACCGCAGGCTCCTCCTCCTCCTCCTCCTCCTCCTCTTCTTCTGCTGGAGCGTCTGCAGCTTTAACCTCCTCCTCTTCTCTCACCGTCACCGAAGGAACGAGGGTCTCAACGGGAGGACGGTCCACGGAGCTCGATCTGGACGCAAAAGAGGCAAATATTTAGAATTAAACGGAAAATCTTACAGTATTGCGTAACGGTCGCGTCTTACTTCACTGCAGGGTCGGCCTCGTGCTTTTTAGGAGCCGCTGGAGGAGCTGATGGAGGAGGAACTTTGGGCTCTTTGGGCACTGGACATTTGGTGGGGATCAACATCTAAAGCAAAGTCACACACGAGAAATGAGAAGATTTGTTTTATTGGATTTCAGGAATGCTTCTTCACATAACAGTAATATCCAACTTACCGTAAAAGTCGGACTATAAGCAGCTACTTTTTTCTCATGATTTCAACTCATCTTATACAGCGATGCGGCTAATTTATGTATTTTTACGGGAACGGCCTTTGGGGGCGCTCTAGCAGGAAGTGCAAGAGTTCGACAGACGGTGAGAGAGTGAGTGCGCGGAGGAATCATGGATGTATTAAATGAACTGGATAAGACACGCCCCCTCTGTCTGTGGTCCCAGATTGATTTGTGGTCGTGTGAGGTACTGCAGCCTCTTGGAACCAGCCTTTTTCTAAAATTGCACATTATAATCACAGACAGGACTGAATTATTATCGGTATTTAAATAAAATAGAAGGAAATGTTCTTTTCTACCGTTTCTAAAATCACCAAAATTACCGTTTTTATATGAAGTGACGTCACTCAAACATGTGTGAGTCACGTGAACGAGCGTCGGACGATACAAACAGAAGCTCGTGGAAAAGGCTCGACTAGAGACACCTGTAAGTTGTATTTTATTTCATTTCAGACACTTTCACGTGTGTCTAACATGAAGAACACAATTACAATCACACAAGCTAACGTTAACACAAAAACTTGCAGCTGCTGGTCGTTCACGTCGCTCAAAGCATCATGGGGGATTGTCGTCACGTGGCGCCCTAAAGCAAAGATGGCCGCCTCCATATCAGGAAGTAAATGCGGAAGTAAAGAACTTTTTTGGGGTCATGCGCCAATGAGCTCAGGCCACAGGGAGGAACAGGGCGCCATTTTGGATTCATCTTCCAGGTTTTATTATAGTTCTATGGGAGGAATACACTAGTTTTATTGTGTTTGAACAGTCAGTTTGCATCATGCGCACAGGAAAACACACAAAGAAATGAATATCACGCAGCTTTTAAGTTAAAATCAATGGATGTGGAGCCAAAGAAGGAAACAGAGCTGCTGCACGTGAGCTTCATCCATGAATCGATGGTGAGACGTCGGAGGCGCCGACTCAGGTGCGCTCAATAGTCTGCATTTTACGGTATTTGTAAAGATCTGGTTTGGTAAATACAGAAAAAGGAGTAAAGCTGCTGTTGGAGGAATGAACTGAGCGTTTGTTGTCTGTGGTCTTGAAAATTCTCATTAAATCACAAAAAACGAGACTTAGGTAATGCTGGGGAATATGTAAAAAATGAATGTCAATGTTTTCTTGTTATTGATTTATCTGTTTTTTCTATTTTATTTCATTTGGTCTTTTAAAAAACAAAATAAATATGGCTTTTAGTAATGATTTTATGAACATTAAGTCTACAGACTTTTAATCTGTGGCACTTGACTCAAAAATGAATCACATTTCTTTCTCCAAAGTCTGACATCTGCTCCAAGCCACATGTTTTTACAGACAGTGTTGACTGTGGACCTCTATATAAAAAATATAAAAAACTATCCATATCACTGACGATCAGACACGACTGAATCTTGAACTCTGTCTGTAATCGCCCAGCCCAAGATTTTTGAGCGTAATAAAATAAAATAAAAACACAAAAATACTGGAATAACAATAGAACAACAAAGTAAATATGTTCCTGTACCTTGAGTTCAGCCCTGAGCAGCACCCGACTGTCCGGTCGACCTCCGTCCAGGTGGAACCACTGATCCAGGACCAGTCCAGGCTCCGACAGCAGCTCCCGGAGAGGAATCACCAGAGAGCCGATGGGCAGCGTCCAGCTGTGGGACAACTGAGCAGAACAGAGGTCAGCTGTCAGTGTCTGTTATCTTTCATTTGATCATAGACTTATACAATAATATTGTGCTGTTCTACATATTCACATTCCTCTCTGATAAAACACACTGGTCACTTGATCAGATTCAGAGCCACTTTATAGTTTTACGCAGTTTAGATTTAAGTCTATTCTTAATAGTTTACAAACAAAAACATTCTAAATTCAGAATGAAGACAAAAGTGAAGTGCAACATAATGTGATTTCACTGGAGAAACTGGGATTAACCTCAGAATATCACAAAATATGAAAAATGTAGATGATTTTGGAAAATGAAAACCCCTCAGACACATGTGAGTGACATCAGAGCTGCTTAAACACATTTATTATTGTATTTTATGTTTTACATTTTAATAAACTCTTTACACTGGTGATGATGAAGGAACAATCCAGATTTATGGGTTTTACTGAAAAAATACTCACAGAAATGTTGAGCCCGCAATCATTTTTCATTATTTCTAGAGATATATTAGATACTATTCCATAAATTAGATTTTTTTGAAGCTAAAATACAATTTTAAGGCAAAAAATGTTTTATTTTGTCCATCATTTGTTATAGAAAAGCAAACTAACTGACATTTCTACCCTGGAAATTCAAATGTGTTGCTTTTTTCCAACACAAACACTTAAACCAGCAGAATTTAGATCTAATGTGAGAGAATCATTGAAACATTTACAGTCGACTTCATTTTGCCTCCAGTCGCCTCCGTTCTGGAATTTTGATGACGTCACATTTTAAAGGGCCTATTCTCCCGCTGTTCTCTTACTTTCTCACTGGAATCGTCCCATTGTGGGTCAAATAAAGATTCTTTTATCCGACTCATCTTTTAAATAAATGATAATAATATTTAGACTCTACAGGCAGAACCGAGGCTCATCACGTCGTGTATGGGACGTCCGACAAACATACATCACAAAATACAGTGTAAAACCAAAAACATTTACCAGCGTTTCATTGTGTGTGGTCTTTAACGTGAGGCAGTGTTACCTTGACGACCAGTATGTCCTCTCTGGGGTCGCGAACCCGGAAGCAGAACGCCTCGTGCCACTTGGGAGATGTAGTTCGATCACACACCTGTACATTTAAACACATGTATTGATCAGAGGCGGCAAGTGTGTGAAATGTGAAAAACTCTACGGAATAATCTTACTGTTGTTTTTCGTGACTGTTTATCGAGCCTGATTTCCGCTCCCACTTTTGGGTCTTTGCCGCTTTTCTTCACCTGAAAAAACATCGTAGTGTATGAAAATATAGAGAAAAATGTCATTAAAAATTAAATTAAATCTGTAAATTGTTCAATACTCACTGGTAAACCGTCGGCCTGTTCAATAAAGAGGAACAGCAGCGCCGCAGAGGACACGGCTTTGTTCTGGTACGATTGTCGTGAGAGAAAGTTAAGAACCTGAAGAACAAAAGGAAGAAAAAACAAAACTAAATGTTCATCTTTTCTTCTTGTAATGCCCTAATCTGTGTTCTGTTTGTACCTGGTCGACGTTGTTTGACTCGGAGGAGGTCGGGAGCCACTCCAGCACCAGATGAAGCCGGCCGGACTTCACGTCGTTGAGCGTGTACCACTGGAGACAGAACGCACGTGAGGAGGCTGGTTTATACTTTGATACATTAACAACATCATTTATAACTCACCTGATCTGTGTACTGAGATTTAATGATGTCCTGGAGGTTTATTTTCAACCTGCGATTAGGGAAAAGTGATATTAGGAAACAGAAGCTACACACAATCTGCAGAAAGGATCAGACCAGCTGTCATTCTGTACCAGGTGCATTTGTGTATTCCGACCTAAATCAAATGGGGGACTTTGGCTAAAACATTCAATTGTAAACGTTTTTCCAACTGCAACGTAGAGACGTGCAACGGACGGGGTCTCCTCCGGGTCAGCAAGGTTCAACAGTCTAAATGTATCTGGATCAGACGGTCAGACTTTAATATTTTGGGTCTTGAGTCCATTAGAGCTGTAATCGACTAAAAGAAATTCTTGGTCGACTAAAGACCAGCCGATTAAAGGCTTCTGTGGCAAAAATATATCAAAACTGTAAAGTATTTCCCTGTATCTAAACCAAACTGCACTCTAAAGAACACACTGTAGAAGAGTTCATGCAAAAACAACTATTTATACAGTAAAGTACTAGGATACAGTGTATATATAGATTAAGACTCCAAATCTTCAGCTAACTCACTTCATATGTTCTCGTTTCTGCCATATAAATCATTTTATAATAACTTAATATAAATAAAATGATTAGTCGACTAATAAAATCTTGGTCGACTAAGATACCATTGACCAGCTAATCCAGTGGTTCCCAAAGTGGGGGTCGCGAGGGGTGTGCTGGGGGTCGCGAGATGATTTCAAGATCTCATTTTAATTAATATGACATTGTATTTGCTCAATTTTTTTTAAATTAGAAACAGTATATTTTAGTGAAACAGCGTCAATAAGACAATAAACTATTCAAATAACCAATATTAGACCTGATTTAACATGCTTTGGCACTTTAAATTATTGCTACTCTCATTTTCATTTCGTTTTGGGGGTCCTGAGTAGGTTACATGGATATTTTGAGGGTCCCTGCCAGAAAAGTTTGGGAACCCCTGGGCTAATCGACTAAAAGGCTTCTGTGGCAAAAATATATCAAAACTGTGAAGTATTTCCCTGTATCTAAACCAATTTGCGCTCTAAAGAACACAACTGCAAAGAAGTTCATGCAAAAACAACTATTTATACAGTAAAACACTAGGATGCAGTGTATTTGTAAATTAAGACTCCAAAATCTTCAGCGAACTCACTCCATATGTTCTCGTGTTTGCCATAGAAATCATTTTATAATAACTTAATATAAATAAAATGATTAGTCGACTAATAAAATCTTGGTCGACTAAGATACCGTCAACCGGCTAATCGACTAAAAGGCTTCTGTGGCAAAAATATATCAAAACTGTTACGTATTTATCCTATTTTTATTGCATGCGCCTATTTCATTCATTCCTGTTCTAAACTGTGTGTTGCAACATTGGAATTTCCCCATTGTGGGACAAATAAAGGATCTCTTATCTTATCTTATTTCCCTGTAACTAAACCAAACTGCACTCTAAAGAACACAACTGCAGAGGAGTTCATGCAAAAACAACTATTTATACAGAAAAGTACTAGGATACAGTGTATATGTAGGTTAAGACTCCAAAATCTTCAGCGAACTCACTCCATATGTTCTCGTGTTTGCCATTTAAATCATTTTATAATAATTTAATGTAAATAAAATGATTAGTCGACTAATAAAATCTTGGTTGACTAAGATACCGAATCGACTAAACGACTACAGCCCTAAAAGAGGAACTATATGGAAACAACTGCATCAGACGATTCCAGACAGTCGTTTCTGAGTCATGGAGCAATATTGAGTGACAGGAAGGACTTAGTGGGCGGGGCTAACAGTTCAAACAAAAACATGTTCTTGTCTCACGGTTCAACATCAGGTACAGGCCCTTTAAATGATCATTCAACAAAATAAAGGTGTTATCAGGTATTATTATTTGTCAAATCATAACTACTCCTTACTTTATATGGATGTTGGTCCTTGTTTACAGTCTGGTTGCTATGGTAACAGTAGAATTACCTCTATCTATGTCATTTCTGTGCTCATGTCCAACCAGGAAGTGACATTATAAACGTTACGGAAACTATACAACGGGGGACAAACAGGAAAAATGTTTAGTAAAATCTTAAATATAAGCATGTTCACTACGTTTTAAGGAAATGTGTCGTCGAACCGTCGGATAGACTTTAAACGATACTTTATTAGACGCTATTTCTGCACAAAGACGCATGCCGGAGCCGCATTTATCTCCTGCTTTGCAAACTACTTTCTTTTCCGGGTCACTGCTCATGGGGTTGACCGGTCGGTGCAGAGAGCGGCTGGTGTTGTTTATCGTTACAGACAAATATTCAAAGTTACAGATGAAATAGTCCAAATGAATTAAAATACATCATATTTAATCTAGACAAACAAAAGGCTGCCTACCTGCCCATGAAATCATCCTTTACGTCCATGTCTTTATCAAACACCTCCAGATGCAGCTCTTGACCCGGAAGCTGAGTCAAAATCACCTGATTCAAGATGAGACAAAAGGCAATAAAATCACAACATCATAATCAAATCTAAAACTGGGCAAAATGAAAACGGCAAAGTAAACAATCTCCTACGTATTGCTCACCCTGTAGTTTAGAAGTGGAATTGTGTCATCAGATTTAGAATTTTATAAATCCTGAAAAATGCATTTATTGTTTTTATTCTGAATTTTAGTCATTGAATTTTTCGGTACACGTTTTCCCATTTAATTATTTTATTTTATTTTATTTTATTTTATTTTATTTTATTTTATTTTATTATTATTATTACTTTATTTTATTTTATTTTATTTATTTATTTATTTATTTATTCTTTTTTTTTTTTTAATTTAATTTAATTTTTATTTTCAGTTTCAATAAAATCAAAATTGAGATGGGCGTAAAAACGTAGATAATGTCATGAATGCTGTTTTTGATGATGCCGAAAAACTCATCCATGCATTTGTCACATCCAGATTAGACTATTGTAACGCTCTGCTTACAGCGTGTCCTAAAAGCTCTATAAGAAGCTTTCAACTGGTTCAAAATGCAGCAGCAAGATTATTAACAGGTACTAGAAAAAGAGATCATATTTCACCAGTGTTAGAGTCTCTTCACTGGCTTCCTGTTGAGTTTAGAATCAAATTTAAAATCCTCCTCCTGACTTATAAAGCTTTAAACAATATGGCCCCATCCTACCTCAAAGATGCAATAGTAGCGTACCATCCAAACAGAGCTCTTCGTTCTCAAAATGCTGGACTATTGTTAGTCCCCAGAGTCTCTAAAAGCACAGTAGGAGGTCGAGCATTTAGCTACCAAGCTCCTATGTTATGGAACCAGCTCCCTGTTCATGTAAAAGAGGCCGACACAGTCTCTACATTTAAGACCAGGCTCAAAACGTTCCTCTTTGAAATAGCTTATGGTCAGGCCAGTTAGGAACAGAAATAAAAACCTACAGTTTTAGCTACGCTGCCCTTGGAGCAATTCTGCTGGGGGAAGTATGGCAGCTTGAACACTATCCTCTGGTTCTTCCTACTTTATCTATCAACAATATTTAATATTACTTCAACTGTAGTCTGTTCATTGCTGTTCACATGTTTCTCTTTCTCTCCACTTCCCCTGGGGAGTGGAGACTGTTTCAGACACTGCGGCGGCTGCTCCAGTGACGACCCCCTCACCCCCACCTGTCTGGACGATCTATGCGCCACCCGCCTGGACAGCTGGATTAGCCACACCTCGTCTGCCTGGACGAACTCCTTCTACTTTAGATGAACTGTTCCTCATCTCCTGCTGGAGGATCTCTCTACACTGGTGGACTGCTCCTCGTCGGCCTGGAGGAACTCTTTAAAGCCACCGCCCTCTTGAGTGGTTCTGGCTCCACAGTCCAAGTGGATGTCAGTCCTAGTTCATCTGCAGCCTGTCCGTCCGTGGGAGTAGGATCTCTCCTTCACTGTGGTTCTCCCGGAGGTTTCTACTTTTTCCCATGGGGTTTTGTAGTTTTCCTCGCCCTTGAAGGAGGGTCAAAGGACAGGGGCATTCTGGGACAGTTATCTGAACTGCTTTTACCTGTGGCCCATCGAGGCAACTGTTGTTGTGATTTTGGGCATTATAAAAATAAATTGATTTGATTTGATTTTATTTCACCTTTATTTATCCGGGTAGGTCGATTAAGAACTAATTCTCATTTACAACAACGACCTGATGTTTTTGAAGATGATGAAAATTGTGATTGTTTAAATCGTTTACAGTAAAAATTGTAACAAAACAAGCAGATTTTAAAAAAAGTTATGTTGTAAACTCGCCAGGTATGAAGCGATATTTCTGCACTTTTGTATTTAATTTTACAGATATTTCTCATTTGTCTGATACTTAAATCTCAACTAATACGTTTAAAGACATGTTTTAACACATTTCTGGTGGATTTATACATCGTCTGACAACTGTATTATCGAGAGACTCCCAAAAAACTATAGAGATACTCATTTTTATCAATATCCCCTACCCCTAGATAAGATTTTTTTTTAAATATAATTCAGTGCATTTATTTTCACGCCCAAAAATTTAAAAATTCAAAGTGTAAAATTTATGGAGAACATTCACAACAAAAATACTAGATGCCAAAATCACCAATTGAAATTCAGAATAAAAACAATCCATACATCTTATTAGGGACAAATTTGCCAGCATCGGCTTCCAAATTTAAACCGTAGTTTCAGAGATTGTCATCCGGACGCTGTTTGAAGATCGAGACGTTTCGACTTTTATCCACAAGTCATTGTCAATCAGAGAGCTGGTCTGGGAATTTGGGCTTATATGCTCTGATAAATCGTGAGAGTCTTAGCCACAGGTGAAACTGGGCAGGGCCAACTATTAAACTAACAAAGACAGGCCAATTATCAAGTCTCAGGTGACAAACAAACAATTTTCCAAACTTAGACAGGTGTTCAATGACTCCTCCCTGGGGGCAGGACTCTCACTACTCAGAGTAGCATATAAGCCCGAGTTCCCAGACCAGCTCTCTGATTAACAATGACTTTTGGATAAAAGTCGAAGCGTCTTGATCTTCAAACAACGTCCGGATGACAACCTCTGAAACCCTTTCTACGATGGCCCACACCTGGACGAATGAGGGATTACAACTTCCAAATTTAAACTTCAACAAACTGAAAAGCATGTGATTCTCGTATTAAATGAAAGTGCCTATGACAGGTTGGATAAGATAAATATATTTCTAATAATTCTGCAAAGCTCTTTATACATTTTATTTATATTTATTGTTTATATTTCTTTATTATTTTAGGTTGTAAATGATGACATCACACTGGGAAATTGCCAAGAAAGAATTCTGTACAGTGCACCAAAACTCCTCTAATGTCACAGATTTTATATTTGACAAAGAAAAATACACCTTTATTTTGTTGAATCAGTGTTTAAAGGGTCAAAAAAGTCATATATTTTGCGTAAATTATGCATAACCCAGTGTGATGTCATCAATTTGTTTACTTCCTGAACAGATTTTTCATCTTTTCTCCACAAACAGTGATCTGATTGGTGTAAAACTATCATTTAAATTTACAAAAGGTATTAAAACACTGAATAAAGTCCAAATTAGAAAATCATACAAACCTGTCACACGCACTTTAACTGTTCATATTTCAGTTTTTCTTTATATTATCGCTCCTGGATGTGTTTAAAATGCGCCCTATGATTTGTACCTTCCCCAATTACAAATCCAAGGTCATTAATTGGCCTTCGTTAAGCGCCTTTACCTCGTACATCTCGTTCCAGCTCGGGTTGAGGTTGGACTTGATGACTTGGCTGGTGAACGTTTCTCCTCCGATGTTGATCTTGACGTAAGGGTCGCTCTTGCCTTTCACCATTCCTCCCATCAGGTTGTCTTTGGGCACCAAGTTTTGACCGGCCAGCAGGTGGATTCTGAGCAGGCCCTGAAAAGAGAACAAAAGAAAAGGAAAAAATGTAGAAAAATAGTAGAGCTGCAATGATTAATGGACTGATTGTGACTGACTGGCTGTAAGAAATGATCATAGTCGTGTTTAGACAATCGTGATCGTTTTCTGGACTATTCACCTTATTCCGGAAGTTCCCGTACGCGCCGCCATATTGTTTGTGTTGTATTAGTTCACATGGAGCAGACGAAAATAAGTTCTACACAGACTAAAAAGCCGTTTTCAGGCCTCAGGAAATCGTTGCGTTGTTGACTTGTTGTTGTTCGTGTTCAATAAACATTTTACACAAATCAATCTACTTTATGTAACATTTTAGCGGCGAGACTTTTTGTGTTTTTGTCACTTATTGTCACATTTTTGTCACTTTTTCCCGCATTTTTCTCACTTTTAATCACATTTTTCTCACTTCTTGTCACGTTTTTGTCACTTATTGTCGTGCATTTGTCACTTTATTCTGTTTTTTTCCACGTTTTTGTCACTTATTGCCGCATTTTTGCCACTTTATTCTGTTTTTTTCCACGTTTTTGTCACTTTTAATCGCATTTTTGTCACATTTTTGTCTACATGACTAAAAAGCCGTTTTCAGGCCTCAGGAAATCGTTGTGTTGTTGACTTGTTGTTGCTCGTGTTTATTAAACATTTTACACAAATCAATCTACTTTATGTAACATTTTAGCGGTGAGACTTTTCCCTCGTACGTCATTAGCTTTAACGGAGTTCTCGTCAAACGAAGTGCGTTTACAACAAAAGTGCAAAAAACTGCAAAAGTGGGCGGGGCAGAATAGGGTCAATAGACCCTTTAAAATGTGACGTCATCAAAATTCCAGAATTGAGGCGACTGGAGGCAAAATGAAGCTGACTGTAAATGTTTCAATGATTCTCTCTCATTAGATCTAAATTCTACTGGTTTTAAGTGTTTGTGTTGGAAAAAAGCAACACATTTTAATTTCCAGGGTAGAAAGGTCAGTTAGTTTGCTTTTCTGTAACAGAAGATGGACAAAATACAATTTTCTCGCCTTAAAATTGTATTTTAGCTTCAGAAGAATGTAATTTATGGAACAGTATCTAATATATCTCTAGATAAAATGAAAAATGATTGTGGGCTCAACATTTCTGTGAGTATTTTTCCAGTAAAACCCATAAATCTGGATTGTTCCTTCATCAAAAATGCGTTTATCATTATTATTATTAAAAAAGAGTTTATCATAACTTCCTAAAACATGATGTATAATACAATAATAAATGTGTTTAAAGCAGCTCTGATGTCACTCACATGTGTCTGAGGCTTTTACTGACATTAAATCATCTCCATTTTTCATATTTTATGATATTCTGAGGTTAATCCCAGTTTCTCAGTGAAATCACATTATGTTGCACTTCACTTTTTCTAGAGTATAACTGAATTACTTACTTTCTATTAATCGACTAATCATGACTAGTCGACTATAAAAAATAATTGACTATAAAAATTGATAATCGACTAATCACTAAATGAAATACAGACTCTAAAGCACATGTCAAATTACCTTTTATAATGAAAACTGTGACATTAATACATCAAAATGTCAAAAAAAGAATAGATTGTTGCTTATTTTCCTCAATAATACACTTTATTCATAAATATTCTTCATCTACAAGTCTTCAGTCACCATATTTCAGCCTGTATTTGGTAGATAATGTATTTAAAAAGTGTAAACATACAAATACAATCACCTGACTACATTTATTTTTAGGCAAAATCGCCCAGCCTGAAATTAGCCTTGATTTAGGCGAACAGGGATTCTCTGAGGTGCAATCCCAAGCTCTATTCCCTACAATAACAACAAAATATACCTTAAATCTAAACGTATTTGGTTACCTCAGTGGCAAAGCTGGAATGTGGAGCGGTCTGCAGGGGGAGCTGTTTGGACTCCTGCTCCAGTTTGGACGCAGCATCTGCAGAAATACGCTCTTCGTCCAACCACAGCACCTGGAACAGAACAGACACCGACACATTAAAGGAAACATATCATGCATTTTTCATATTGTTATTAGCCTTTAAAGTCTATGTGAAGGTTCTCATTTTTCTCTGACTCAGTTTGGTGGGAGGGCACCTGTGTTAAATATTTATCATAGTTGACATCTGTGAAGTTGCAGTTTGTGAAGAAAGTTTGAAAAATAAAAGTTTAAAATAACAGTTAATAGTGCTGAGTTCTAAAATGGAACCCGACGTTTTAAAATAAACAGACATTAAACACATCTTTCTGACAGTTTAAATGGTCATTCAACAAAATAAAAGTGTTATCAGGTATACTTTGTGCAAATCATAACTAATGTGTCATTTATATGGATTTTGGCCCTAGTTTTCAAAATGGTTTTGGAATTTCCTCTAACAGTGTCATATTTGCTGCTCATGTCCAACCAGGAAGTGACATTATGAACTTTACAAAAATAGTCAAACTGGGGGCAAACAGGAAAAATGCTTAGTAAAATCTTAAATATAACCATCTTCACTACATTTTAGAGAAACGTGACGTCTAACCTGACATATAGACTTTAAACATGCTCCTGGCTACCTTAAATTTGCCATCTCATGTTTTGAAATGAACAAAAAAAAGTTTACTATGCACTAAATGAACAAGTTTCTCTGCTGTCTGAGCTGACATTTACTGACTGTTCACCTTATTCTGCCCCGCCCACTTTTGCCTCTTTTTGCCACAGATACGCACTTGTTTCCGTTTGACGAGAACTCCATTAAAGCTAACGGCTAACAAGGGAAAAGTCTCTCACTAAAACATTATATAAAGTAGACTGGTTTGTGTAAAATGTTTAATGAACACGAGCAACAACAAGTCAACAACGCAACGATTTCCTGGGCGGCTTGAAAGCAGCTTTTTACTTAGTGTAGAACTTATTTTCTGTTGAGCTCGTCTGCCCCGTGTAAACTAATACAACGGAAACAAGATGGCGGAGCCCACGGCAACTTCTAGAATAAGGTGAATAGACGCTGTGATATGGTTAGCAGTAATAGTTCTCTTGTTTAGATGGTATAAATGCTCAAAACGAGTCTGGAGATAATTTAAGGACTTAAGCAGCTGAAGATTCTCGGATAAGTGACATATATGATCTGAAAAAACGTCACGGATCACAGGAGTTCAGCAGGAAGTGTTTATGACGGTCGGAGAGGATATTCAAGTCAACATTCCTCCTCAAAACAGCGTGAATGCAACAAAATACAATGTTTTAATGACAAAACATTGTTAGATTATGGTTAAAAGCTCAAAAAAGTCACTAGCAGAACGTATGTGTCCTTTAATTCAGTGGTTAAGATGCATTATTGAAGATTATGGTCGTTGGCGCTGAATAATGCACGGGTTTGTCAGGTGTGTTTTGCATCATCGGTGAGACAGAAGTGTTGTGGTCAGCTGCATTCAAATGGAGCGAAGAGTGAGAGTGGAAAGACGAGACAATGACCAGCAGAAAAAACGCTGTATGTCAGGGTTTATGCAGTTTTCAGCAAATTGAATGCTTTTAAAAACCAAAAATCAACAAGAAAATAAGACATTTACGCCTTTTTCGAGTCAAAACTACTGGCTTGTAACCTTTCCATTGGGCAGCAGAATGACCAGAATGTAATAAACTACTTTATAATATTCAAAAAGCTAAAGTCAAACCATGCAAATGTATGTTTTGAACACAATTTTTTACTTTTTAGATGACTTGATCTCAGCTTTTAACATCTAGATCCAATAAATCCAGTTGGCCTACATCCGGGATTCAAAATACATTTTTATTTTTTATATCTTTTTTGTCAAACTGCTTTTTAGATGTAATGCCTGTGGGGATTGAATGC
This sequence comes from Rhinogobius similis, assembly GCA_019453435.1. Taxonomy (NCBI): domain Eukaryota; kingdom Metazoa; phylum Chordata; class Actinopteri; order Gobiiformes; family Gobiidae; genus Rhinogobius; species Rhinogobius similis. The sequence continues at coordinate 2,673,836 of CM033627.1, forward strand.
TTTTTAATGCATTTAAAGTGCGTATGACGGGTTTTAACAATTTTCTAATTTTGATTTTATTTGGTGTATTAATACGTATTGTACATAAAAAAATCCTGTTTTACACCAGTCAAGTTGTAGTTGGTGGAGAAAAGTGGAAAAATCAGTTTGAAATTACAGGAAGTAAAAAATTGATGACGTCACACTAGGGAGACTTACTCCATTCAAAGGTTTTGCATAATTTACCCAAAATAAACAACTTAAATTACCCTTAAAACATGAATTCAACAAAATAAAGGTGTTCACATGTATTTTGATTTGTCGGACAAAAAAATCTGTGACATTAGCAGAGTTTTAGCCATTTCCTAGTGTGATGTCATAATTTACAACCAGGAAGTGATATTACAAAACTAAAAAAACAGCTAAAAATTATGAAATGTATAATTATTTTAAGCAAAACTTTGAATATATTTATCTTACCTGTATTTTAGGTACATGAGTAGTCCAACCTGTCATAGGCACTTTAAAGGCCTAATTTTTGCTCAAATCCATATAATGACTATAATGCTGTTTAATGCCCCGTGTAAACCCTGGTATGTGTTGTGTACGGCTGGCACAAACGATTATTTTAGTGGTCGACAAGTCAGTGATTATTTCTATTGTATGTTCAATCTTTTCAAATACTAGTCGGTGTAATCCCTCACTCGTCCAGGAGCGTTCCATCGTAGAAAAAACTTCGGAAATCAAACTACAGATTCAAATAAAAGGCCTGAACAAAGCATAAAAGCTAAATGCAGATCAAGGAAATAAAATCAATTTTCTTCCAGACAAATCGAAACGAACCAAATTCGATTAATCTTTTAGATAGAGATTTATCTTCCTACTCTACGTTCATTCATAATATTCTGACACCAAAGAGTGACCAGTGTAATTTCCAGTAGTGAGTGATTTTTCTGTATCAATTTCACGGTCTTTGTTATAAAAGCTCTTCTGACATGTGTTTTTGTGTCTGTGTAATAGTATTGTTGCGATACTAAAATAGGGTTAGGGTTCAGACTCGATTTAATACAACAAATAGACTCGATTCTCGATACCATCTTCAATACCACAATGAAAATAGACCTGGCCTGGATGACCCTTGTGGCTGAAAGCGTCTCACCCTGAGCACGGAGTTGATGTAGATGCGACTGGCCGGCCCTGAGCTCTGCAGCTGGAACCACTGATCCAGGCACAGGTTTGAGTTTGAGAGGAGCCGGGACAGAGGGATGGAGAGGCTGCCCAGGGTCTGCACACGGTCCGCATCCTTCACCTGCAACGCGACATTCAAGGGACAGATCAGTGACTTCAGACCAAAAACCTCTGGTAAAGCATCAGTGCCCAAATCTGAGGAATGCTAGTCTAATTATTAACCTTTAACTTTTAGTTCTGACCTGTTTTTCCTCAAACGTGTGACTAAAATGAGCCTTGTTTCAAACTGAAGCTGTTTCTGAACCCTTTGCAGCACAAATGATCAAAGAGGCAGAAATGGTCGGATGTCTCAGATAAGTGACGTCTACAATCATGGAAAAAAAAACATAATTGATCGAGGGAGTTCAGCAGGAAGTGTTTTCGACGGTCAGAGGGAGAGGATTTTCTATTTTTCTTTTATAATAATTGATTTTAATTTATTATTTTTTTCAAACTTTATATTTATCAGTTTTACACAGAATACGATGACGGTATTGCTATAACAAATTATAAACAAAACCCAATAAAATACTAAAATAACCTCCCTCCCCGCCCAAGGCTCTTAAAAAAAAAAAAAAAAACAATAAACACAAAACAATAATAATAATAACAATTACAATAACAATAACAAATTATTGTCTGGACTCTTTGTGAAGCTGAGACTCTGTAGTTTTGTCCTCTGCTGTCTGATTTACTCTAATTACACTTGGAGACAAGCTCTGCAAAGAGGAAAACCTAAAATTTAAAGCCCGCCTAAATTTTCTTTGTTAAATATATGAAGAAGTGAAGCTGGTGTTTGTAGATTTTGCCTGATTGACAGTAGTTTGGGCATTTGTTGGGTTCCTATTTCAACTACAGTGTCCGGGGTAAGATTCCTCTCTGATCCTGCTCTACACCTCCTGCACATCGCTCATCCTTCCCTGCCGGGGTCTAAGCACCAAACCTAACATGTTTATTAATATATATCATTATGTAATCATAGTTTTAATTGATTTATTATCTTCCAACGCATATGGTCTTCCTTTGAGTCTCTCCAGGTTGAAAAACAATAACTGTTCCCCTCAAACGGTGCCCGCAGGACCGATTTGTCCCACATTCCTTGCGACTGGAGACTGTAAATCAAAGTATTGTGCAGAGGAAAGGCGGGTTTCTTTTCTGTTTTTTTGCCGTTCAAGAGTAATGTAAGCTGTAAAAGTAACATGGCCATAATCTCCCGTCTCTCTGTAGGAGTTTATTGTGAATTACATTCTTAACGACTCAGAATCGACAGATCGATCTCTGCGCTCAACCTGTCAAGTACAAAAAGACGCTGACAGCTATTGTTTTAGCCTTGTTAGAGCTACTTAGGGCTGAACAATTTTCTGTCAATCATTGTAATTACGATTAGATTCACTGTGTGTGTGTTCTAAGCTACAGAGTTCAATTTCTATTGTATTAAATGTTTAACAAGACAGGATCATTTGTTGTCTGCAATGGAAAACGTCACTGTCAATGTTACTTAAATAATTGAAGTCTTTGAAATTGCAATTTTCATTCCATTGATGCGGCATGCCATTGTTTTTGGTACATACACAGTAAATTATACATTTTTTCTATTGTTATTAGCCTTTAAACATGCTCTTTAGCACCTTAAATGTGCCATCTCATGTTTTGAAACAAAAAAAGCACTATATGAACATGTTTCCCTGCTGTCTGAGCTGACACTTACTGAGTGTATGTGCCTAACGCTGTACACAATTTAGTTATGTTATCACTTTAAGAGACTGCGGGACATGTGATGATCAAATTTGCAGTTACAGTGATTGTGTTTAGAGGCAGAAATGTTCGGATCGAGTCTGGCGGTGATTTAAGGACTAAAACAGCAGAAGATTCTCAGATGTGACGTCTAAAATCTGGGAAAACCTAATTGATCGAGGGAGTTCAGCAGGAAGTGTTTTCGACGGTCAGAGGGAGAGGATTTTCTTTTTTTCTTTTTATTTTTTTAATTAATTAATTTTTTTCAAACTTTATTTATCAGTTTTACACAGAAAGAATACGATGACAGTATTGCTATAAGAAATTATAAACAAAACCCAATAAAATACTAAAATAACCTCCCTCCGCCCAAGGCTCTTAAAAAGAAAAAAAAAAAAAAAAAAAAAACTATAAACACAAAACAATAATAATAATAACAATTACAGATAAATAAGTAATTGAATAAAAGCAGCAAAAAGGAGTGGCAACAAACGTTGTAATAATAATAATGAAAATAAATTACAATAATACAATGGTAGTCTTTATGCTACTCATTTACAACCAAAGACTTAGACATCAAAAGAGAATCTTTTTACAAAATGGAGGAGGATTTTCTAACCAGGATTCATCAAACTAGTGTGAATGAAGCTAAATGTGACTTGAGGTATGTCTTTGATGACAGAACATTGTTAGAACAGGGTTATAAGCTCACTGTAGCAGAATATGTGTCCTTTAAATGTAATGCAACTGTGAAATACAAATTCTAAAACTCATCTATTACCGTATCATTGTTATATAAACGATTTACCTGAATGTCTATGTCCTGATTGCGTGGATCCTGGATGAAAAAGGTGAACGCTTCCTCCCACTCTGGATTAACGGTGGTGTAACATGTCTGCAAAGTGTTCAAACAGTTAAACAAATAGCTCATTACATAAAAAAGAAACATATCCACATTTTGTCCGTACCTTGCTCTCTCTTGTTATGTCCTGGACTGACAGCTGCACCATGGGATTAGGCTCTTTATTCCCCTTTTTCATCTAAAAAAATCACACACAGTTAATTCTAGGACTTTCACAATTAACACCACTTCATTTCCGACGTGCGGTTATCGAAGGCGTTGTCATGACAATAATGAGTAAGCTGGCATAAACAGGAAGGGGAAATCAGCACAAACCAAACCACAACGGCAACGGTTTTCACTAGTGTTACATGTGCTCGGCGCTTTTGAATACGAGGGGAATTTAACTGGCACAAAATGTGATTCAGAAAAGGTTTCATTCATGTAGATCAGGGGTGTCCAAACTTTTTCCACCGAGGGCCACATACTGAAATATAGACCAAGCGGAGGGCCACAAATCAATCGTGAAACGTTAAAAAAAAGCTGCATTTATCTGATGTTTTAAGCACCACCACAGCTACATTCAGTCTCAGGGCCTTAATATCAGGTCTGTATTGCACAAAAATGTGAGTTATTTAGGTTAGAATTGTAGAAAATCTGAAATGTGCTGTAAATAGTACTTATCAGGACAATGTGGGCCAGTTCACCAGGAAGCCTAAGGGCCAAGAAAAATTGGTCTGTGGGCCTGAGTTTGGACATGCCTGATGTAGAGAAACGTTTATTTAACTTGGCTCAATGTGCTTTACTTTGAAAACAGTGGACTGCAAGTTTATTATTAATCTAATATTTGTACTGAATTATCTTCTCATCGTTGGGGCTTGAAAGTTGCCAGATATGGTTCTTTTTTACCCTAAAACGCATGATTAAGATGTGCCCCAATTCAATGTCTTTTTTTCTTTCTTTTTTTTGTGTTGTGTGTTTTTTGAGTTGTGTTGTTATGTCCATGGCAGGAGTTTTGAGGCCCAAATCCAGTAGTATCCAACCTCAATTTTTTGTTATGGTAAATAAAAGTAAAATAAAAGTAAAACTGCTCTTGTCTGATTTGCTTTTGTTGGGCTTCGACAATTCTCGTTAAGAGGTAAAAGTCCAGACCTAAATCTCATAAAATTCCAATTAAATGTCTGTGAATTTCAGCCTTGTGTTTTTTCTGTGTGTTTAGAGTACAAACTGACCCCGATGCATCCTAGAATGGTTGATTTCACTGAAAATAAGTGGGTTACAGCTTTCTTTTCATGTTCAATGCGCCCAAGATTTAGACAGGAAGACTGCAATGTATTTGAAAAGCCCTGCTGTAAAGTCAGTCTCCAGCCAGTCATTGCTGTTAAGTGACCAGACGGGAAGCGAGAAGTGAAGAGGATTATTACACAAAGTACACAAAGGTAAGTGTTTGCCACAGACAGGAACAGAGAACAAGGTTTCTGCTGTTGTATTTGTGCTCTTATGGAATATAAACTGCTCATAAGACAATCCAAATAACAGGATTGTTTTGTTTAAGGTGAGACGCTGCAGGTGAATAGGAAAAAATCTTAAATTTAAAGATATTAATTGTAAACTTCTCCTGTAGTTTACTCACATAACTGTAAGAAAAAATATATTATATATTAAGTTTTTCATCATGTCATGTTTTCATGCAGAAATAAGATGTTTTATGTGAAAAAACAATCAAAAATACACATATTTGGGACATTTAAAACACAAAAATGGACAGAACCAGGTTTAAATTTCTTTTGTAACATATTAGTTACAAAAAAATATACAGAGGGGATTTTGGATTTCTTATTTAGTTTTTAAGTAGATTGGACTGGAAATTGTCCTAAAAATTCAAATTTCGCCTCATTTTTTTGACTTAAAACTTCAATAAATCTGTTTTAGAATTAGATATCAAAAAAATCCTTCTGTTTGTTTCGTCAAAATCTTGTTGAGTCCAGATTGTACAGTTTGGTGTAGGATCTACTTTAAGGCTGATCTTTATGTCTCGAGGGAGAAAAATGCATTTTAAGAAAACGTCCTTTGAAGTTACAACATCCCATAGATTTCTACGGATGAAGTGGATTAAATGAAACAATAAAACATTTTTAGGAGCAGATTGGACAGGTTTGTTGTTTCCACATGAAAGCCTGTGTGTTGAGAGAGCAAACAGACCAAAAAACAAAAAAATTGTTTTGCCTGCAGTGTCTCGCCTTAAGAAACATTTGCACTTTTCCTTGTCCAGATTTGGTTGCCGTCTCTCAAACTTCCAATTCGAACGTTGAGCTAAAGTTAGCAGCAGTGCCACATGTTTCTGGTATTTTCAACAGCTGCCCTCAAAAGCTCCGACCACAGACAGGAAGTGATGTGTGTGTAATTCTGTGGAGACTCAACGCCGTCGTCTGTTTGTTTGAATCCTTATTAGCCACCGACTTAGAATATTCTTCTTGAAAACACAGCAAAAACATTTCATCAAATAAAAATATATACAAAAACACACCGCATACACTTAGAAATACATATAAAACACACAAAAAAGCTGAAAATCCTCATTTAGAATTGCACCGTTTCAATAAAATCTTTCTTTAAACGTCAATATTCAGACAGACGTCACAGTAAAACGGATGATCCTGATTTAATAAAGACTGTCACGTGGTAAAGTGCGCTAATCTAAGGCAGATGACTCACGGGCAGCGCTTCGGCCTTGTCCAGATACACCACCAGGATGGCCGACGAGGGTGAGTCTGCGGTTTTGCCGGTGGTGACGCTGCTGTTCCTGCTCAGGACCTGGTGCGCACATTTAAACAGATAACGTAAGATCACACTGAGCGCAACACGAGGCCTGCAGAGTGTAAATCAGATGTGGAGAGTACGACAACATCTGCACATCATTTAGGCAATGATTTACTTCAGATGCAAGACCAGAAAACATGAAATGCCTTTAATACCTCGAGCGCTGTGATAGTTTTATTGTTAGATTGTCTCCTTGTATCTTAAATGGAACATATTGTGCATTTTTTGGATTGTTATATTAGCTTTTAAACATGCTCTTGAGTACTTTAAAGTCTATATGACGGGTTAGAAAACATGAAATTCCTTTTATTCCTTGAGCTCTTTCGACAGTTTTATTGTTAGATTGTCTCGTTGTATCTTAAAGGGGAACACATTATGCATTTTTTTGGATTGTTATATTCTCTTTTAAACATGCTCTTGAGTCTATACGACAGGTTAGAAAACATGAAATGCCTTTTATACCTCGAGCTCTTCGATAGTTTTATTGTTAGATTTTCTCCTTGTATCTTAAAGGGAACACATTATGCATTTTTTTGGATTGTTATATTCTCTTTTAAACATGCTCTTGAGTCTTAATGACAGGTTAGAAAACATGAAATGCCTTTTATTCCTTGAGCTCTTGGATAGTTTTATTGTTAGATTGTCTCCTTGTATCTTAAATGGAACACATTATGCATTGTATGGATTGTTATATTAGCTTTTAAACATGCTCTTGAGTCGAAAACATGAAATGCCTTTTATACCTCGAGCTCTTCGATCGTTTTATTGTTAGATTGTCTCCTTGTATCTTAAATGGAACATATTATGCATTTTTTGGATTGTTATATTAGCTTTTAAACATGCTCTTGAGTACCTTAAAGTCTATATGACAGGTTAGAAAACATGAAATGCCTTTTATTCCTCGAGCTCTTTGACAGTTTTATTGTTAGATTGTCTCCTTGTATCTTAAAGGGAACATATTATGTATTTTTTGGATTGTTATATTAGCTTTTAAACATGCTCTTGAGTCGAAAACATGAAATACCTTCTATAACTCGAGCTCTTTGACAGTTTTATTGTTAGATTGTCTCCTTGTATCTTAAAGGGAAACATATTATGCATTGTATGGATTGTTATATTCTCTTTTAAACATGCTCTTGAGTACCTTAAACTCTATATGACAGGTTAGAAAACATGAAATGCCTTTTATAACTCGAGCTCTTTGACAGTTTTTTGTTAGATTTTCTCGTTGTATCTTAAAGGGAACACATTATGCATTTTTTGGTTTGTTATATTAGCTTTTAAACATGCTCTTGAGTCTATATGACAGGTTAGAAAACATGAAATGCCTTTAATTCCTCGAGCTCTTTGACAGTTTTATTGTTAGATTGTCTCCTTGTATCTTAAAGGGAACACATTATGCATTTTTTGGTTTGTTATATTCTCTTTTAAACATGCTCTTGAGTACCTTAAAGTCTATATGACAGGTTAGAAAACATGAAATGCCTTTTATTCCTCGACCTCTTCAATAGTTTTATTGTTAGATTGTCTCCTTGTATCTTAAAGGAAACATATTATGCATTTTTTGGATTGTCATGTCAACGGTGTAACGATTTGACTCGATAAGATTAGTTAGGACTATTTATTCTATGGAACTAGATTATCTGACTAGTTTCAATACATACATACAATTTCTTACTTCAATCCAAATGATCTAAAATGGCTTGAATTTATCATTTTTATCTGGATTTGAGCAGTTTTGACGCGATGAGATTTAATCGCTGATGTGATGCAGAATATTTCACTGGTTTCAAGGTATTTCTGACGGATCGTACCATAATTTTGCTTAAAATAAGAAATACATTTGTCAGTGGGGTAAGTAAAATGATCTTAATCCAGTGACAGATAATGTGGATTGAAGTAAGAAATAATGTATAGAAACAAGTCAGAAACTAAAGACCTGCCCCATCAACCGATTAATCAACTAAAAAGGGGGCGTGGCAAAATACATCAAAACTATGAAGTATCTTCATGGATCTGACCCAAACTGCACTCAAAAGACAGAAACTGCACAGGATTTCATGCAAAAATAACAATTTATACAGAAAAATAATGGTAAACCGTGTATTTATATGTGAGAGATACAGATTTACTCCAAAATCTTCTGCTGACTTACTCCAAATCTCGTTTTTGTTGTTTTTGCTACATTAATTATGTATTTGCATTCAATTAATTTGTCGACTAATAAAAATCTTGGTCGACTAAGACACCATCGACTGATAATTGACTAAACGACTAAAGGATAAAGCCCTATTCATTACTGTAAACTGTTTTATTTTGTCCTTCTGGTAGCCCTCCAGGAGCTGCTTTCACTCGGTGGAAAAGAATTAACTACCAAAGAAAAAAATAAGTTTTCATTTAGACCAATTATTGAAAATGACTTGAATTGATAATTGAAACGATTTGAAACAAGTAAAATAATGTAGTTCCATCAAATAAATCGTCTCCACTGATCTTAACGAGACAAAACGTCAGAAATTCACATTAATATCCTCAAATCAAGACATTTTAACTCATCTATACATTCATTTTTTGCCGTGTATAAAGTTCTCTGGAGACTCCTGCTCGGTCCACTACACTTTTGTGACCCCTGAGGCTGGTTTTGAGGTCTTTTTCACACCAAGGAGATAAAATCCAGACGAAAACAGTCCAACAAATTATGGCGCCTCGTGGTATTTGTGTCTTTGGTGTGAATCGGACCAAACGGCCTGACCACAGGGGCTCGGTGAAGCTTCACTCGCAAGGGATCAATGAATCAATCAACGTTTATTTATAGAGCGGCTTCCCACATCTTAAAAGGACCACAAGACACTTCACGAGATGTAAATAAAAACTAATGATGAGGAAAAACATGACAAGATTAAAGGCTCATTAAAGTTGATTTTGCATAATATGTCCCCTTTAATGTCTCACACGATGCAAATTGTGAATCATGAGCTGTTAGGAATACCGTATTGACAGAATTCTCTCAGCACTGATAAATTATGCAGCTGAGTAAGTCCTCCTCCTTGCCCTTCCCTGAAGCCTTCTCAGATGAAACAGATCGATAGAACAGACCTGCTCCAGTCGCTCGGTGTTGGGCAGCAGTTTGAGCCACTCCAGCCTGAAGTGGATCTTTCCAGTCGGCGTGTCCTTCAGAGTGAACCACTGCAGCCACAAGAACACAACACAACACAGGGTTTGTGCAGGTTTCAACAAATCAAAATGTAATGCTTTTCAAAATATTTAATGCCATGCTTTTATTGTGTAAAAACTACCGGCTTGTAATCATTCCATTAAGCAGTAGAATGACCAGAATATAATAAACTACTTTATAATATTCAAAAACTAGTTTACGTAATGGACTTTTGGACCCATCTGCTTTTAGATGATTTGATCGCCCAGGAAATCGGTGCGTTGCTGTTTTGTTTTTGCACGAGTACATTAAATATTTTAGTTAAATCTATCTACTTTATATAATGTTTTAGCGAGAAACTTTTTCCCTTTTTCCAAACCGGAAGTCCCTTTACTGCAAGAGTGTGGAGACATAAAAAGAGGCAAAAGTGGGCGGAATAGCGTGAATAGAGAAGTAAAAGTAAATGGCATTACTGTAAAAATTAGTAAAGCAAAGTACATTCAATCAATCGAGCACACATCTGGGATTCAAAATATGTGTGAATGTTGAATTCCAATTTGAAACGGCTGATACAGCAGCTCTGGGGATTTTTTTTGCTCTTCTTTTTAGTCGTAGAAAAGGTTTCAGGGGTTGCCATCTGGATGCTGATTTGAAAATCAAAACATAAACATATTTTTACTATGTTCATATTTATTCTTCTGATAGATTAATCTTTTTGTCAAAATGTTTTTAGATTTAATGCCGGTGTCAATTAAATTTAATAACTTTTAATGCATTTTAAGGCCTATTTTTTAGCCAAAATCCATTTAATGACTTTAAATTCCCCGTTATACGACAAAATCACACAAGTCGAGGTTTCAAACTAGATTAAGGAATAGGCTCCATACCACATGATGATTAAAAATGCTCTTTTGGACAATAGACTGTAGTTATCAACACAAAATAATTAGTACTTTCTTTCTGTTACCATGTGGTCTTCTACTCAGTCGGATAAAGCTCAAGATCATTCTTAAACTGTTCAGGAAAGATCAGGTTTATGTGATTTTTTTATCGTGTATGAGAATCTACTTTTGATACAAGTTCATTCATTTTCTAACGCTTATTTGTTTAGTAACACTTAGTATCTGACCTTTAATACTTTGACAACCGTAAAAAGGAGAGTATCATAATATAAACAAAACCAATAATACAAATGTAATCAGAATTCCTATTTCAGAATCCATGACCATGTGGAAAAATTATACAGAACTGATAATAATTGTAATCATATAGTAATCATTGTCATTTGTCATATTTAGATTTTTTTTTTATAGAAACACCAATGCAACCAAATATAAAGAATGGACCATTAACCCTCACTTAAATTTCACTTTATGAAAAATAGTCATTAAAAGTAGACAAGTAAAATTGATTTGAGTAAAATATTGGATCTAATTTACAATTCATACTTAAACAGATGCAAAAGATACAAAATGTTCCGCTTACATCGTCAACAGCTATGGATTTCTTCACAATCCCCAGATCCAGCTTTGTCCTGGAAACAGATAAACGTGTTGATGAGGGTTAAATAATCAACTCAAAATACACTTAACTATACTTTAAACATTTATTTTAGCCCAAAAATGAATAAAATGTAATGTGAATGCAGCGGTGAAAGAGGTACTCAGTCTGGTTACTTAAGTAAAAGTACAGAAACAGGAGCAAAGAAAATAGTATATATAAGTAAAAGTAAGTAGCACATACAAAATATAAAAAAATACAAAAAATAAAAGTATTAAAGTACCATTTTAAAAAGTTAAAGTATTTCACACAGATTTTGAGAACCGTTTGAGTGTTAAATGAGGTTATTTTGATAAAGAATGTGCACAGCAGGAGTGGCTAAGCTAACAGCTTCTCACAGCTAATGCTAACTTTTATTAAAACCATGGATGTATTAAATGAACTGGATAAGGTACGCCCCCTCTGTCTGTGGTCCCAGATTGATTTGTGGCCGTGTTAGGTACTGCAGCCTCTTGGAACCAGCCTTTTTCTAAAATTGCTAATTATAATTGCGGACAGTACTGAATTATTATCGGTATTTAAATAAAATAGAAGGAAATGTTCTTTTCTACCGTTTCTAAAATCCCCGAAATTACCGTTTTTATATGAAGTTGGGGATTGTCGTCACGTGGCACCCTAAAGCAAAGATGGCAGCCATCGTTTCAGGAAGTAAAACAAAGATGGCAGCCTCTGTATCAGGAAGTAAAACAAAGATGGCAGCCTCCGTATCAGGAAGTAAAACAAAGATGGCAGCCATCGTTTCAGGAAGTAAAACAAAGATGGCAGCCTTCGTATCAGGAAGTAAAACAAAGATGGCAGCCTCCGTATCAGGAAGTAAAACAAAGATGGCAGCCTCCGTATCAGGAAGTAAATGCGGAAGTAAGAAACTTTTTTGGGGTCATGCGCCAATGAGCTCACTCCATAGGGATAAACAGGACGGCCATCTTGGATTCATCTTCCAGGTTTTATTATAGTTCTATGATTAAAACGTAAAATAAACAAATAAATAAACAATCTATTAGATGTTTAAGTAACGACGATCTCATTGTATTTTTGTGTGAAGATTATTTCAGTTTGTTATTTAATTCGTTTAATTTTAGTTTTATGTTTTATGCCTGAACAGTAGAATTAGCGTTAGCATTGAGACACAAACATGTTATAAACACAGTGTTCTTTTGTGAAGTATTAATTGTTTTGTGTTATTATAATTTGTTATATTAATTGACATCCACCACAACTCACTGTTCACTGCCTGATCTTATAGGATGTAATAGTTTTAGTCTGACTAAAACAAAACCTTTGAATTAGAATTAGACAGGAAGCACTGACACTAATGCTAAGTTAACACTAAGCTAAGGAGCCAGGTGCTGTTGTGCAGAGATACCACTGTGGTCAATACATTTCCAAATTTTTCTTGTGAATTTTATGTTTATACTTTAGTTCGCTCAAAGATGCTTGTTTAAAGGGCACTACGGCTCAAAACCTTCAGTTAAGAATCCACCATAAACGTGCTAAAAATAAAACCTCAAACAATCCAGGTCAAAATGTACAGGAATAGAGAGAAAAGATCCCTTCTCTTAAATATTCCAGAACTTGTCGTGTGCGCCACCATCTTTTTTTCCGTTGTAGTTTACGCGGAGTAGACGAACTCAACAGAAAATAAGTTCTACATGGACTAAAAAGCCAGGAAATCGTTGCGTTGTGACTTGTTGTTGCTCGTGTTCATTAAACATTATCCACAAATCAATCTACTTTATGTAATGTTTTAGCGAGAGACTTTTCCCTCGATCACCGTTTGCGCGAACACCGTTAGCGTCTAACCGCAAGTTCCTTTACTACAAGAGTGCGGATCATTGACATAAAAAGAGGCAAAAGTGGGCAGAATAAGGTGAACAGAGAAGTAAAAATTAGTAAAGCAAAGTACAGACACCTAAAAATGACACTTTGTACAGTGCTTTTACTTCTGTACTTTGTTGAATGTTCAAACACACGGATGCCTGAAAACAGTACCTTCCCAAGAAGTCGTCCTGATCTGTGTCTTTGTCATAAACTTCCACCTCCAGCTCCTGACCAGGCACTTCATGCACAATGACCTGATGCACACAACACACAGACAACGAGATGATCCACAGACGACACGGAGGACGCACAAGGACACGCTCAAAATGTACGCCATGAACACTCAGCATTCACAAATATGGAGAAAATGAACGGTTGCATGACTTGAAAACAGCAATATTTGATACAGGGCTCTCACAAACTATTATTTTAACATTTTTTGTTGTTGTTTTTTTAGACATTTTGATTGAATAATGCCACTGTCTTTTGTGTATTTTGTGTATAGTTCAGATGATTATCAAAATAGTAGTCACAATTAGTCGATTGTTGTATTGTAATTGTTGCAGGCCTGTATTGATAACCTTTTTGCAAAATTCTCACACAATTTTAAAGTTAAAGTGCGTATGACAGGTTTTTGTGATTTTCTAATTTTGACTTTATTTAGTGTATTAATATCTGTTGTAAATATAAATTATAGTTTTACACCAATCAGGTCGCTGTTTGTGGAGAAAAGATGATAAACAAGTTGAAAAATACAGGAAGTAAACAAACTGATGACATCACACTGGGGAGACAAAGGTTATGCATAATTTACACAAAATACACTACTTTTTTGACCCTTTAAACATTAATTCAACAAAATAAAGGTGTTCACATTTATTTTTATTTGTCAAATCAAAAAAATGTGACATTAGATGAGTTTTGGCCCAGTTTACAGTGTTGTTGCTATGGTAATTTCCTAGCGTGATGTCATCATTTACAACCAGGAAGTAAAATTAAAAAGCTAAAAATTGCGAAAACGGTGTAAAATTTGTAAAGAATTTTAGCTAATTTTGAAATATGTTTATCTGAACTACATTTTGGTTAAATGAGTAGCCCAACCTGTCATGAACACTTTAATATCTGTTGTAAATATAAATTCTAGTTTTACACCAATCAGGTCGCTGTTTGTGGAGAAAAGATGAAAAATATGTTGAAAATTATATTAAATTAAAGCAAACACATTGATGACATCACACTGGGGAGACAAAGGTTTGCATAATTTACTTTTTTTTTTTTTTTTACTACTTTTTACTACTTTGTTCATGTTTATTTTTATTTGTCAAATAAAAAAATGTGACATAGATGAGTTTTTGGCCCAGTGTACAGTGTTGTTGCTATGGTAATTTCCTAGTGTGATGTCATCATTTACAACCAGGAAGTAAAATTAAAAAGCTAAAAAGTGCGAAACTGGTATAAAATTTTTAAAGAATTTTAGCTAATTTTGAAATGTGTTTATCTGAACTACATTTTGGTAAAAACAAGCTGACTAAGTCCTTGTATTCTTGTAGTAACTTTGTCATTTTAGTCAGTAACTATTACAATGGTAAATGATGACAAGAATTATAGATATTATAACAAAAATGACTTCATATTGAATTTATTTAGCGTGTTACTGTTATCTATTTTGAGTTTTGACTTAATCCTTAATCCTTTATACTTAATTATTAGTCCTTAAAGTCAGTTGAGGTTATTGAAAATGTTGTTTTGAAGATATGCAACAAAAGATTATTGAGTTTATCGTTTATGGTAAAAAAGGTAACTGACTGAAAATAAAAATGAGCAAAGTGATGCTGTAAACTTTGAAATAAATGTACAGGGTGATATTTCTGCACTTTTGTGATTACTTTTATAGCCGTTTCATAATTTTCTCATCATTGAACCTCAACTAATACGTGTAAAGACATATTTTAACACATTTCTTTTGAATCGACATAATATTGTCTGAATATCGTCATCAGGGGATTTTATTTTTTGTCAGCATCGCCAACACATACTAGTCTGTATTTTATTGTCCAAATATTTTTTGGATTTTTTTTTAGACGAGGCTCTTACACGAAGAATATTTCAGTCTAAATCTAGATGTTTTAATAGATCCATGGTAATTTCCCAGTGTGATGTCATCATTTACAACCAGGAAGTAAGATTAAAAAGCTAAAAATTGCTGGTATAAAGTTTTTAAAGAATTTTAGCTATTTTTATTTATTTATGTATTTTTTGTCAGTATCGCCAACACTTACTAGTCTGTATTTATTGTCCAAATATTTTTTGTTTTCATTTGTAAGATTTTTTTATACAAGGCAAAAATATTTCAGTCTAAATCTAGATTTTTTAATAAATCCATGGTAATTTCCCAGTGTGATGTCATCATTTACAACCAGGAAGTAAAATTAAAAACAAAAATAGCTAAACTGGGGCGAAATTTGCAAAGATTTTAATCCAAACGTGAAATACATTTATCTTTTTTTATAGCTAAATGAGTCGTCCAACCTGTCAGAGGTGCTTGAATGCGTCCTTACCTCGTAGATCTCGCCCCACTTCGGAGCGTCGGTGTTGTCGATGTGTTTGGAGGTGAACGTCTGGGGCCCCACTCTCAGCACGGCGTACGGATCGGACAGACCGGCCACCACGTAATTATCTTTAGCCGCCAGACTCTGCGCCTCGATGAGATGGATACGCACCACGCCCTGATCGAGAGCAGAGGCTTCAAATCAGGGCTCGTGCACATTTCAAACATACAATTCAAGCACTTTCAAGGTAGTTTTTTCCAGTACCTTTACACTCTTTTATGTATTTGCTACTGTTTTATTCATTGTTTTCATTAACTTAACTCGGCCCCAACGAACACAGACGTATTTTCTGCATTCAGGAAAATAACCTTTTTGCAACATTCTCACACAATTTTAAAGTTAAAGTGCGTATGACAGGTTTTTATGATTTTCTAATTTTGACTTTATTTAGTGCATTAGTACCTGTTGTAAATATAAATTCTAGTTTTACACCAATCAGGTCCATAGACCGTACATATCAGTGGACTGCGTTAGCATGCTAGCAGCCGTGTTCCAAATAGGAAGCAGCTATGGAGGCTCCTGGCTCCATAAAGTCGAGCTCCATTCACTTTCTGTGACACTGGTGCCCTTTTCTCTGTAACTGTTTTGGTCAAACTCACATCTGGAACTAAAATGTCTGTTTTGACTCACTCTACATGATCCTGGTGTGTTTTTCTCGTTGGTTGTTCATAAATCAAGTTATTAGCAATAATAACTGACCAATCAGGTGCTTCCTTTTCCGGGGGCCGTTTTCGCTCGTGTTAGCAACAGGTTTGATTGACAGCTAGCCGCACGTTGCCGCCGTCTCCTCCCACCGAGGGGCGGAGACCGTTAACAACCTCGCTCCTGATTGGTCCGTGTGGTTGCCATGATACGCACTCGGATCTCTAAATATGGAGTCTGGCTCCGCTTTAGCCGCTATAACTGCTAGCGATTAGCTTCATTTGGCTGGAGCCAAACGTTATGGGTGACGTCACAATCCCATAGTCCACCGATATGTACGGTCTATGATCAGGTCGCTGTTTGTGGAGAAAAGTTGAATAACATGTTAAAAATTAAATTAAATTAATCTAAATTAAATTAAATTAAATTAAATTAAATTAAATTAAATTAAATTAAATTAAATTAAATTAAATTAAATTAAACACAAAGGTTATGCATAATAAATAAATAAATAAATAAAATAAACTACTTTTTTACTACTTTGTTCACGTTTATTTTTATTTGTCAAATAAATCGTCTCCACTGATCTTAACGAGTCAAAACATCTGAAATTCAGATTAATATCCTCAAATCAAGACATTTTAACTCATCTAGAATTACCTTTTTTGCAGAGTAGGAAAAATAGGTCTTCAGTGTAACGGGTTAAGATACCAAGTGCATATGAATTATTATCAAATCAGTTCATTGAGACTGGAGCGGTGAACGCGGTTGGTTCTTACCCTGGGCAGAGGAGAGCGCAGCTGGGCCACGTGGAGCCCGGGCACCAGAGGGACCACCAGACGATTGGGCAGGACCAGGAAGGAGGCGATGGCGTCCATGATCATGCTGTCCGACATCACACTGAGCGGAAACACGGGCGGTTAGTTCACATCGTTAGGGTCAAAAACACAGGCCTGTCTAACACGCTGACACAAAATCATCTACATTTCTCATATTTTGTGATATTCTGAGGTTAATCTGTCAATATTTATTGTGGATACATTTTCTTTGTTTCTTTTCTGTACTATAATAAAATTTGAAGTGTAAATTGTTGAATAAATAACTTGAATGACTCATTATTAACTACTACTAACTAATTATTTTAACTCAGCAAGAACTTCATCATTTGCAGTGTATTTCAGAATAAACTGTGAACGTTTATTATGGAACATGAAAAACTGAAAGAACTCAGGATAAGAATGAATCGAGATGTTTTGCAAAAGACGAAATTCAAACCATACAAGGGTAAAATGAATATGTGAGCGCTGGTTTGAAATAACAGAAAGTGTTTTCAGCGTGACTCACTTCAGTCCAGGAATGTCCAGCAAATTAGTCAATCCGGTCCAGTTGATGTCGAGTTTCTGTGGAGAGATAAGAACCCAGAACGTGCCTCTGTCAGCAAATCAATCCAGACCGACAGAGAATCCGTTAAAAACGCATCGGACGAGAGACTTTTACAAACAACGACACGGAGGACGCTTCAAACTCACGGGTCTCTGGATGAAAAACATAGTGACCGCTCCGACGATGGGCACGTCTCCGATCAGAGGCTCCAGGATCACCCTCATCATCCCGTGGAGCTGCGAAATAAAAAAATAAATAAAAAAGAAATCCATTGGTACACTGCAAAAAAGGCCTATCAAAAAATAAGAAAAATAAACTCAAAATAAGACCCTTTTACCCTAATTTAAGTGAAATTATCTGCCAGTGGAATAAGATTATTTTACAAGTTTACTTAAAACAAGTCATAATGTCAATTTGATGTAGTCCTGTCAAGTGAAAAAATCTTAAAATTGGACTTTTAAGATTAATTTGCTTAATTCAAGTAAATTTAACTAAATTAGATAATCCCTTTTTGCAGTGTAGAAACGTTATTTTGATTGCTGGATTGCAGGAGTTTACGTTTATTCCAAGCACAGACCAACTACTGCGGCACAATGGAACCAAACGCACGTGTCGCTCAAAGAAACAAACTGAGCTAAACCGAAAAACCAGCGCCTTTAATAGAGATAGTGACACGTTTTAGATCCTAGCTTTAAAGGGGACATATCATGCAAAATCTACTTTTTTGGCCCTTAGATACCTTTTATTGTGTACTGTGGGTGTCTGGTAGTGGCTAAAAGTTGAAATTAATCACTTAAGTAGCTGCAGAGATATATTTATATAAATTTTGCAACATATTTCTCAGTTCGTTCGAATATCCGCATTATCTGTTACGTATTTTTATCTATCACGTCACAGCGGAACTACTAAACAAGGTCAAGAGCTTCCAGATAACCACTCGTAGAGACCGCCATCTTTATTTTCCTCGTAGCGATTTTGTAGTCCAAGCGCAAAGATGTCAAAGGTGCGAGTGGACAAGTTAAAATGCTCTGTTCTTGGTTGTGTTACCAGCACAACTCATTACACCGACCGCCTGCATCCGAACAACTGAGATCGGCATGGTTACGTTTTATTTTTCGTGGTAATGTACCACCGACAGTGGGGAAAGTCCAGTTTGTGTGCTAAGCACTTCAAAAAGGAGTGCTTCAGTAACCTCCGCCAGTACAACGAGGGATTTACTCAAATATTGCATTTGATCGAAGGGTTAGTTCCTTCGCTCTATGGAGATGATGATATAGTGGAGCGGTAAGTCAAGAAACGCTCAAACACTGTTTATTAGACCTATTTTTTATCCAGTCATTCTTTACCTGTGTTCTGGCCATTTGTGAGGGATTAGCATTACACCTGGAGCTGCCCATCTTTTACTCGGCTGTTTTCCAGCTGCTTAGGGCACATGTCTTTACATACACATATAATACATTTATTTTTGATGTTTTCATAAGGCAGAACTCACATCAGACTGATCGTAGCTGACATTAGCATGTCGCTAGCATTAGCGCGCAGCAAGCGTAGCCCGCAGCACCTTAACTACGCTGACTGACTTGACAGTAGCCTTTTTCCCCGGACTGTTGTTGTAGTAAGATGGTAAAGTGAGGGTCCATTAGACAACCTGCTAATATCTTTCACACACAGTTAAGCTAACGGAGCGCGTAGCGAATTACATAGTAGTAAACAAACCATTGAGATGCAGCCATTTGAAGTCTTTGCTGCGGAGGATCGTCTTCTTCGATTTCCTCTTGGTCTGTGTCAGACTCTGGCTCGTGGCTGGATGTTGATTTCTTCGCTTGTTTCCATTTTTCGATTGTCATTACGTTTTTTTCTAACTTTCGAGAAGTTTTGGATCTGACGGACGGACTGTGTTTGGGACTACAACAATGGCTGAACGGGGCGGAGTCTGCGTGCAATGCACATGGGAGGGGGTGGGGTGCAAACTAACTCATTTGCATTTAAAGAGACAGTGCCAAAACAAGGCGCTCAAAAGCGCTCCTTACAAAAGGGGTAAAAGAGAGGCATGTAGAAAGAAAATTAGGAGGAATTCAGACTGTAGATTGCAGGTACAGTATATTTAGACCCCAGGGAAATGTTTTAAATGTTCAAAAGGTGAAAATAAAAGCATGATATGTCCACTTTAATATTCATCAAAACAGCACAAAAACACAAAAGAATATTCAGAGGAAAAGTTGTTACATTTATGTATAAAAAAATTTAAAGCACTATTTATTTATTTATTTTTAATGTGTATTTATTTATGTATTTACTTTTTTCATGCATTATTTGTTTTTTTTTATGAATCTTTATTTATGTACATAATTTTTAATGCACTATTTATTTATTCTTAATGTATATTTATTTATTTACTTACTTTTTTCTGCATTATTTGTTTTTTTAAATTGATCTTTATTTATGTATTAAATTTTTTAATGCACTATTTATTTATTTTTTATGTATATTTATTTATTTATTTACTTTTTTCTGCATTATTTGTTTTTAATTTATCTTTATTTATGTATTAAATTTTTAATGCACTTTTTATTTATTTGATGTATATTTATTTATATATTTAGTTTTTAATTCTTTATTTATTTTTTAATGTATTTATCTAGAAAGATGGAGACAATGGTAGAAAAACAATTTAGCTTTGAAACAGTTTATGTATTAGTAAATTGTAGGGTGAATTGGTTCATTTTTTGTATTATTTAAAGCAGTTTATGCCAGAATCGATAAAGAACAGTGGTTACCTGTATTCCTTTGACTCCAGCTTTGCAGAAGTACCTCTTCACCTCGACGTTGATCTCCACGTCTCCAACATAACTGTGAACAGAAGTTATTACACGACATCACAAACAGGAGGCTGTGTGTCAGGGGCGTAGCAGCAAATACCAGGTATGAACCCTCTCTGTGGGCCCCAATACATACATTTTAATAGATTTATGTAACCCAGTAATTTTGTTTTTATTGTTATTTCTTCATTCTCCACTGTGGCTTGAGTATACACCAGGGCTATTCATTTTTGTTTCACCGAAGGCCAGATTTTTCAGATGGTTTTGTCCTCGAGGCCAGAAACAAGTCCAACACTTTACAAAAACATGTAACAGGCTTTAACATCTGCAGAACTGAACCAGGACTGAACCAGGACTAAACCAGGTCTAAACCAGGACTAAACCAGGTCTAAACCAGGTCTAAACCAGGACTAAAACAGGTCTAAATCAGGACTAAACCAGGACTGAACCAGGACTAAACCAGGACTAAACCAGGTCTAAATCAGGACTAAACCAGGTCTAAACCAGGTCTAAACCAGGTCTAAACCAGGACTAAACCAGGTCTAAATCAGGACTAAACCAGGTCTAAACCAGGGCTAAATCAGGACTAAACCAGGTCTAAACCAGGTCTAAACCAGGACTGAACCAGGACTAAACCAGGACTAAACCAGGTCTAAATCAGGACTAAATCAGGACTAAACCAGGTCTAAACCAGGTCTAAACCAGGACTGAACCAGGTCTAAACCAGGACTAAACCAGGTCTAAACCAGGTCTAAATCAGGACTAAACCAGGTCTAAATCAGGACTAAATCAGGTCTAAATCAGGACTTAACCAGGTCTAAATCAGGACTAAACCAGGTCTAAATCAGGACTAAACCAGGTCTAAATCAGGACTAACTAAACCAGGTCTAAACCAGGACTAAACCAGGACTAAACCAGGTCTAACTCAGGACTAAACCAGGTCTAAATCAGGACTTAACCAGGTCTAAATCAGGACTAAACCAGGTCTAAATCAGGACTAAACCAGGTCTAAATCAGGACTAAACCAGGTCTAAATCAGGACTAAACCAGGTCTAAATCAGGACTAAACCAGGTCTAAATCAGGACTAAATCAGGACTAAACCAGGTCTAAATCAGGACTAAACCAGGTCTAAATCAGGACTAAACCAGGTCTAAATCAGGTCTAAATCAGGACTGAACCAGGACTGAACCAAGACTAAACCAGGTCTAAACCAACAACAAGAGATGAAATATTCTCTATATTTTTGAAGAACTGCTGAGGGACAGATCCTTGCACGGCCTGATATGGTTTCCACATCTAAGAATAACTTGCTCCTTCATGAACATCCTGTGTAGACAGCAGCTTATATTATGACACAGTGTTGTTTGTTTTTATAATAACTACCAGACCAATTTCACAAACATCTAGAAATATGTTATTACAGTAACAAAATAGACTAACATCAAATTAAAAGCACTAAAACGCTCAAGGTCAAATGTATTTATACAGAACATTTATAAACAGATGCACTGCCTCAAAGTGCTGCACAAGTTCAATAACGCAATACAGGAATAAAAATGTAATGCTGAAAAGTTTAAAAGTTAAAACACATTGTAGTCTTTTCTCAGCTTCAATTAAAATGCAGTGCAAAAAAAAGAGTTTGTAGCAACGATTTGAAACTCTGAACAGTTTATTTGTTAACAAACTTTGCTAATATGTGAATAATGATGTCATGCATAGTTGTGTTTTAGTCTCTCTGGGACTTTTCTCAACCCCAATGCACTTTATTACAACAAAAATAGATAAAAGTGTAGAAAATGTAATGCTTTCGAGGGCCCTTCATTGCCCTGGGCCCCGGGGAAACCAGTTACTTTGCCCCCCCAGTGCGACACCCCTGCTTCATTTGCGTCAAATCATTTAAAAAGTCTGACCTGATGTAGAGATCGAGCAGGACTTGGCCTTTGTCGTTCTCAGTGTGCGCCTTGATGCCCACCACCTTCATGGCCTGAAATCAATAACATTTAGTTTTAACAAGTGGAAGAGAGAAGAGCTTTTAGTGTCTGTAAACAGCACGATCACCCGACACGACCCGAGGAGAGGAACACGCAGACCACAATGTGACACTGATAAGAACACTTTCATGGTATCACTATTATTTTAGTTTGTAGAGGAATCACAGTTAACTAAATCATCATTATCTGAGTTCTGGAGTTTTCAGATTATTAACACTTCATGTACACAGTTCCATCTGGTGTGAGTGATCTGATTTCTTTCTGATTGTTCTGTGCATGTTTGACAAGTAAAATGATGCAAAAAAGAGTAAACTGAGCTGACAAAGACAAAAGATGAAAGAGTTATTTTAAAATGGACTGTACTTTGTGTTCCAAATAAAACATTTACTCTAAAAATCCAAAGATACAGATTTACTCTGTGGGTTTCTAATCATGTAAATCTATTCACTGTAATTGATTGACTGCATCAGTAACAATTTTGGTGAAACTTTTCCGACGTCAGCCAGGACCAAAACTGGAACCGATATAAATATAATTTTTCTGTTTAGAATCTTGAATGAACAATTACGGTGAATGTAAACACATATTGAACTTTATAAAGTAACAACACTTTATATACCATTTCCATTCAGTGACAATGTGCTGTTACTGTGCTGTAAAGTCAAGTCAAACCATAGACCGTACATATCGATGGACTGTGGGAATGTGACGTCACCCATAGCGTTAACATGAAGCTAGCAGTTATTCACCTTATTCCTGAAGTTGCCGTACGCACCGCCGTCTTGTTTCCGTTGTAGTTTACATGGAGCAGACGAGCTCAACAGAAAATAAGTTCTACATGGACTAAAAAGACGTTTTCAGGAAATCGGTGCGTTGTTGACTTGTTGTTGCTCGTGTTCATTAAACATTTTACACAAATCAATCTACTTTATGTAACATTTTAGCGGTGAGACTTTTCCCTCGTTCGTCATTAGCTTTAACGGAGTTCTCGTCAAACGGAAGTGCGTTTACAACAAAAGTGCGTATCTGTGGCAAAAAACGGCAAAAGTGGGCGGGGCAGAATGAGGTCAATAGCGGCTAAAGCGGAGCCAGACTCCATGTTTGGAAATCCGAGTGCGTATCGTGGCAACCACACGGACCAATCAGGAGCGCGGTTGTTAACTGTTTCTGCCCCTTAGTGGGAGGAGACGGCGACAACGTGCGTCGCTAGCTGTCAATCAAACCTGTTGCTAACAACGAGCAAAACCGGCCCCTGGAAAAGGAAGCACCTGATTGGTCAGTTATTGTTGCTAATAACTTGATTTATGAACAACCAACGAGAAACAAACACCAGGATCATGTAGAGCAGTGTTTTTCAACCTTCTTTGGGTGTGGCACACTTTTTGGGTTTAAAAGCCACCACGGCACACCTCGTGCTACAAAAATATTAGCAAAACTGTCCATTTAGTTTAAAAATATGGTCTATAACAAGCAACTATGTTTGTGCCACTGTCTGGTTCTTTAAATGTGGTAATAGTGATGGTTTTGGGTTATTTTTTAGTGCAGAAGTAGCTCAGGACACTCCAAAAAGGTAAATTAGTCAATTACCTCCACATTTGTCAATCTGTGAACTCAATTGGACATTTTTTCAAGGCGCACCGGGCAAAACCTCAAGGCGCACTAGTGTTCCCTGGCACTGGTTGAAAATCAAGGACGTAGAGTGTGTCTTAGTTCCAGATGGTGAGTCTGACAGAAGCAGTTACAGAGTAAAAGCACCAATGTCCCAATAGAAAGTGAACGGCAGCTCGGCCTGATGGAGCCAGGAGCCTCCATAGATACTTCCTATTTGGAACGCGGCGGCAGCGGGCGAGGTCCAGTGATATGTACGGTCTATGTGTCAAAACAACCGTCAAGGTCATGGATTCATTCATTCATTCATTTTCTACCGCTTATTCCCGTTAGGGGTCGCGGGTGACTGGAGCCTGTCCCAGTGACTTTGGGCCTTAGGCGGGGTACATCCTGGACAGTGGACAACTCATCACAGCAAACACAGAGACAGAGACAAGGACAGACAAACCATTCACTCTCACATTCATTCACTAGGGACAATTTAGAGTTGTCAATTAACCTACACAGTCATGTCTTTGGACGGTGGGAGGAGCCAGAGAACCCAGAGAGAACCCACGGTAACACGGGGAGGACATGCAGACTCCACCCAGAGAGATCGTGTGATGTTGGGGTGGTCCGGGATTCGAACCCACGATCCCCTTATGGGGAGGCAGAAGCTCTAGCCGCTCTGCCACCGTGCACCCCAGGTCAAGGATTCATCGCAACAAATAAACTAATGAAATTACTGTGTTAACCCTTCACGTCAGGCCAATAACCCATAACCAAAGCGTTACCTTGTCTCCCATGTCGACTTTGGTGAAGGCGAGGGTTTGGAGGTGAGAACTCGAGGCTCGGATGGACGGCGCGATCGTTTCCACCAGAAGCTTCTCCAGATACTGCCCCACGAAGGGCCACACCTGCTGCAGCACCTGCACACGGCGCAGAGAAGGCATCAGGAAAGTGCAGAGTCAAATATGCATGAGACACAAACAACAAACAAACACAGCCAAGTGCTCTAAGTGCTCCAGACATTTTAATTGCCAGGTTAATGCATGCAGTGAAACGGATGCTTTCTTTTGAGTGGAATATGCTTTGCTGAGATTCAAGGTGGGCATTATATGAAATTGTTTATGAAATTGTGAGTGTTGTGTTGAAGAAAAGAAAATATTGTGTATAAAAAACCCTGTCACATTATGCAAAAAAAGAGTAAACTGAGGTGACAAGGACAAAAAAATGATAGAGTAATTTTAAAATTGACTGTATGTATGTATGTCTTTTAAATAAAACATTTACTCTACATTGACTTATAGTTCAATATCTATACTTTTGGGCTCAAAATGTATTCTTTGCATCACTATAGAGTAGTTCTGGGTGATACGGTGATAAAAATGGAATGGTGAGCTGGTCCCTGTGACAATCTGCTTTTTTTGTGAAATCGTTGTGTCGTGATTGACTGTTTGTGTCTTTAATGCAGCTGTCTGTTCAAACACACTTTTTCTCCTGTTGTTTAGCCTCTGAAGCCTCTGAGCAGATGATTTACCTCTTAAAGGCCAGAGCTGCACAATTTCACGAAATCGACACAAATTTTAATGGATGCAATAAGCAAATCACAAAGGCTGCAATTTTTGAAGTGCAATCATTTCTTCCAACAACAAAATGTGTTGTTTGGATTTGAATAAAAACTGCTATCCCCTTATTTGTACAAACATATTCTGAAACAAGCGACAAAAGCGCAACAAAACAGGCCTACGAACAACAAACGTGACTGTATGCACCAAAACGCGACTAAAAGTGTCAAAAACATGACTAAAAACAACAAAGACGTGACTAAAAGTGACAAAGGCGCCTTTAAAAATGACTGAACGTGACAAAATCGAGACTAAAACGAGACAAAATTCTGTTTTAAAATGTGAATTTGAACCGAATCCTATTCACCTTATTCCATAAGTTTTTCTCACTTATTGTCACATTTTTCCCGCATTTTTCTCACTTTTAGTTGCGTTCTTGTCACTTGTCACGTTTTTGTCACTTATTGTCGTGCATTTGTCACTTTCTTCCGTTTTTTTGTCACATTTTTGTCACTTTTACTCACATTTTTGTCAGTCATTTAGTTACGTTTTTGTCACTTGTGTTTTCGTCACTTATTGCCACATTTTTGCCACATTTTTGCCACTTTATTCTGGTTTTTTGTCACTTTTATTCGCATTTTTGTCACATTTTTGTCTACATGGACTAAAAAGCCGTTTTCAGGCCTCAGGAAATCGTTGCGTTGTGACTTGTTGTTGCTCGTGTTCATTAAACATTTTACACAAATCAATCTACTTTATGTAACATTTTAGCGGCAAGACTTTTCCCTCGTTCGTCATTAGCTTTAACGGAGTTCTCGTCAAACAGAAGTGCGTTTACAACAAGAGTGTACATCTGTGGTAAAAAACGGCAAAAGTGGGCGGGGCAGAATAAGGTGAATTATTAAAACATAAATCACAAACCTAATCACAATCGCACTAGTCAGAAAAATCACAATTAGATATTTTTCCTAAATTATGCCGCTCTATTAAAGGCAACAGAAAAATACAAAGTGAACATGAATTGTGATAAAATTGAAATCATGAACTGGCCCCAAGAAAATCATGATAAAAAATCTTTGTCATATCACCCTACCCTCCTATAGAGAGGAATTTTGTTCTTACTTTTTGTAGAATTGACTACTTTAATTCTCCATTTTGATAGTTTACCCCAAACACTCACTTCATAAACAGCAACTTATTCAAAATGCTGGGTCCAGAGTTGGGCTGTAGCCGACTAAAGGAATTCTTGGTCGACTAAAGACCTGCCCGATCGTCCGATTAGTCGACTAAAAAGAAAAAACACTGAAGTATCTCCGTGTATCTGACCCAAACTGCACTCAAATGACAACTGCCCAGGAATTCTTACAAACGCAACTATTTATACAGAAAAGTACTAGAAAACTCACTCCATATCTTCTCTTCTTTCGCTGGTTTTTCCCACATAGGTCCTTTAAATCCTATATAAAATAATTAGTCGACTGAAAAAACGTTAGTCGACCAAGACACCATCGACCGATTAATCGACTAAACCAGTGTTTCCCAAGCAGGGGTACAGGGACCCTTGGGGGTACATGAGCAATTACCAGGGGGTACTTGGAATGGTGTCAGGTTTTAAAAGAAAATGAAATGTAACTTTTATCTGAAGAAAAACATATTATTAGATTTAGCATATTTTTGCAGTATCTTGGACCATAAGTGTAAAAAATTAAATTAAAATAAAAACATGCTGGCAATAATTGACAATATGTGACTACTGAACCCATTTATTTGCCTCAAACTGAAGTCAAGGGGTACTTTGAGTGTGAGAAAAAGTTTAGGGGGCACTGGAGACAAAAAAGTTTGGGAACCACTGGGCTAAACGACTAAGGGATTACAGCTCTAGTCCAGAGTTCTCGCAAAAACCAGAGCGTTTGAACACATCCCTCGTCACTTCACTGGCTTCCAATTAAATAAAGAATAGATTTTCTGCTTAATGTTTACAAATCTCTCAACGGTCTCACTCCCCCTCGATCTCTGACGTGCTCACGGAGGTTACGCAGGTTACGCGTTCTGAATTTGAGCCGTGAGTGGCAAAAACGCACGGGATTCAACGGAGAGAGGTGACGTTTTCTCCTGTAAAAGCTCCAAACGCGACTAAAATGTGAAAAAGCGGCTCCAGTCTGATAACAAAAATGAAAGTCTACAGCTCTGATAAATGTCTAGTTCGTTGACATTTAAAAGAAGAAAATCAAGTAAACAGTTGTAGAAAACCAGATAAACAGCAGGAACACAGCAGCGACGCTCACATTTATCTCTGACACAGACACACAGTTGAACTCAGTACATTAATCTCTTTAAATAATATGTTCCTGAGTCCAAGCGTTGAGGAAAATTATTGTTGTGGGAAAGTTAAAGTCTATATGACAGGTTAGACGACACATTTCGGTAACACTTTAGATTAGGGTTCCTTAGTAAACTATTTATAATGCATTAATAATCACTAATGTTATGTGTTTATCAGCACTTATAAGACATTTACAAGCATTTATTAACGTGATAATTGAAAATAATGTAATGTGCAGCTCATTAATGCTCTGTACATGTGGTTTATTCACTCAAACATGTTTTGGCTGATGGATTATAAACATGTATAAGGCGTTATAAGTGCATAAACAAACTATTAGTGCTTATTAACATCTTATAAATAGTTAACTAAGGAACCTCAATCTAAAGCGTTACCCACATTTCACTACAACATAATTATATTTAAGATTTTATTAAACATTTTGCCTATTTTTTTCCCAGTTTCACAGTTTTCGTAATGTTTATAATTGTACATTCTGGTTGGACGTGGGACATAGTTAGAGGTGATTCCACAGCCGTTACCTAGCAACCATTTTGAAAATAAGGGCTAAAATCCATATAAATTACACAATAGTTATGATTTGACAAATAATAATACCTGATAACAACTTTATTTTGTTGAATGATCGTTTAAAGTGCGTATGACAGATTTTCATGATTTTCTAATTTTGACTTTATTCAGTGTATTAATACCTGTTGTAAATATAAATGATGGTTTTACGCCAATCAAGAAAAATCTGTTCAAAATTACAGGAAGTAAACAAACTGATGACATCACGCTAGGGAGACAAAGGTTACGCAAAATTTACACAAAATAAATGACTTTTGTTGAACCTTTATGCATGAATTCAACAAAATAAAGGTGTTAACAGTATTTTTGTTTGTAAAATAAACAAATCTGTGACATCTGAGTTTTGGCCCACTGCACAGGATGGTTGCTATGGTAATATCCTAGTGTGATGTCATTCTTTAAAACCAGGAAGTAAGACAATAACCTAAAAAAAATAGCTAAACCGCACTGAAATTTGTGAAGATTTTTAACACAATTTGAAACATATTTATCTTAACTGCATTTTTGTCAAATGAGCAGTCCAACCTGTCATAGGCCCTTTAAACTGTCAGAAAAATGTGTCAGTCGAGTGTTAACTGTCTCGTCTCTTTATTTTCAACAGTTCGTCTCTTTTTGATGACATCACAAAGGGATTACTACTACGCTCTACTTCCTGCCATTTTAAACTTTTATTTTTCAAAATTTTTTCACAAAATGCAACTTCTCAGGTGTAAAACGATTATGAATATGTACAGCAAAATAAGAAAAACATGAGCACCTGTCATGTAGACTTTAAAGTGTAAAGTAGTAAATCTCCGACTGCCGTTAGCAAACAAGCTAGCTAACCTCGGAGCAACAACAAGAAACTACTTTCAGTTTATATTTTACCGTATGAAGCTGATTTGAGCAAAACAAAAGCTCCAAGGACAAAACTTAGTCCAAAAAAAGGCAAAGAAACACATCAGTTTGTGCAGCCTGTAGTTCTGTCACTCAGTCGGAATGTTGAGGAGCATTTTTTGAATAAAAGAACGTCAGTGCATAACTTTGATAAAGCCCCACGGGAGAAACAAGATCCTCACAAATGCACAACTGCTCGTGCACCAAGAATTCCCACAAAACCAGCGCCTTCAGTCATCACAGACAGACTCTCTGGAACTCACAGCCAGTGGCGGAATTAAGAATTTGAGGGCCCAAGGCAAAATTTAATACAATACTCCTTATCAAGTGTAATTTTCGATCTT
Organism: Rhinogobius similis; assembly: GCA_019453435.1. Classification (NCBI taxonomy): domain Eukaryota; kingdom Metazoa; phylum Chordata; class Actinopteri; order Gobiiformes; family Gobiidae; genus Rhinogobius; species Rhinogobius similis. The sequence goes on from CM033627.1 coordinate 2,703,703, forward strand.
TTCTGTCGTGTCTCTTTAATTGTTCTTGAAAGAAGCTTTTGGTTTTTGTTGATTTCGTCTTGTTCAAGTTAATGAATTTGGGGTGAACAATTGTAAAAGTCAGACATATTTCCCATTTATTGGTGCATTTATCACATGTTCAACTGATTTACATACATGGTTCTCATTTGTAATTGTCTAATGTTATGTTTTATTTACTATTTAGCTTCATCTGTACTATATATTAACATTTGATTAAAAGTACACTGCAATACAATTGTGTGATTTTGAGAGAACAGCAACTATCTCCTACACATAAAGTGTAAAATTTGTCCCTTAAAGGATTAATTTTGCTGGGGCAGTGCCCTCGAGGGTACACACATTGTACCCAAAAAAGAGGGTACAATTTAGGACCCTTACATTTTGTACCCTTACGAAAGCAGATGTAAAATTGTTTTTAAATAATTGAATATTAGGTTTCTTTACATCTAAATTTCACTGGTCATATAAATTGTTGTCCTGTATGAGATATGAGAACCTTTTATTCTCATTGAGATGATAAAAGGTACAAATATGTACAAATATGTACCTTTTATCATTGGGTACATAAATGTTCCATTTCAGACAGGAAAAGGTACAAATATGTACCTTTGGGTTCAAATGTGACACATCGAGGAGACAAAGCTCAAAATTGTACCTTAGAGAAGCTATTTGTACCCAATTCGTGGCCTTATTTTTGACAGTGTAATGTGTATGATGATCTTATTTGGGGCCCCTTCAGGTTGGGGGCCCAAGGCATTTGTTTGACTAATGGTGAGTCCACCACTGCTCACAGCCCATTGAACTCTTAAAGGGCTTCCAAACTAAACTTAAAGCTTTTTGTTAACTGTTTTATTCCCTGTGTCTTTATTGCTGTCGTTTAATGCCGTACTGAGGAGGATTCCAGATAAAGAGCCCCGCCTTTAAGCATCAAGGAATTTTAATGTCACCTTTTCTCAGAATACGATGTTGAATCAATAACTCTGTGTATTTAGTCTGGATTTCCATTAAAGGAGCAGACGATTCCTGCAACCAGAACATTCAGACAAGAATCTATAACGGTGTAATTAAAGGAAATTCAATGTAATTCTCAGGAAGGACACAACAGCCACGAGCAGAACAGGAGGAGTATTACACAAGAATAAAGGCTGCTCCACCCAGACGCTTTATCAAAGAAATATGCAAATTATAAACGTAGTGAACATGATTATATTTAAAATTTTACGAAACAATTTGACTATTTGTTCCAAGCTTGACAGTTTTCTTAAAGTTTACAATGTTAGAGGTAATTCCACAACTGTTACTTAGCAACCAGATTGTAAACAAGGGCCAAAATCTAAACCAGGACTAAACCAGGACTAAACCAGGTCTAAACCAGGACTAAACCAGGTTTGAACCAGGACTAAACCAGATCAAACCAGGACTAAACCGGGACTAAACCAGGACTAAACCAGGTCTAAACCAGGTTTGAACCAGGACTAAACCAGGTCTAAACCAGGTCTAAACCAGGACTAAACCAGGACTAAACCAGGTCTAAACCAGATCTAAACCAGGTCTAAACCAGGTTGGAACCAGGACTAAACCAGCTCTAAACCAGCTCTAAACCAGGACTAAACCAGGACTAAACAAGGACTAAACCAGGTCTAAACCAGATCTAAACCAGGACTAAACCAGGTCCAAACCAGGACTAAACCAGGTCTAAAACAGGTTTGAACCAGGACTAAACCAGGTCCAAACCAGGACTAAACCAGGTCTAAACTAGGTCTAAACCAGGACTAAACAAGGACTAAACCAGGTCTAAACCAGATCTAAATCAGGACTAAACAAGGACTAAACAAGGACTAAACCAGGACTAAACTGGGACTAAACCAGGACTAAACCAATAACAAGAGATCAAATATTTTCTATATTTTTGGAGATGGTTTGAGAGCCGGATCCCTTGAAGGGCCTGATTTAGTTGAGTAGCTCTGCCCTAAAATAATCAATTATTATTAGTTAGTTGCAGCCTGATAAATAAAAAATCTGAAGTTTTGAAGTGCACAAACTGAGCTACTGTGAATGCTGAGGAACTAACCCTCCATGTGTCTCTGACTCATATTTACACAACACAGTCGTTTTCTTTCCGTTTTGCTGCGTTCCTTGCTGCCTGTATAAGGCTGGCTCGGCTCACTGGGAAAAGGCCATTTGTGTTTAGTGGTTTAACTCTGACATAGCAGTGCAGTGAGTCACCGGCTGCAAGCTACTGAAAAATAATCTTCAAGTGCATGAAAAAACTTCTGATCTGCTTCTTTTTCTGCTCAGCTCTATCGCGTCTTTGTTTTATATTCAGCAAATCTCATGACTATCTTGTAATCGCCTGAATACTTCATGAAAACATTTGTCTCCCTGTTGTCTGTGACGGCTCAAATGGCACGAGGGGGAGGTGCGCTGACAATGGAGCAGTTTTATTTACTTTGGGGAGCCAACACACAGAGCCCCGCCTCCTTCCTGTGTGCCGACCCGCAGTGAAATGGAAAAGTTGAGTGGGCTTGAATCCCTGCAGCAGAGACCAGACGCAGAGGCCATGGCTGCACTGCAAAACAACGAATCTCTGCTTTTCTAGAGTCTGTTCAGTCAACAAATCAATCGGAATTTAAGTTGTGTTGATTAGGGGTTGGAGAAACTGAAAAACCATCAGAAATGTGCCTTTAAATGTCCAAACGTGCATGTACAGACCTTTGTAAATTCCAGAATGCAGCCAAAAATGAAGTGGAACATAAATTGATTTCACAGAAGAAACTGGGACTTCAGAATATCACAAAATATGAAAAATCAAGATGATTTTGTAAAATAAAAAGCACTCAGACACATGTGAGTGACATATTATTTATTACATTAATTATATGTGTAATAGGAAATGATTATAAACTCTATGCATTTTTGATTTATTTATTGATCTTTATTTAACCAGGATAGTTACATTTTTTTGTAAAGGAATAATCCGGATTTGTATGTTTTACTGGACAAATACTCACAGAAAAGTTGAGTCCACAATAGTTTTTCATTTTATCTGCAGATATATGAGAAACTGTATCATGTACTGTATTTTCCATCTTTTGTCATAGAAAAGCAAACTAACTGACCGCTCTACCCTGGGAATTCAAATGTGTTGTTTTTTTTACACTTAAAACCATTAGAATTTAGATTTAGATAGAGAATCATTGAAAATGTTGACAGTCAACTTAATTTTGTCTCCTCCATTACGTAATTCTAATGATTTTAAAGGGTCTGTGTCTGATCCAACTTTATTTGTAAAGCACATTTTATAAACAAGTTAGTGCTGCACGTAAAGGAACACGAAACATAGACTTAGCGCTAAAAGTCAGCAAACATAAAGATTAAATACAAATTCCAATCACTCAAAATAAAAACAATGTATATATAAACATATTGTATGTCTTAATCAGTTTGGTGATTTTAATGCAAATTCCTGTTGTGTAAAGCACTTTGAATTGCCTTGTATCGACTTGCCTTTCATTTTTATCCTTTTTTGAAAGAGAACACTGCAAGTTTTTTTTAACTTATATTTTTGGTCAGCTCTTTTTGCAACCTTTATAGAGTCTCTGGAGCTGTCGTTGACTAAAAGTATTCTTGGCCGACTAAAGACCAGCCCTATCGACCGATTAGTCAGCTCCATGAATCATCACCAGACTCGTCGTTTCTGGCACAAATCACATTCACTCCAATATAAAGACACGAAAAAAGGATCCGCACAGCAGTTGGAGCTCCCACTTTTTATTCCGAAAACGCCATAAATAAGAGTGTGCACTTTATACCTTATACTTTATATTGTATTTTTACTACCATGTTTATTTATCCTATTTTTATTGCATGCGCCTATTTCTTTCATTCCTGTCCTAAACTGTGTGTTGCAACAGTGGAATTTCCCCATTGTGGGACAAATAAAGGATCTCTTATCTTATCTTATCTCTTATACGTGGTGCGAAATAAAAACTGGGCGCTCCAACTGCTGTGCGGATCCTTTTTTCGTGTCTTTACTTTGATTCTGGTTTGGAACCCAGCACGAAGGCCTTCAAATGTAATTGGACGTGCGTGTCCTCGTCTACATTACAAATCACATTCATGACATCTGCTCCTATAATAATTAAGTATTCCCTCTGCTGCCAGTAGATGGAGCGCCAACACAAATCCTGATGAGGGAACTCCCCACTGATATAAAGCAATGCTTGCTTTCAGTAGATGCATTCAGTTCTAAAACATGAGACGCCAAAGTAAAAAGTGCAGAAATATTGCCTTATACTATTATTTCAAAGTTTACAAGATCACTTTTTCTCATTTCTCATTATTAAAGAGCTACTCTTGCAGAATTTTCCTATAAAAGAATAAAAACTATTCAAATTTTGCATCTCTTCTTCATCTAAAATTCTATATATTATCCACCTCTACATGTAACCAGCCCAAAATGTCGTATAATCAACAAATTAATAGTAAAAACTACTCATTTCAGGTGGCATTTTTGACCAGAGCTTTATCATTTTGTGCAGTGTATTGTCCGAGGGGGGCGTGGCCTAACGAAGGCGAAAAGCCAGCATGCTAACGGCTAACGCTAGCCCCAGAGTGTCAGTCAGCACAACAGCTGAGCCGACGCACAAATGCATACGTGTGGACAGAGCGCGCTCAGATCGTACCTTGTTGAGCCACTCGACCTTCTCCACGTCCGGAAAATTCACCTAAAACAAGAAAAAAAGATGGAAAAGTAATTAAATGGAATGCCAGGAAATGGAAGTGCAGTAACAGAGCTGGGAATGAGGGTCTACTTTGAAGATTCAAGACCAGAAGTTTTGTGAACAAAATAATGAATCTAACACATGGTAATGGCACAATGGTAAATGGTAAATGGTCACATATTTATATAGCGCTTTACCACCTTCAAGGCACTCAAAGCGCTGTACAATGTTTATTTATTTAAAGCTTTAATGGTCAACATGTGCAACTAGGAATGTCACAGTTAATCGATGATCGTAATATAATAATTATTGTGGCTAGGGCTTTGGGTGACCAGACGTCCCTATTTACCCGGGACAGTCCCAGTTTTGAGCCCTGTGTCCCATAAGATGTGTCCAAAATCGCTCACAAGTCGACAGCCTAATTGTGACCATTTTAGAAGCGAAAATAAGTTCTTTTAGTTTATTATATTCTCAAACAAATGCACCGATCCAGCCTGTTGAGATCCGATACCGATTTTGATACTTTCGATCGTTATCTGCCAAAAAACGGCATCATCCGATACTTCTGCGGAGACTAAAAATAAGATTCATTTTCTTACAACCAGAATAACAAATGACAAAACTGATCCAAACGACAGAAGAACTTTGTATAAATAAAAACGCACATATCATGAAATATTCTGGACCAACAAGGACCTGTAAATAGTCTCATTAAATCAATATCCAACCAGGAAATCGACAGAACCGATATTTTGGAGCCAATGCCTGATTCAGCAACATTTTCTGCATCGTATGGCTGTATTCTTTAGTCAATTAATCGATTAATCGGTCAATGGCTTCTTAGTCGACCAACATTTTCATCAGTCGACAGTTTACTTTTTTTTTTTTTTTTTTTACGGAAAAAGCAGCAAACATTTGAAGATATGGAGTGCTTAATGGAAACATATTCTGCATTTTTCATGTTGCTGTTAATCTTTAAACACGATCTTGAGTGCCTTAAAAGTGTTTTAAATAAATAAGTTTCTTATTCATTCTTTGACCTGTGTTATCAGTGACTATGAAACTACACTTACTGAGTGCATCCAGCCAACAGATGGCACCAGCGCTATATACACTCTAGTGAAGTTAGCGCTGAAAAGACGTCATTGTTTTTGCTGCAGCAGTTATTGTGTTTAGAGGCAGAAATGCTCAGAACGAGCTTAGCCATGATTTAAGGACTAAACACAGCAGAAAATTCTCGGATAAATGACGTATGAAGTTTGAACATATGTCCCAGATAGAAGGAACAGGAAGTGTGTTTGATGCTCGGAGGGGGAGCATATTCTGATAAACATTAGCCTAAATGCAACTGAATGCTACTTCAAGTGTGTTTTTGATGAAGAACATTGTTAGAACAGGGTTCAAAGCTCAAAACAGTCACTGCAGCAGAACATGTTTCCTTTAAGATATTGTGTCCAACAAATAAGAACGATACTTTTTTAAATAGTCATTGTTTTGTCATAAATTCCGGTGCAGCTGTGGCCTTTTGAGGGCTGTGTGAGCAAGGATTTTATGTTTTTTTTTTTACTTAATTGTAACAGCAACATTTGATTTTGTGACATCCCTTTGTGCAACAATGTGAATTTTAAAATAGATGTTCAGTGATAAATACCTGGAGACATCCAATCGTTTTATTTTAGGACGACATAACAATTCCAAAGCGACAACTGAATGCAAATGTTTTCTTATATTTTGCATTTATTATTAATTTAAAGTCATTTTTAAAGCTCTTTATTTCACACTAGAGCTGTCAAAAGTATCAGAAATTGAAACTAGTATCAAAACCACACACCGGATCTGTTTATTCTTTTGTTTTTTTGATAGTTGTTTGGATAAAGAGAGTTTTTATAAATCTGACGAAGCTAAAGTAATAATGCTTAAGTTCAGTTACAGGTAAAACCGTTTTATAATAAAAAATACCACATTCCTGCGTCATGTTATTCTTGCTCTGAGTCATAAACCCTCTTATGCTCAGGCCGTGTTTTGGAGTCTGTGGATCTACATAACAATAGTTATTAAAGTGCGTATGACAGGTGTTTATGATTTTCTAATTTTGACTTTATTCAGTGTATTAATACTTGTTGTACATATAAATTATAGTTTTATACCAATCAGGTCGCTGTTTGTGGAAAAAAGGTGAAAAATATGTTGAAAATTACAGGAAGTAAACAAACTGATGACATCACACTGGGGAGACAAACTTTATACACGATTTACACAAAATAAACTACTTTTTTGACCATTTAAACATGAATTCAACTAAATAAATAAGTTCAAATATATTTTTATTTGTCAGGTAAAAGAATTGATGACATTAGATGAGTTTTAGCCCAGTTTACAGTGTGGTTGCTATGGTATTTCCTTGTGTGATGTCATTATTTACAACCAGGAAGTGAAATTAAAACTTAGAAAACTGCTAAACCGGGATAACATTTGTAAAGAATTTTAGCGAAACTTGAAATATATTTATCTTAACTGCATTTTAGGTAAATACCATGTCCAACCTGTCATGGGCCCTTTAAATTAGCTGAAATTAATCGATTCACTTCTTGAGTCTGATTTTTGCAAGTATTGATGCAAAAACAGATAACATAGTGACAAAATGTGACCTTTTCACACAGTTTTAATAATGTTGAGCTTTATCAGATCTAGTTTAAGACCACATGCTACTATTATTTTGTGTTGAAAATTACAGATTAATGTCAAAGAAAGAGCATTTTATTATAACTGTGGCATCAAAATTGTATCGAATACTGAGCCTATTTGTATCTAAATCAGTTCATAACAACAGCAATACACACACCGTTATTATTGTCACGATACTAAAATTTTAAACTCATTTTGAACACTAAGGAATATTTCTCCATTCTAATTTCGATCCCTAAACTAAAAATACTAAAAATGTTCTTTTAAGTCAGAGTTTTAGGCAATGGATTGACAGTTTCAACACTAAATACATCTTGTTTAGTAAACGCTGTGGTCTTAAACTCTGATAAAGCCCAAGATCGTTCTGAAACGGGACAGAAAAGGTAGAATATTGTCCTGAAAAAGTGTATATATATATATATATATATATATATATATATATATATATATATATATATATATATATATATATATATATATATATATATATATATATATATATATATATATATATATATATAGATACTGAATCAAATTAGTACTAGTTTTAATATTAGTTTTAGTATCAATTAATATCTGATTTTCTATATTTCTGACACCTAAAAACTCCAGGAATTAAACCTGGACTAGACCAGGACAAAACCAGGACCAAACCAGGTCTAAACCAAGTCAGGACTAAACCGAGTGCAAGCCAGGACTAAATCAGGACTAAACCAGGATCCAACCAAGTCTAAACCAGGTCTAATCCAATAATAAACTAGGACTAAAGCAGGACTGAAGCAGGTCAAAACCAGGACTAAACCAGGACTAAACCAGGTCTAATCCAGGAATAAACTAGGACTAAACCAAGACTAAAGCAGGTCAAAACCAGGAATAAACCAGGACTAAACCAGGACTAAACCAGGACTAAAGCAGGTCTAAAGCAGGTCAAAACCAGGACTAAACCAGGACTAAACCAGGACTAAACCAGGACTAAAGCAGGTCTAAAGCAGGTCAAAACCAGGTCTAAACCAGGACTAAACCAAGACTAAATCCGGTCTGAACCAGGACTAAACCAGGTCTAAACCAGGACTGAACCAGGACTAAACCAGGTCTAAACCAGGACGAAAACAGGACAAAAGCAGGTCTAAACTAGGACTAAACCAGGACCAAACCAGGACCAAACCAGGTCTAAACCAGGACTAAACCAGGCTCACACCAGGGCTCATGATTATTGCTCACAGACACAGATCAGAGGGCCTTGTTTGGGTTGGGCCTCAGCATCGATTAATCCATTTTGGGAACACAAGCCGAGCTACTGGAAACCACCTCAGACGGGAGACTCAGGGAGCTTTGTCACGATACCAAATTACAACGATGAAAGAATGTCAGCGGGGCTTTATTGTGCGTGCCTCGACTCGACCACAGCTGGAGTGGGATCTTTGAAGCGACTTGAAGAACTATGTTATTACCAAAGCATAACATAATAATAATAATAGTCTGGAACTGAAAGGGTGTTGGCTCTAAGTTCAGCCAAAATGTGACTGCGCCATTACACTCTGAATATGACAGTGATAAGTTTTGTTTGGAGGCATGGGATTGGACACTTCTGAAATATATTCCAACATAGAATTACATTTTTGGTTATATTTTTCTTGAATCTGCAGGGCAACTTAAAGGGCCTCTGACAGGTTGAATTACTCATTTCACTAAAATGCAGTCTAGATAAATCTATTTTAAAGTTGGCTAAAACACTTCACAAAATTGTCCCACTTTAGCCATTTTTTAGGTTTTTGTTTCACTTCCTGGTCATAAATGATGACATCACACTAGGAAATTACCGTAGCAACCACACTGTGTTCTGGGCCTAATTCATCTAATGTCACAGATTTTTTATTTATGTTACAAATAAAAATACATGTGGGCACATTTTTTGTTGAATTAATGTATAAAGGGTCAAAAAAGTAGTTTATTTTGTGTAAATTATGCACAAACTTAGTCTCCCTAGTGTGATGTCATCGATGTTTACTTCCTGTAACTTTCTGCAGATTTTTCAACTTTTCTCCAGAAACTGATACTTGATTGGTGTCAAACTAGAATTTATATTTACAACTGGTATTAATACACCAAATAAAGACAAAATTAGAAAATCATGAAAACCTGTCATACGCCCTTTAAAGTGCACATGACAGATTAGACGACACATTTGACTAAAACGTAGTGAACATGATTATATTTAAGATTTTACTAAACATTTTCGCCCATTTATCCCCAGTTTGACAGTTTTTGTGAAGTTTATAATGTCACTTCCTGGTTGAACATGAGCACAAATATGACATAGAGGTGATTCTACAACTGTTACCATAGCAACCGGACTGTAAACAAAGCCCAAATTCCACATAAATTACACAATAGTTATGATTTGACAAATAATAATACCTGATAACACCTTTATTTTGTTGAATGATGGTTTAAACTATCACAAAAATGTGTCAGTCGTCTGTAAATTGTCTCTGTATTTTCAATGACACGTCGCTTTTTGATGACATCACAGAGGGATTCCATTTTAGAACTCAGCACTACTTCCTGTCATTTCAAACTTAAATTTTTTGCAAATTTCTTCACAAACTGCAACTTCACAGATGCTAAACTATAATAAATATTTACCACAGGTGCCCTCCCAACAGACTTATGTCATAATTAGAAAAACATGAGAACCCGTCTGATAAACTTTAAGATCTTTCTGAATCACATTACAATATAATAACAGAAGTCCTACAATTATTATTATATATTGTTATAATGAAATTGCTACAATAAGTTCAAATACAATACTGCAGAAAGCCTGGATCTTTATTTTTTATTGATCAAAATGGTGTGGGTTCAATGACATCATGAAAACACAGACCAAGAAAAGAAAAGTGGTCAATGCAGTGAAATTGTCATTAGACGGAGCCACTAAACCTTAATTCAAACTTAGATTCTCAGTAAGACATGCTAAAATGCTTGATATCGGAATTTTAAGAAAAAATTAGCATTAAATCCAATACTTTCTGCTGTTTGGACCAGTTCTCCTGGAGGTGTGAAGGTCAAGACTAGTTTAAACGCCTTCAGTGTTTTGGTAAAAATAGAAATGTTACAAACCTGTTACACAATGTTATGACCTGGTAATTACTGGTCTGCACAGTTTAATTGTAGATTATGATCAGTAGCTTTAACTTCAATCTGTAAAAGGCTGTGAGTGACTGAACCTCATCGTCACTGACATGTCGTATGTATCAGCGAATTATAGCAACTTTGGGCCTTGGGCGGGAGCAAAGGGCATTTAGCAAAGTTATTAAAGCATAACCATACAAGAGGCAAATGCTTTAACTTTTACTGTTTATCTGAGTAGCTTTTGGTGTTTTTTGTTTTACTTTTTTATTTTGTGTGTGAATTTATTTTTATTTTTTTACTAAACCTGGGTTTAGTCCTGGTTCAGACTTACTTCAGACCTGGTTTAGTCCTGTTTGGTCCTTGTTCAACCCTGGTTTAATCCTGGTTTAGTCCTGGTTCAGCGATGGATTATTAGGCCCTGGTTGATACTGGTTTTGTCCTGGTTCAAACCTAGTTTAGTCCTAATTTAGTCCTAGTTTAGACTCTGTTTAGTCCTGGTTTGGTCCTTGTTCAGCCCAGGTTTAGTCCTGGTTCAGACCTGGTTTAATCCTGGTTTAGAACTAGTTTAGACTTGGTTTAGTCCTGGTTCAGTGATGGATTAGGTCCTGGTTGATACCTGGATTAATCCTGGTTTAATTCTGATTTAGTCATAGTTTAGTACTAGTTCAGACCGGCTTTAGTCCTGGTTCTGTCCTGGTTTAGTCCTGGTTCCGACCTGGTTTAATCCTGGTTCAGACCTGGTTTAGTCCTGGTTCAGACCTGGTTTAATCCTGTTTTAGTCCTAGTTTAGTACTAGTTTAGACGTGGTTTAGTCCTGGTTCAGTGATTGATTAGGTCCTGGTTGATACCTGCATTAATCCTGGTTTAATTCTGATTTAGTCATAGTTTAGTCCTGGTTCAGACCTGGTTTAGTCCTGGTTTAGAACTAGTTTAGACTTGGTTTAGTCCTGGTTCAGTGATGGATTAGGTCCTGGTTGATACCTGGATCAATCTGGTTTAATCCTGGTTCAGACCTGGTTTAGTCCTGGTTCAGACCTGGTTTAGTCCTGGTTCAGACTTGCTTTAATCCTGGTTCAGACCTGGTTCAGTCCTGGTTCAGACCTGCTTTAGTCCTGGTTCAGACCTGCTTTAATCCTGGTTCAGACCTGGTTTAGTCCTGGTTTAATCCTGGTTCAGACCCGGTTTAGTCCTGGTTCAGACCTGGTTCAGTCCTGCTTTAGTCCTGGTTCTGTCCTGGTTCAGTCCTGCTTTAGTCCTGGTTCTGTCCTGGTTCTGTCCTGGTTCAGTCCTGCTTTAGTCCTGGTTCTGTCCTGGTTCTGTCCTGGTTCAGTCCTGCTTTAGTCCTGGTTCTGTCCTGGTTCTGTCCTGGTTCAGTCCTGCTTTAGTCCTGGTTCTATCTACATTTGACGCATTGACTGATATATTCACACGTGTTTTTGGGTTTAATCTGTGTTTTTTGCACTCATTCCTCGCACTTCCACACTCCACACACACCGCCCGCCTGCTCCGGGCTCCGAGGCGGTCCCTGGATCTTACCCAGGCCGGCAGCTCTCTCCGGAGCCTGGTCACTCCGGCGCCCGTCAGCTCGTCCTCGTCGCGGCGCAGCTGTATGGCGGAGCGGAGCCGCGCCTCCTTCGCCTCCCGGGCGTGTTTCCAGCCCGTGTACACCATCATGCCGCACACCAGCAGACTCGTGCTCACCCGGTAATACCCGGCCAGGTACACGGGCAGCAGGGCGCCCAGGCACTTCCCGAACGTCCACAGCACCGCCACGGCGCTTATGCCCTTCGCCTTCGGAGGCTCCGCGACGCTCAGCTCTTTGGCCGCCGCCGTGCCGTCCGCGCCGCTCGGACCCGTCTCCTGCACGCTCTTCTCTGCCTCCTGCTCCTGTTTCTCACCCTTCTCCATGCTTGACTCGACTAAAACAGCCTAAACTCTTGCGATAAGTAGGGTTTTGCAGCTCGTTTTCATTCCCACGCCGCGACGAACCGATGAAACGCGTGCGTAAACGTCGCGCTACCTTCGCCCGGCGCAAAAGAGCATCGTTTTTCGTGCGCAAAACTGTGAATTCGGGTCGTGGAGCGCGGTGGATGGAGATGGTGTGGCTGTTGGGTTGGAGAGGAAGAAGCCACCACCAGCAGTGCCTCCGGGCCAGTCCCGTTATGTGCGTAAAAACACGCCCCCTGGAACGAAATATGCTTCTTTGACTCTTTCGATGCTGCAGAGATCACAAGTGTGCAGCGTTTGTCCACGTTTCACATTTTAAAGGAGACATATCAAACTTATTTGAGGGCACTTAGCATTTGAACTGTAACAGAAGCTGATAATCATTTTACATTTAGTTCATTGTATTGATTTTAAACAGTTTTGCCATAGTAATAGAGACGGGTTTGATGACTTCCTGGTTAAAACCGCAGAACTGACTGAGAAGCCCCACCTCTTCATTGCGACATTTCTAGAAAGCAACTAACTGTAATTCAAATGCCTTTATTTTTGAAAAGCGACTGTGATATTTTACATCTGGACATGTATCACTAAGAGTTTTAATCTTTCAAATTCATCTTATTCTGCCCCGCCCACTTTAGCCTCTTTTTGCCACAGATACGCACTTTAGTTGTAAACGCACTTCCATTTGACTCCGTTAAAGCTAATGAGGAACGAGGGAAAAGTCTCGCCGCTAAAATGTTACATAAAGTAGATTGATTTGTGTAAAATGTTTAATGAACACGAGCAACAACAAGTCACAACGCACCGATTTCCTGAGGTGTTTAGACAAAAATGTGATTAAAAGTGACAAAAACGTGGAAAAAAAAATAGAATAAAGCGGCAAAAATGCAGCAATAAGTGACAAAAACGTGACAAAAAAAACGGAAGAAAGTGACAAATGCACGACAATAAGTGACAAAAACGTGACAAGAACGCAACTAGAAGTGAGAAAAATGCGATTAAAAGTGACAAAAACGTGGAAAAAACGGAATAAAGTGACAAAAATGCGGCAGTAAGTGACGAAAAAGCGACAAGTGACAAGAACGTAACTAAATGACTGACAAAAATGTGAGTAAAAGTGACAAAAAAACAGAAGAAAGTGACAAATGCACGACAATAAGTGACACAAACGTGACAAGAACGCAACTAAAAGTGAGAAAAATGTGATTAAAAGTGAGAAAAATGCGGGAAAAAGTGACGAAAATGTGACAATAAGTGACAAAAACACGAAAAGTCTCACCTCTAAAATGTTACATAAAGTAGATTGATTTGTGTAAAATGTTTAATGAACACGAGCAACAACAAGTCACAACGCAACGATTTCCTGAGGCTTTTTAGTCCGTGTAGAACTTATTTTCTGTTGAGCTCGTCTGCTCCGTGTAAATAATACAACGGAAACAAGACGGCGGCGCGTACGGCAACTTCAGGAATAAGGTGAATAATCACAACCGAGTCAGGGATGTGGGCGGGGATAGGGGGTGGGTGAAAACAGGACTTTTCCGAGCACTCGCGCCTCAGTTGCAGGACAATACGGGACAGCGAAAACATGCAGGAATCAATCGAAATACAACTTTGACTAAACAAATGATGACGAAACACTTGATTGAAAACATTGATTTTGCATAATATGTCCCCTTTAAACAGACCAAAATAATCCAACGTTTGGTGACCAGCTAACATTTTACGACCACAATCACTAGAATTAACTTTATTTTATTTCCAAACCAATCTAGGGTACCCTATCCCAGTGCACAACCAAAATCTTAACTGTGTACAGGGGCGGACCTACCATTAGGCAACAGGCCTGGGGCCCCCAATCAAATGCCCTTCCTCATCATTATAGACGCAGGGGTCTTCAAACTAAGCTAAATAGTCAACAAAATCTAACATGATAAAATTGCAAATGAATATGATCTATTTAAATGAGCTCGAACACATGTTAAAATAAAAGAAATAAAAGCAAAGTTATAGAAAATCACACTTGAAGAGGAGGGCCCTGTACTTCATTTTGCCTTGGGCCCCCAAATTCCTAGGTTCGCCACTGGCTGTGTAACTCTGTAAAAGTGCTCTAACAATGCAATATTTTCATTATAATCACATTTAACGCTATATCCACGTCGAAAACTATTGTATTTCCTACTTTGAATACACAAATTCCACACTTTACTCACACCTATCCCAGACATCCCATATAAAGCCGGCTTATTGTTAAAAAAACGTGTAAATAAACACTAAACGGATGTTGCTGCACGGAAGAAGCAAAAGGGCTTAAAAGCGTTTACACAATGTTACTCCACCCAAGACCCAACCAATCCAAGCAAACAACAACTGTCTATTACAGAGTGTCGACCGCAGTGAAGTGCAGCTACAGTTTACACTTCACTGCAGACTGTGCACCGCCTCAACTTGAAACTTTAAAGTGCGTATGACAGGGTTTTGTGATTTTCTAGTTTTGACTTTATTTGGTAGAATAAAACCTGTTGTGAATATAAATGATAGTTTTACACCAATCAAGAGTCAGTTTGTGAAGAAAAGTTGAAAAATATGTTGAATTTTACAGGAAGTAGAGCAGAGTTCCAAAACACGATGACATCACAGTAGGGAGACACAACAGGGACAATTTACAACCAACAAACACATACATCTGATCCTTTAAACATTAATTCGTCAAAACATTCGTTCCTATATGTTTTTATTTGTCAAATAATAATTTCTGTGACGTTTGAGGAGTTTTGACCCAGTGTACAACATGATTTCTAGGCAACAGTTACAGAATTCCCCAGTGTGATGTCATGATTTACAACCAGGAAGTCAAAATTTTAACCTAAAAAACTGCCAAACTGGGATAAAAATTGGTTCCTTTTTAGCAGAATCTTGAATATAATTATCTTAAGTGTGTTTTAGTAAAATGAGTACTTCAACCTGTCAGAGGCCCTTTAAAGTCTCTGTGACAGGTTAAACGATAAATTTCGCTAAAACTAGTGATTATATTTTAAGATTTTATTAAACATTTCGCCCATTTGTCCCCAGTTTGACAGTTTTTGTAAAGTTTATAATGTCACTTCCTGGTTGAACATGAGCACAAATATGACATAGAGGTAATTTTATAGCTGTTACCATAGCAACCAGACTGTAAACAAGGGCCAGAATCCATATAAATTAGACAACAGTTATGATTTGACAAATAATAATCCCTGATAACACCTTGAATGTGCTTAAACTGTCACAAAAACGTGTCAGTTGTTTATAAATTGTCTTGTGCTTTCAAAGGTGCGTCGCTTATTGATGACATCACAGAGGGACTCCGCGTTAGAACTCAGCGCTACCTCCTGTTGTTTCAGACTTTTTTTTTTTCGCAGATTTCTTCACAAACTGCAACTTCGCACAAGCAAAACTATGCAGAATATTTACCACAGGTGCCCTCCCACCAAACTATGTCAGAGTTAGAACTTTAACTGCAAAGCAAAAAGTAAAGTAGTAAAAAGTTGATTTTCAGAATATGTGACTTCAGAAATAACTTTAATTATAATTCAGCTGTAATTTATTTAATTTAAAGTCAGCATCTTCCTTTTTTGACATAATCTAAGATGATTTTGAGTCTTACAGCTTTGTTTTGTGTAAAGAAAAAAGTCTCATACACGGCTTAAAGGAGACATATTACGCTAAATCAATTGTAACGATCTTATAAACATTTTATAACACGTATCTCCTCATAGTTTACTTCACACACGTCAAAATCAGGATTAAACCAGGATTAAACCCAAACTAAACCTAGACTAAACAAGGACTAGGACAGGCTCAAACCAAGTCTACATCAGGACTAAAACGGGCTCAAATTAGAACCAAAAAACAAGTGTTAACGCACCCAAAGTTGTATTTTCATTGATTCCTGCATGTTTGAGCTAATCCTGTACTGTCTTGATTTTCCTCCAGTGTCGGGGAACACTAGTGTGCCTTAAGGTTTTGCCAGGTTTGCCTTGAGAAAATGTCCAGTTTGAGTTAACAGGTTCACAAATGTAGATTTAATGAACTAATAGACCTTTTTGGAGTGTCCTGAGCAACATTTTCACCAAAAAAGAACACAAAACCATCACTATTAACAAATTTAAAGAACCAGACAGTGCCACAGACATTATTTGCAGCATTATTGACCTTATTCTGCCCCGCCCACTTTTGCAGTTTTTTGCACTTTTGTTGTAAACGCACTTCCGTTTGACGAGAACTCCGTTAAAGCTAATGACGAACGAGGGAAAAGTCTCGCCGCTAAAATGTTAAATAAAGTAGATTGATTTGTGTAAAATGTTTAATGAACACGAGCAACAACAAGTCAACAACACAACGATTTCCTGAAAACGTCTTTTTAAGTCGTGTAGAACTTATTTTCTGTTGAGCTCGTCTGCTCCGTGTGAACTACAACAGAAACAAGACGGCGGCGCGTACGGCAACTTCTGGAATAAGGTGAATATACAATATTTTTAACGAAATGGTCTGATTTGGTAATGTTTTAGTGGTAAGTGGCGCGCCGTGGTAGCTTTTAAACCCAAAACGTGTGCCACGACTTTAAAAAAAGGTTGAAAAACACAGCTGTATTGTATTGTGCATAAAATTCCCGAATGCTCAGAAAAGTCCTGTCCACATCCTTGTATTTACTGAGGTTTTTGGAAAAATTAAGACTCAAAAACATGTTAAATCCACTGTTTACTTCAATAAAATGCCAGTTTATGGATGGTTCCTGTCAGTTCTGCAGTTTTGAACAGGAAGTCGATGGATCTGTTTCTATTATTAATCTGTTTTAGATCAATATTGCTGTTTAAAATGAACAAAACCTAAAACGATGATCTAGTCACGTTCTAGTTTAATACGAAGAACATTTGTAGATAAGATTAAACCAACATTGTTACAGTTATCAGTAAAAAATACCTCTGATTTGAACAGGTTTACCTCATTCCAGCGAACACAGAGAGGTCATGGTTATGGAACTTTAAATCAAAATCTATAGTTTATTTAAATCTAATAAGTCTAATGTCAATTCAGCAGGTCTAAGCGCCAACAAAAAGGGTCTGAGGGCCACTTTTGGACTCCCTCTACTTCAAAATATCTTGTAAATAAGCAATTTAACTTTCCTCCCATGACAAAAACTTAAAAACGTAAAGTAATTTGGTTCAGTTTGTACCATTTTCTTAAACCTTTCCCCAAACTGCAATAAACAGCTGGCTAAAATTAACAGGAAAAGACACGGTGTTGAAATGTGGCTGAGACTTTTTTTTGGCAATGCACAACGTACCAAAGTTCAACAGCGAAAAACAACATATTTACAACGACAGACGGCTTCGGTTTTTGCGTTTCAGAAGCTGCACGTCGGACGCTTCGTTAGAGAAAAGTGTGCGGCTCTCAGTCAAGACAGTTTTGGTTCGTGTTTGTCGTCGTTTCTGATCCTTTTGCTCCACACACTTCTGCCAACAACAGTGTCCAAGGCAGGGACATGTTTGTTACTTCATCGACATCGCAAACAGGCCGAAAGTGTTCTCCTGCTGCCCCCTGGTGGCCAAACACGAGACGCAGCGCTCCAGGATCACACATTATTACAGAATTGTTCGTTTTTTCCCCCCCAAATGACTAGGACTCATTTTATGAAACTATTAGGGCTGTAATCCTTTAGTCGATTAGTCGGTCGATGGTGTCTTAGTTGACCAAGATTATTATTCGTCGAAAAACTATTTTATTTATACGGCAAAAATGAGAAGATATGAAGTGATTTTGCTGAAAATTTTGGAGTCTTAACGTATAAATACACTGTTCCCAGGTACTTTTCTGTGTAAATATTTTTTTTTCCATGAACTCCTCTACACTTGTGTTCTTTTGAGTGCAGTTTGGTTTAGATAAATGGAACTACTTTACAGTTTTGATATATTTTTGCCACGCCCCCTTTAAGGCGACTAATCGGTCGTTGGGTTTTTAGTCGACCAAGAATTTGTCGACTACAGCCCCAGAAACTATACAAGACATTCTGTAGTTGAACCAAATAAACAAGTTATATAACGTTCTCGACATCTAAAAGACGTTTACAGGGCAATACGAGTTTTGATTTGAATGTTTGACCACTGTAAAATATGTTTAAAGTCTATAAAAAAGAAAAAAATTATCGCATTTGCCAGATTTTTCCTCATTCTTAGGGCTGGGCAATATGGCAAAAATGTATCTATCACAATTTTTTAATCATTTTCATCATTAGTCTAATTAAAGCAAATAAAAACTGTTTTTAGTGTTTATTTCTAGAAAATTAACCACGCAAACTTGAGCCATTTACACCAAAATAATCTATTTTTTTCTTCCAGGCTCTGAACTTTGATCTAAACCTCATTTTTTAACTGATGAATATACTGTTTACTAGTCGTTTCTGTATAAATATTGTGTAATTGTGCTGGTCAGTGCACTTTGGGTCTGATTCATGGTCAGTCATAGAGATACTTAAAGGGGCTGCATCTGATTTTTACTGCTTTCAAACGTGAAAAACAGAACTAGTTTTTGTACCAGATTTTTACATGTAATAAAGTAAACTCTGTGTTGCTCCAGCACCGATGTATTGTAAAAGCATCTTTTTAGGTATAAATGAGACCACAGCGCTTTCTCTGCATCAGGAAGTGTGACGTTAGCGTGCTATGTTTGTTAGCTTGTACCGTGACAGTCTGTGACGCTCTGGAGTCGGAAACTCATGAAAAGTGCTTAAGAACTCATCGCGGTGGATATTTATGATGCTGGGGCTGCATTAAGTAAGTGAGAGATACAGTATTTTCCGCACTATAAGGTGCACCTAAAAGCTTTCAATTTTCTCAAAAAACTGACAGTGTGCCTTATAATCCGGTGCGCTTTATATATGGATCAATACTGAGCCGCAACTACGCAACCACAGCCACTACTGTAGCTTCTATTCTATGCGCCTTATAATGCGGTGCGCCTTATAGTGCGGAAAATACGGTACATGTAACTGATGTAAAGAGTTTAACATGTAATAGTTCTGTTTTTCACGTTTCAAAACAGTAAAAATCAGGTACAGGGCCTTTAATGGATCTGAGAACCTAATCTCATCTGAGAGAATTTACAAAGCACGTTTTATCAGCAGGTTTTTGGTCGACTACAGCCCTGATTGAAATAGTCCACTTTATTTTTAGAAGTCGCTTCACCAAATGAGCCATGAGTCATTGAAAAAGCTGCTCTCTCGTTCTAACGTTCCCCTCGTCCTGAACGCCGCACTGACGGCTGTGTCTGTCCCCCAGTGTCAGTGCGGCAGAGTGGTTATCCTCATGCTCTGGCTGGCGATGGGGTAGGACACCATGGGCGTGGTGGCGTGGCTCATGGTGATCACGGGGAGGGCCTGGGTCATGGACACTGCCACCGGAGCGATGGACACGGCCACCGGAGCCATGGACACGGGGGGAGCCATGCCCTGCGCGATGGTCTGAGCCAGCGCGGCCGACATGGGCGTGATCTCCGGGTTCATGTGGGGCGGCGGCGCGGTGGGCGGGGCCGCGTTGGTGGGCGGGGCCGTGGGAGCGCCCGTGGGAGCCACCAGGTCCTGCTGCGTGACGGGGCGCGGCTGGAGCCCGGCGCTGCTCAGGGTGGTGTGCGTCTGAGCGATGCTGTGGTTGTAGGAGCTCACGGCTCCGACGGGCGGAAGGTTCTGCTCCGACGCCGCCGCCGTGGACGACAGGGTCATGACTTTGGCCTGGCTACGGAACTGGGCGTTCTGCTCCAGAAGAACTTCGTTGGTGGCGATGAGATTTGAGACCTGAAGAGACGAAAAGACGGGGATTTAAAACATCGACAAGTATGACATACAAACACTGGTCTGATGGAGGAAAGCAACGTGTCTAGAGCCAAATGAATCCTTCTGAATTATTAGGGATTATTCACCTTATTTCGGACGTTGCCTTACGCGCCGCCGTCTTGTTTCCGTTGTAGTTTACATGGAGCAGACGAGCTCAACAGAAAATAAGTTCTACATGGACTAAAAAGCTGTTTTCAGGAAATCGTTGCGTTGTTGACTTGTTGTTGCTCGTGTTCATTAAACATTTTACACAAATCAATCTACTTTATGTAACATTTTAGCGTCAGACTTTTCCCTCGTTCGTCATTAGCTTTAAAGGAGTTCTCGTCAAACGGAAGTGCGTTTACAGACGGAAGTGCATAAAACGGCAAAAGTGGGCGGGGCAGAATAAGGTCAATAACATGTTTAAGTGTGCTTTCACTCTTGCACAATCACCACATCTAAAATAAGACTAAATTGACACTAAATCCGGAAACAATTCTGGACTAAACTTGGGACTATTCCAGAATTAGAAGAAGACAAAACCAAGTCTACATAAAGACGCTAATTAGACTCAAACCAGGACCAAGATCAGATTGCTCCACTTTAAAGCGATACATTATTATTTCAATTCATTTTATCTTTCTAGTGCCCAAAATCACAACAGTAGTTGCCTCGATGGGCGATTATTAAAGCAACCTTGTCCAAAAGAACAAATGTTGCTTGACACCCGTTATAAATGATTAAATCATTAGAAGGGCACAGCTTACTGCTGTGAGGATTTTCCTTTTGTTTTTTACAGTTATTGCAGTCTTTGAGCAATTCACTACAGCAACGCTCGTCATAATTACTATAACAAAGCTGTTCAGTATAGTTTAGATTTAATATGGATAACTGCACTGAACATAAAATATAAACACATTTCCTTTCCCTACGAGTATTTACACTATATTCTGCAATTCTCCACAAGATTTTATTTCAAGGCCACCTGCTTATCTCCATGTTAATGCTTTGCCTGGAATGTTCCACAGTGCGGCATAAACTTATCTTTCATTTATTGAATTTGTTTCTTTTTTCTTACAGCGAGAGGATCACCTCTACAAAGCTCTCACCTGTAACTTGACCTGGTGTTACATTGTGCTCCTTAAATAAATCATTCAGAGCTTCAAAGGTAATCAAACGCACCTGTTTCTTGAGCTCCTCCACCCTCTTCCTCAGCAGGGCGTTCTCCTCCTCCAGAAACCTGTACTCCAGCGGCCGCGACTGCAACGCCGCCTGCACCCCGAGGTCGTAGTGCGCGCCGCCGCCGCCGTCGCTCAGCCGCAGCCCGTCCAGCCGCCGCCTCTTGATCTGCAGCGTCGCGTGGTCCATGGAGGCCTCCAGCGACCCGGCGTCGAACAGGCCGCTCTCCAGGATGGGGTCGTACACCGAGGTCCTGTCGTATCGCCTCTGCCCCGACGAGCCCAGCGACAGGCAGCCGCTCATGCCTCCCCCGCTCATGCCCACCCCCGAGATGCCCGGGTCCCTGCATCCGCCCATACTCGCGCAGCCCATGCCCATCATGTTGTTGGCGCTGCCTCCCACCAATCCCTGCATCCCGCCGTACGTCCCGCCCCCGACCCCGCCCATCCCGCCCACGCCGTTCACCATCATGCCCGTGGCGGACCCGATGGCGCCCCCGACTCTGCTCGTGTCGTACTCGTAGTCCTTCTTCACGTGGCGGAACTTGCACTTGTTGCCCCTTTGGCACTCCCCCTTCAGAAAGTCTCTGCAGATGGGGACTTCGCCGCGGCTGTGGGGCAGGTCCATGGGCGACAGACCCAGCCGCGCCGCCACTTTGCCCCTCAGCCTCGGCGGCAGCTCACCCGTTTTCTTGTAGTAGTCTTCGTCGTCCTTCGAGCCGTGGACGAAGCGGCAGTTGGAGCGCAGGCATTCTTTGTTCTGGTGGTCGTGGCAGAAGATGAACTCGTTTTTCTGCACGCCCAGATCGGGGACCTTGTTGATCTCGGGATGCCTGAACCTGCAGCGCTTGCCCCGCTTGCAAACGTTCCTGATGAAGTCCCTGCAGACGCCGTCCAGGCCCTGTCCGGCGCCTTGGCCTCGGCTCTCCCCGTTGCTGCAGCCGTTACCGTTGCCTAGCGCCCCGCCACCCCCCATCCCCCCGGAGCCCGCGCCCGCTCCGGACGCCCCTGCCCCGGACACAGGACCCCCCTCGTCGCCCGGAGCCGCCCCGCTGCTGCTGCTGCCGCCTGACAGGTACGAGCTGTCCCGGTCAGGCATAGCGCTCCGACCAGAACCGGGGGGAATCCGCACTCATCGGGAGGCGTGGGCGGCACCTGAAGGGAGTAAATGATACACAAGGTTAACTTACAATTAGACGTCATTATTTTGATTTTATCACGATTCATGTTCACTTTGTATTTTCTATTGTCTTTAATCTAGCTGCATGTTTTAGGAAAAATATCTAATTGTGATTTTTCTGTGTGTCCAGTGTGATTGTGATTAGATTTGAGATTTATGTTTTAAAAATAGGATTCTGTTCAAATTCACATTTTTTCAACGCTTTTAGTGGTGTTTTTGTCACTTTCAGTTGTGTTTGTCATATTTAAACAGGTCTTTGTCCCTTTTAGTTGCATCTTTGACATTTTGAGACATTTTTGTCACTTTTAGTCACGTCTTGGTGCATTGAATCGAGCTTGTTGTTTGTAGATGCGTTTTTGTCGCTTTTGAACACATTTTTATCACTTTTGGTCGCGCTTTTGTCGCTTGTTTCAGAACATGTTTGTACAAACATTTGATTTATAGTTTGCAGTTTGGAAGGACACGACATGAAATAATGTCCAAAATCTGGTATTTTCAAAGGATTGACCCAAAAACCTACATAGAATCTGAAGGAGGGGTGCAAAAAATATAAATGTTCAAATAATTGTCAACAAAAAGCTTTTATCACTTTGACTCACTCACAGTGAGAAGAGTTTAACCAACACTTTTATTTATTCAGACCGGCTTTTAACACTCAGTAGTGTACAAAGTGACACTTATCTTTGATTTTTGTATAGTGATTTAATTGTATTATGGTTTTATACTTTTTTTTTCTTTTCTTGAAAAGCACTTTAGTCTCTGTGAGTGTAGTAAACACTGATTGATTGAACGCTTTAAAAACATGACTGAAACATTAACATTATGGTATTTGGAAACTATTAAAAGATGTCCCTTTTGTTTTTCTTTCTTTATAAACTTACTCATGTAAATGTAAGTATCTTCTCTCTGACAGTTTAAACAGTCATTTAATAAAATAAAGGTGTTATCAGGTATTATAATTTGACAAATCATAACTATTGTGTAATTTATATGGATTTTGGCCCTTTACAAAAATAGTAAAAGTGGGGACAAACAGGAAAATGTTTAGTAAACTCTTAAATATAATAATCTTCACAACATTTTAGTGAATTGTGACGTCCAACCTGTCATATAGACTTGAAACCTTTGTCCAGTTGACAGAATTAACTTTTCTTTAGCTCTCCTGCTGTAGAATGTGCAGTTTCCTTCTCACTACGAGCTTCAGAGCACTAAATGTTGTTTGTTTAGGTTCTTTCTAACGCATGAACAACCTTAGAACAACAAGACTGTGAATGAACTGTTTCTATCTGCTTGTAGCCACGGCTTACAAAGAGAAATGGACAAGTGTAAACAAAAGCACGTGATCGAAAGACCTCGGGCGTTTGCCATCGGAGTAAACTGAAAAATAAAACCAGAAACCCAACTTTACAGCGTGGACAGACCCAAGTAGCGCTTAAAACACCTGCGAAGCTCATATGATTGACGTTAGCAGTGATCCTAGCAGCCCCATGCTATGGCTAATGCTAAATGCTAATGTGACTTACCGAGTACAATCAGCGGGATAAAAACAGCGACAGCGCGAAGGAAAAAACACTTTATATTTTCAGCGTGATCCCGTAGAAATGATACCGTTGAAAGCACAAAAGCACGCGCTGTTTAGATGTTTTCTCAAGGCCGAGGAGATGTTGGTGGTTGTTGTCACATTTTCTTCTTCCGGAAGATGCTCCATCGTCACACCGCCATCTGGTGGTAAAACACAAAACTACTACTACACCAACTACTGCTCAAGAACTGAAATAAATGTGTACTAATAATGACAAAAAAGCAATAATAATAATAATAATATAAAATAGCATAATTTATTTCATATAATAATACTAGTTTAATTAATTTCATTATTCTTTTCATGAATTTTCAACTTTTAAAATCGGACATTTGCAAGATTTTTCTCACAAATGTGCTATTGTTTTCCTCACAAATCAAAAAGATGTAGCAGATTTCCATTTTAATTTTTTTCTTTTCTTCTTCTTTTTTTTTTACATATATACATTTTTTCTAGCAACGTTGCCATTTTTTTCCAGACTTGTTTGTTTGGAACTTTCTTTTTTTTTTTTTACGTCACATCAAAAATGGCCTTCACACTCCATCATAAGCCTGACTGAAAAAAAAACAAAAAACGATAACGCCTCACAGATTTGCATAAAACGTAGCAAACCCTTGAGCAGCAGCTGCAAACAGTCAGACGGGACGGACTGCAAACAGGCAGTGCATCACGTGTGGTCTGTTTTGTTTTCTTAAAAGTGCTGTTAAACTTGAAAATAATCCCTCCGGAAAAAGCCAACTGTCTGTGTGAGTTTGCACTTGGGGTGAGCTGTTGTTGCAGGTGCGTACGGTTCCGGACGCTGAACATGGACGTGTGCGTGGCCTTCCTGCTGTGTCTGTCCGCCGCCTGGACGTGTGGATCCGTCAGCGCGAAGGGAAACTACTACGAGGCCCTGGCCCTGGAGCCCACGGCCTCCCAGGCGCAGATAAAGAAGGCTTTCCGCACTTTGGCGCTGAAGTTCCACCCAGATAAGAACAAGAGCGCGGAGGCGGAGCAGCGCTTCAGGGACATCGCGGAGGGTAACATATGTGCTCGGTTTTGTTTTTTTTTCCAACCATATGTCTATTATTTTTTAGGTTTTTACACAAGAACATAACACCCTCTCAGACACAGTATGCACATTGTTCCCTTGACACATACACATGCAAAAAGAAAAACAACAGAAAATAATTATCTTCCCACAGAGACTTCAATTATTAATTAAGTTGTGCAGACAGGTCACAGTACAATGTGAAAGACTCAAGAGTTTTCGTTTGGGTCCTCAGATAGATCCATGCTTTCCACAAAAGCAATAAACGGTCTCCACACTGATTCAAACAAGTCTTTATTTCCTTTCAGAAGAAATGTTATCCGCTCCAATGGTCGTACTGTCAGCATTTGGTTAACCCACTGATTAAGACTTGGTCCAGTGCAATTTATGTCATAAGTAGTTTTTCACTTTTTGTATATCTGGTATTCTTGGGGTAAATACCTCAAATGAAGAAAGCAGGTTCCGTATGTGCTCATTTAATTTGACATGAATCATCTCCTAATGCCATATGGCCTGAAATGTGATCAAAAATGAATCTGAATATTTTAAGCGTCATTTCGATATCGACATTCTTTTCCAAATGCGTCAGGATTGTGCTGAAATGCGCCTGTAAATGTCCTTTAATTAGTTTATTGCACTAAAACATGAACTGAACCCCTGACGTGCTCTTGTGTGAGACGTTTCTCTCTTCGGTGTGACTTTGATAGTTCTAGTGATTATAGTCGTACTTTAATGCATTCTAACGTGGCACAGGCCCAACTCAAACTACATGTGATATCAGATATGTTTGTATAATTGAATGTAGTAATGTCTTTATTCTATTTTTGTTTCACTCTCTCTCTTCTGTCTTTTCTCTGTCTCTCTCCCCCCTCCTCTTTCTCTCTTTGTCGCTCTCTCTCTCACTCGGTCCTCTCTACATTTATCTCTCTCTCTCTCTCTCCTCTCTCTCTCTTTCTCTCTTTGTCGCTCTCTCTCTCACTCTGTCCTCTCTACATTTATCTGTCTCTCTCCTCTTCTCTCTCTTTCTTTCTCTCTTTGTCATTCTCTCTCACTCGGTCCTCTCTACATTTATCTCTCTCTCTCCCCCCTCCTCTCTCTCTCTCTTTCTTTCTCTCTTTGTCGCTCTCTCTCTCATTCGGTCATCTCTACATTTATATCTCTCTATCATCTCTCTCTCTTCTGTCTTTTCTCTGTCTCTCTCTCTTTCCCCTCCTCTCTCTTTCTCTTTCTTTCTCTCTTTGTCGCTCTCTCTCTCACTCGGTCCTCTCTACATTTATCTCTCTCTATCACCTCCTTTCTCTCTTCTCACTCTCTTCTCTCTCTGTGTCACTATCTCTCTTTTTCACTCTTTCTCACTCTGTCTTTTCTATTTATCCCTCTGTCTCTTGTCTCTGTCTCTCTCTCTCCTCCCCCTCTCCTCTCTCTTTCTCTCTCCTTCTCCTCTCTCTCTATCCTCTCCTCTCTCTCTCGCTCCTCTATCCTCTCGTTCTCCTCTCTCTGTCCTCCTCCTCTCTCTCTCCCTCCCCCTCCCTCTCATGTCTCGCCTCCCCCTTTCTTCCTCTCTCAAACTCTCTCGATCCTCTGCCTCTTTCTCTCCTCCTTCTCTCCTCTCTCACTCCTGTCTCTCCCTCTCCTCGCTCTTCTCTCTCTCTCCTCCTCCTCCTCTGTCTCTCTCTCTCCCTCCCTCTCTCTCCTCCTCCTCTCCTTTCTCACTCCTGTCTCTCCTCTTGCTCTCTATCTTTCTCACCTCTGTCCCCTGCCCCCCCTCCCTCTCCTCCCCCTGCTCTTCTCTCTCTCTCCTCACCCTTTCCTATGTCTCTCTATCTCGCTCCTCTGTCTCTCTCTCCTCCCCCTGCTCTCCTCTGTCTCTCTCTCTCTCCCTCCTCCTCTCCTCTTTCACTCCTGTCTCTCCCTTTTTCTCCCTCCTCCTCTCCTCTCTCTCTCTCCCTCCCCCTCTCCCCCTCTCCCTCCCCCTCTCCTCCTCTCTCTCTCTCTCTCCTCTGTCTCTCTCTCTCCTCCCCCTGCTCTCCTCTCTCTCTCTCTCCCCCTCTCCACCCCTCCCTTCCTCTCTTCCTTCTCCTCCTGTCTCTCCTCTCTCTCTCTCTCTCTCTCTCTCTCCCTCCCTCTCTCTCTCCTCCCCCTTTCCTCTCTCCCTCTCTCCCTCCCTCTCTCTCTCCCTCCTCCTCTCCTCTTTCACTCCTGTCTCTCCTCTCCCTCTCTCCCCCTGCTCCCCTCTCTCTCCTCTTGCCCTCCTCTCTCTCCCTCTCCCTCTCTCTCCCCCTCTTCTCTTCCGTCCCGTGCAGCTTACAAAGTCCTGTCCAGTTCCCAGGAGAGGGCGCTGTACGACCGCTTGGGGCACGAGGCCTTTGTGAAGAACTCGTCCGGCGTCCCTCAGGGCGAGGCGCCCCATTTCAACGACGTTTTCCACTTTTTTGAGGATGATTTCTTCGACATGGACTCAGATTTCATGTGGACTTTTGCTGACGACGAGGTTTACGGACGTCACACTTTCCACAGTCCTGAGTTTACAGTGTTTTCAGACGGAGAGGACGGATTTGAAGAAGAGTACTATTTTTAAATTGGAGAGATACGTTTTACATCCATCTATACAAACATGCATACATCCATACACACACACAAATACATACATACACACACATACATACATCTATACAAACACACACACACACACACAGGTCTGTAGTCGTTTAGTCCATTAATTGGTCGATGGGGTTTTAGTCGACCAACATTTTTATCAGTCGACTAATTCTTTTATTTCAACTAAAAGTATTTATGCGACACAAACGGTGAAAAAGTGAAGATATGCAGTGAGTGAATCATGAGTTTAATCTAATTTATATATATTTAACATCTAAATACACTGTTTCCTGGTACTTTTCTGTATAAATTTGTTTTTTTTTTTTTGGTTTTTTTGCATGAACTCAGTTTTGGGTCAGACACAGAGAGATACTTCATAGTTTTGGCACAACCCTTTTTAGTCGATTAATCGGTCGATTGGAAAGGTCGACGACAGCCCTGATACATACATGATGGATTGTTTTAAGACATAAATTATATTAAAGTAAATTTTCCAGTTTAGATGAAGATTGCAATGATTAACCAACTAATACTATCACTACCAACTAATAGTGATTAGTCGACTATAAAAATAATTGCAGTTGTACTAATAATTGTAATCGTATTGAATTATACAGTTTATAGACTTATATATACATTTTAACAAAGACAGCTGTATTATTAAAGAGAGACACTTTTAAATTATTTTGTTTTACAGTTTTCTCTCTCACATATCTTCTTTCATGTGGAAAAAAACAAACTTGTCCAATCTGCTCCTAAAGATGTTTTATTCTTCCATTGAATCCACTTCATCCATAGATTTCTCTGGGACATTTGTAACTTCAAAGGACGTTTTCTCCAAATGCATTTTTGTCCGTCGAGACATAAAGATCAGCCTTAAAGTAGATCCTACACCAAACTGTACAATCTGGACTCAACAAGATTTAGATGAAATGAACAGAAGGATCTAATTCTAAAACTGATTTATTGAAGTTTTAATTCTAGGCGAAATTAATTTACAATTTTCAGAAATAAGAAATCCAAAATCCCCTCTGTACATTTTTATAACGAATATGTTACAAAATTAACCAAAACATTTAAACCTGGTTCTGTCCATTTTTCAGATTTAAATGTCCCAAATATGTGGATTTTTGGCCATTATTATTCATAAAATGCCTTATTTCTAAATGAAAACATAACATGATGAAAAACTTGTAATACATTGTTTTCTTACATTTATGTGACTAAACTACAGCAGAAGTTTAACATTGATATCTTTAAATTTTATACTTTTTCCTATTCACCTGCAGCGTCTCACCTTATTTCAAAAAAGAATAAACCATTTTTGGATCACCATCAATAACTCTCTAAATTTGCACATTGTCCCTATCTAGAAGCCTTTGGTCACATGTTTGAACCTTTTATTTGGCCAATAATGTTTTTAAAACCTCTGAAAATTTACACCTACGGTAACAGATTCATTTTTTTGTGCAGAAAAAGCTTGAGACAAAAAAGTAGAACCACCGAGAGCATCGTCCAGCCTCCAGTGTCTGTCGTTATCATTTCAAGTAAACAAACGTAAAGTTAAACCAGGGTTTTTTGTTTCTTTGTTTTAACAGCACTCTTTATTGACAGTGAGTTTTTGTTGAACCGGTTTTTACTTTGTGAACTGGTAACTCCTCTGTTTCATTCATTTAGTTTGAGTGAAAAGTGAAAAGCTGTTTTTGTTGAACCAACTTAATAAAACTGAATTGGTAACACTCAATTTGATCGTCGTTTATTTGTACGAAAATTATAATTCAGATCAATGTAATGTTTTTAATAGAGATTTAAGTGAATATCAGTTTTTTCCAAAGTAATTCTTTCCTAAAATGTTCCCGTTGTCCAACCTGAAAATATTAAGTTGCTCCAAAGTGTTTTTTGTTTGTTGCTTTTACAATAATGCGACCTACATTTTTAATTTAGAATGAACTAACATTTTAGGTTGTTCCAATGTTATTCTTGCAAGTTTATTTTCCAGTAGTTCAGCCTGAAAAGAGTCTATAATTCAACTCGGTTTTGATATTTGTGACCTTTCTAACCTGCCTTTGTACAGTTTCATCAACGGCTCAAACACTTTTTTCAGTGTAGCAGGATAAAGTTTGTTGGGTTATAATAATAATAATAAATAATAATAGTAATTAAAAAAAGAACTAAGAAAGTAAAAGAAATCTAACAAAATCATGTACAATACCAGTCAAGGCACAAACAAAGAATGACATTCAATGAAAAGTACACAAAATGAAAACTGCACAAGCTAAAAAATTGAAGTTGACAGTAAAATTTTCATTGATGAGATCTAGATTTTGCTGGTTTTAAGTGTTTGTGTTGGAAAAAAACAACACATTTGAATTTCCAGAGTAGAAAGGTCAGTTAGTTTGCTTTTCTATAACAAACGACGGACAAAATACAATTTTCTAGCCTTAAAATTGTAATTTAGCTTCAAAAGAATGTAATTTATGTTACAGTATCAAATATATCTCTAAATAAAGTGAAGCTGACTGTAAATGTTTCAATGATTGTCTGACATTTGATCTAAATTCTACTGGTTTTAAGTGTTTGTGTTGGAAAAAAGCAACACATTTGAATTTCCAGGGTAGAAAGGTCAGTTTGTTTGCTTTTCTATAACAAACAATGGACAAATTACAATTTTCTAGCCTTATAATTGTATTTGAGAATCTAATTTATGGAATAGTATCTAATATATCTCTAGATAAAATGAAAAATGATTGCTGGCTCAACATTTCTGTGAGTATTTTTCCAGTAAAAAACATAAATCTGGATTGTTCCTTCATCAAAAATGCAAAGAGTTTATCATAATTTCCTCAAACATAATGTAAAATACAATAATAAATGTGTTTAAAGCAGCTCTGATGTCACTCACATGTGTCTGAGGCTTTTACTGACACTAAATCATCTACATTTGTCATATTTTGTGATATTCTGAGGTTAAAGGGCCTCTGACAGGTTGAAATACACATCGAACTAAAATGCAGTTGAGATAAATGTATTCGAATTTCTACTAAAATCTTTACAAATTTGACCCCAGTTTAGCGGTTTTGTAAGTTTAAAATTTTACTTCCTGGTTGTAAAGTATGACATCAAACTAGGAAATTACCATAGCAACCACACTGTATACTGGACAAAACTCAGCTAAACTCAGAGATTTTGTTCATTTGACAAAGAGAAATACATGTGAGCGCCTTTTTTTTTGTTGAATTAATGTTTAAAGGGTCAAAAAAGTAGTTTATTTTGTGTAAATTATGCATGACCTTTGTCTCCCCAGTGTGACGTCATCAGTTTTTTTACTTCCTGTAATTGTCAACAGATTTTTCAACTTTTCTCCACAAATAGCGACTTGATTGGTGTAAAACTATCATTTATATTTATACGAGGTATTAATACACTGAAGAAAGTCAAAATTAGAAAATCATAAAAACCCGTCATACGCACTTTAATCCCAGTTTCTCACATTATGTTCCACTTCACTTTTTCCTCCATTCTGAATTCATCATGTTTTTGTTCACAAACTTTTAAAGGGTCTGTAGTATTTCCACATCCAAACAATCAGATCAACAGCAGACATTGCACAGTTCAGACGTTCAATGATCTCCAGTTGTGTTGGATTCCTTTTGCTGCTGTTATAACTTTTCTGCAAACCCTTTTTTCCTCCCAGAGTTCCTGTTCTTGTTCATCCGTCCTGCCTCTCTCTCTGGCTCGCTGCCCTGGTCCGTTGCTGCCGTTTCCTCTCGTGGGCGTTCCTCCCTGAGTTACTGACTAACGCCGGCCTCTGGTTTCCCTGCACCAGCGTTTTTTCAGCTCAACAGTCAAACTTTTACAACTTTCCTGCCGCTCGGGGCCGTGTGCACTCGGGCTCTGAGGAAATCCCGTGCCGCTTCAGCAAAACGCAGACTCAGAAGAACAAGAAGAAGAAGAAGTTTGACCGACAAGAGCTTGACTTTCTGACGCAAACAGAGGAGAAAATCTTGGCAAAATGATGGTAAGACGTGCACTTTTGAGTAACAGAACGGCTCTGGTCATGTGACTGTTGGGCGCAAAACAAGACAGAGATAACAGTGTCTTTTTAAGAAGGAATTCAGGCTTGGATCAAGTTTGGAGGCAGGTTTGTGCAAAATAATCATCATTCAGCACGAAACTACTTCAAGAGCCCATGACAGGTTTTCAGGATTTTCTCTTTTTGACTTTATTTATATTACCAGGGGGTACTTGGAA
The DNA here is from genome assembly GCA_019453435.1 of Rhinogobius similis. Taxonomy (NCBI): domain Eukaryota; kingdom Metazoa; phylum Chordata; class Actinopteri; order Gobiiformes; family Gobiidae; genus Rhinogobius; species Rhinogobius similis. Next base: position 2,735,880 of record CM033627.1, read on the forward strand.
TGGTTTCAGGTTTTAAAAGAAGATGAAATGTACTTTTATGTGAATTTAAAAGTGTTATTGGTTGTGTTTTATTAGTTGTAAACTTGTAAATCCAATAAAAATATATAGATCATAGTAATAATTGACAATAAGCGTCTACTAAACCCATTTATTTGCCTGAAACTCAAGTTAAGGGGTACTCTGAGTGTGAGACAAAGCTTAGGGGGCACTCGAGACAAAAAAGGTTGGGAAACACTGCATTAATGCCTGTTGTAGATATAAATGTGATCTTTACACAGCGGTGGATGAAGAACACGGTTTTGTTGCTGAAGTGAAATTACACACACAGCAGCAAAAAACACTCAAAAGTAAAAGTATCACGTTTTAAAATCTTCTAATGAAGTACTTTAAAGGGCCTCTGACAGCTTGGACTGTAATGCAGTTTAGATAAATATATTTCAAAATTTGGTAAAAATGTTTTACAAATTCATTCCGGTTTAGCAATTTTTTAGGTTTTTCTTTTACTTCCTGGTTGTAAATGATGACGTCGCACCAGGAAATGACCAAGAAACGACAATGTACAAACGACACAGGGCCAAATTCATCTAATGTCACGGATTTAAAAACATTTTTACAAACAATGAACACCGTTTTTTTGAATTAATGTTTAAAAGTTCCAAAAAAGTAGTTTATTTTGTGTAAATTATGCGTATCCATCAGTTTGTTTACTTCCTGTAACTTTCCACAGATTTTTCAACTTTTCTCCACAAACAGCGACCTGATTGGTGTAAAACTATAATTTATATTTACAGCAGGTTTTAACACACTGAAGAAAGTCAAAATTAGACAATCATAAAAACCTGTCACGCGCACTTTAAGAGTAAAAAGTAAAAGTAATTCTTTTTGGTTTGGAGAACTGTTAAAGCATCAGATTTTCAATTTTCAATTGATTTATTCTGTTGAGTTTTGGTCGTTATAGGCAACTTTCCAGGTAATTTTTCTCTGTTTAGACAGTTTTGTTTGCTCAAAGGGAACAAGGAAAAAAAATACCATAAATGTACTAAAAACCCCTTAACACCTTAAGAAAATTCACTTTTACTTTTCAGTGCAGTTCAATAATGCAGTGGAGCAGAAAGTACAGACAAACGCTCTGGAATGTAGTGAAGCAAAAGTATCTATTGTAAAATGTACTTAAGTAAAGTACAGATACCTAAAACATTTACTTAAGTACAGCACTTTTACTCTTGTACTTTGTTACTTTCCATCACTGGTTTTTACACGGATCAAGACGCCGTTTGTGGAGAAAAGTTGAAAAATCTGTGGAAAGTTACTGGAAGTAAACAAACTGATGACGTCACACTGAGGAGACAAAGGTTATCTACATTTTATACATTCATTCTACAAAAAAAAAAAGGTGTTACTGTGTTTTTGTCAGTAGTGTTTTTGTAAAATGAGAAAATTCTGTGACATTAGAGGAGTTTTGGCCCCGTGTACAGGATGTTTCTTGGTCATTTCCCAGTGCGATGTCATCATTTACAACCAGGAAGTAAAATTAAAACCAAAAAATGCCAAACAAAAAACCAAAATCTGAAATATATTTGTCTTGCATTTTTATCAAATGAGTAATCCAACCTGCCAGAGGCATTTTAAAGATCAACTTAAAAAAAAAAAAAAAAATTTTAATTAATTAATTAAAAAAAAATTATATATATATATAAAACAACAAAACACCATGTCACGCCCCTGAAACAACCGACAATGTGTTTGAGGGAAACGCCCTTATAATGTGATAAGGCTGGCAGTAGCTCAGTTGGCAAAGAGATTGTCTGGCGGTTCGAATCCCGCTCCTGACATAAACATCCTGGGTTGAGCGGTCAGATCCACTGACCCACAGGTTGGCGGTGCAATTGCTCCCGCAGGTGAATACTGCCATCACTTAACCCACCTCGCCCCCAGTGTCTGTGTACTCTGGTGTGTGAATGTGTGAGTGAATGGGTGAATGATTCCTTGATGTAAAGCGCTTTGAGTGCCTCGAAGGTGGAAAAGCGCTAAATAAATATGTGACCATTTTAATGGCCTGTAACGGAATAATTTTGACCAATTTTTTGTAATTGTAATCTTTTTGTTGTTGGATTAATCGACCCATTTTTATTATCAGATTTATTATTTTATTTAGATTATATGAGACAACAGCAGAAAGAGAAGGAGTTGAGTGTGAGTTGAACATTTGGGAGTGAATCATGTTTTCTGACTCATAAATACACTTTTTATCAGTGCTTTTCTGTAAATAAAATGTTTAGGAGTTGCACATCTTCATTCATAAAATATCAGGACAGATTTACTCAACTGTTTATTCGCTTCAACACACAAGTAAAGGCTAACACTGTCCTGACATCTTTTTAAATGGAGATGTGCAACCCCTAAACATTTAAAATAATCATCATTTTTGGATTTTGCACGGGTCGTACAACATTTGACATGGACACTTTTCTGTATAAATAGTTGTTTTTGCATGAACTCCTGTGCAGTTTTGGTCAGTTACATATGTTTATTTTAAGGACACATGTTCTGCTGCGGTGACATTTTTTAGCTTTAAACCCTGTTCTAACAATGTTCTTAATCAAAAACACACCTGGAGTAGCATTCAGTTGCATTCACGCTGTTTTGAGGAATGTTTTTCAGAAAATCCTCCTCCTCTGAGCATCAAACACACTTCCTGCTGAACTCCTTGGTCTGAGATATATTTTCGAATCATCCACGTCACTTATCTGTGAATCTTCTGTGGTTTAAGTCCTTAAATCATCGCTAAACTCGTTCTGAGCATTTCTTCCATCTTATTCACCTTATTCTGCCCCGCCCACCTTTGCCGTTTTTTGCCACAGATTCACACTTTTGTTGTAAACACACTTCCGTTTGACGAGAACTCCGTTAAAGCTAATGACGAACGAGGGAAAAGTCTCACCGCTAAAATGTTACATAAAGTAGATTGATTTGTGTAAAATGTTTAATGAACACGAGCAACAACAAGTCATTTCCTGAGGCGTGAAAACGGCTTTGTAGTCCATGTAGAACTTATTTTCTGTTGAGCTCGTCTGCTCCGTGTAAACTACAACGGAAACAAGACGGCGGCGCGTACGGCAACTTCAGGAATAAGGTGAATAACATGATCACTGCTGCTGCTAGCTTGATAATTGCCTGTAGCATTCTCGTCAAGAGCTAATGTTGTTAAGCACTTGGCGCCATCTACTGGCTGGATGTACTCACGCCTAGTGTACACTGAGTCCAGTCCGGTCGCAGTCCGGGACCCGCGCGGGTCTCTTGCAGATTGCCTGTTCACAGTCCGTTTATGACGAAAGTCACGTAGATTCACGTGGTTTCGCGCAAGAGCACTCGTCAAATGACATGAAAGCCGCACCATACCGCTGCGGCGTCCGGCAAAAATAGACTTCTTGCGGATTCTTTCCGCAGACCCACGCGGCTGCCGGACCCGCGGCCGCAGAGCTCCGAGGTCGGTGTGACAGCAAGCATTGATTTTAAGCACTTTCTAAGTCTTGCGGGACCCGCACAGGACCCGAACTGGAGCCGGACCAGAGTCAGTGTGCATCAGGCGTTAGTGTCTTTCTAGACCGCTGAGAAAAGCTTTAATTATTCCATAATAAACTCTTCTTCAAAACATGATGAGATGGTAAATTAAAGGTACTAAAGAGCATGTTTAAAGGCTAGAAACAATACAAAAAATGCATAATATTTTTCCTTTAATAGTTTTTGTAACATGTTCATTTTAATTAAGAAATACTAATACTTTGGGTGTATTTTTTTCCAGGAGGAAGTGAAGGAGGGTTCAGTCCTGAGCGTCCGCGCTGACGGCATCAAAGTGACGGAGGTGGTGAAGGACGGAGACAGCCTCACCTTCATCATCATCTCACAAAAGGTGGGTCAGAATGAAACGCACACAACAACAACTAGTGACCATTTTAAAAACAAGGGCCAAAATCCATGTACATTACACAATATTTATGATTTGACAAATAATAATACCTGCTAACAGCTTTAACTGTTTAAACTGTCAAATAATTGTATCAGTTGCGTGTGAATTGTCTCTGTATTTCAATGGTTTGTCTCTTTTTGATGACATCACATAGGGCTTCCGTTTTAGAACTTGGCACAACTTCCTGTCATTTTGAGCTTCAAAATTTCTTCACAAACTTTAACTTCACAAATGATAAATATTTTACCACAGGTGCCCTCCCACTAAACTGGCTCAGGCCATAAAGATATGTGTACCACTCTGTATTAGTTTTACACATTATCAATCTGGACCAGTGGGCGAGGCTACCGCGCTCAAATTGAGCCGCCGACTGTCGGCTGCCATGTTTGCAATCTGCTGCTGACCACTAGGGGCCGCTGCGGAAGTAGAATTATTCAATGCAAGTCAATGGGGAGTTAGACGTTTCAAAACCTACTTTAGAGCCTGGCTCAAAATACGGCTTTGGTCTCAAACGTTAGCTTACGGCTCTGTGACGTTAGCTTACGGCTCTGTGACAACGCTGAGGGGGGTGAATTTTTTTGAACCAGATGTGATTTTCCATGCATATCTAATGAAGAAGGCGGGCTTTACGCGCCGGAAATGTCAGGGCGCAGCCATTCACCTACGAGTGGGCGGTAACCATAGAGGCAACGACGGCAGTACGTCAGCAAAAGGCCGCCCCAAAGTCGCCCTCCCCGCCTCCCCACCGAGGGGGGAGTGGTGGGGGCTAACCCGCGGCCATTTTGAATTCTCCATGACTGAGCCGCATTATCATGAATGGGGCGGAGCGACAACCGTCTGTCCACTATTTTTATGTCTATGATCTGGACAGAACAAGCCGAGAAATCAATAAATCCATTTGAGAGAAAAGCACAGACTTCTTCCTCGTCCTCGAATGCACAAAACACTTCTATGGCACGATTTTAAATGCAAAATAGTCCATAAATGTGTTAAAAAGGCCCAAGTACGTCCGTCGCATAGAACTATAATAAAACCTGGAAGATGAATCCAAAATGGCGCCCTGTTTATCCCTATAGAGTGAGCGCATTGGCGCATGACCCCAAAAAAGTTTCTTACTTCAGCATTTACTTCCTGATACGGAGGCGGCCATCTTTGCTTTAGGTGCGCCACGTGACCACAATCCCCCATGATGCTTTGAGAGACGTGAACGACCAGCAGCTGCAAGTTTTTGTGTTAGCGTTAGCTTGTGTGATTGTAATTGTGTTCTTCATGTTAGACACACGTGAAGCGTCTGAAATGAAATAAAATACAACTTACAGGTGTCTCTAGTCGAGCCTTTCCCACGAGCTTCTGTTTGTATCGTCCGACGCTCGTTCACGTGACTCACACATGTTTATGTGACGTCACTTCATATAAAAACGGTAATTTCGGTGATTTTAGAAACGGTAGAAAAGAACATTTCCTTCTATTTAATTTAAATACCGATAATAATTCAGTACTGTCTGCAATTATAATGTGCAATGATAGAAAAAGGCTGGTTCCAAGAGGCTGCAGTACCTCGCACGGCCACTAATCAATCTGGGACCACAGACAGAGGGGACGGGCCTTATCCAGTTCTTTTAATACATCCATGGGCCGTCGGTGCCGCCATGTTTGTCTTTTTGATTTTCACTCAAACCACAAAGCTGCGCTGTGATTGGTCCAGCACACAGCGGCTCAAACCCAACGGCGAGAGAGCGTCCAGATGGATTCTCAAGAGTTTGTAAATTCACAAATATCACAAGAATTCATGTGGCAGGGCCTGGTTACCACACTGCAAAAATGAATCTCTAGCTGAGTTAAAATGTCTTGATTTGAGGATATTAATCTGAATTTCAGACGTTTTGACTCGTTAAGATCAGTGGAGACGATTTATTTGATGGAACTAGATTATTTTACTTGTTTCAAACCGTTTGTGACTTGTTTCAATACATTATTTCTTATTTCAATCCAAATTATCTGTCACTGGGTTAAAATCATTTTACTTACCCCAATGACAAATGTATTTTCTTATTTTTAGCAAAATTATCGCAGGATTAGTCAGAAATACCTTGAAACCAGTGAAATCTTCCGCATCACATCAACAATTAAATCTCATCGAGTCAAAACTTCTCAAATCCAGATAAAAATGATCAATTCAAGCCGTTTTAAACTTGGATAGATTTACATTTTTTCTGTGCATCCCGCCAAACTAAGTCAGAATTAGAAAAACACAAGCACCTTCATATAGACTTTAAATACAATCATGTTCACTGCGTTTTAGAGACATGTGTCAGATGCACTTTGAGGCCCCGGAATGACAAACATCCCACAATCAAAAAGAGGAGCGGCACCAAACTATGTCAGAAATGTCTGGAGCTCCTGCACAAACACAGACGAGCGTTAGTCTTTCATGTAGCGGGACACAAAGCCAGATTCTGACCGATGTGTGTGTCTGCAGCTCTCGGGGACCGGAGAGTACCACGTGGCTCGCACCTACGACGACTTCGACTGGCTCCAGCAGCATCTGTTCTCTCAGGAGGAAGTGCCCGGGATCCAGGGGGTCATCGTGAGTACAGCCGTGGGAGGAACTATGATGCACAGTGTGTCGCAAAAGGATCGACAGACGCAATCAAAGTCCTCCGTCTGACTGAAAATGTACAGTTTTTAAGCGGAAAACGTTGAAAAAAAGGCAGAGCTTACGAATGATTTCTCGTCATTCCGTCTGGATTAGTCTTGATTTAGTCTTGTTTTGTTTCTCTGTTAAAGGGCCCATGACAGGTTGAAATACACAATTATCTAAAATGCAGTTAAGATAAATGTATTCAAATTTCTACTAAAATATTTACAAATTTAACTCCAGTTTAGCTATATTTTAGGTTTTAAATTTTACTTCCTGGTTGTAAAGTATGACATCACACTAGGAAATTACCATAGCAACCACACTGTACATTGACCAAAACTCATCTAATGTCACAGATTTTGTTCATTTGACAAAGAAAAACACATGTGACACCTTTATTTTGTTGAATTAATGTTTAAAGGGTCAAAAAAGTAGTTTATTTTGTGTAAATTATGCATAACCTTTGTCTCCCCAGTGTGATGTCATCAGTTTGTTTACTTCCTGTAATTGTCAACAGATTTTTCAACTTTTGTCCACAAATAGCAACTTGATTGGTGTGAAACTATAATTTGTATTTGCAAGAGGTATTAATACACTGAATAAAGTCAAAATTAGAAAATCATAAAAACCTGTCATACGCACTTTAAAGGGCATGTGACAGGTTCGACGACACATTTCATGAAAATGTAGAGAACGTGATTATATTTAAGATTTTACCTAACATTTTGCCCATTTGTCCCCAGTTTGTCAGTTTTTCTACAGTTAATAATATCACTTCCTGGTTTGACATGCTAGAGGTAATTCCATAACTGTTACCTAGCAACCAGACCGTAAACAAGGGCCAAAATCCATATAAATGACACACTAGTTAGGAATTGAAATAACACCTTAATTTTGTTGAATGATGGTTTAAACTGTCAGAAAAATGTGTCCGTTGCTGTAACGTGTCCCTGTGTTTTCAAAGGTACGTCGCCTATTGATGACATCACAGAGAGATTCTGTTTTATTCTGTTGTTTTGCCAAGACCTGGTTAGCTGTACCTGACCCTATGTCCTTAAGTTAGCCAAATTAACTGTTCCTAAACCGAATCCTAACCCAACTTTAAAAATAGATTGTAAAAATTAAACATTCGCTACTACTACTACTTCCTGTAATTTTAACCTTTTATTTAAAAAAAATTCTTCACAAACTGTTACACAAATGTAAAACTATGATAAATATTTACCACAGCTGCCCTCCCACCAAAGTATGTCATAACTAGAAAATTTAAATAGACTTTAAGCATGAATAAAGGTGTTATGTGTGTTTTAATATGACTGAAAATATTTTGTCCAAAAGTATATTCAATATTGCAATAATCTAATCAGGTAATAAATATCGCAGGACTTTTACTGCTATGACGCATGTCACAATAATTTCCATTCTTGTGCAGCCTTCGAAGTCAACTCAACTTAAACCATCTAAACCAGGGCCAAACTAAATTAAACAAGTCTGCAACAGGCCCTTTAAAATGTGACGTCATAATAATTCCAGACTGGAGGCGACTGGAGGCAAAATTAAGTTGACTGTAAAATATTCAACGATTCTCTCACATTAGATCTAAATTCTACTGGTTTTAAGAGTTTGTGTTGGAAAAAAGCAACATATTTGAATTTCCAGAGTAGAAAGGTCAGTTAGTTTGCTTTTCTTTAACAAACGATGGACAAAATACAATGTTCTAGCCTTAAAATTGTATTTTAGCTTCAGAAGAATGTAATTTATGGAATAGTATCTAATATATCTCTAGATAAAATGAAAAATGATTGTGGGCTCAACATTTCTGTGAGTATTTTTCCAGTAAAACCCATAAATCTGGATTGTTCCTTCATCAAAAATGCAAAGAGTTGATCATAATTTCCTAAAACACAATGTAAAGTACAATAATAAATGTGTTTAAAGCAGCTCTGATGTCACTCACATGTGTCTGAGGCTTTTACTGACACTAAATCATCTACATTTTTCATATTCTGAGATATTCTGAGGTTAATCCCAGTTTCTCCAGTGAAATTTGCCTCCATTCTGAATTTAGAATGTTTTTGTTTACAAACATTTAAAGGGTCTACAGGACAACGCCAAAACTAAACTAGGACTAACCTAAAGGAGAAAAAATATGTAACATTAAAAGTAAATAAGAATGAAACGGGTGAATGTGTCCGGGTCTTTTCTAATGTTTTTTCTACCTACATAACAAAAACATAACAGTACAATAACGAGAATCTGTTTTTTCTTCTAGTTTCCTCCACTTCCAGCCAAAGCTCAGGTGAACGCTTCGGCCAAAGTGGTGAAGCAGCTCGGTAGGTCCTTTTAAAGCTCTCACTGTGAACACACGTTGTAAATGCCGTGGATGGTGATGGATCTGTGCGGGGCAGGGATTCTGGCTCTGGGAGACTGGACGGTCTACGGCGCGGCGCTGGAGCGGTTTCTCCAGCAGGTGGCGTCCCACAGCGTCCTGTGCAAAAACAAGGCGGTGGAGGACTTCCTCACCAGCTCAGAGGTGAACACTCACTTTGAAGGACACGTGTTACGCTACAGTGACATGTTAGAGCTTTTCCCACTGGTGGAAAGTACAAAAGTCAAAGTACTGTACTCAAGAAAATTCTAGGTATCTGTACTTTACTTAAGTCGTTTTCACAGTGGATACTTTTTATTTTTACTTCACTTCATTTGGGACCAAGTATCTGTACTTTTTACTCCACTACATTTCTTTAACTGAACTGAAAAGTAGAAAGTACTTTTCATTTTGTTATTTTTAGCTTCTGCCTGAAGGTCTTCGTCTTCGTCTTTGTCTTATCGTTGCTTATCCGGAGCCGGGTCGGGGGGCGGCAGTCTAAGTAGGGACTCCCAGACTTCCCTCACCCCAGACACTTCCTCCAGGGGGATCCAGTGGTGTTCCCAGGCCACAGAGCGTCCCTCCAGCGTGTCCCGGGTCTGCCCCGGGGCCTCCTCCTGGTGGGACATGCCCAGAACACCTCCCGAGGGAGGCGTCCAGGAGGCTCCAGAGCAGAGGCCTGAGCCTCAGCTGCTCCTCTGGACGTGGAGGAGCAGCGGCTCTACTCCGAGCTCCTTCCGTGTGACTGAGCTCCTCACCCTATCTCTAAGGGAGCGCCCAGCCACCCGGCGGAGGAAGCTCATTTCGACCGCTTGTATCCGCGATCCTGTCCTTTCGGTCATTACCCAAAGCTCATGACCATAGGTGAGGGTCGGAACGTAGATTGAGGTAAATCGAGCGCTTCGTCTTTCGACTCAGCTCTCTCTTCACCACAACGGTCCGATACAGCGCCCGCATCACTGCAGACGCTGCACCGATCCGCCTGTCAATCTCACGCTCCATCCTTCCCTCACTCGTGAACAAGACCCCGAGATACTTAAACTCCTCCACTTGAGGCAAGGACTCTCCACCCACCCGGAGAGGGCAAACCACCTTTTTCCGGTCGAGAACCATGGCCTCGGATTTGGAGGAGCTGATCCAAACGGTCCCAGCTGCTTCACACTCCCAGAGCTGCAGGTCCTGGTTTGAAGAAGCCATCAGGACGACATCTGCAAACAGCAGAGATGATCCTGTGGTTCCCAAACCAGACGCCCTCCACGCCCTGACTGCGCCTAGAAATTCTGTCCATAAAAATCATGAACAGAACCGGTGACAAAGGGCAGCCCCAGTGGAGTCCAACATGCACTGGGAACAGGTCTGACTTACTGCCGGCGATGCGAACACAGCTCCCGCTCCGGTGTCCGGGACTGGACGGCCCTTAGCAAAGGGCCCCGGACCCCATACTCCCCAAGCACTCCCCACAAGGCGCCCCGGGGCACTCGGTCGAATGCCTTCTCCAGATCCACAAAGCACATGTGGACTGGTTGGGCAAACTCCCATGAACCCTCGAGCACCCGATGGAGAGTCTAGAGCTGGTCCAGTGTTCCACGACCAGGACCACAGGCTCCTCCTGAATCCGAGGTTCGACTATCGGTCGGATTCTCCTCTCCAGTCCCTGGAATAGACCTTACCGGGGAGGCTGAGGAGTGTGATCCCCCTGCGGTTGGAACACACCCTCCGGTCCCCCTTCTTATACAGAGGGACCACCACCCCGGTCTGCCAGTCCAGAGGTACCGTCCCAGACCGCCACGCCATGTTGCCTAAAGGTTTTAAGTTCAAACTCAACAACAAGCAAACAAAAATATGCACAGAAAATTAAATAAATTAATTCAGATAGACCTTTGTTGACCAAAATAAAGCACAATTCTTTACCAAAATTACGACATTTAATACGTAAAACTGGTCTTATAATCTGCATGAAATACTTTCAAACAGTTATTTCAACACGTTTATATTAGTATCACAGTAAAAATAAACTGCTATAAATGTGTCTTTTTCTCAGCTAAACCCCCAGTAAAACATGTAGATATATTGACACATCCATGGACAGTTTTACAGTTAACTGATTGTGGACTTTGTATTTGACGCTCAGAGTGTTGATGGGTTTCCTGTGTGTCTCTGGAGCAGTAACGAGCTCTTGCAGTCGAGCAGCACACTGTGGAGCGGGTGACGGTTCTACTCTGGTGTTGCTTGATGGAATTTGTTGGTGTCTATAACTTTCTTTTACCGCAACCCACACTGACCACATGAGAAGTGGAACTACAGCTTGGGTTCCCTTTTGTTCCTTGTACTGTGCTTTTTGCTCTTTTGTTGAGTTTTTAAACATTATTAACGTAACAGATCACATAAAACAGCAACTAAAAGTCCATTTTAAGGCAAAACTCATTTTTTGGTCAGTTTGCTCTCTCGACATATCGACTTTCATGAAACAACAAACGTGTCCAATCTGCTCCTAAAGATGTTTTATTCTTCCATTGAATCCACTTCATCCATAGATTTCTCTGGGACGTTGTAACTTCAAAGGCCGTTTTCTTAAAATGCATTTTTCTCCCTCAAGACATAAAGATCAGCCTTAAAGTAGATCCTACACCAAACTGTACAATCTGGACTCAACAGGATTTAGACAAAACGTACAGAAGGATTTTTTAATATCTAAATTTTAAGTTTAAAAAAAAATTTGGCCAAATTCAAATTTTCAAAATTATTGCCAACTGTACATTCTGTATATAGTCTCAGTCTATCTTAGTCTATTTTATTCTTAATTTTATGCATGCCTCTTTTATATATTTTTTATATTTTATTCATTGTTTTATGTTGCACCTTACGCCAAAGCAAGTTCCTGTGTTTGTGAATTTCACTGACAATGGCAATAAACCGATTCTGATTCTGATTCTGATTTTCAGTCACATCTAGTTCACTTAAAAACTGAATGAGAAATCCCAAATCCCCTGTTAATTCTTCTGTAATGAATATATTACAAAATGAACCAAGAAATTTAAACCTGGTTCTGTCCATTTTTCAGATTTAAGTGTCCCAAATATGTATATTTTGGCTTTTTTTTATTTTATTTTTACATAAAATGCCTTATTTCTACATGAAAACATGTTATGATGAAAAAATTGTAATACATTTTTTCTTACATTGATGTGAGTAAACTACAGGAGAAGTTTACAATTGATATCTTTAAATTTAAGACTTTTTCCTATTCACCTGTAGCGTCTCACGTCAAATTATATGACAAATATTATGCCTGATTTGGATTGTTGTAAAAATAACTAAACAAGAAATATGTATTGTGTGTGTTTTAGCCCCCGGGTCGACAGAAGTCCAGGAAGAACATTTTCAACCGTCTGAGCCAAGCCGTGGAGGAGATGAGGAAAGAGGGACACAAAGTGAGCGCGTGCAGTCCACGTTACAACAACTGATCAAACTGAATGACTATTGAAGGAAATTATGACTAAATTATAACAGATTATTATTATCTCGACTATTCACCTTATTCCTGAAGTTGCCGTACACGCCGCCATTTTGTTTCCGTTGTAGTTCACATGGAGCAGACGAGCTCAACAGAAAATAAGTTCTACATGGACTAAAAAGACGTTTTCAGACTGACCAGGAAATCGTTGTGTTGTGACTTGTTGTTGCATTTTTGCCACTTTATTCTGTTTTTTTCCATGTTTTTGTCACTTTCCATCGCATTTTTGTCACATTTGTGTCTACTCGACTAAAAAGACGTTTTCAGACTGACCAGGAAATCGTTGCGTTGTTGACTTGTTGTTGCTCGTGTTCATTAAACATTTTACACAAATCAATCTACTTTATGTAACATTTTAGCGTCAGACTTTTCCCTCGTTCGTCACTAACTTTAACAGAGTTCTCGTCAAACGAAAGTGCGTTTACAACAAAAGTGCAAAAAACTGCAAAAGTGGGCGGGGCAGAATAAGGTCAATATACTGACTTGTAGAAAAAAACATGCATTGCAACAAATAAACAACATTTTAACATTTATGCACTTCGTTGGTATCTTTAAAGAGTCATAAAAGAGTCATAAATGTCACTTATTCCACTCTCTAAAGCTCAAATATCACAGAATAATAAACATTTCCCACGATAGCAAAGAAAATGTACCACAATAAAAACTGAAGCCCAAAAAGTATCGTTCTTTCCATCATAAATTGAAGTCGATGTAGTAATTATAGTGACAGGACTAATGCCAACAATACGATTGACATTTATCAGTAAAACACAGTGAACGTCCTGATTTTGAAGCATGTTTTGTGTCCAGGACGTGGATGATTTCTTCCAAAACGAGCGCGACTTGAACCACTCTTTGACCAACTGCACTAAACTGGCAGCAGAGGTGAGTCGCCCAGGATTTCTGCAGTATATTTGTGTTCATACGTACGTTTTGAGTCGATATTGTTGCACATTTCAAAACAAAGGGACTAAATGTTTACCACATCCAACGTACTTAAAGGGCCCATGACGGGTTGGACTACTCATGTGGCTAAAATGCAGTTCAGATAAATATATTTCAAAGTTTGTTCAAATACTTTACAAATTTTATCCCAGTTTAGCAATTTTTTAGGTTTTAATTTCACTTCCTGGTTGTAAATGATGACATCACACTAGGAAATTACCAAGCGACCATCCTGTACATTGGGCAAAAAACTCATCTAATGTCAGATTTTTTTTTTTAATTTCAGATAAAAATACATGTGAACACCTTTATTTTGTGGAAATGATGTTTAAAGGATCAAAAAAGTATTTTCTTTTGTGTAAATTATGCTTAACCTTTGTCTCCCCAGTGTGATGTCATCAATTTGTTTACCTCCTGTAACTTTCAACAGATTTTCTAATTTTTCTCCACAAACAGCTGCTCAATTTGTGTAAAACTATAATTTATATTTACAACAGGTATTAATACACTGAATAAAGTCAAAATTAGAAAATGATCAAAACCTGTGATACGCACTTTAAAAACAAGAAAAACACACTTCGCTACTGATTATGACAACACACTGATGCTACACTGGAGAAAAATGACCATCAGAAATAAGATAAATGAATAATCTGATACTTCTCCAGTGTAAGTTGAGTAGATTTGAGGATCCAACCCACTACAATGAACACAAGTTGAATAATTAGCATAATAATAATCCTTTATTTGTGCTCATTTTGTCATTTTAACAGACTTTTAACTGTAGGGTGCGTTATTTAAATGTAATGTTGGAGTTTTTCGATCTTTTTTTCAGTCGCGGCACACTTTCTTTGGCACACAGTCTACTAAAACCAGGGGTAAATGAATATGAAATGTACTTTTATCTAAATTAAAAATCAAATCAAATCAAATCAATTTATTTTTAGAATGCCCAAAATCACAACAACAGTTGCCTCGATGGGCCACAGGTAAAAGCAGTTCAGATAACTGTCCCAGAATGCCCCTGTCCTTTGACCCTCCTTCGCGGCGAGGAAAAAACTACAAAAAACCCCATGGGAAAAAGTAGAAACCTCGGGGAGAACCACAGTGAAGGAGAGATCCTACTCCCACGGACGGACAGGCTGCAGATGAACTAGGACTGACATCCACTTGGACTGTGGAGCCAGAACCACTCAAGAGGGAGGAGGCTTTAAAGAGTTCCTCCAGGAGGACGAGGAGCAGTCCACCAGTGTAGAGAGATCCTCCAGCAGGAGATGAGGAACAGTTCATCTAAAGTAGAAGGAGTTCGTCCAGGCAGACGAGGTGTGGCTAATCCAGCTGTCCAGGCGGGTGGCGCATAGATCGTCCAGACAGGTGGGGGTGGGGGGGTCGTCACTGGAGCAGCCGCCGCAGTGTCTGAAACAGTCTCCACTCCCCGGGGGAAGTGGAGAGAAAGAGAAACATGTGAACAGCAATGAACAGACTACAGTTGAAGTAATATTAAATATTGTTGATAGATAAAGTAGGAAGAACCAGAGGATAGTGTTCAAGCTGCCATACTTCCCCCAGCAGAATTGCTCCAAGGGCAGCGTAGCTAAAACTGTAGGTTTTATTTCTGTTCCTAACTGGCCTGACCATAAGCTATTTCAAAGAGGAACGTTTTGAGCCTGGTCTTAAATGTAGAGACTGTGTCGGCCTCTTTTACATGAACAGGGAGCTGGTTCCATAACACAGGAGCTTGGTAGCTAAATGCTCGACCTCCTACTGTGCTTTTAGAGACTCTGGGGACTAACAATAGTCCAGCATTTTGAGAACGAAGAGCTCTGTTTGGATGGTACGCTACTATTGCATCTTTGAGGTAGGATGGGGCCATATTGTTTAAAGCTTTATAAGTCAGGAGGAGGATTTTAAATTTGATTCTAAACTCAACAGGAAGCCAGTGAAGAGACTCCAACACTGGTGAAATATGATCTCTTTTTCTAGTACCTGTTAATAATCTTGCTGCTGCATTTTGAACCAGTTGAAAGCTTCTTATAGAGCTTTTAGGACACGCTGTAAGCAGGGCGTTACAATAGTCTAATCTGGATGTGACAAATGCATGGATGAGTTTTTCGGCATCATCTCTGGGCAGGATTTTTCTAATTTTGGCTATGTTACGCCAGATGAAAGTAGGCTGTTTTACAGGCTTGATTTATATGTGCTTTGAACGAGAGATCTTGGTCAAATAGGACCCCAAGGTTTCTTACAGTAGAGCTGGGGGCTACAGTGATATTGTCCAGAGAAACTATCTGGTCAGATAAGGAGACTCGCAGGTGCTTAGGGCCCAGCAGAATGACCTCGGTTTTTTCAGGGTTAAGGAGCAGATAATTAAGAGTCATCCAAGTTTTTATGTCTTTCACGTAGGCACTAAGTCTGTCTACTTGATGGGTCTGATCAGGTTTCATTGATAAATACAGCTGAGTGTCATCTGCATAGCAGTGGAAGTTAATGCCATGCTTTCTGATGATCATACCTAAGGGCAGCATATAAAGTGTGAACAGAACTGAACCCTGCGGCACACCGTAGGTTACTTTAGAACATGGGGAAGATCTCTGGTTTACATTAACAAACTGGTACCTATCAGATAGATAGGATTTAAACCAGCTAAGGGCGGTTCCACTGACACCTACATCACATTCTAACCTCTGCAGTAGAATGTTGTGGTCGATGGTATCAAACGCTGCGCTGAGGTCCAACAGAACCAGGATTGAGACCTGTCCATCATCAGCAGCTAATAACAGATCATTTGTGACTTTAACTAGTGCAGTTTCAGTGCTGTGGTACGCACGGAACCCTGACTGAAAAACTTCAAATAAATTATTGTCCTGCAGGTGGCGACAAAGCTGTTTAATCACAATTCTTTCAAGGATTTTAGAGACAAAGGGCAGATTAGAAATAGGTCTATAGTTTGCCAGTATGTCGGGTCTAGATTAGGCTTTTTCAAAAGTGGTTTAACCACTGCATATTTGAAGGACTGAGGGACATAACCGCTTTCTAGTGAAGTATTTATTATATTAAGAATGGGATTTATAATTAGGGGAGAATTTCTTTGAGGAGTCTACTTGGGATTGGGTCTAAAATACAAGTTGATGTTTTGGAGGACATAATGACTGAAGTTATCTCTGCCTGATCAACAGCAGTGAACCTATCTAGTATTACTGAAGGATTTGTATGGGACACTAGCTTTGCAGTCTGGGCTTGCTCAGTACTGATAGTGGGAGTAATTGCATTTAGTTTATCTCTAATAGTTGTGATTTTGCTGTTAAAGAATAGAAGGAAGTCATTGCAGCTTAGAGTAACTGGTATTGAGGGTTCTACTGCGCTGTGACAGTTTGTCAGCCTGGCTACAGTGCTGAAGAGAAATCTAGAGTTATTTTTATTTACTTCTATTAAATTTGAATAATATCTGGTTTGAGCCTTACGCAGAGCCTGCTTATAAGACAGAAGGCAAGTTTTCCATTCTTTTAGGGATTCTTCTGTGTGGGAGCGGCGTAAGGATCTCTCTAGTTTTCTTACCCTTTGTTTGTGAGAACGTAGTTCTTCATTGTACCAGGGGGAGGCTCGTTTTGGCCTGATTACTTTCTGTTTAAGTGGAGCTGCAACATCAAGAGCAGCTTTTAGAGAGTTGACCATTGAGTCAACAGAGTTATCAATAGCACTGGGACTGGCGCTGTTAACGACAGGATCACATGACATAATATTAAATATTGGTTCTATTATTTCTCTGAACTTTAAAATAGATTTTTCAGATATTGTCCTTTTCATTATAGTTTTAGTCTGAGGAGCTGAATAGTCCTTAAGAATAAACTGAAAGGTAATTAGGAAGTGATCTGACATTATTGCGTTTTGGGGGAAGACATTTAGGTCACTAATCTCTATTCCATAAGTTAGAACCAGGTCCAGAGTGTGCTGGTGACTGTGGGTTGGTTCATTTACATTTTGAGTGAAACCAATGCTGTCTAATAAAGCGCTAAAGGCATTACTGAGGCAATTATTTTCATTCACATGAATGTTGAAATCCCCAACCACCACGATATTTTCCCAGTCTAATACTAAATTTGATAGGAAGTCAAAGAATTCTGTTAAGAACAATGAATAAGGACCAGGAGGTCGATAGATTATTATGAACAGAACAGCTTTTTGGTTTCTCCAGTTTGGGCAGGTGATTGATAGAATAAGGCTTTCAAATGAGGAAGACTCATTATTAGTTTTGTTAATTTTAGGACTCAGGAGTAAACTAGAATGTGAAATTACTGCCACCCCACCTCCCCGGCCTGAGCTCCTGGCAGCTTGAAAGTTAACATGACTCTGTGGGGTGGCCTCATTTAATCTGACATAATCATCTTGTTGAAGCCAAGTTTCAGTTAAAGCTAAAAGATCAATATTATAATCGTTAATTAATTCATTAACTAAAAGTGATTTGGAGGAAATTGACCTAATGTTTAGCAATCCACATTTTACATGCTTATTTATTAGTTTATTTGTATCATGTGTAGGGATTATTTGTATTAAGTTATTTGGTCTGACACCTAAATTATCTGTATTTGGATCAGACTTATTGGCGTTATTTACACGAGGGACACGCACGCAAATTAAAAAGTCATATTAGTTGTAAATTTAGCATCTTTTTGGAGTATCTTGGACCATAAATATAATTAAATAAAAAAATATAACTGTAGTAATTGACAACATGGGATTGAAACTCAAGTTAAGGGGGTTCTTAGACTTTTACTGAATAAAAAAGTGATATTAGTTGTAAATTTAGCATATTTATGGAGTATCTTGGGTCATAAATGTAATTAAACCAAAACTATTATAGTAATAATTGACTATATTCGACTAGTAAACCCATTTATTTGCCTGAAATTCAAGTTAAAGTGTACTATGAGTGTGAGACAAAGCTTAGGGGGCACTCCAGACAAACAAGGTTGGGAACCACTGAACTAAAACATCACCAAATCGACCTTTTAGTAAAAAAGATTTGCATATAATGTGGTAAATAATGTCCGTGCCACTGTCTGGTTCTTTAAAGTTGTGATCGTTTTGCTTTATTTTTCGGTGCAGAAGTTGTTCAGGACGCTCCAAATGGTCAGTTGTTCACTTACAATCTATTTGTGAATCAGATTTGGACACACTTTGCACATTCGCTGAAAATCGTGGTGTAATTCTTTCATTTCAATCAGTGTCTTGTAAAAACTGAAAAAGGGGACAGATAACGTAAGATTGCTTTTCCTTCTGCTCCTTTTCGTTCATTTTTTCCACGTTTAACTGTACGACACTGGTGAAGTCTTTTATATTTTATGAAGTGCAAAAAACGTGATTGTAAAGCTAGAAAGCTATTTACACCAGTGGTTCCCAACCTTGTTTGTCTGGAGTGCCCCCTAAGCTCTGTCTCACACTCAGAGTACCCTTTAACTTGAGTTTCAGGCAAATAAATGGGTTTACTAGTCGAATATAGTCAATTATTACTATAATAGTTTTGGTTTAATTATGTTTATGACCCAAGATACTCCATAAATATGCTAAATGTACAACTAATATCACTTTTTTATTCAGTAAAAGTCTAAGAACCCCCTTAACTTGAGTTTCAGGCAAATAAATGGGTTTACTAGTCGAATATAGTCAATTATTACGATTATATTTTTAATTTTAATTATATTTATGGTCCAAGATACTCCAAAAGATGCTAAATTTAAAACTAAAAGACTTTTTATGCAAAAAAAAGTAAATTTCATCTTAATTTAAAACCTGAAACCATTCCAAGTGCCCCCTGGTATTTGCTCATGTACCTGGGAAACACTGATTTACACCAAAAACATTTCAAAATGCGCGTGAACATGATCATTTTTTAACTTTTCTTGCAGAAATTTTTGGATGTGGTGCAAACGGAACAAAGTAAGCCAATCAAGTCTTTCCAGATCCATTGTTTATGATTAGTATTTATTTATATTATTATTATTATTTATTTTCTTTTTTCCTGCAGAAATCTCGGTGGCGTGCGGGCACTTCTCGGCCGCGCTGCAGATGTGCGTGGAGTCGGGAGAAGATCCGGACAAACAGGCCTTCTCCAGGTCAGAAAACACGACCGAGGGTTTGTTCTGGGACCGAGGGTTTCAAAGGGACATAAAAGGCATGTGACGATGTGGACTTTGTGCTTCCAGGGTTTGTAAAAGTCTGTCCGAAGTGTTCAGCTCTCAGGGGGTACGTAACCTGTCACTGTGCTCCAGATTTAATAGTTGTTGGTTTTTATTGGATTGTAACATTTTTATATTAAAGACTGACTTCTATCAATCATTACTGACAAACTGAAGTATTTGCAAAAGAAATGTATAAAAGCAAAGAGCAAAATTACGACGGAGTATAAGGGCCATTTGGGGGAAAAAAATAAAAATGCGGACATTACGAGAATAAACTCGTAAAATTTCGACATTAAACTCGTAATTGTATGACTTTTTCTGGATTCGACTTTATTCGCATACATTTACGAGAATAAAGTCGTAATATTACGAGAAAAAAAGTCGTAATATTACGAGAATAAAGTCGTAATATTACGAGATTAAAAATTGTAATATTACGAGATAAAAGTCGTAATATTACGAGATTAAAAATTGTAATATTACGAGATTAAAAGTCGTAATATTACGAGAATACAGTCGAAAATGTGTATGAAGCCAGTACCTGTGTTATGGAGATATGGAGCATTTTGTGCGGTTATACTTTGAACTAGGGTTTACACACGAAGAAATACTGTGTCTTTTAGCACAGCATCACCACATTATCATTAGTTTAAGGACTTTGAAGCGACAATGCAGACGTTTGGGTTTGTTTCGTCGGAAGAACCAAACAGATTTGGAAGAAATAGCTTCTTTTCGTAATATTACGAGATTAAAAGTCGTAATATTACGACTTTTAATCTCGTAATATTACGACTTTATTCTCGTAATATTACGACTTTTAATCTCGTAATATTAAGAGATTAAAAGTCGTAATATTACGACTTTATTCTTGTAATATTACGACTTTTAATCTCGTAAATGTATGAGAATAAAGTCGAAGCCAGAAAAAGTCATACAATTACGAGTTTAATGTCGAAATGTTACGAGTTTATTCTCGTAATGTCCGCATTTTTTTTTTTCAGTTGGCCCTTATACTCCGTCGTACAAAATATTAACCTGTAAGTCACTGTTAAAGAAAGGAACAGGCTTTTAAGGCGAGACACTACAGGCAAAACTGTTTTCTTTTTTTAGTTTTTTGGTCAGTTTGCTCTCTCAACATATTGATTTTGATGTGGAAACAACAAACGCTGATCTTAAAGATGTTTTATTCTTCCATTGAATCCACTTCATCCATAGATTTCTCTGGGACATTGTAACTTCAAAGGACGTTTTCTTAAAATGCATTTTTCTCCCTCGAGACATAAAGATCAGCCTTAAAGTAGATCCTACACCAAACTGTACAATCTGGACTCAACAAGATTTAGACAGAACGGTACACAAGGATTTGTTGAGATCTAATTCTAAAACTGATTTATTGAAGTTTCAAGTCCAAAAAATAAGGTGAAATTTGAATTTTTAGGACATTTTTCAGTCAGATCTAGTTTACTCTAAAACTAAAAGAAGAAACACAAAATCCCCTTTGTTTTTTTGTTTGTTTTTGTAACTAATATATGTACAAAATGAACCAAGAAACGTAAAGAATTCAGATTTACATGCTCCATATCTGCTATTTGGTAGTTTTTACGCATAAAAAGTCTTATTGCTGTATGAAACAGTTCATAATGAAAACATTTTATGTGAGTAAACCATAGGAGAAGTTTCAAATTGATATCTTTAAATTTAAGTTTTTCCCTATTCACCTGCAGCGTCTTGCCTTAAAAACAAACAAACAAACAAACAAACAAACAAACAAACAAACAAACAAACAAACAAACAGATTTAGAATCAAAGTAATGGAACAAAGCATTGCTGTGAATGTTATGTTAATTTAAGTTCATTTATGGAATGATCTTGACAAAGAAATCAAACAAATAAGAACAATAATGGCATTCAAGAAATACATAAAAGCCGTCATAATAAGTAAGAATGAGAATTAAATGTAAATCCAAATATATTGTGTAATGTTAGTTAAAAGGGGGCAAATTACATGAGATTGCTCTTTTTTCATCTTATTTTTTATTACACTTTTGCTACGCTATGAATGAAATAAATAAATACATTGAAAATAATTCTAAAAATAGACAAACTGTGGAATATCTACAATGAAAATTACATAAAATGCATATACATATAATACAATTACATTTTACAGTTTGACAGTTTTTGTAAAGTTTATAATGTTACTTTCTGGTTGAACAACTGTTACCTAGCAACCAGACTGTAAACAAGGGCCGAAATCCATATAAATTACACAATAGTTATGATTTGACAAAAATAATACAGGATAATGCTTTTATTTTATCAAATTATGGCTTAAACTGTCAGGAAAATGTGTCAGCACTACTTCCTGCAATTTTAAACGTGTATTTTTCAAAATTTCTTCACAAACTACAACTTCACGGATGTAAAACTATGCTGAATATTTACCACAGATGCCCTCCCACAAAACTCTGTCGTAAATAGATAAACGTGAGACCCTTCACGGACGTTAAACCTGTTGTTTCAGAGGCACCTGTGGAGTGTGGCAGACAACAACATGAACACTCTGGGGCTGGGGCTGGATCTGGAGTCTCGATACCAGGACGCCGAGAAGGTACAGGCCCTCACCAAAAACACACCTGGACTTGTATTTAGCGTCATTCGCGCTTGTTTGACGAAGCCTGTTTAGTAAGTCCTCTAACTCTGAGCCTCAGAAAAGACTCCAGTCAAAATGTCCAAAGTTTTGCGTCGTCAAAAGTACAGCTCCGAGATCTTCTGTGCTGTTTTTAAGTCCATAAATCATCTCGTTCTGAGCATTTCCTCCTCAAATCACCTTCATTATGACACCGTGTTTACTTCTGAGCTAGTTTTTGTTTATTTCCCCATTGTAATTACCTCTGCTGCCAGTAGACGGACAATGAGACCTGAGGGAGTGCCTGACCGGGAGAAATTCATGTGTGGTTTTCAACGCTTGCATTATTTTAAGTTCTAAAACATGAGATGCCAAAGCAAAGGTACAACACGTTTAAAGGGGCTGTACCTGAATTTTTAAATGTGAAAAAACAGAACTATTACATTTTCATCTGTCACATGTATCGCTCACTTTCCTAATGTAGTCCCAGCATCCTAATTATTCACCTCCATGAGTTTAGATGCACTTTTCACAAGTCTCTGAGCCCAGAGAAAGTTTTGCTGTCACAGATGAAGCTAACAAACCGTGGGATGCTAATGGCACACTTCCTGCTTCTTGTAGAATAAAACACACAAAATAATGCGCTGTTGTCTCATTTTCACCTTTATAGATGCTTTTACAATGTATCTGTGCTGGGATAAAACAGACAACAGAATCTGGCACATGAACCAGTTCTGGTTTTCATGTTTAAAAACAGTAAAAATCAGATACAGCCCCTTTAAAGGCCAATAACAACACAAATAATGCACGTGTCCTTCAAAGGCAACAGATCCAACCTTTTTCAGCTTGTGAGCTACTTTTACAAAGCAAAAATGGCAGTGATCTACTCTTTTTAGGTGTTGCGCGAAATTGAGTCGATGTAGCAGTGACAATAAGCCTTAAAGGGGCTGTACCTGATATTTACTGTTTTCAAACGTGAAGTCCATGTACCCACGTTTTTGCATGTAATAAAGTCAAATGTGTTTTACCGCAGCACAGATATATTGTAAAAGCATCTACTCTGGTGAAAATGAGACCACAGCACTTTCCCTGTAGCTATTTATAAAGCGTTTTATTCTACGAGAAGCAGGAAGTGCACCGCTAGCATGCATGCTAATATTTGTTAGCATTACTGTGACACTCTGGGCTCAGAGATTTGTGAAAAATGCTTCTAAACTCATGGAGTGTGTATGAATGTGACTGGAAAGAGTTTATAACAAACTACTTCTGTTTTTCACATTTCGAAACAATAAAAATCAGATACAGCACCTTTAACTGGAGCACAGTTAGGTGGTGGTTCTCAGGCTTTTTGTACCAAGTATCGCCTAAGAAAATATTTTTTTTCTGATAACCACCAAATCTAAATGAGCCTGTGATATAAAGAATAACTATGCTGTATTTTTGAGGTCTAAACCTGGATGAAAATAGGACTACGCCATTGCTACAGTAGCTCTGTCTAAGAACTAACTCGAAAATGTACAAAATGTGGATAAAATGTTCTCGAAATTAGGTCAGCACTAGAACTTCAGAGGAATCCATGTGCCCTCTGAAGGAGCTCGCGTACCACATATTCAGAAACACAAAAATAAACCATTATCTATTTATTTGTCAGGCATTTAAAATATGAAGTTGAATGTGTGTTATTCCTAAATACTTTGAGGAGCTACTTGGAAGGGGCTCCAGAGTTACAGGATGGAGACCCCTGCAATCAACATGAATGAGAAAAATGAACTGTAAGCTGTTTTAGTTCTGTAAACTTGACTTGTCTTACTTTTGTTCTCCTGCAGGAAATGCTCTTCCGCAGGACGTGTAAACTGGTGGAGTTAGAAACGGCCAAGAGGAACGCGGAGAGGGCCAAACCTGTGAAGAAGCCTGTGGTAAACGCACTCAACATCTCAATAATGGATTTAGATGTGATACCTCCATTCATCCAGCAGAGGGCAGTGCTGCACAAGTTACAAAACAGCCATTGCTTTTGTACAAAGGAATGGACCAAAATGCAAGTAGAATAAGAACAAAGCAATAGCATTAATTCAAATTTATTCAGATTTATTGCCAAATTTTCTGTCATATTTCACAATTTTAAATTTAATTGTTGTCAATGGCGCCCAGCTCAAGTAAAGAGCCTCAAAAGCAGATGTGGTTTGCATTTTTTTTTACACTTTAATCTGTTTTGGCTGTAATAAAATGCATTGTGGTTGAATAAAGTCCTTGAGAGACTAAGTACAATTATGCCTGACACCTGAGGGCCCTGCCAGAGGAAAAAGATGAATGCCATATAATGTACGCCTATTGTTTGTTTATTTGTTCTTTTTTGTTTTATTGCTGTGCACTTGTTATTCATGGTTTCCTTTGTGGTTTTAAACTACTAATGTCAAATAAAGCAACCTAAACTAAACAACATTAGAAAAGTACATAGTGCTCCTTTAATACTGACACTAGGCCTGTCACAGTAACACATTTCAAAGTGCGATATATTATTACAGAAAATATCACGACAAATGACAATATTGAATCTACTTCATGCCACTGACACAAAGTGTGAAGGAGTAAACTCTATTCCAAATGAATCATATTATAAAACATCTTGAGCTGTAATAAATAAAGAGTAGATACCAATTAAAGGGGCTGTACCTGATTTTTAATGGTGTGAAACAGGAAAAACAGAACTAGGTCATGTTCCTGATTTTTTGCACGTAATAAAGTAAAACATGTATTGCCTCAGCACAGACACAATGGAAAAGCCTCTATTCGGCTAAAAATTAGAGCACAACTTTTACTCTGTATCTGTTTATAGAGCATTTTATCTGACGAGAGAAGCAGGAAGTGCACCGTTAGCATGCTAATGTTTGTTAGCTTTACGTGATGGTCCATGATGCTCTGGACTCAAAGTCTGGTAAAAACTCATCACAGTGAATATTTATGATGCTGGGACTGCATTATGTAAGTGACAGATACATGTGACTGATGTAAAGACTTTAATATGAACTAGTTCTATTTTTCACGTTTCAAAACAATAAAAATCAGGTACAGGGCCTTTAATTTATCACTTATGAGCCCTAAGTTATGAATTTTTCAACTCTCAACAGCTGAAATTGCAACATATTACCAAACATTTATAAGAAATTTCATATTGGTGCACAAAAAAGTTGCACACGAGGAATATTGAGCCCTAAAAATATTGTTCCGACTTTCATTTATTGAGTGGATATTGTACTTATCGTGACAGGCCTCTAATGACAATAATCTCTGCTTTGACCAGATGGAAGAGGTGAAGAAAACCACAGAGACAGAGTTCAATCAGATCAGCGCAGTGGCCAAGCAGGAGGTAAACTCTCTCCGACCATAAATATTTGCTGACTGTTGTGTGGTTCTAATTGAAATGTGCTCAGATCAAACAGTTGAAGCGCGCTCGAGTGCAGCTGTGGCAGCAGACTCTGCTCCTGTGGAGTGAGAAACAGCTCTCCACCGCCAGGAAGAACGCCCAGCAGATAAACCTGCACCTGGAGGCGGTCCGAGCCATGGCCTAGTCCAGCACGGTCCAGAACAGTCCAGCACGGCCCAGAACAGTCCAGCACGGTCCAGAACAGTCCAGTTTAGTCCAGCACAGACCAGTTTAATCCAGCACAGTCCAGTTTAATCCAGCACGGTCCCGTTTAGTCCAGCACAGTCCAGTTTAATCCATCACGGTCCAGTTTAGTCCAGCACAGACCAGTTTAATCCAGCACAGACCAGTTTAGTCCAGCACAGTCCAGTTTAATCCAGCACGGTCCAGTTTAGTCCAGCACAGTCCAGCACAGTCCAGTTTAATCCAGCACAGTCCAGTTTAATCCAGCACAGTCCAGTTTAATCCAGCACAGTCCAGTTTAATCCAGCACAGTCCAGTTTAGACCAGCACGGTCCAGTTTAGTCCAGCACAGACCAGTTTAGTCCAGCACAGTCCAGTTTAATCCAGCACGGTCCAGTTTAGTCCAGCACAGTCCAGCACAGTCCAGTTTAATCCAGCACAGTCCAGTTTAATCCAGCACAGTCCAGTTTAGACCAGCACGGTCCAGTTTAGTCCAGCACAGACCAGTTTAGTCCAGCACAGTCCAGTTTAATCCAGCACGGTCCAGTTTAGTCCAGCACAGTCCAGCACAATCCAGTTTAGTCCAGCACAGTCCAGCACAGACCAGTTTAATCCAGCACAGTCCAGTTTAGACCAGCACGGTCCAGTTTAGTCCAGCACAGACCAGTTTAGTCCAGCACAGTCCAGTTTAATCCAGCACAGTCCAGTTTAGTCCAGTACAGTTCAGTTTAGTCCAGTACAGTTCAGTTTAGTCCAGCACAGTCCAGTTTAGTCCAGCACGGTCCAGTTTAGTCCAGAACAGTCCAGTTTAGTCCAGAACAGTCCAGTTTAGTCCAGTACAGTTCAGTTTAGTCCAGCCTATGCTCAGGTTTCAGAATTATGACAAATTGGGACTTCTGCCATAGCAATTAACAAAAACTTCTGGTGCTCATTTTTTGTTTGTTTTGTTGTTGCTTTTGTGATTACATTTGTGATTTATTTTTTGGAATCCTGCACATTTGGCAGCATTCATAATCCTGGAAGTGTAAACCACAGGCTTAACAGGTTTTACAGCCTTTGGAGACACAGGATGAGGAGCGGATATTTTGATCTTTGCGTCAAATACTCAGGTGAAAATTGTAAAGAAAATTAATTCTTTGTTCTACTCAGTAAGAAATAAAATATTACCATAAAAACGTGTAACCTTTACTCATTACAACCTTTCAATTTGTGATTTTGATTTGCTGACGATGAATCTTTAATTAACCGGAAGAGAAGATGTGAAAGATGATTGGACAGAACTTTTATTGACTGTTTGGTCATTGTGGGGCCATTTTCAGTAACACTTTATAATAACTCACCTTTATACTTAATAAAGCATGAACAAAGACCAAGAAACTTTAATTAACACCTGACCCCCTTAATATTGCTCATGTTAAGGCTTTTTTAAAGATAATTAATGAAGGACTTGTTATTATAAAGCGGTACTCCTTTTCTATGTTTTGTTTTATTTGGTGGGATAAATTATGTCAGTTGATGAAAAAAGTTGAAAAATCAGTAGAAAGGGACAGAAGTTTCTAAAATACATTGCTGACACCACACAGGGAATCTCAGAATTCCAGAATTTGGCACAATTTACAACAAACACCTGCTGTGTTTGCTCCTCCAATCCATGATTTCAGCTAAATAAACACATTTTAGCTCAGAGTAAAGCAGGGTTTTAGGGAACAGCTGGCGTACCTGAAACTGAAGTCTGTCTAAATAGTTCTGTAAACTCTTTGTTAATATCCACATACATTCATTTTCATGCGTTTTCTTTAAAACAGCTTTTATTCAAACAGCAAAGTGAAACTCACACAACCGCCCCAAGCACAGCCAATCAGAGCACTGCTTTCAGCTCTTACTTCCCTGTTGACGAGATATAAAACACTTTAATATTTGTTGCAGAAAGCACACAGAGGTCTAATTTTTGTCACAAAGTGCTGCTTTTACATTGTAATCTTTAGGGGGAAAACAAGAAAACATACCCATTTACAAAAAAAAAAAGTCAGGTAGCCCGGCTTTAAGCAATTTCTGTGATAAATGGGGGAAAATGTGTAACGCTTTTAGAAAAATATAATGTGTTTTAGCCAAATTAGCCTCTGACCTGTGTGAATTAGTACATTTTGTGTTCACCACCACAGAGTATCTTGCAAAAGCAGCACTTTGTGACAAAATTGAGACCTCTGTGTGCTGTCTGCATCCAATAATAAAGAATTTTGTCTCAAAGTAAGAGCTAAAAGCAGCGCTCTGATTGGCTGCACTTGGGTGGTCCTCCCCAGTTTCACTTTAGCATCTGAAAACAGCTGATTTAAAGCTGTGCACAGGACTGAAAATGAATGTATGTGAATTTTAACGATGTGCCAAAGGGTTTACGAAAGAGAGCGACGAGTTAGAAAGGTTTAAAGACATACCTCTGGCAGTGTGAAAATCTGTTACCCCAGCTTTAATTCAATGGTGGTTTTTGCTCTAAGTACCATAAAAGAAAAAACATTCTTACTGTGAGCCACTTCTCCACAGATCTGACCTGTAACTTGGCCTGGTGGGTCTTCATGCAGATAGATAGATCTAGACAAGCTAACGGCACAAACCCTTCTCCAGAAAAGTCACATAATGCCCTTGTTATGAACTGACACAACACACGACTTCACGTTGACTTCTCAAATCTCTCTCCAGTCTTTTGCGTCCATCTTGTTTCCCCTCGGCTCCGCGCCTCTCGTTTCCATCTCGTCTCCGAGCTCTGGATCTTGTAAAACCAAATTTGACTGCGCAATTTGTAACCCTCGTCTGAATTGAGTTTCCCTGTGAGGACTGTGACACGGCTGCCAATTACGAGGAGACGGATCGCTCCACGTTCTCTTCATCCCTCTCTCGCTCTCCTCTTATTCTTGTTCCTCCTTCTTAGTTGAGTTCCTCGTACTTGAGCTGTGTCAGACCCGGGCTTTCTCCTCATTAAATCTAATCGCTGCAGTGTGCGCACAAGAGCCATTAACGCACACGAGACCACGGGGAACGCACTGGGCATTCTGCTGTTTTATTGCAGGCCTATTCAAATTGCGGCCCGCGGGCTCGATCTGGCCCTCCAAACAATCTGATCGGGGCCGCGACTCATCTTTAAAATATTATAAATCATATATTTTCTCTTGTTAACTGGTTTAATTCTGAGTTAGTAGATTGTAATGATTTTCTAGTTTTTACTTTATTTGGTGGTATAAACCTGTCAAGTTTTACACCAATTAAGAGACAGTTTGTGAAGAAAAGTTGAAAAATATGTTGAAATTTACAGGAAGGAGAGCAAAGTTCCAAAACATGATGACATCACACAAGGGAGGGACAATTTACGCACAAGAAACACGTTTTTCTGATCCTTTTAACATTAATTCATCAAAATTAAAGGTGTTGTCACATATTTTTATTTGTCAAATAATAATTTCTGTGACATTAGAGGTGTTTTGGCCCAGTGTAAAACATATTTGCGAGGTAACAGTAACAGAATTTCCTAGTGTGATGTCATCATTTGCAACCAGAAAGTAAAAATTAAACCTCAAAATAGCCAAACTGGGACAAAAGGAGTTAATGGTGTTAACTGCGTTTTAGTAAAATCAGTACTTGAACCTGTCATAGGTGCATTAAAGTGCATATGACGGGTTTTTATGATTTTCTAATTTTGACTTTATTCTGTGTATTAATACCTCTTGTAAATATAAATTGTAGTTTTACACCAATCAGGTCGCTATTTGTGGAGAAAAGTTGAAAAATCTGTTGAAAATTACAGGAAGTAAACAAACTAATGACATCACACTGGGGAGACAAAGGTTATGCATAATTTACACAAAAGAAACAACTTTTCTGACTCTTTAAACTTTGATTCAACAAAATACAGGTGTCACATATATTTCTCTTTGTCAAATGAACAAAACCTGTGACATTAGATGAGTTTTGGCCCAGTGTACAGTGTGGTTGCTATGGTAATTTCCTAGTGTGATGTCATACTTTACAACCAGGAAGTACAATTAAAAATCTAAAAAAAAATAGCTAACCTGAGGTAAAATTTGTGAAGATTCTAGCAGAAATTGAAATATATTTATCTTAACTGCATTTTAGTAAAATGAGTACTTGAACCTGTCATAGGCACTTTAAACCTTTTGGTCCTGGTTTAGTCCTTGTTTAATTCTGCTTAAAGTGCGTATGACAGGTTTTTATGATTTTCTAATTTTGACTTTATTCAGTGTATTAATAATTGTTGTAAGTATATATAATAGTTTCACACCAATCCAGTCGCTGTTTGTGGAAAAAAGTTGAAAAATATGTTGAAAATTACAGGAAGTAAATAAACTGATGACATCACACTGGGGAGACAAACTTTATACATGATTTACACAGAATAAACTACTTTTTTGACCATTTAAACTTTAATTCAACTAAATAAATAAGTTCAAATATAGTATTATTTGTCAGGTAAAAGAACTGATGACATTAGATGAGTTTTAGCCCAGTTTACAGTGTGGTTGCTATGGTAATTTCCTAGTGTGATGTCATTATTTACAACCAGGAAGTGAAATTAAAACTTATAAATCTGCTAAACCGGGATAACACTTGTAAAGAATTTTAGCAAAACTTGAAATATATTTATCTTAACTGCATTTTAGGTAAATGAGTGGTCCAACCTGTCAGGGGCCCTTTAAGGCCTGCTTTGGTCCTGGTTCAGACCTGGTTTGTATCAAGTCCTTGTTTAATTCTGGTTCAGCGCTGGATTCGAAATTTTGCAAATTTAGTTTTTTGCCCATATAAATCTGAGACATAAGCAGTTATTTAATCATGATAGACACAGATCTAGAGTGTGTGATATTTTGTCCCTCCAAAATATTCGGCCCTCGGGGAAATTCATTTGAATATCCCTGTCACATTGTGGAGTTTAATCAACCTGATGAGTCCAAAATGACGCAAAATATTCAAATTATTTATCACCTATTCCTTCACATGTTACTTTAGTCGCATCGAATGACAAATATGTGCAGCGTATTGAACCGTGTGGTGAAAACATGACTCAAAAGCCAGTCATTCCATCCATTTCTAATCAATAAAATCACATTAAGGAAATCAATTAGCTTTATTTGGGGTCAGATGCATTAGTTTTGTTTTCTAATGGATTATGGATGGACGTGCTTTTGTATTTGGTTCTAACAATGATTATTGTGAAATATTTCGAGTGGTTTAAGCAGAAGTCTTTCATTTCATTGTGTTGTTTAGCTCAGTGGAAGGTTATAAGCTAAACATCACAACGAACAAAACAACAAAATCAGGAAAAGTTCATTCATTATCAGGACGGGCCCCGGAGACAAGTCGACTACAAAACAAAAAAAAAAAAGAAATAGTCACACTTTGATCATTATAATTGTAATTTGGACAATACAGACTCTAAACTAAGGCTGGGAATCACAGGATCTCTCACGATTTGATACGATCCACGACACTAGCGATGCAATATTATCATGATATCCCAATACATGCGATTATCGATATATTGTTCATGATATAAACCCTTTAATTAAAATGTGATGTCATCCATATTCCAGAACGGAGGCGACTGGAGGAAAAATGAAGTTGACTGTACATTTTTCAGTGATTCTCTCACATTAGATCTAAAGTCTACTGGTTTTAAGTGTTTGTGTTGGAAAAAAGCAACACATTTGAATTTCCAGAGTAGAAAGGTCAATTAGTTTGCTTTTCTATAACAAACGATGGAGAAAACACAATTTTCTTGCCTTAAAATTGTATTTTAGCTTCAAAAGAATCTAATTTATGGAATAGTATCTAATATATCTCTAGATAAAATGAAAAATGATTGTGGGCTCAACATTTCTGAGTATTTTTCCAGTAAAACCCATAAATCTGGATTGTTCCTTCATCAAAAATGCAAAGTTGATCATAATTTCCTCAAACATGATGTAAAATACAATAATAAATGTGTTTAAAGCAGCTCTGATGTCACTCACATGTGTCTGAGGCTTTTACTGACACTAAATCATCTACATTTTTCATATTTTGTGATATTCTGAGGTTAATCCCAGTTTCTCAGTGAAATCACATTATGTTGCACTTCACTTTTGCCTCCGTTCAGAATTTAGAATGTTTTTGTTTGCAAACTTTTAAAGGGTCTATTCTATGATATATCACAATTTTTTAAGAACCAAATACATTTTAAAATGCTCTTTCTTTGTTAAACCATGACCTGCATTAACGTAAAAGAAAACACACCAGTTTTTATCACCAAAACACTGAATTTGTCAACGTTTTGCAGAAACAAGCTTAGTTTATATTGACAAGCAACAAAATTGTAGCTCTGTCACGAAATGAAGCGATAAATTATACAAAAAAATACTCATCAGTCCACGATATCGACGCTGTATCACCAAATTTAGTCTCACAATATATCGATATTTTGGCTAACCCTTACTCTAAACCACATTAAAAGCCTTGGTAACCCTTTATAACAAATTCACATCTTCCTGCCTTAATAAAACATGAACACAGGCTTAATTTGTCGTGAAAAAATCGTTTAATAAAAATGATTCAGGCATAAAACACATACGATTACACAGGGATTGCTTTTCGCAGTGCGTTTCATATCCATAAAACTGCAACGTTTACTATTGTGTTCAACCGATCTCCTTCATCACAGACGGGACCAGAATGTGACGTATCGTAGCAACCGTGAAGAGCCTCTGGATGTGTGCGCTTGTACCACCAGGGGGCCCCACACCGCCGTTTGAGACCCTCTGCTCTGAGCGCTGTGTCTCTCTCAGATCACTGCACTGGGGGGAATTAGACTTGCTAATACAGTCCATTTCTCTGCGCCCACTAAAGATCCATAAATATTAATGCCTCGCCCCCCGCCCCTCCCTCACCCCCCGCCCCTTACCCCCCCCCCCCCCCCCGCCCCTCCCTCACCCGCCGCTGCAGCCCACTCATGGACATAATTAGGTTTGTCCAGATAAACAAGACGATGACAGACAGAAGGGCTTAACTGTTGTTTAGACGCTGCAGGTGAATGGGAAACTTAAATTTAAAGATAAACTTCCCCTGTAGTTTACTCACATAAATGTAAGAAAATAAGGTAACACTTTAGATCAGGCATGTCTAAACTAAGGCCCGGGGGCCAAAAGCGGCCCGCAGACCAATTTTTCTTGGCCCTCAAGCTTCCTGGTGAAGACATACTTTTTACGGCAAATTTCAGATTTTCTACAATTAAAACCTAAATAACTAACATTTTGGAGTAAGAAAAGCATTGAGACTGAATGTAGATGTGGTGGTGCTTTAAAAATCAGATTAATGCAACTTTTTTGAACGTTTCACGATTTATTTGTGGCCCTCCGCTTGGTTTAAATTTCACTTTTGCTTGAGTCATCTTTTGGCCACGTATCTGTACTTGAGCCCTTCTTCCCCGCTGGGCCTCTTCCAGATGGGTCTCTGTGTCTGAGTGTGACCCGTCCTTCAGCTGCAGGAGCAGAGTCTGGGACGGTCCAGCTGTGAGCAGCTGTCAGCGCCTGTTGTTTGTGCACGAGTCTTTCATCACTTTTGGTCGTAATGAAACTCTCTGACTATGAATTTA
Organism: Rhinogobius similis; assembly: GCA_019453435.1. Taxonomy (NCBI): domain Eukaryota; kingdom Metazoa; phylum Chordata; class Actinopteri; order Gobiiformes; family Gobiidae; genus Rhinogobius; species Rhinogobius similis. Next base: position 2,769,357 of record CM033627.1, read on the forward strand.
AATCTACATGACAGATTAGCAGGGCTGTAGTCGACTAAAGAAATTCTTGGTCGACTAAAGCAGTGTTTCCCAACCAGCGGTACGGGGACCCCTAGGGGGACGTGAGCAAATACCGGGGGGTACTTGGGGGAATGGTTTCAGGTTTTAAAAGATGATAAAATGTGCTTTTATATATGTAAAAATGTGTTGTTAGTTGTAAATTTTGCATCTTTTTGGAGTATCTTGGATCATAAATATGATAGTAATTGACAATATGTGACTAGTAAACCCGTTTATTTGCCTGAAACTGAAGTTAAGGCAGAGGGGGGCAAACTAAGGCCCGGGGGCCACATGCGGCCCTTTTGGCATTTTGATCCGGCCCGCAAAGCATTCAATAAAAAATTGTATGAGTTAGGTGTGGTGCATTTGTCATTTTATAGTTTCCTGAGCAGCTGCTTGTTCATTAAAAATCAGTTTTGAGAACAGCCACCACTAGAATAACACCAAACTTTGATGCATTGGATAAAAGGAGTGATCAACTGCACTGTTCCCACTAAATAAAGGTAATGATTTTTGCTATTCTGTAGTAATTTTTTGTGTATTTTAGGCATTAAGTCTATGTGTAGTAGTATGTGTGTAAAATGGTCCGGCCCCCAGGCAAGTGTAAAAATCCAATGTGGCCCTTGCGTCAAAATAATTGCCCACCCCTGAGTTAAGGGGTACTCTGAGTGTGAGACAAAGCTTAGGGGGTACTCCAAACAAAGAAGGTTGGGAACCACTGGACTAAAGACCTGCCCATCGTGTGGCACAAATATATCAAAACAAAAATAATATTTCCATGTATCTAAACCAAACTGCACTCAAAAGAACACAACTGTAGAGAAGTTCATGCAAAAACGACTATTTATACAGACAATTACTAGGAGACAGTGTATTTGTACGTTAAGACTCAGAAATGCCTGGGGCCGACCATTTACAGTTTGGATGTTGTTAACTACAGTATATTACACACTATTACACATAGACTTAAGGCCTAAAATACACAAAAAACCTGCAAAAAGAGCAAAAATCCTTACCTTTGTTTATTTTAGTGAGAACAGTGCCGTTGGTCACTCTTTTTATGCATCAATGTTTGGTTTATTCTAGAGGTGGCTGTTCTCAAAACTGATCTTAAATGAACAACTGCAGCAACAGACAAATATAAAAGGACAAAAGCGCTATACTTAAATCAAATCAAATCAAATCAAATCAATTTATTTTTATAATGCCCAAAATCACAACAACAGTTGCCTCGATGGGCCACAGGTAAAAGCAGTTCAGATAACTGTCCCAGAATGCCCCTGTCCTTTGACCCTCCTTCGCGGCGAGGAAAAACTACAAAAAACCCCATGGGAAAAAGTAGAAACCTCGAGGAGAACCACAGTGAAGGAGAGATCCTACTCCCACGGACGGACAGGCTGCAGATGAACTAGGACTGACATCCACTTGGACTGAACCAGAACCACTCAAGAGGGAGGTGGCTTTAAAGAGTTCCTCCAGGCGGACGAGGAGCAGTCCACCAGTGTAGATAGAGCTCCTCCAGCATTGGAATGGTTCATCTAAAGTAGATGGAGTTGGTCCAGGCAGACGAGGTGTGGCTAATCCAGCTGTCCAGGCGGGTGGCGGGTGGTGGTACTTAACTCATACTTAACTGTTTATAATCAGTTCATGCCAACATAACATCACATAACATGAATAGAGTTGAATTGCGGCTGGTCGGAGATATATTCTTTCTACAGGAAGCGCCTTTTTATAAATGCAAAACTGGGTCAAAAATGCTGCCTGAAAGGTGTTGGTTTTGGCCTCTAACGTTTCACAGAGCAGCCAGAGCAGATATCAGAGCTTTCAAACCACAACTTCACACGGACTTAACAAAGACTTTCATCAAAGGAAGTACTAAAAGGTCAGAATCACACAAAAGCTTAACTAATACTTAGTGCAGCACTTTCACCACAAACGAGGAAAGCTTCAGACACTTACAAGCCACATTTGTGATGTTAGAAGATTTCTTTGGGTCCATTATGTCTGACCTGTAGCTAAACACCAGTGCTAACCATTTATTAGCATTTTCTACATAACTCACAAAAAACAAACATTTGCGTTTTAAATTTTATTCAGGGATGCAGCTATACTTTTGTGCGTGTCATTTGTTTTATAATTGTCACAACCACAGCTGATATTTGAGCAGTTTATGCAGATTGTTTACATTAGTGACCACAACCAAGATGTCTGGAACGAAATGGAACGAAAAGAACAAGCTGATTCGTCTTTATTGTTGTTATTGTTTTATAAGGATTTATGAAAATATGACCAATATTTTTTTGCCACCCAAAACAATAAAATAAGGATGTTCGTGGCAGCTGATAGCGAGCTTGTCCCAGGGATGTTGAGCTCCGCACTGCTCCTCCTGGGCACCAAGAGCTCCGACTTGCTTGTCCCTCTGTGCAGGGGATGAAGAGTCTGGACTAAAGTGGGCGTGTCTAATGAAGCCTCAAAATGAACCATGTGTCATTACAAGGACGTCTGGTGACCAAGGCTTCAGTTTGTGTGAAATTAGAAAAATCAAGAAATACTCAAAGGATGTCAATATTGTTGTTATTTTTATATCGACAAAGGTTCTTCAACCTTCAAAAGTTGGCAACCTTTAAAATAAACTTTATATTTTTTGTAATACATTCAAATACCCAGTGGATGGCAGTATTTTGTGGCTTCATTTTGGTGAAGCTTTGGCTGTGAAGCTTCATCGGTTCATGAGGCTTCACTTTCCCATCACTGGCTCCTGGACGTCCTGCCCTGCACTCCTGTCACATCATCATCTCCTAGGTTTATATTTTCTCCAATATAAATAGCATTAATGGTATTTGGTTCAACAGGAAAGAAAACTGTCCATTTATCTCTCGGAGGTCATGTCCATACTGTAACAGCGGCCATTACAGTTTGATCAATAATGTATCTGTTTTTCCAGAGCGTTGCAGAAGCCTGCTCTGCCTCTGTGCACTGGAGGTCATTCTCTCACATGGAGGCAGCGTGTCCTGGTTTATTTTAGATTCATACTCACAACATGGTGGACAACGTGCCCACAGCTCACAGAGAGGACAGGCATGTGCTGCAAATACACAGCAGTAACATTATGTAATGTGTTTGGTGCAGAAGGACAGTGAGCGGCTCAGACCTGTGCTGTAGGAACTGAACAATATGACACTACAAGCTACGTATTAAAAAGGAAATAAACATTATTCAATCGTTTGGGCTGTCAGGTCACAATTCTACTGCACTATGGTCACGATTATTTTAACGGCAGAGTGTCTTAAGCTCAGGGTCTGACGCCACACATCAAATGTTTTAAGATAAGATAAGATAAGAGAAGAGATCCTTTATTTGTCCCACAATGGGGAAATTCCAGTGTTGCAACACACAGTTTAGAACAGGAATGAATGAAATAGGCGCATGCAATAAAAATAGGATAAATAATTACTAAACATGGTAATAAAAATACAATATAAATTATAAAGTGCACACTCTTATTTACAGTAGGTGGCTGTCTGGGAATAAATAGTAAAAATGGCAAATAAAGTGTTTTGTTATAAGATCTATATCAGTGGTGTCCAAACTTTTTCCATCAAGGGCCACATATTGAAATATAGACCAAGCCGAGGGCCACAAATCAATTGTGAAATGTTCAAAAAAGCTGCATTTATCTGATGTTTTAAGCACCACCACATCAATATTCAGTCTCATTGAGTTAATATCAGGTCTGTGTGGCACCAAAATGTTAGTTATTTAGGTTAGAATTGTAGAAAATCTGAAATGTGCTGTAAAAAGTACTTCTCAAGACAATGTGGGCCGATTCACCAGGAAGCCTAAGGGCCAAGAAAAATTGGTCTGAGGGCCACATTTGGCCCCCGGACCGTAGTTTGGACATGCCTGATCTAAATCATACTTGAATTATACTTTTTAATCATAATGTCAGCTTTTACACGTCTCTTTATGTAATACAGTGGGTTTAGATCAGAGGGGGGCAAACTAAGGCCCGGGGGCCACATGCGGCCCTTTTGGCATTTTGATCCGGCCCGCAAAGCATTCAATAAAAAATTGTATGAGTTAGGTGTGGTGCATTTGTCATTTTATAGTTTCCTGAGCAGCTGCTTGTTCATTAAAAATCAGTTTTGAGAACAGCCACCACTAGAATAACACCAAACTTTGATGCATTGGATAAAAGGAGTGATCAACTGCACTGTTCCCACTAAATAAAGGTAATGATTTTTGCTATTCTGTAGTAATTTTTTGTGTATTTTAGGCATTAAGTCTATGTGTAGTAGTATGTGTGTAAAATGGTCCGGCCCCCAGGCAAGTGTAAAAATCCAATGTGGCCCTTGCGTCAAAATAATTGCCCACCCCTGGTTTAGATAATGTTAGATTTATTATGCTCTGGAATTATATTTTGGGTCTTGACAAAGCGAGTGTTGTGCGTCGATAAACAGGAAACGGCTGATGCTAACTTGCTCTAGCTTGGTTTTGCTAAGAATGTCGGCTCAACATACGACCCTGTTTGTCCCAGCTACATGTCTCTGTGGCCTCTGGTTTCTGAATGTATTAAAATCCCACGTAGGAACAAGTGCTGCGAGTGAGCTCTGCCGGGCTTTTCCTGAGGTTGGTCAAACTTTGGAACGTCCTTCCTCCTCAGATAAAGACTTCCCCCTCATTGATGCTGTTATGTCTCACTTAAAAACACACTTTTATTCAGTGGTGTTTTACCCGGAATGAGAATTGATTGGTCCTTTTAGTCTTCTATCATTTGAAATTGGTTTTATTCACTTCATGTTTATTTGTTTTTTAATACTATTTATATAATTCGTGTGATTTTAAGTCCTTATTGATGCGTCTGTGGAGCACTTTGGAAACTACGGAGCCCCTAAAGTCCTGCACAAGATAATATCTCTGCACAACACACCACCACTTAAACATGATCTGGGACCGCACTAAATATCCCCAACTCTAAATCTGTTCAGAAAGAGACACAAGAACCACTGCCATAAATGGATTTTTATGTGCAAAAAATAAAATACAAAAAGAACAACAAAAACCATACACAATGCTCTGCAAAATTGTCAACTCGTATATATATATACAAATATATGAACCGGGTCAGAAACACGTCATAAACACACCCAGAATCAAATCAGGTCTAAAGCAGAACTAAACACGGACTAACCCAAGACTACAACAGCTCTAAACTCAAAATCAAACCAGTAAATGAGAAAAATATGTAAAAAGATGATTAGTGGGCCAGATCACATTCTTTGGCGGGCCTGATCTTGCCCCCACGCCTTCAGTTGTCAATATTGCAGGCCGAGGGCATAATGTACCGTGGAAATACATATATAAACAACACAGACTGCAATATATATGAACCGGGTCAGAACCAGGACTAACCCAGAATCAAATCAGGTCCAAAGCAGAATTAAACAAGGACCAACCCAAGACTACAACAGCTCTAAACTCAGAATCAAACCAGTAAACAGAAAAATATGTAAAAAAGATGATTAGTGGGCCAGATCACAATATTTGGTGGGCCTGATATTGCCCCCAGGCCTTCAGTTGTCAATATTGCAGGCCGAGGGCATAATGTATCGTGGAAATACATATATAAACAACACAGACTGCAATATATATGAACCGAGTCAGAACCAGGACTAACCCAGAATCAAATCAGGTCTAAAGCAGAAATAAACACGGACTAACCCAAGACTACAACAGCTCTAAACTCAGAATCAAACCAGTAAATGAGAAAAATATGTAAAAAGATGATTAGTGGGCCGGATCACAATATTTGGCGGGCCTGATCTTGCCCCCAGGCCTTCAGTTGTCAATATTGCAGGCCGAGTGTATAATGTACCATGGAAATATATATATAAACAACACAGACTGCAGTAACCTCAGCTGTAAATATGTGTTTTCTTGACCATACATTTGCTGCTGTGTCTGTTTCATGGATCATTCGTTGCTCTGGCTGTTTAACTCTTACACCAAACATACATCGACATGACTTTTTACCACCACAACAGAAGTCTTTCCCTGTGACTCTGCAGTCCACAGTCTGTTCAAGGACAGCCTCTGCAGCTCTGCTTCAGCCCCAGGGTTTCAATTAGAGCTTTTATTTTGAAGGACACACTTTGTTCTACCTCCGCTCTCCCTCGTCTCATCCCGAACACATTCAAGGACTCAGAAATCGAATGGAAAACGACCCGCGACAGGGTCGCGGAAGACTCAGTTATTTGAGTTTAACGTTTAAAAATCCATTCTCTGAGTAGTTTTCAGGTACCATACTTCACTGTTACTTGAGCAAAGGTTTTGATTCCTCTTCATTCAGAAAGGTACAAGTCACAAAAGCTTTATGTTGACAGTATTAAATGATTTGAACATTTATATTTCTTCAGATTTGTTGTTGTTTTTCTTTTTAGTCAATTTTGGAAGTCTGTAGTTTAAATTTTAGTTTATTTAATCATATTTTACATTTTTAGATCAATTCACGCTGGACTGGAGCAAAGATAATGATGTTAATCTAAAATTATTCATAGAAAAGAAGTTGAATGCATTTCAATACAAATCTCACTGGTACTCTGAACGAAGTGAAGTGAAGTGCTTCATGAATTAAGTCACAGGAATCCATCGATCATCTCCATCGCGGGAGCTTTACGTCCAAGATACAGGGTTTTGATTGGTCAAATGTCACACACAAGCCACACCTCTTCACCTGAAGTGTCTCACCTTAAACTTTGAAATGGAAGCCAGAAGACGTTCAGTGAATCGCACCGACAAGACAAACCACAGAGTCGGAGCAGGAAGTGACCCGCCCCTTCACACGAGACCCAATCAGAGTATTACCTGGTAACAAATCAAAACAAAAATCACCGTTATGATATAGTTTTTATCATTTTTGTGGTCTGTTCTTTGAAAGTACCAGATTTTGTGCATTATTTGACATTTTACACTAACATCAAATACTTCTTAGAATAATTCTTTAAAGGAAGAATATTCTGCATTTTTCATGTTGCTGTTAGCCTTTAAACATGCTCTTAAGCCTTAAATTTACCATGTCATGTTTAAAAAAAAAAAAAAAAAAATCTTTCTTGTTCATTCTCTGACCTGTGTTACTGAGTGCATCCAGTCAGCAGATGGCGCCAGCGCAATGTACAATCTAGTGAAGTTGGCGCTGAAAAGACGTTATGATTCGGATTTGCTGCAGCAGTTACCGTGTTTAGAGGCAGAAATGCTCAGAACGAGTTTAGCGATGATTTAAGGACTTAAAACAGCAGAAGATTCTCGGATAAGTGACGTATGAAGTCTGAAAATACGTTGAAAAATCCAGGAAGTTCAACAGGAAGTGTGTTTGACGCTCAGAGGGGGGTGGATTTTCTATGAATTTTAAAATTTTCTAATAAACATTCCTCAAAATAGTGTGAATTAAACTGAATGCTACTCCAGGTGTGTTTTTGATGGCGGGACATTGTTAGAACATGATTAAAAGCTCGAAAAAGTCAATATGTGTCCTTTAAAAGTTTCCACAAATGTATTTTTTTCCTAATTTCCTCGACGATTTTGTACTTCTAAGTGAGTAACATTATTTTAAAGTACTAGTATTGCTTGAGTGTAATTCTTGTCTTCTCTTCGCACCTTCGAGCCCAGGAGATGTGTTTTTATAAATGAGATGCTCCATACATTCTGACATTTTACTGTTTGCTTTGACTTTAACAGTAATAAAGACACATACGGCCCGTTAAGTCTGAAAAATTATGATTCGTGAGGTTTAATGACAAAAGAAAAGTGAAGAAAAGGCACAATATATTCTTCATGAGCATGTAATAGCTGCTGATTTGTTAGATTTGCCTTTACAGTGCGGGAAAAGATGGATGCGCCGCAATATTTGTTTTTCAGTGTCTGTTTTAAAGGCATTTTTCTTCAGACAATTTGATAAAACGTACATTTGATGGATGTTTTTGCCACAGACGCTGCACAGATGTATTATTTATTTAGTGCAGAAACAAATGTGTGCAAAAATATGGTAATAATTGTGCAGCGTAAGAGCGTCCTTTCATATTCTCCAGGATTAAGTTACGGAGCAGAATAATCCAAGCAAAGATCCTGTGACTGCACTTCCTCCTTAAGAAAGGAGTTTTACCTGAAAAAAAAGGAAAATTGATATCAAAACTACGAAGAGTTCATCCAAAAAAGTATTAGAAAACAGTGTATTTATTTGTTAAATATAGATAAATTAGATTAAACTCATGATTCACTCCAAATCCTTCAACTAACTCGTTCCATATCTTCTTGTTTTTACTTTTTTTTTTTTCTTTAAAGCCCTTTAAAGCAAGACATTACTTTTTCTTTTTGGTCAGTTTTCTCTCTCATCATAACTGCTTTTATGTGGAAACAGCAACTTGTCCAATCTGCTCCTAAAGATGTTTTATTCTTCCATTGAATCCACTTCATCCATAGATTTCTCTGGGACGTTGTAACTTCAAAGGTCGTTTTCTTAAAATGTATTTTTCTCCCTCGAGACATAAAGATCAGCCTTAAAGTAGATCCTACACCAAACTGTACAATCTGGACTCAACAAGATTTAGACCAAACGTACAGAAGGATTTGTTGATATCTAATTCTAAAACTGATTTAGTAAAGTTTTAAGTAAAAAAAAATCAAGGCAAAATGTGAATTTCTATTGGCACATATTTGGGACGTTTGAATCTGAAAAATGGACAGAACCAGGTTTCAATTCCTCGGTTCATTTTGTAACATATTAGTTTTTTTAAAAATGTACCGAGGGGATTTTGGATTTCTTATTTAGTTTTTAAGTAAACGAGATGGGACTGAAAATTGCCCTAAAAATTCAAAATTTGCCTCATTTTTTTTTACTTGAAACTTCAATAAATCAGTTTTAGAATTAGATATCAACAAATCCTTCTGTACGTTTCGTCTAAATCTTGTTGAGTCCAGATTGTACAGTTTGGTGTAGGATCTACTTTAAGGCTGATCTTTATGTCTCGAGGGAGAAAAATGCATTTGAAGAAAACGTCCTTTGAAGTTAAAATGTCCCAGAGAAATCTATGGATGAAGTGGATTAAATGGAAGAATAAAACATCTTTCGGAGCAGATTGAACACGTTTGTTGTTTCCTCATGAAAGTCGATATTTGAGAGAGAAAACTGACCAAAAAACAAAAAAATTTTAAAAATGTGTTTTGCCTGCAGTGTCTCACCTTAAGGGAATACGCTAAAAACACTTTGTACTTTTAGATCCGTTCAAACGCGGAGCAAAAAGTACAGACTCCTGCTCTCAAGCGTAGTCAGGTAAAAGTAAAATATCCAACGCACAATGTACAGACACAGTACAGCACTTTACTTTTACTGTTACTCTGTGTTGAAACGGAGCACGTCTTCTTCCCAAAAGCTCGAGCGCACACCGACCAGAGCCGAGTCAGCAGTCTTTCCCCACAGACTTCTGCTCCAGACGTGATTTATGATGTTATTGTGCACCGTCTTATTAGAGGACGTCCCATTCAGCGCCTTTATTTATACTGTTCCACCTCACTACGAGCTTTAAAGGATATTAACTGCATTACAACCGCGACAATTTATGGCATTGTGCGAGATTTAAGGCGGTCTGTGTTCACTTTTAAGGGACGGTCAAAGAGGTTGTGTTCAAGTGCGTTTTGAAGAGCCAACAATGATTTATTTACAAAAATCTAATCGTCTCTTCTCTCTGAACACAAATTTTACACGGATTATTCACCGCAGCGTCAAAGAGGGGCGGTATTTGTCTCTAAAAGCTTGATGATAGTCTAGACCAGGCATGTCCAAACTCAGGCCCGGGGGCCAAATGCAGCCCTCAGACCAATTTTTCTTGGCCCTTAGGCTTCCTGGTGAACTGGCCCACATTGTCCTGATAAGTACTATTTACAGCACATTTCAGATTTTCTACAATTCCAACCTAAATAACTAACATTTAGGTGCGACACAGACCTGATATTAAGACACTGAGACTGAATGTAGATGTGGTGGTGCTTAAAACATCAGATAAATGCAGCTTTTTTTAATGTTTCACGATTGGTTTGTGGCCCTCTGCTTGGTCTATATTTCAATATGTGGCCCTCGATGGAAAAAGTTTGGACAGCCCTGGTCTAGACCCTTGATTTTCAACCAATGCGCCGGGGAACACCAGTGTGCCTTGAAAAAATATCCAATGTGAGTCAATATATTAATAAATGCAAATGTAATTGACTGATTTGACATTTTGGAGCGCCTTGAGCAACTTCAGCATCAAACAAGAGCGCAAAACCATCACGATTGTCAAATTTAAAGAACTAAACAAGGGCACAGACATTTTTTGCCTCATTATGTACTGTACTTTTTTTAACTAAATAGTCTGATTTGGTAACGTTTTAATAGTAGTTGGTGTGCCGCGGTATCTTTCAAACCCAAAAAGTGTGCCGTGACTCAAGAAAGGTTGAAAAACACTGGTCTAGATTATATTTCTACATACCGAGCCAATCAATGAAGGAATTATCTGGTTAAACTTTTATAGATTTCAAGTCAGATAATTCCAATCAGCTCTTGAATAACTAAACTGAAACCTGCTGGAAATAAGAATTGTATTTATTTTTTGAGTAGATTTTAAATACATTTGAACAGTCAGCTGCCAATAGACTTCTGATTTCAAGTGCAATCAATACATTTTTCTCTCAAAAGATATTTGCTCTAAATTTGATATGACTTTTTCTTTTTTATGCTTTTTATGTATTTAGTATGTATCCATTCAAAACAAAAATTTACAGAGGGGGATTTTGGATAACTTAATTAGTTTTCACGTGAACTAGAGCTGACTGAAAATTTACAGAACATTTGAATTTTGTTTAATTAAAGGACAATATTGTACTTGTTCTGCCCTCGCCATATGTGCCGAATATAACTAGACAGACAGCTAAACTCCTTCTTGACATCAAGACTCTGAAGACGAGTATCATGCAGTCCACAGGTTTTATTGATGTTGCAAGAAATGGTGAAACTGGAATAAACAGACAATAACAATCACAAACATGCCCATTTTGAAAAGTACACAACAAAAAACAATGCTTCAAATCAGAATCAGACCGTATAACTTGCACAGGTTTTAACTAGGTATCATATTTATATTTTTAACATGAAATTAAACACAGTGTATTCGTCATATGAACTCAAATATGTAACAATTTGTATGTCTTCTTCTATATGAATTAACACAGCCACAGAGCAGCCTACATGTAAATAATAGCAATGCCCCATCATCAACTTAACTCAATTTTATACTTTCACATTTTACTAATTTTTCCAAAATATCCCTGTGCATTGAAACATATTGAATCAATTTATTAATACATACCCACGATGCTGTCATAGGCATAGAACTTATGCAGATGTTTCCCGCTGAAGTTTGAAAACAACACCATGCAGCCTCATGATACAATGGGACTTCCTGACATGACCTGTAGCTCTTAAGACTACTCACTTTCTTAAAGAGATAGCGCACTGTACACAACAAAGACTTAAACTAAGTTATACCAGCGCCCTCCAGTGGACTGGACAGAACAGTACTACAGCAACTTTTTGAGCTTTTAATCACGTTCTAACAATGTTCTGTCATCAAAAACGTACCTGGAGTTGTATTTAGCGTCACTCACACTAGTTTGATGAGTCCTGGTTAGAAAATCCTCTCCCTCCGACCGTCAAAAACACTTCCTGCTGAACTTCCTCGATCTGTGAGGTTTTTCTGACATTTGACGTCACTGATCTGAGAATCTTCAGCTGTTTTCAAGGACACACATTCTGCTGCAGTGACTTGTTTGAGCTTTTAATCATGTTCTAACAATGTTCCGTCATCAGAAACATAGTTGCATTCAGCTGGGTTCATGCTGTTTTGAGAAAAACTCGTTAAAAAATCCTCTCCCTCCGAGCGTCAAAAACACTCCCTGCTGAACTCCCTCGATCGATGACGTTTTACTGATAATAAATAAGCGTTTCTGCCTCGAAACACGATAGCTGTTACTGCAGGCTAACCCACTTTTGTCATAAATGTGTTTAACTTGTGTGAGTGTTATGCAGCCAGTAGATGGCGCCTAAACTCAGTAAGTGCCAGGGCAAACAGAAACAGATACGTATGTTACCTAGCCCATTTTTTGGTTCTAAAACATGAGATGTTAAACTTCTCGATGAAGGTTCTCATGTTTTTCTAGTTTCTAGTAAACAATATTTAGCATAGTTTTATACTTGTGAAGTTGCAGCTGAAGTTGAAGACATTTTGGAAAATAAACGTTTGAAATGACAGGAAGTAGTGCTGAGTTCTAAAACAGAATCCCTCTGTGATGTCATCAAAAAGCGACGCACCATTGAAAATACAGAAACAGTTAACACAAAAGACACAAATTTTTCTGTTATTTTGTTGAATGATGTTTTTTCTTTAAACCATCATTCAACAAAATAAAGGTGTTGTCAGGTATTATTGTTTGTCAAATCATAACTATTGTGCTCTTTAGATGGATTTTGGCCCATGTTTAGAGTCTGATTGCTATGGTAACAGTTGTGGAATTACCTCTAACTGTGTCATATTTGTGCTCATGTTCAACCAGGAAGTGACGTTATAATATAAACATAACAAAAACTGTCAAACTGGGGACAAATGGGCAAAACGTTCGCTATATTTTAGTCAAATGTTTCGTCAAACCCTGTCATGTAGACTTTAAGGTACTCAAGAGCATGTTTAAAGGCTAATAACAGTGTAAAAATGCATAATATTTTTCCTTTAAAATTTTAATAAATCCGTTTTGAATTAGATCTCAACAAATCCTTCTGTACGTTTTGTCTAAATCTTGTTGAGTCCAGATTGTACAGTTTGGTGTAGGATCTACTTTAAGGCTGATCTTTATGTCCCGAGGGACAAAAATGCATTTTAAGAAAACGTCCTTTGAAGTTACAATGTCCCAGAGAAATCTATGGATGAAGTGGATTCAATGGAAGAATAAAACATCTTCAGGAGCAGATTGGACAAGTTTGTTGTTTCACATGAAAGCCGAAATGTCGAGAGAACAAACGGTTTTGCCTGCAGTGTCTCGCCTTAATTTATTATTTTTTGACATTACGCACATTTTGCAACATTCAGAGGCTACTTTTCCCTTCGGAACGATAAAGACTCACGCGTCTAATTCTCACCAGTGCGTTTAGAACATCTATGTGTAAACGGGGACTCGCTGCCTCCCAGACTGCGTCCGTTTTTCCGCCGGAGCCGAGAGTCGGAGCGGCCCACAGGAGCCATTTTGTGGATTATGTCGGTGGGCGGTAAAAGCGTCCGATCAGGGCTTATCCCGTGCGGCAAAATGTCCGCTCCGGCGCAGAGTGTTGGAATAAATTTCTTTCAGATTTGAGCTTCTCCGGGGACCGTCTTTGAAGCGCAGTGTATTTTTATCGCAGAGGGAGAAGGACAGATGAAGAGGCCTCGTTAGTTCAAGGAAATGTTTTGTAAAATGATTGAAAAGCGATTTAAGGAGTTAAGGCGATGCTGCACTCGTGAAACATAAAAACTGGGACTGAACCCGGGACTAAACTGAGGAGAAATCAACAACAAAGTGACAAAAACATGAAAAATATGTTAATATGTGTAGAGTTAAGAATTGCAACATGTAAAAGGTATTCCTGGATAGTTTTGCAGAATATTTATTTGTTTGAACAATGAACATCTGTGTGTTTTCACTTTAAATGACAACAATGTGAGAAGTTTAATGCTGCATCCAAAGTGTGTCCTGTGTGTCCTGTGATATAACATGAAAAATCACATGTTTAAAAAGGCAGTTACACAAAAAACAGACGGAGCTCGTTTGACAGAATTATTATTATATTCTTGTTTTTGTAAAATCCTGCTTTTCTGCCAAACTTTGAGCCTGCACCAGTTGAATGTCCTGCAGAGTGACAGCTGTACTTCCTGCTGCAGAATTATTTAATTAACACTAAGACATATAAGAACATTGTGATATTTTTGGCACTTTTAAGTAATAAATGACTTGAGTTAAAAAGGGCTGCCACTAACGATTATTTTCGTAGTCAACAAGTCAAACACAATCACAATACATTGAGACTTTGTTTGTCATTATATTATCAACCAAGTAAAGTGTTTTATTGATTATTTTTGACATTTACATTTAATAATGGCGCGGTCGTTGTTATAAAAGGAGTTAAAGTGTGCAGTTTTGTGCGTCTTTTAAGATTTTGGTCCAGATAACAACAATAATTAACTTAAAACGACGATGGATGGTTAATACTTATTTATTTATTTATTTGGCAGGGACAATGCAGTCATACATAGTTACAGATTAAAGCTTGTAGCTGATGCGATGCAGACAGAGTTTATAGCAAGCGCTAATTTTCAACTCCCGTCCCTGGTTGTACTTTTCTACACTTTCTACAATCAATAACAAAACACATTAAAACACATTTCTAATAAATAAATAGATCAGTGCGAATTATAGACTCGTTCTTTCACTCTCACTCATACACTTTCATACCATTTACAGGTGGGTACAGTTTTGGTTTTCTTTCAACCAGCCCTTAAGTCTAGAGGGGAACATTTTTACATCAGAAATGCACTTGATTTCAGTGGGTCATGAGCTCCACAGTTTGCAGCTTTTGTAGGAAAAGGTTGATTGACCAAATGACGTCCTGCACTGAGGGGTTTGACAGTTTTGGTTTGCGGTGCCTCTGGTCACTCTGCTGTAGTTTAGTCTCTGTATAAACACACTGACTACACTGAATACAATTATTTTCACATCACATCACACATAATCTATTTTTTGTTTACATTTCTATTTAAATTGGATTATATCTGAACAGTGGTTAAGTTCATTAGGAGTCCCACTGCTTCACACCAGCAGCAGATGACACACTTCTGTTTAAGTGTTTCTTGGAAAAGCAGCTTCAAATGACACGAGTCTCTGCACAGACCACATGGTGACACACACTGTTTGCTTTGTTAATGTTTGTAAAACAATTAAATCATTTAGTTTTAATAGTCCTGACTTCAGAAATAGTTCCGTGTGTGTTTAAGGGCAGTTCTACCATCTCCATATTTAGTATTCTTTTTTTGTAAAATATCTAATTGCAATTTTTCTGACCAGTATTGCGGCTAGATTCTGTTTAAAGGTCCCATATCATGCAAAATCGACTTTTCAGAGGTTTTAACCTTCCTCCAGTGCTATTAGGGCCTCGTATGTTGTGCCCAAAGTGGTTTTTTGATTGATTCCCTCATGTTTTCACTAGAGAACTGTCTTTTCCGTCCCCTTCGGCTGAGCAGCAGACGGGGGCTCCTCACTAAGATGACGCGCTTCACCAGGATGACGCGGTGTTTAAGCCACGCCTCCAGGAAGCGCGCAGCCGCAAGAATAAAAACAGCTAATGCTAATGCTACACAGTAATTACACGATGGATACGACAGATCGAAGAGTTAGCTTGTTATTTACCAAACGGCAACGTCCGTCGTCGAGGCCCTGGAGCACGTCAAACTCCAGGTCAGATCCAGGACGTAGGACTCAGCACGACGCACCGTCAGGACGAGAAAATGTTTATTCAGTGTTTGTGTATCGCTGTTTACCGGAGCACACGGCACATGCACCATCTTCACTCTAGGCTTCGTCGCGGGTTGGGCGGGGGAGGCAGCCTGCTCTCTGTTCGGGGGGGTCAGATCTCAGAGTGAGCCGTTTGCTTTTACAAGGAGGGGGGCCAGTCCAAGAAATGGGTGTTTTTTGGAAACTGTTATGTTATGGATATTACACAACGCAAAAAATTATCAACAAAGCCCTTAGAATAGACTGTGTGAAGGGGAAAATAGCAGAATATGGGACCTTTAATTGTTAAAGAATTAAACCAGACTTCAAGGCAAAACACAAAATAAACTAGGATTATTATTTATTGTCAGCTTGTCGTTAATTGTTGCAAATCTATTCTACAACATATTATTTTCTGACTGTGTTGTGTTTCATGTTCAGTCACACGCTTTAAAAGACAAGCTCTTATTGAACCAACTTCTGCTGAAATTTAAATATACTTTAAAAATGTAACCCCGGCACATCTGCTGAATAACAATGGCGTCTGTGGAGTTTTTCCGTGGAGAGTCTTTTATTCATGAAGGTTAAGAGCAGCAGAACATCCAGAGACAGAGTTAAACACGTGGAGGCCTCAGGGGGCGGGACACAAGAGACTCACGTTCACATCAGACAAAACATTCACAGGGAAGAATGTCACGGCGTTATCTTGGAGCAGAAAACGTGCCATTTGTGTAGTAGCGATAATAAAAAGCAGATTTTGAGGTAAGAAATTAAAGCCTGAAAATACATTAACGCGACAGGACAGGTTTAAAAAGCACTGATTCCAATTCATAAGTCAATTTAAGCAGCTTCGACAAAATGAAAAAGCAGTATTTTTCATCTGGGGCATTCATCGATGGAAGATAAACGTGCAGGAAGTGATTTTTTAAATAGATTCAGACATTGTCAATTCAACTGCTGGGCTTGAAAAGGTAAAAGTGTACATTTTATTCCCTCGCGGTGTTCATTTTCATTCTGTACTTTCATTTGTCAGGTCTGTGAACCCGTAGAACTATAATTAAACCTGGAAGATGAGTTCAAAATGGCACCGTATTTATCCCTGTGGCGTGTGCTCAGTGCATGGATGTATTAAATGAACTGGATAAGGCACGCCCCCTCTGTCTGTGGTCCCAGATTGATTAGTGGTCGTGTGAGGTACTGCAGCCTCTTGGGACCAGCCTTTTTCTATAATTTCACATTATAATCACAGACAGAACTGAATTATTATCGGTATTTAAATAAAATAGAAGGAAATGTTCTTTTCTACCGTTTCTAAAATCACAGAAATTACCGTTTTTATATGAAGTGACGTCACACAAACATGTGTGAGTCACGTGAACGAGCGTCGGACGATACAAACAGAAGCTCGTGGAAAAGGCTCGACTAGAGACACCTGTGAGTTTTCATGTAGAAATAAGGCGTTTTATGTGTAAAAACAGCCAAAATTGCACACATTTGGGACATTTAAATCTGAAAAATGGATAGAACCAGGTTTAAATTTCTTGGTTCATTTTGTAACATGTTAAACTTTACAGAGGGAATTTTGGATTTCTTATTTAGTTTTTGAGTAAACTAGATTTGATTGAAAATTGTCCTAAAAATTAAAGTTTCACCTCACTTTTTGACTTAAAACTTCAATAAATCAATTCTAGATCCTATCAAAAAATCCCTCTGTACGTTTTGTCAGAGTCCAAGATGGTAAAGACTGGTGTGTGTGTGGGATCCGCTTTAAGTGGCAATCCTTATGTCCCGAGGGGAGAAAATGCATTTTAAGAAATGTCCCATAGAACTCTATGGATGAAGTGGATTAAATTAAATAATACAACACATTTAAGAGCAGATTGGACAAGTTTATTGTTTCCACATGAAACTCTTTCTCTTCTCTCTAAACGTTGAGAGAACAAACTGACAAAAAAAAAGGAAAAAAAAAGGGTTTTGCCTGTAGTGTCTCGCCTTAAATCTTTTGCGCAGCCGAACAGTACAGTTCTGAACCTTGATTTCAGTGCGTCATCTCATGTTTTGCTCTACTTTTTTCAAGAGATCAAAATTGTTCCTTGATAAATGTTTTCTGCTGCTGCTGCTGCGTCTCTCTTTGACCAATCTTTTCGTATTCCTCCCGTCATTAGAGACACTTGAGAGACCACATCTTCTCTGGAATACTCTCCTAATTGGCCCTGATTAATATGAATGAGGAGATGGATATTATGGGATGGCACACATGAATATTGATAAAGCTGCAGAGTCTGATGCTGCGAGGCCTTCAAGTGGAACCGATCCATCACCGGCGACGGCGCTCACTCTGGCCCTGGAGAGAGCGCAGACGACGAAGAGAGGGTTAAATACGACCTCTGCAGCAGTCGTAAGGGCAAGTGTGCGCAGTTCATTAGTCGTTAAACAGCGCTAAGTCTACTCTGGTGGATGCACAATTAATCCCTGTCGATGGAACGAAATTGCAGTTTGATCGGCGCAATTAGAATATCCTCTGCTGACGAGAAGAGATCCTGGCTTTTCATGGAAGAAAAACTGGCTGACGTAGTTTAGATCAGAATCAGATACGAATCGAGTACTGCGTTGAAATCGCCTCCTCTCATGATTTCAGAGTTATGTATTTGGGTGTCGAAACTCTTGCTATGGACTCGGTGAATGGATACCTCTGGAGTGAACTTTGTGTCATCTTTCTTTCCTGCTGCCACAAACTGAACCAACAATCGAGGACTGACAAATGGAAAAAAAAATCACATTCTGACTGTATTTGAAAATGGTATTTGGTGGTGTTCAGTTTTTGTCTTTTTCTATTGTGTTTTATGTATCTAAAACTGAAAAAAGTAAATTTGAATCTTTACTAAAATCATCTAAACTAGAAACACATTTCAGCAATTATTGATACTTAAAACAGGACAAAACATAACATTTCCTGAACAGTTTTAAAATGATATTGAGCTTTATCAGAACTTTCAGAAGACCACATGATACCGGATGGTTCTCATGTTTTTCTAATTATGACTTCATTTGGTAGGTTAGTCCCTGTGGTAAATATTTATCAGCATTTTGCATCAGTCAATGTCAACTTGTGAAGAAAAATTAAAAAAAACAAACATTTAGAATAAAATTAAAGCAAGTAATGCTTTGTTCTGAAACAATATCTCTCTGTGATGTCATCAACAGGCGACGTACCATTGAAAACACAGGGACAATTTACAGCAACTGACAAATTTTTCATTGACATTTAACAAAATAAAGCCATCATCAAGTCTTTTTTTGTCAAATCATAACTACTGTGCGACTTATATGAATTTTGGCCCTTGGTCAGAACCAGGTTTAAATTTCTTGGTCCATTTTGTAACATATTAGTTATTTTTTTTAAATGTATGGAGGGGATTTTGAATTTCTTATTTAGTTTTTGCGTAAACTGGATTTGACTGAAAATTGTCAGATTTCACAGATTTTTTTTTTAACTTAAAACTTCAATAAATCAGGTTTAGAATTAGATATTAAAAAATCCTTCTGTACGTTTCATTAAAATCTTGTTGAGTCCAGATTGTACAGTTTGGTGTAGGATCTACTTTGAGGCTGATCTTTATGTCTCGAGGGACAAAAATGCATTTTAAGAAAACGGCCTTTGAATTTACAATGTCCCAGAGAGGGGAGTCACGTGACGCGCTTGGCGAGTATGGCTGCTTAGGAGCGCTCCGCGCCTCTCCCCGCACCTTATTTGACACCTTAATGCAACAAAGAGCTAAGAATTCTACGCCATATTTGCACCACTTTGATGTTAGTATGCCGAACAACACTAGAAGTTCCGTCAAACCCGGCGTTGCCGGAGGAAGTAAAAACCACGATGGGGCTAGCTCTACTCAAGCTAATGCTAATACTCCACCGGGCATGGCGAACGCGCCCGACGCATTACCTGGCGAGGTGGCCACTGAGCTGGCTAAACTCACAGCCCTTATTGTGGAAACGTCTGAGAGTCACGACAAAAAACTTGAGGAGATACGCACCATCACAAGTGCCACGGAGAGTAAACTTGCCGAGATCGTCAACCGGATCAGTAATGTGGAGAGCCGCCTGGGTTTTTTGGAGGACGCGAACGAAAAGCTAGAGGCTAATCCCCCAGCCTCTTGCGCTGAAGTAGAAACGCTGAGACAGAAGCTGGACGACGTGGAAAATAGGGAGCGCAGGCATAACCTTCGGTTTGTGGGATTCCCTGAGGGCTGCGAGAAAGATGACGCAGTGTCATTTTTGGAAGAGTTAATTCCAACACTTTTTGAAATCGCCTTTCCTAAAGGGCTGGAGATCGAGAATGCGCACAGACTCGGGGTCTCGCCGAGAAGACATGACGGGGAGCGGCCGCCCAGTCCGAGAGCCATTATAGCTAGATTCCTGAGATTTCAGGACCGTAAACGTATCACCGAGGCTGCACGGAAAAAGGAAAATATTGTATGGAATGGATGCCGCATTATGGTCTTTGCGGACTATTCCAAGCTGTTGAATGATAAACGGGTGAAGTTTAATGAGTGCAAGAAGCTTCTACATGATAAACGTATCCGGTTCTCCCTGAACTATCCAGCGGTGCTTTTGGTGAAGACGGCACAAGGATCCCAGCGCCGATGATCACAAAAAGGCCCTCTCATTCATTCGCTCCCTGGACTAAGTAGATTTTACTTGTCTGCATGATGGACATCTGCGGGGTTGTCGGTGAATAGGCACCTAATGTTACTTTGACTTTATTCTTCATCCACCACCATACACTTTTGCAAATGTGGACTTGTGGACCTTCAGGTGTGTGGATAGGGACATTTAAGGAGGTGAGTGAAAGTCAGTTTGGTTGACTACCTGGCTAATATTTTTTTTTTACATTGAAGTTATTTTATTGTAATTCTTTATGGGATAAATATGTATGGCTGGACTATGTTATATTTAATTTGCTAATAGCTTTTATGTTGTTTTTTACAATTTTACCAGGGGTGTGAGAGAACTAGCAATTTACACAGACTTAGGTGTGGGGAGGGGTTGGGGGGCTTGGGGGCAGCGTCAGTTAAGTGTATGTTCACTGACCTTAGTAAGGGATGTTCCTGGGGTGTTTTGAAGGGGTTGTTCTATTATGTTGAGGGTTGTTACTTTTTCAAATTTGTTTTATGTTTGATTTGTTATTTGATGCCAATACAGATTTGTTTACAGCAATATCAGCTATATATGTATTTTACTGATAAGACTTAGTAATAATAACTTGAGTCTAATGAGCTGGAATGTTAAGGGCCTTAACAACGCTGTGAAGAAAAGGAAGATTTTATCCTTTATTAAATCCAAAAAATGTGACATTGTCTACATTCAGGAAACTCACTTATCCCCACAAGAGTCTCAAAGGCTTTGTTTTGGCTGGGTGGGTTTTGTGGGTACCAGCTGTGGCAATAGTAAAAGTAGAGGGGTTGCAACACTAATTAATAAAAACTTGCAGTTTAAATGCCTAAAGCAGAGCAAAGATGAGGCAGGCAGGATGTTGATTATGCTATGTGAGATCCAAGGCACAAAAATAATTTTGGCGAATGTCTATGCCCCTAATGTCGACGATCCTTCCTTTTTTGGTCAGTTAGAGAGGAAAATGACTGATCTGGGGGATTATCCGATTATTTTGGGTGGTGACTTCAATGAGGTTATGGACTTTACATTAGACCGTAGCACTCGCTCATTGCGCACATCTAAAGCAAATACAGCACTTAAAGGAATGTCGGAAGCCTGTGCTCTTACAGATGTTTGGCGGACGCAGTATCCTTCAGGAAGAGACTATACATTCTACTCATCCCCGCATGGATCCTTTTCGAGAATAGATTTTTTTCTAATATCCCAGACTTTAAAGCCAGCAGTTGCGGCAAGCAGCATTGGTAATATGACACTGTCTGATCATAGTCCAATTTATGTTAGCTTGATTGCATTTAATTCTGTTGTTAGAAGCCGCAGATGGAGATTGAACTCTAGTCTTTTATTGGATGATGCATTCAGAGGCTCTCTTAAATCACAAATTACTTTATACATAGAAACAAACATTCCTTCAGCTCCCTCAGCTGGAGTGGCATGGGAGGCACTGAAAGCCTTCCTGAGGGGCTACATTATCCAACATGCCTCCTTTAAAAAGAAAGAAAACATTAAAAGAACTGTCAGTTTGGAAAAACAAATTGGAATGGCTGAGTCCAGGTTTAAAAAAGACTCTTCCACATTTAATTTGAACAAGCTCACAAAACTAAAATATGAGTATAACACAATAATGTCGCAAAAAGCTGAATTTAGTCTGTTTCGTGCCAGACAAAAATACTTTGAAGAAGGAGATAAGGCGGGAAGGCTCCTTGCCAGATACATAAAGCAAAGAGAAGCCATGAGTGCCATTTCAGCTATTAGAGATGACAATGGTCAGCTTCTTTCGGAACCCCTAAAAATCAATGCTGCATTCACGGATTTCTATAAACTTCTCTATAGTTCAGAGTCTTGTGCCTCAAGGGAGAACGTCACCAATTTTTTGCAGAATCTAAATCTTCCAAAGGTTACTCAGGAACAGCTTCAGGGTTTGGATTCACCCATTACTATTGAAGAAATAACTGGCGTTATTAAACAACTTCCCTCTGGTAAGGCCCCTGGTTTGGACGGTTTTACAGCAGAGTTTTATAAATATTTTCCTGAGGAATTGGCTCCAATGCTCTTAAACACATACAATGAATCATTTCAGAGACAAACTCTGCCGCCCTCCTTATCAGAGGCTATTATCACTCTCATTTTGAAAAAAGATAAAGACCCTTCTGACTGTCGAAACTATCGCCCCATAAGTCTCACATCCTATGATAGCAAAATTTTATCAAAGATTCTGGCCAATCGATTGGATCGTGTCATAACTTCTTTGATCCATCCGGATCAGGTTGGTTTTATACGTTCGCGTTCATCAGCCGACAATATTAGGAGGCTTGTGGATATTCAGTGGGCAGTTAAGGATTGTCAAACCCCTATGGCCGCCATCTCTTTGGATGCTGAAAAGGCATTCGACAGGGTGGAATGGCAATATTTGTTCACTGCCCTGGAATGCTTTGGCTTCAGCGGCAATTTCATCAATTGGATAAAACTTATATATACAAATCCAAGAGCGTCTGTACTCACGAATGGTATAATTGGTCCATCATTTGAACTGGGAGAGGCACTAGACAGGGCGACCCGTTGTCCCCCTTCTTTTGCCCTTGCTCTTGAACCATTAGCAGTGGCTATTCAAAAGAAGCAAAATTCTCAGGTATTTCAATAGGGCAAAGTTGTCATAAACTAATGTTGTATGCAGATGACATTCTCTTGTTTGTGTCAGATCCTCAGAACTCCCTTCCTGCTCTGCTCTCTCTAATTAGTACATTTTCAGATATCTCGGGCTACAAAGTAAATTGGACGAAGTCGGAGGCCCTACCACTCACTGCTTACTGTCCTAAAACTCTCTTTCTGACTGACATGTTCTCCTGGCCACAGAAAGGTATTAAATATCTTGGTATAACAGTTCCACCCCAACTCTCTGATCTGATTAAAATAAACTTTGACCCTTTACTGGATAAGATGAAGGTTGATGTAGAACGCTGGAATCAGCTAAATCTCTCTATGTGGGGGAAAGTAAACATAATTAAAATGGTCTGCACTCCAAAATTTAATTATTTGTTGCAGGCTTTACCAGTACATGTTCATCCAACATACTTTAAAAAGTTTGATCAGTTGTGTAAGACATTTATTTGGAACAATAAAAAGCCCAGATTGAATTTAAGAAAGTTGCAGAAACCAGTGGATAGTGGAGGATTGGGGATGCCTAATTTGCTGTATTATCATTATGCCTTTTCTCTTAGGCATTTGGCACATTGGTTTTTGCCTCCTGAGAGGGCTCCGCCATGGTTTCCTCTGGAGAGTATGGTTTGCTCTCCATTTACACCAATTACCTGTCTATCAATTAATCTTGCTTCTCATAACAGGTCGCATCCTATCCTGTCTCATCTTCAGAATGTATGGAAAAAAATATCTCAGATTTTAAAATTTGACCCATACCTTAACCAGTCTTCTGGTATTTGGTATAATCCTAAACTATGTATAAACAAAGTACCATTTTTCTGGAAGTCCTGGTTTCTTAGGGGTATACTAGTGTTGGGGAATCTATATGACAGTGGCGCATTAAAGTCATTTGAAGTATTAGTTGAAGAATTCAAGTTGCCTAGACAAGATTTTTGGAGGTATTTACAAATGCGTCACTTAATAGTAAAGACCTTTGGATCCGCTACTTCAATTCCCTCAAATTGTGGTACTCTAAACGACATGAAAAGGGCATTCGGTCGTGGCCATGAAGCCTCTGTTTATTATAAAATGCTACTAACATCTGATCCCATTTCATTATCTCTTAAGACAACCTGGGAGACCGATTTAAAGCACACTTTTACTGTAGAGGAGTGGAATGGGATTCTCAGAGGTGTGAAGAAAATGTCAAGAGAGTTGCGTACACGATTAGTTCAGTTTAAAATTTTACATAGAGTATATTGGACTCCCTACAGATTGCATAAAGTGGGATTGGCCGATAATCACGCCTGCTGGAAATGCCAGGACGATAGTGGCACACTTGTTCACATGCTTTGGGAATGTCCAAAAGTTCAGAAGTTCTGGTCATTAGTTCATGCAGTTATAGAGAAGGTTGTTGGTCGAGACATTCCTTTTTGTAGCAGGCTTTATATTCTTGGGGACCCCACAATGTTGAGAATTTTACCCTCATCGCTTTCGCAGTGGGTTTTAACAACTATAATGTTAGGAAGGAAACTACTAGTGCAGGAGTGGAAGGCCCCTTCAGTCCCATCTGTTATCCAATGGCATACTTCTCTTAGTCAACTGGCAGCCTTAGAGAGATTATCTTATAGACTTTTAAATAGGGTAGATGATTATGATAGTAAATGGTCTTCTTACTTGTCACATATTCAGTCCATGACTTCTCCAGCTCAAGGAACTACCTCATGCGTCTAAGTTGATCTCCGACGCTGTAACTATTTGTGTACATACTATATATACATGGCATCTTTAAAATAATATGATGTAACAATTTAACCCTCCCCTTTTTTTTTTTTTTTTTTTTTTTTTTTTTTTTTTTTTTTCTTTAATAATAATAATAGTTATTGTTATTGGGTTTTTTTTTTTTTCTTTCTTTTTTTTCTATTATTGTTCGATGTGGTTATTGTTGTTTTAATGCGTATGAAAGGCATGTGAAATGTATAAGCTACCCAATTTTATCCACACCATATTGCCTGTCTGTTCCGGTTTCTTATGTGTGGAGATGTTGATTGGCTGCATTGTATTTTCAATGTTTGAAAATAAAATAAAATTTAAGTCATAAAAAAAAAATACAATGTCCCAGAGAAATCTATGGATGAAGTGGATTAAACGGAAGAATAAAACATCTTTAGAAGCAGATTGGACACGTTTCTTGTTTCCACATTAAAGCCGATATGTTGAGAGAGAAAACTGACCAAAAAAAACAAAAATAAAAAAAGAGTTCTGCCTGTAGTGTCTCGCCTGGTCGATCCTAAAGAGCTCAATCCCCCAGTGTAAAGCATCGTTAGTGTAATGCTCAAGCAGAATACAACCATCACGTTAATGACATAAAAGTATGAAGTCTATGTTTGGACGCTCATCAATCACAAGACATTTCCATTAACTGTCATTAACTGATTACTCCAGCTCACGTCAAGAGGCAGCCAATCAGACGCAAGAGCAGCACTCCAGAGGTCAAAGGGCAGAAACCCACTCTGACTCAAGGATCAATCAACAACAGAAATGACAACTGGCATTTTTATTCTCCGCCTCCATCAGGACTAAACCAGGACTAAACCAGGAGTAAATCAAGTCTAAACCACCAGGACTAAACCAGGACTGAACCAGGAGTAAACCAGGACTGAACCAGGACTAAACCAGGACTAAACCAAGTCTAAACCTGGACTAAACAAGGGCTAAATCAGGACTAAACCAAGTCTAAACCTGGACTAAACCAGGGCTAAACCAGGACTAAACCAGGTCTAAACCTGGACTAAACCAGGGCTAAACCAGGACTAAACCAGGGCTAAATCAGGACTAAACCAGGACAGAAACCAGTACTAAACCAGGACTGAACCAGGACTAAACCAGGATTAAAGCAAGTCTAAACCAGGACTAAACCAGGGCTAAACCAAGTCTAAACTAGGGCTAAACCAGGACTAAACCAGGACTAAACCAAGTCTAAACCAGGACTAAACTAGGGCTAAACCAGGACTAAACTAGGACCAAACTAGGACTAAACCAGGACCAAACCAAGACTAAACCAGTACTAAACTAGGGCTAAACCCAGTACTAAACTAGGACCAAACTAGGACTAAACCAGGTCTAAACCATGGCTAAACCAAGACTTAACCAGGAATAAAACCATGACTAAACCAGGTCTAAGGATGCATTTACACTTGTAATTTTGCAATGTTTTTTTTTCTCCAAACACTTTTATCATCACTGTAGTATTGTAATTCACATTAACATCGAAATCAAGATACAGGTTTTCCTATAGTGACACCAGTGAGCAACAATACCAGCTCTGGCAGCCCAATAAACGCATAAAGTCATCTGACACCCAGCAATAAACAAGGTTATATCCCCCATATTCCCGAGTGACCTTCCCCTCCTCTCTCTCTGTGTGTTCTGAGGCTGGATATATATTGCTGACATAATCCCCAACTACCCCAGCTCTCCTCCTCCCTCCGTCCATCCACTCGGGCAGGCCTGTGTCGGACATGTCCCCCAGGCTCTCCGGCACAAGAAAAACACACTTTAACATCTGTGTCCATGTCGTTAAATCCCATTGAGAACAGGAAGCGCGGAGAGCCGAGGCACTAAATTAGAAATGAATGCTTAATGAGGTCCTATTGTGCGGGTAATTAGCTGCTGATTCATGGACATCCCAAATAAAGTGGTTTGTCTCGCGGGTGAGAGCTGGAGGCAGGTTTTCTTTTGTTATTTTACATGAGGGTTAAGGCTTTCGAAGGTGGAAGAAGACGCACATTTGTAGTGATTACAATAGACGCTCATGTTCAGTGAAGGATAATATGGTTTGAACCGGAACGTGTCTATCAGGATTTTTAGGCCCGAGCGCCACAAGCTGGCGAGAGGCCTATTAGTTTCGCAGTGCCGTGGCGGCATGGAAGCTGGTGCGTAAAGCGCGCACGGCGGTGCGATCAATCGAGCGCCAAGCGCCGCCCGCTTCCAAACACTCACTAACGATTCCTCAACCCATGCACGCCCGCGGCATACCAATTAGTAGTGGAAAATTCGGAACATTATCGCTAAACGGGCGAAGCTCAGGGAAAAGGGTGCAAAGCACAAAGTGCGCACTAAACGAGCCCTTCGCGTCAGCCATCCCCACGAAAGCGCCAGGTGCGCTGAGTCGCCCAGTAATGCGTTTCCTAACTCATGCACGCCTGCGGCATATAACAAATGTAATGCAAAACTGAACATTACTATTGTAAATAGGGCACACAGAAAGTGGGCGGAGCCCACTAAAAATCTCGAAAGTGTCTCCCAGTGACCAGGACCCATACTGTAATCGTAGGAAAGCGCCGCGCTTCAAAATGTATAGTTTATGAACTAAAAAAGGGGAAACATTGTTTTCGCATCGGAATATTATTCTTCTTCTTTCTTCTTCTTCTTGGGACCAACCCCCCTATTTTTCACCCAGTGAACATTGACGAAAAGTCAGGAAAATTTGCACACCTCCAAAAATCGTGCCTCTGTACATTCTGGCTATTTCCGATTTCAGAAATTAAAAATATGGCGCGCCAGCGCCCCAAGTGTACAAAAAATGCATTACGGGATAGAAAGAGCCCAAATTTTTTTTTAATCGTAGAATCATAAAATTTGGCAGAGAGGTAGATAGTGACAAGACAAGCAAAATATTATTACGGTAACGCTGTCCGCCCAACCAATTGTTGGCCATATTGGATCTAAATTCGCTAAACATGACTCAGCAGTTTTTAAAAACTTCTCAGATTTTTACGAACTCCTCCCAAGGCGCTGGGTCGAACGAGCTGAAATTTGGTGAAAATGAAGTTGAGGAGTGTGGCATTAAAAGTTATCCAAATCAGGAACCTACGTATTACGGTCTCTGTGCGGCGAAGCCACAAAATTTGGCCAGAATTCCTGAAATTTTAAAATTTTAAATTTTGCTCCCATTTGCACATATAAAGTCCTAACTGCATCAAATTTGAATCAGTTGTTAAACTCCCTGCCTGAAACCTACTAGAGGTGAAAGAATTAAATTCGGCGTTAGCGCCCCCTACAGATTAAAGCAAACTTTTATATGGGGAGCAAAAAATTTAGTTGTTTAGAATTTTTTGATATTTTGTACAAAATTCCATTTTAGCCGCATCGATCAAAAGCCAATCAGACCCATGTCATATTTTGTGACCAAATGACCAAAACATCCCATGTTATTCCTATGGGAAAATTGAAAAATATCTCAAATTAACATATTTTTTTACTACACATTTTAATGAACTCCTCAGGCATAAGCCCGACCAACCTGAAATTTGGTGAACATCTTCCTGAGGAGTGGGGCACTATAAGTTATCCAAATTGTGGGGGTATGTATTACGGTCTTCATGCGGCGAAGCCCCAAATTTCGGGAACATTTTTGAATACACAGAAAACACCCATGTTATTCCTATGGGAAAACTCAAAATCGCCAAATTAAACTTTTGTACTTTAACGCACTCCTCCTCGGGCGTAAGTCTCTAGACCAACCTGAAACTTGGTGACAATCATCTTGAGGAGTGGGGGCACCAAAAGTTATCCACATTTTATGGATAAGTAGTATCTCTGTGCGGTCGCAAATAGTGCCCAAATGTGTACAAATGAGAGAAACATGCCATGTTATTCCTATGGGGAAAATGCAAAATCACTCAAATTAAACTTTTGTATTTTAACGAACTCCTCCTCGGGCGAAGTCCCGACCATCATGAAATTTGGTGAAAATGATCTTAAGGAGTGGGCCATCTAAAGTTATCCAGGATTTTAGCACAGGTATTATAGTCTTTAAAGCAGCCGCAAACTTTGACCAATTTTTACACACTTTCAGTGAAACATGAGCAGTAGGAGGCGCGTAGCGCCACGGATTCGGCAGCAGGTATTTTATGAGGAGGGAAACTGGGCGCGTAAGTTTCTGGTGTTGCGTGGATCGGCGGCGTGGCTAGGTCGATCATTGCCGCTATGGCTATATTTATGAATTGTTCTTTTTTTTTTTTTTTTTTTTACAGAACAAGAGGTACAGCAAATCTGGAGTTTGACGAGCCAAACGTGTTGAGACTGAAAGGACACATATTCTGCACCAGTGACTTTTTTTGAGCTTTTATCCATGTTCTAATAATGTTCCGTCATCAAAAACACACCTGGAGTTGCATTCAGTTGTATTCACGCTGTTTTGAGGAATGTTTATTAGAAAATCCTCCCCCTCCGAGCGTCAAACAAAGTTCCTGCTGAATTCCTGGATCTGGGATGTATTTTCGGCTCATCTATGTCCCTTATCTGAGAAGATTGTGCTGTTTTAAGTCCTTAAATAATCGCCAGACTCGTTCTGAGTATTTCTGCCACTAAACACGACAACTGCTGCAGCAAATCCGCGCCAGCGCTAACTTCGCTAGATTGTATATAGCGCTGGCACCATCTACTGGCTGGATGCACTCAGTAAGTGTCATTTCATACAAGGCTGATAAAACCTGTCATTTAATGAATAGGAAACTTTTTTTGTTTCAAAACATGAAACGGCAAATTTAAGATACTCAAGAGCAGGTTTAAAGGTTAATGACAAGATGAAAAATGCTGAATATTTTTTCTTTAAACCTCTAGGCTAAGGCTATTCAACTTAAGTCCGGGGGGCCAAATCAGGGATATGATCCGGCCCTCAACACATCCTCCAAAAATATAGAAAATATTTCCTCTCTTGTTATTGGTTTTGACCTGGTTTAGTCCCATTTAGTCCTGGTTTAATACTTGGTTCAGTCATGGTTCAGTCCTGGTTTAGTTCAGTCCTGGTTTAGTCTTGGTTTCATCCTAGTTTAGTTCTGGTGTAGTCCTGGTTTCGATCTGGTTTAGTCCTGGTTTATTCCTGGTTCAAAATAAAGTTGCATAGCCCTGATCTGGGCCATTGATTTTCAACTAGGCCAACTTCAACTAGTTAACTGATTCACACATGGATGTTATTGAATAATTAAGCATTTTGGAGTGTCCTGACCCAACTTTCAATCCAAAAAAGTCACCGTTCCCAAATTATGTGGCATGAACTATATTTGCTACACTGTTCACCACTTTTCCCTCTAAAACTAGTTCCATCAAATAAATAGTTTTATCCAACTCTCTAACTTGTCAAAATGTTTTTAAATTGTCTAGAATTATTTTTTTTTGCGTTCAACAGACAGTGGATGGGTTGGTTGCGTGTCATTTGTCCACGTCTTTTCCAAAACCACAGACGATAATCAATAATCGCATGTCGATCCTGTAAATGTTAAAGTGTGGACAAAACCTGACTGCAGCGTGTGCTAAAGAAGGTGCTCTATATTCAACAAAACCAAGGAAGTCCAAACAGATTTATCTTTTTCCGCATTTTTCACTTTCTGTCCTTGCTCTCTGTTGTGTTAGGCCAATTAGTCAGATGGATGAGCCGCATTATCTTTCTTCTGGCGCGTCTCTCCAGCTCTGGCACACATAGCTTCGGTGCGGTCCAAAAGGCGGAGATAAAATCAGTAATAAAGGCTCCACGGAGAGAGTGGCGCCCCCCGCAGAGGAAGAAGGGGAAGAGGAAGGAGCAGAGGTGACTTCCTGTGCACGGTGTGTCTGTGAAGAGTCTAATCAAACGACATTGTTCGGCGGCATTCGAAGCGAGAGCAGGTTTGATTCACAACTGAATGGATTCCAATGACTGAACTTCAGTTTCGTCTCTCCTCTTTTATACTCATGATACTTACCGATTGTGCGCTAAAAATTAAGCTATTTTAAATGTAAGCATGGCCTTGATTGCATTTTGTAAACTTCAAAACGAAAGAAAGGTTGCACTCTGAACTTCTAAAACGTGTTTGTGAAGATTTCTCAGTACATAGAATTTTGGTTTTCATATCAATTACCTTTCAAAGCACTTCACCTTCCAAAGTACTTTTCCATTTGCATTTTTAAATCCAGTGGAACGGAACGATTAACATGATATTCTTCACATGAAATAATAAAGTGGGCATGCAATGTTATGGTCCCAGTACAGAGCCTTGAGGGACACCACGTTTGTCAGGATAATTTCACTGCATACGTCATTGCAAACATCTAAATTCAAAAGCCGATGTTTACAAAATGTGTGAAGTCTTGGACAAAACAAAGATGGCTTGTAGGTTTCACTAGAAAGGTCAAAAGAACAGCTCTAGTATGAAATGGAAAGAAAGTGAGGAAAGATATTTAGTAAATGGTTGTTGCTGGGAATCAAACCCATGATAGAGGTGGAAACAACCACTTATGTGCCTAAAAGCAGTGGTCCCCAAACCCCCCAAAAGGACCGGTACCGGTTTGTGGATCAGTTGGTACCGGGCCGCACAACAAATAATGAATTATTTCCATTTTGATTTAGTGTCGCAATCTGAACGATCTTTTGTTTTGAAAAAATTACCAGATTCTCTCAGTTACATCTTGGTCACTTGAGCGCAAAAATTTAACCCACAAGCAACAAAATGAGTAAGAAACAGACGCCTTTGCGAAGGGGAAAAGGCCCAGAAGAGACAGAACAAGAGCCTGCGACCTCCAAGAAAAAGAAAGCTTTTCACTCACAATACCAGGAGTCCTACGTGAAATATGGATTTATCGCAGCAGGTGATTCCCACACACCAAGCTCCGCTCTAATGAGGCAATGCTTTACCACTAGAGACCAAGCAACTGGATTAAAAGACAAGCCCCGGAGGATTTAGAAAGAAAATAACAGGTACACAGTGGATTCAGTGGATTCACCCCCAGAGTTTAGTTTTTTGACCGATCAACTATCTCATGACATTGTTCCCTCATCAAAAACAAGTTGTATATTGCTTCATTCTCACTCGTTTGATGGATCCTGTATTGTATGTCCTCTCCACCTGAGCCTCAGAAAATACTCCGCGTCAAATTTCCCAGCTTTTCCCAGCTCCATAGCACCGTTTCCAGGCTCGTTCTGAGCATTTCCCCGTGGTAATTCCCTCCGCTGTCAGTAGGTGGAGTGCTAACACAAATCCTGACGATGGAAAAGCCTCACATATAAAGTAATGAGTGCACAACTAAAAACAACAAAGACGCGACTAAAAGTGACAAAAGCGCGACTAAAAACAACAAAGACGTCATATTTAAACGGGTCTGTGTCACATTTAGTCACGTATTTGTTTTTATTTGCGTTTTTGTCGCGTCTTTGTTGTTTTTAGTCGCTCTTTTGTCACCTTTAATCGCTTTCAATTAATACCAAGAGTGTCTGGCTGCAGACCTTAATCCAGAGTCGCCAGCCCCGCAGACCTTAACCAGGAGGCGCCTTCACCCACAGGTCCAGAAGTACACATTGCACGGACGAAAAAGAAAAAAAAAAGGTTACGCCGCAATATTACTTTTTACTAATCAGAAAACATTCAAACTGAATGAAAGATTTGCAGTGCAGAAAGCACTGCAAATCAAAATATTGAACATTATAATCAGAAAAAAAACTGTATTGAAAAAATTAAAAACTTGAAAGAAAGATGACATGCATTACTCATTCATCTCATTACATTCACAAAAAAAAACAAAGCCCCTCCCTCCACCACGTCTTCATAAAATGTCCGCGTCTTCCACACAAACAAATAAGAGTTTAAAAAGATCCAGCTCCTCCTCGTGTTCTTCGTCAGATTCCAGTCTCATCTTTATTGACGATGGATCTATTTCTACAAATTCACATTAAATTTGCGATTAACAGTAAACTTCAGCCCTAGTTTTTCATAACGTGTTACTTAAAACTCCACTTCAACCCCATTAACACTATATTTAAAAACACTTGACGTTATTAAACAAGTTTGATTGAAACACATACAATTAGAAGTGATAACATAAAGAGCGTGTGGTGCTGTAATATCTAAATATACACTTCACAGCACGAGACAAACTCTAATCATCACATTTTGTTAAGATTAATCAGCGGAGACACAAATATTTAATTTAGTTTCTACAAGAGGAATGATTGAATTAAAAACATAAGGTGCCGTGTGTTGATGTTGGTTATTTTTGACACATCCGGGCTCTGGTAGGGCCTCTGGGTTAAGGTCCGGGTCACGTGGGCGCCTCCTGGTTAAGGTCTGCGGAGAGGCGACTCTGGATTAAGGTCTGCAGCCGGACGCCTCTCATAAATACACTATTTTATAAAACATGAGATGCAAAAGCAAAGGATCAAGAAGTTTAAAGGACAAAAAACAAAACAACAATAATGCGTAATATGTGTTCATTAAATAATTGGATTTTCAACCATAAATTTCTTCTCACTCCACCTGCAGAACTTTTAAGAGAACGCTTTCATGTCCGAGACTCTTCCCCGTCTCATTTGCTCCAAGACATAATACCTGTTTTATAATTTCTGCTGTAGTTTTACCTCGTTATTGTTTTTTTGACGGTGTGTGGTTTGAGGTGAGTGCAGCCTCAGGGGTTTGTCTTCTGAAAAATATTAAGAAAATAAATAGATGTTTCGTGTGAACAAAGCGACATCATTAAAGCGGCCCCACACTGAGCTCAGCCTGATGAACAGATGCTGGGATTTTATCAAAGCTGTTTCTCACAGACGCTCGGGGGAGTTTACAGTATCTGTGAACGTGACAGTAATGAGACGGAGCTTTTATTAACACAGCGTAAAGTTAAAGTTTTTTCGTACTTCATATTTTAAAGAAAAAACATCAGTGCTACTTTGCAGCCAAAAATTGAATTATATGGACTTAACTATAAATAATATCTGCTCCTGCTACTATTGCAAACTACTAAAAATCTAATGTACAGTGATCCCTCGCTATATCTCGTTTCATCTTTCACGGCTTCGCTGCTTCACTGATTTTTTTTTACAGTGCAGATATTTTTACAGTACATCGTGCTCTGAATCCTGATTGGCTCAGGGGCTTTACTGTTGTCTAGTTCTCAAATATAATCGAAGGTGGCATATCCGTTTATAAAAATCTTCTTGCTCAGAAAAAGAAAGAGCGCCAACAACTAAAGAAAGAGTCGTGCGCCTTCAGTAGAAACAGAGGCTACAGGGGGCGGAGTCAGGACCAAGAGGCACAGACTGTGAAATACACCAGTGACAATGTTTACAACCTTGTATTACTATATTAAAATGATTGTTTTAAACACATTTTGGGCTTTAAAACAGGTTTTGATTTTTGGTTTCATTCCATAGTTCAGTATTGCATTGTAAAATAATAAAAAATAAAGCTGTGACTACTTCACGGATTTCACTTTTCGCGTGTTATTTTTGGAACGCAACTCCCGCCATAAACGAGGGATCACTGTATGCATAAGTATAGATTATTATTCAATAATAATCATCCACCATGTCGACATATTTGAATTTTGGGGGGTTTGGAGAGGGAATACTGAATGTTTTGAGTAAAGAAAAAGACCTTAAGAGACTTTTTCTTTACTCATAACATTCAGTATTCCCTCTCTTTTCAACAAAAGCCTTAATGGAACATCTTAAGAGACTTCCATTAAGGCTTTTTCTTGCTGATAATGGGCAAAATATAACCCAGATTACACTGTGTTGTCTTTCAGTTACATAAAAAACATAAACAAGCACCACTTAAAGTCTATTCACCTCATTCCGCCCACTTTTGCCTCTTTTTGCCACAGATACACACTTCTGTTGTAAATGCACTTCCGTTTGATGAGAACTCCGTTAAAGCTAATGGAGAATGAGGGAAAGGTATCACAGTTAAAATGTTACATAAAGTAGATTGATTTGTGTAAAATGTTTAATGAACACGAGCAACAACAAGTCAACAACGCAACGATTTCCTGAAAACGTTTAGTCCATGTAGAACTTATTTTCTGTTGAGCTCGTCTGCTCCGTGTAAACTACAACGGAAACAAGACGACGGCGCCCACAACGTCTGGAATAACACATTTCACAAAAAACATAGTAAACATGATTATATTTAAGATTTGACAAAACATTTTGTCTATTTAGCCCCAGTTTGTAAAGACAGATTTTGTAAAGTTTATAATGTTACTTCCTGGTTGGCCATGAGCAGCAAATAGGACACAGTTAGAGGTCATTCCACAACTGTTACCATAGCAACAGGCGCCAAAATCCATACAAATCACACAATGGTTAGGATTTGACAATAAATAATACCCAGTAACAACTTTATTTTTTTGAGTGACAGGAAAATGTGTCTGTAAATTGTTTTCGTATTTTCAACGGCACGTCGCTTTTTGATGACATCACAGAGGGTGAACTTAGCACTGCTTCTTGTAATATTTTTAAACTTAAATTTTCTTCGCAAACTGCAGCTTCACAGATGTTAAACTATAATGAATCACTACCACAGCTGCTCTCCCATCAAACTAAGTCATAATTAGAGCAGTTTGAAAACCTTCTGTTCTCTGCTGCTCTGCCCATGTCCTCCCTCGACTGTTTTACGGCACAAACACTGAAAAAGGGGTTGACAAAATATGATTTCACAGGCAGGGTAAGGTCGGGAGTTAATTAGGCTAGGGTTAGGCCTTTGAGAAGGGTTTGCTAATCTGCACGTTTGCCAATTTCATTCATTCATTTTCTACCGCTTATTCGCGTTAGGGGTCGCAGGTGACTGGAGCCTATCCCAGTGACTTTGGGCCTTAGGCGGGGTACACCCTGGACAGTGGCCAACTCATCACAGCAAACACAAAGACACAGAGACAAGGACAGACAACCATTCACTCTCACATTCATACTCTACGGGCAATTTAGAGTTTCCAATTAACCTGAACACAGTCATGTCTTTGGACGGTGGGAGGAACCAGAGAACCCAGAGAGAACCCACGGTAACACGGGGAGGACATGCAGACTCCACCCAGAGAGATCGTGTGATGTTGGGGTGGTCCGGGATTCAAACCCACGATCTCCTTATTGGGAGGCAGAAGCTCTAGCCGCTCTGCCACCGTGCACCCCGTTTGCCAATTTAAAGTGTGCTGTTTTCCTTTTCATCGCAATAGCAGGGGATCACAGTGACCAGAATGTTCCACAAAAAGACATAAAAGTCTTTGAAGCTAAAGTCTATATGAAGGTTCTCATGATTTTCTAATAATTACTTAGTTTGGAGGAAGGGCATCCGTGGTAAATGGTTCACCCGTGACCGCCCACCCCTTGGTTCAAGAAGTAAATTATTCATTCATTTTTCTCATAGGGTTTCCGAAAAAAAAAAAAAAAAAAATCTATATCAGCTTGTGGATTAGTAATGAGCATAAGACCAATAATTTCATTTAAAATCTGTTGATCAAACTTTATAAACCACTAAAATATTTAAACATTATGCTGAATTTTAAGTTTTACGTGGGTTTTTCCGACTGAAAACAACCGTGTTATGGACATTAATTATCACATGGCGAAAATGAATGAGAAGTTGAAATCAGGAACCACAGCTAACGTGGGGACGGACTGGGGAGCTCCATTTGTGAAGTTCCAGTTTGTGAAGACATTTTGAAAAATAAAGATTCAAAAAGACAGGAAGTTTTGCTGAGTTCTAAAACAAAATCTCTCTGAAAACAACATTTATTTCTTTTTTTTCCCCTTTCGATTCTTTAGTTATTTCGAGCAAGTCAGTGAATAAATAAAGGGTCATTATAACATGTCTCCAAAACAAATGCTATTCACCTTATTCTGCCCCGCCCACTTTTGCCTCTTTTTGCCACAGATACACACTTCTGTTGTAAACGCACATCCGATTGACGAGAACTCTGTTAAAGCTAATGACGAACAAAGTCTCGCCGCTAAAATGTTACATAAAGTAGATTGATTTGCCCAATATGTTCAAACTACACGAGCAACAACAAGTCAGCAACAAGTCACAACGCAACGATTTCCTGGTCAGCCTGAAAACGTCTTTTTAGTCCATGTAGAACTTATTTTCTGTTGAGCTCGTCTGCTCCATGTAAACTACAACGGAAACAAGACGGCGGCGCGTACGACAACTTCCGGAATAAGGTGAATAGGCACATTCAACAAGAAATTTGTGTACCTTAACTGAGCTCGAAAAGGAGTGGGAAGAAGAAGAACTTATTAAATCCCACCCCTGTCTTAAAGGGCCCATGACAGGTTGAAGAGCTCATTTTACTAAAACACAGTTAAGATAATTATATTCAAGATTCTGCTAAAAGCAAAACAATTTTTATCCCAGTTTGGCAGTTTTTTAGGTTTAAATTTTTACTTCCTGGTTGTAAATCATGACATCACACTGGGGAATTCTGTAACTGTTGCCTAGAAACCATGTTGTACACTGGGTCAAAACTCCTCAAATGTCACGGAGATTATTATTTGACAAATAAAAACATATAGGAACGCCTTTATTTTGATGAATTAATGTTTGAAAGGATCAGAAAATGTGTTTGTTGGTTGTAAATTGTCCCTGGTGTGTCTGCCTCGTGTGATGTCATCGTGTTTTGGAACTCTGCTCTACTTCCTGTAAATTTCAACATATTTTTAAACTTTTCTTCACAAACTGTCACCCGATTGGTGTAAAACTATCATTTATATTCACAACAGGTTTTATTCCACCAAATAAAGTCAAAACTAGAAAATCATAAAAACCCGTCATACGCACTTTAAGTTAAAGCATAAATCCAGTTTGAGCTTCCTTTTAACTTAGAACAACAATTTACACACACCCTGACACATTCTTTTAACAGTTTAAACAGCGTCTTGGAGTATTATTCGACAAATTATTTTATTTTATTTTATTTAGGATTTATATGGCAAAAACAAGAAGATGTGAGTGATTTAGCTTTTGGAGTCAGACATATTAATACAACTTTTGAGTGCAGTTTGGGTCAGATACGTGCACTGCAAAAAGGGATTATCTAACTTAGTTAAATTTACTTGAATTAATCTTAAAAGTCCAATTTTAAGATTTTTTCACTTGACAGGACTACATCAAATTGACATTATTTGACTTGTTTTAAGTAAACGTGATAAGTAAAATAATCTTATTCCACTGGCAGATAATTTCACTTAAATTAGGGTAAAAAAGGTCTTATTTTGAGTTTATTTGTCTTATTTTTTGATAGGCCTAGATACTTCATAGTTTCCATTTACTGTTGCCAAGCCTCCTTTTAGTCGACTATCTGTTTTTGAGCCGACCAAGAATGTCTTCACTCGACTACAGCCCTGCACTGACGCTACAGTTTTATTCTCTCGAGCGGCAGAAGTTATTCCTCATTTTTGTCCTCGTCTTTATACGGCGAAGTTTCTGAAAGAGCTTGGCTTGTTTGCTCACAGCACAGGGTGATAAACGGCTCTTCAACTCGCGTCAGAACAATTAATTTTCCCAACACAAGAACAAAAAGGCAATTAATTCAACTGTGCGTGATCCCAAAGTGCGTATCAGTGATAAATGTGAGCGTAAACGGCAGTGTTCCTGTTGTTTATCCGGTTTTCTACAACTGTTTATTTGATTTTTTCTTTTTGGATGTCAGATGTGAACTAGCAGAGTGTTGACTTTTGGGTTTTTTATGCTAAATTAAAAAGTATTGACGCAGGGCATTGTTGCAGCACTTCACAGAGCCACTGATGCAGATATAATCCCCTGACTTCGCCGTCTCATCAGCTGGACACTCTTGTTTCTTGCCGGCTGGCCCCGCCCACTGCCTCGCACATGTTTTGTCCCTTTAAACCTCAGCTGCTCCATGATGATCTAATTTGTGTTTAAATGTGATTGGGAAGCGTTGCGTTCACCGTTTGTTGCAACACATTTTTAACATCCTCATTTCCTCCCCATTTTGATGATTATAATTCTTACTTAAACTCTTAAAAATACACAAAAAACAATGAAAAACTAACGCCCGTAACCACAGCAGCAGTTACCTCAGTGGCCAACAGTGTCGCAGTCAATAACAGAAAAGCAGATTAAACAATATTTAGCAGTTTATGCTAAATAGCCACTAACGATACACAATCGTCTTCTTTTAGCGTGATTCTGGAGCTTGTTATTATGTTGAAGTGTCACATATGAGTCACATTTTCACTTGTTGAATTGGTCTCATACACTGTTTTTCAATCTTTTTTGAGTTGTGGCACACGTTTTGGGTATAAAAGCTGCCACGGAACACCACCTACCACTAAAACATGACCAAATCACACCATTTAGTTACAAATATTGTGTATAATGAGGCAAATAATGTCTAGTTCTTTAAATTTGGTAACAGTGATGGTTTTGTCTCATCAGCTCGTCACTCCGTTTCTTGCTCACTGGCCCCGCCCACTGCCTCGCACATGTTTTGTCCCTTTAAACCTCAGCTGCTCCATGATGATCTAATTTGTGTTTAAATGATTGGAAAGCGTTACGTTCATCGTTTGTTGCAACACATTTTTAACATCCTCATTTCCTCCCCATTGTGATGATTATAATTCTTACTTAAACTCTTAAAAATACACAAAAAACAATGAAAAACTAACGCCCGTAACCACAGCAGCAGTTACCTCAGTGGCCAACAGTGTCGCAGTCAATAACAGAAAAGCAGATTAAACAATATTTAGCAGTTTATGCTAAATAGCCACTAACGATACACAATCGTCTTCTTTTAGCGTGATTCTGGAGCTTGTTATTATGTTGAAGTGTCACATATGAGTCACATTTTCACTTGTTGAATTGGTCTCATACACTGTTTTTCAATCTTTTTTGAGTTGTGGCACACGTTTTGGGTATAAAAGCTGCCACGGAACGCCACCTACCACTAAAACATGACCAAATCACACCATTTAGTTACAAATATTGTGTATAATGAGGCAAATAATGTCTGTGGCACTGTCTAGTTCTTTAAATTTGGTAACAGTGATGGTTTTGTCTCATCAGCTCGTCACTCCGTTTCTTGCTCACTGGCCCCGCCCACTGCCTCGCACATGTTTTGTCCCTTTAAACCTCAGCTGCTCCGGACGCGCGGGGCAGATGTTCTCGACGCACGGGCCTGGGAACCGCCGGGACGCCCTGCCCACTCGTCCTCCACGTCGGGCGCCTCGGCTCGGGGGAGGGGGAGGCGTGCCGGTGCCCTCCTCTG
Source organism: Rhinogobius similis (assembly GCA_019453435.1). Classification (NCBI taxonomy): domain Eukaryota; kingdom Metazoa; phylum Chordata; class Actinopteri; order Gobiiformes; family Gobiidae; genus Rhinogobius; species Rhinogobius similis. The sequence goes on from CM033627.1 coordinate 2,809,335, forward strand.
TGTCCCATTGACGAGCCGAGGGGGGGAGGTCAGGGGTCAGATCCTGGCGGTTCACGGATCACAACGCGGCTCATGAATATGTGAGCGGAGCGCCGGGGGAACCATCTGCCGCCCGTGTGAAGGAATCCAAACAAACGGGGCCGTGGTGATGGCGTCAGAGAGAGGGTTCCCAGGATTTACACATTCAGAGCTGGAGCTGAGCCGAGTCCAGCCACAGTCCTGTTTTTATTATTTATTTAAAGTGCGTATGACAGCTCGGACTACTCATTTAACTAAAAAGCAGATAAGATAAATATATTTCAAATTCTGCTAAAATCTTTGCACATTTTACCTCAGTTTAGCATTTTTTTTAGGCTTTTAATTTGACTTCCTGGTTGTAAATGATGACATCACACTGGGAAATGACCAAGAAAATATCCTGTACATGGGCCAAAACTCCTCTAATGTCACAGATTTTATTATTTGACAAAGAGAAACACATGTGAACATCTTTATTTTGTTGAATCAATGTTTAAAGTAGTTTCTTTTGTGTAAATTATGCGTAACCTTTGTCTCCTCAGTGTGATGTCATCAGTCTGTTTACTTCCTGTAATTTTCAACATATTTTTCAACTTATTTCCAGAAACAGTGACCCGATTGGTGTAAAAGTATAATTCATATTTACAAGAGGTATTAATGCACTGAATAAAGTCAAAATTAGGAAATCATACAAATGTGTCACAAGCACTTTAACCTTTATTTAAAAACCTCTTTTCCAAACAAGTCCTGACCAAGAGGCAGGTCTGTTACAGTTACAACATACAAACAAGAAACATTAAAATGTCAGGTTGTGAAAAACAGTTGCACATTATTGAGGCAATCGCTGATGTTTTGGTTTTAATGCGAGACACTACAGGCAAAACTTTTTTTTTTTTTGGTTTGTTTGATTGTTTTTTGGTCAGTTTGCTCTCTTAACATTCAGGCTTTCATTTGGAAACAACATCATTGTCCAGTCTGCTTCTAAAGAAGTTTTGTTATTTAATTGAATCCACTTCATCCATAGATTTCTCTGGGACATTGTAACTTCAAAGGTCGTTTTCTTAAAATACATTTTTCTCCCTCGAGACATAAAGATCAGCCTTAAAGTAGATCCTACACCAAACTGTACAATCTGGACTCAACAGGATTTTGATAAAAAGTATAGAAGAATTAAGTATTTAGAATTAAGAATTAATTAAAAAAAAAAAAAAAAAAAAAAAAAGTACAAAATGAACCTAGACTTTTAAACCTGTCTCTGTTCATTTTTCAATCAAAATATGTGCAAATTTGGCCGTTTTTACATAAAATGCCTTATTTCTACATAAAAACATTACATGATGAAAAACTTCTGATACATTTTTATAAATAAATACATTTTTATAAATAAAATAAATACATATGGGAGTAAACTACAGGAGAACTTTGAAATTGATATCTTTAAAATTTTAAATTATTAATTAATTTTTCAATTCTTCAGGACAAGAACTGCGGTTTTTGAATTCTGAATTCCCAGTCTTTCTGCAACATGTTCCGAGCAAAATGAGGTGAGCAGACAAAGACCTTCTTCCACAGCTCTATGAAAGGAACAGCTCTGTGCAAAAAGAACAGCTCTGTGCAAAAAGAACAGTTCTGTGCAAAAAGAACAGCTCTGTGTGAACAAAAAGAACAGCTCTGTGTGGACAAAAAGAACAGCTCTGTGCTAAAAGAACAGCTCTGTGCAGACAAAAAGAACAGCTCTATGAAAGGAACAGCTCTGTGCAAAAAGAACAGCTCTGTGCAAAAAGAACAGTTCTGTGCAAAAAGAACAGCTCTGTGTGAACAAAAAGAACAGCTCTGTACAGACAAAAAGAACAGCTCTGTGCTAAAAGAACAGCTCTGTGCAGACAAAAAGAACAGCTCTGCTGTGCAAAAAGAACAGTTCTGTGCAAAAAGAACAGCTCTGTGTGAACAAAAAGAACAGCTCTGTACAGACAAAAAGAACAGCTCTGTGCTAAAAGAACAGCTCTGTGCAGACAAAAAGAACAGCTCTGTGCAAAAAGAACAGCTCTGTGCAGACAAAAAGAACAGCTCTGTGCAGACAAAAAGAACAGCTCTGTGCAAAAAGAACAGCTCTGTGCTAAAAGAACAGCTCTGTGTGGACAAAAAGAACAGCTCTGTGCAAAAAGAACAGCTCTGTGCAGACAAAAAGAACAGCTCTGTGCAGACAAAAAGAACAGCTCTGTGCTAAAAGAACAGCTCTGTGTGGACAAAAAGAACAGCTCTGTGCAAAAAGAACAGCTCTGTGCAGACAAAAAGAACAGCTCTGTGCAGACAAAAAGAACAGCTCTGTGCAAAAAGAACAGCTCTGTGCAAAAAGAACAGCTCTGTGCAGATGTAAAGAACAGCTCTGTGCAGATGTAAAGAACAGCTCAGTGCAGATGTAAAGAACAGCTCTGTGCAGATGTAAAGAACAGCTCTGTGCAGATGTAAAGAACAGCTCTGTGCAGATTTAAAGAACAGCTCTGTGCAAAAAGAACAGCTCTGTGCAGATGTAAAGAACAGCTCTGTGCAGATGTAAAGAACAGCTCTGTGCAGATGTAAAGAACAGCTCTGTGCAAAAAGAACAGCTCTGTGCAGACAAAAAGAACAGCTCTGTGCAAAAAGAACAGCTCTGTGCAGATGTAAAGAACAGCTCTGTGCAGATGTAAAGAACAGCTCTGTGCTAAAAGAACAGCTCTGTGCAGATGTAAAGAACAGCTCTGTGCAGATGTAAAGAACAGCTCTGTGCAGATGTAAAGAACAGCTCTGTGCAAAAAGAACAGCTCTGTGCAGACAAAAAGAACAGCTCTGTGCAAAAAGAACAGCTCTGTGCAGATGTAAAGAACAGCTCTGTGCAAAAAGAACAGCTCTGTGCAGATGTAAAGAACAGCTCTGTGCAAAAAGAACAGCTCTGTGCAGATGTAAAGAACAGCTCTGTGCAGATGTAAAGAACAGCTCTGTGCAAAAAGAACAGCTCTGTGCAAAAAGAACAGCTCTGTGCGGACAAAAAGAACAGCTCTGTGCAGATGTAAAGAACAGCTCTGTGCGGACAAAAAGAACAGCTCTGTGCAGACAAAAAGAACAGCTCTGTGCAGATGTAAAGAACAGCTCTGTGCAGACAAAAAGAACAGCTCTGTGCAGATGTAAAGAACAGCTCTGTGCGGACAAAAAGAACAGCTCTGTGCAGACAAAAAGAACAGCTCTGTGCAAAAAGAACAGCTCTGTGCAAAAAGAACAGCTCTGTGTGGACAAAAAGAACAGCTCTGTGTGGACAAAAAGAACAGCTCTGTGCAGACAAAAAGAACAGCTCTGTGTGAACAAAAAGAACAGCTCTGTGCAGACAAAAAGAACAGCTCTGTGTGGACAAAAAGAACAGCTCTGTGCAAAAAGAACAGCTCTGTGCAGACAAAAAGAACAGCTCTGTGTGGACAAAAAGAACAGCTCTGTGTGAACAAAAAGAACAGCTCTGTGCAGACAAAAAGAACAGCTCTGTGCAGACAAAAAGAACAGCTCTGTGTGAACAAAAAGAACAGCTCTGTGCTAAAAGAACAGCTCTGTGTGAACAAAAAGAACAGCTCTGTGTGAACAAAAAGAACAGCTCTGTGCAGACAAAAAGAACAGCTCTGTGCAAAAAGAATAGCTCTGTGCAGACAAAAAGAACAGCTCTGTGCAAAAAGAACAGCTCTGTGCAAAAAGAACAGCTCTGTGTGGACAAAAAGAACAGCTCTGTGCAAAAAGAACAGCTCTGTGCGGACAAAAAGAACAGCTCTGTGCAAAAAGAACAGCTCTGTGCTAAAAGAACAGCTCTGTGCAGACAAAAAGAACAGCTCTGTGCAGACAAAAAGAACAGCTCTGTGCAAAAAGAACAGCTCTGTGCTAAAAGAACAGCTCTGTGCTAAAAGAACAGCTCTGTGCAAAAAGAACAGCTCTGTGCAAAAAGAACAGCTCTGTGCAGACAAAAAGAACAGCTCTGTGCTAAAAGAACAGCTCTGTGCTAAAAGAACAGCTCTGTGCAAAAAGAACAGCTCTGTGCAGATGTAAAGAACAGCTCTGTGCAGATGTAAAGAACAGCTCTGTGCTAAAAGAACAGCTCTGTGCAGACAAAAAGAACAGCTCTGTGCAGATGTAAAGAACAGCTCTGTGCAGATGTAAAGAACAGCTCTGTGCTAAAAGAACAGCTCTGTGCAGACAAAAAGAACAGCTCTGTGCAGATGTAAAGAACAGCTCTGTGCTAAAAGAACAGCTCTGTGCAGATGTAAAGAACAGCTCTGTGCAGATGTAAAGAACAGCTCTGTGCTAAAAGAACAGCTCTGTGCAGGTGTAAAGAACAGCTCTGTGCAAAAAGAACAGCTCTGTGCAAAATTAACAGCTCTGTGCTGACCTAAAGTACAGCTCTGTGCAGTTGTAAAGAACAGCTCTGTGCTAAAAGAACAGCTCTGTGCAGATGTAAAGAACAGCTCTGTGCAAAAAGAACAGCTCTGTGCAAAAAGAACAGCTCTGTGCAGACAAAAAGAACAGCTCTGTGCAGATGTAAAGAACAGCTCTGTGCAAAAAGAACAGCTCTGTGCAGATGTAAAGAACAGCTCTGTGCGGACAAAAAGAACAGCTCTGTGCAGACAAAAAGAACAGCTCTGTGCAGACAAAAAGAACAGCTCTGTGTGGACAAAAGGAACAGCTCTGTGTGGACAAAAAGAACAGCTCTGTGCAGATGTAAAGAACAGCTCTGTGCGGACAAAAAGAACAGCTCTGTGCAGACAAAAAGAACAGCTCTGTGCAAAAAGAACAGCTCTGTGTGGACAAAAAGAACAGCTCTGTGTGGACAAAAAGAACAGCTCTGTGTGGACAAAAAGAACAGCTCTGTGCAGACAAAAAGAACAGCTCTGTGTGGACAAAAAGAACAGCTCTGTGTGGACAAAAAGAACAGCTCTGTGCAAAAAGAACAGCTCTGTGCAGATGTAAAGAACAGCTCTGTGCAGATGTAAAGAACAGCTCTGTGCAAAAAGAACAGCTCTGTGCAGATGTAAAGAACAGCTCTGTGCAGATGTAAAGAACAGCTCTGTGCAGATGTAAAGAACAGCTCTGTGCTAAAAGAACAGCTCTGTGCAGACAAAAAGAACAGCTCTGTGCAGATGTAAAGAACAGCTCTGTGCAGATGTAAAGAACAGCTCTGTGCTAAAAGAACAGCTCTGTGCAGACAAAAAGAACAGCTCTGTGCAGATGTAAAGAACAGCTCTGTGCTAAAAGAACAGCTCTGTGCAGATGTAAAGAACAGCTCTGTGCAGATGTAAAGAACAGCTCTGTGCTAAAAGAACAGCTCTGTGCAGATGTAAAGAACAGCTCTGTGCAGATGTAAAGAACAGCTCTGTGCTAAAAGAACAGCTCTGTGCAGATGTAAAGAACAGCTCTGTGCAAAAAGAACAGCTCTGTGCAAAAAGAACAGCTCTGTGCGGACAAAAAGAACAGCTCTGTGCAGATGTAAAGAACAGCTCTGTGCAAAAAGAACAGCTCTGTGCAGACAAAAAGAACAGCTCTGTGCAGATGTAAAGAACAGCTCTGTGCTAAAAGAACAGCTCTGTGCGGACAAAAAGAACAGCTCTGTGCAGATGTAAAGAACAGCTCTGTGCTAAAAGAACAGCTCTGTGCAGATGTAAAGAACAGCTCTGTGCAAAAAGAACAGCTCTGTGCAAAAAGAACAGCTCTGTGCAGACAAAAAGAACAGCTCTGTGCAGATGTAAAGAACAGCTCTGTGCAAAAAGAACAGCTCTGTGCAGATGTAAAGAACAGCTCTGTGCGGACAAAAAGAACAGCTCTGTGCAGACAAAAAGAACAGCTCTGTGCAGACAAAAAGAACAGCTCTGTGTGGACAAAAGGAACAGCTCTGTGTGGACAAAAAGAACAGCTCTGTGCAGATGTAAAGAACAGCTCTGTGCGGACAAAAAGAACAGCTCTGTGCAGACAAAAAGAACAGCTCTGTGCAAAAAGAACAGCTCTGTGTGGACAAAAAGAACAGCTCTGTGTGGACAAAAAGAACAGCTCTGTGTGGACAAAAAGAACAGCTCTGTGCAGACAAAAAGAACAGCTCTGTGTGGACAAAAAGAACAGCTCTGTGTGGACAAAAAGAACAGCTCTGTGCAAAAAGAACAGCTCTGTGCAGATGTAAAGAACAGCTCTGTGCAGATGTAAAGAACAGCTCTGTGCAAAAAGAACAGCTCTGTGCAAAAAGAACAGCTCTGTGCAGATGTAAAGAACAGCTCTGTGCAGATGTAAAGAACAGCTCTGTGCAAAAAGAACAGCTCTGTGCAGATGTAAAGAACAGCTCTGTGCAGACAAAAAGAACAGCTCTGTGCAGACAAAAAGAACAGCTCTGTGCAGACAAAAAGAACAGCTCTGTGTGGACAAAAAGAACAGCTCTGTGCAGACAAAAAGAACAGCTCTGTGCAGACAAAAAGAACAGCTCTGTGTGGACAAAAAGAACAGCTCTGGGCTAAAAGAACAGCTCTGTGCGGACAAAAAGAACAGCTCTGTGCTAAAAGAACAGCTCTGTGTGGACAAAAAGAACAGCTCTGTGTGGACAAAAAGAACAGCTCTGTGTGGACAAAAAGAACAGCTCTGTGTGGACAAAAAGAACAGCTCTGTGCTAAAAGAACAGCTCTGTGCGGACAAAAAGAACAGCTCTGTGCTAAAAGAACAGCTCTGTGTGGACAAAAAGAACAGCTCTGTGCTAAAAGAACAGCTCTGTGCAAAAAGAACAGCTCTGTGTGGACAAAAAGAACAGCTCTGTGTGGACAAAAAGAACAGCTCTGTGTGGACAAAAAGAACAGCTCTGTGCTAAAAGAACAGCTCTGTGCAGACAAAAAGAACAGCTCTGTGCAAAAAGAACAGCTCTGTGCAGACAAAAAGAACAGCTCTGTGTGGACAAAAAGAACAGCTCTGTGCTAAAAGAACAGCTCTGTGTGAAAGGAACAACTCTGTAAAAAAGGAACAGTTAAGTGTGAAAGGAACAGCTCTGTGAGGACTAAAAGAACCACTCATTGCAAATGGAACAGTTCAGTGCAGCTGACAAGAACAGCCTGTGCAGACGAAACAGAGCTATAGCTGATGGTTTGATCGTCAGGAGTTGGAGTCAACTCTTGTAGAATGAAGTACAAATGTAGGGAGGCAGTAATCCAAGCATTGCTTTATAGATAAAAGTGTATTAAAGTCCCTGCTTTCAGAGAACTTTGAGTCAGAGAAGGCCATCGTACTGATGAATACAAATCACAGTGATCCATCACGGCTCTACAGTGAGCAATGAGCCCCAGAGAAGCATAAACCCATGTCTACCATTGGAAGAAGTATTCATGTGTAACAGATCACCAGAATCTAACACAGAGAAAGAGTAGCAGGGACAAGGCTTTTTTTTGTGTGTTTTTTTTTGTTTTTTTACCTCAAAAGAAAGACACAATTTGTTATGTCTTCCTTAGTCCCACTCTAGTCCCGCTCTGGTCTTCTTTAGTCCCGCTCTGGTCCCGCTCTGGTCCCGCTCTGGTCTTCTTTAGTCCCGCTCTGGTCTTCATTAGTCCCGCTCTGGTCTTCATTAGTCCCGCTCTGGTCTTCTTTAGTCTCACTCTGGTCTTTTTTAGTCCCGCTCTGGTCTTTTTTTGTCCCGCTCTGGTCTTCTTTAGTCCCGCCCTGGTCTTCTTTAGTCCCGCTCTGGTCTTTTTTAGTCCCGCTCTGGTCTTCTTTAGTCCCGCTCTGGTCTTCTTTAGTCCCGCTCTGGTCTTCTTTAGTCCCGCTCTGGTCTTTTTAGTCCCGCTCTGGTCTTCTTTAGTCCCGCTCTGGTCTTCTTTAGTCCCGCTCTGGTCTTCATTAGTCCGCTCTGGTCCGGCTCTGGTCCCGCTCTGGTCCTCTTTAGTCCCGCTCTGGTCTTCTTTAGTCCCGCTCTGGTCTTCTTTAGTCCCGCTCTGGTCTTCTTTAGTCCCGCTCTGGTCCCGCTCTGGTCCCGCTCTGGTCCCGCTCTGGTCTTCTTTAGTCCCGCTCTGGTCTTCATTAGTCCCGCTCTGGTCTTCTTTAGTCCCGCTCTGGTCTTCTTTAGTCCCGCCCTGGTCTTCTTTAGTCCCGCTCTGGTCTTTTTTAGTCCCGCTCTGGTCTTCTTTAGTCCCGCTCTGGTCTTATTTAGTCCCGCTCTGGTCTTTTTTTGTCCCGCTCTGGTCTTCTTTAGTCCCGCCCTGGTCTTCTTTAGTCCCGCTCTGGTCTTTTTTAGTCCCGCTCTGGTCTTTTTTAGTCCCGCTCTGGTCTTCTTTAGTCCCGCTCTGGTCTTCTTTAGTCCCGCTCTGGTCTTCTTTAGTCCCGCTCTGGTCCCGCTCTGGTCCCGCTCTGGTCCCGCTCTGGTCCCGCTCTGGTCTTCTTTAGTCCCGCTCTGGTCTTCATTAGTCCCGCTCTGGTCTTCTTTAGTCCCGCTCTGGTCTTTTTTAGTCCCGCTCTGGTCTTCTTTAGTCCCGCCCTGGTCTTCTTTAGTCCCGCTCTGGTCTTTTTTAGTCCCGCTCTGGTCATTTTTAGTCCCGCTCTGGTCTTCTTTAGTCCCGCTCTGGTCTTCTTTAGTCCCGCTCTGGTCTTCTTTAGTCCCGCTCTGGTCCCGCTCTGGTCCCGCTCTGGTCCCGCTCTGGTCTTCTTTAGTCCCGCTCTGGTCTTCATTAGTCCCGCTCTGGTCTTCTTTAGTCCCGCTCTGGTCTTCATTAGTCCCGCTCTGGTCTTCTTTAGTCCCGCTCTGGTCTTCATTAGTCCCGCTCTGGTCTTCTTTAGTCCCGCTCTGGTCTTCTTTAGTCACGCCCTGGTCTTCTTTAGTCCCGCTCTGGTCTTTTTTAGTCCCGCTCTGGTCTTCTTTAGTCCCGCTCTGGTCTTAATTAGTCCCGCACTGGTCTTTTTGTCCCGCTCTTGTCTTATTTAGTCCCGCCCTGGTCTTCTTTAGTCCCGCTCTGGTCTTTTTTAGTCCCGCTCTGGTCCTGCTTTGGTCCCGCTCTGGTCTTCTTTAGTCCCGCTCTGGTCTTTTTAGTCCCGCTCTGGTCTTCTTTAGTCCCGCTCTGGTCTTCTTTAGTCCCGCTCTGGTCTTCATTAGTCCCGCTCTGGTCCCGCTCTGGTCCCGCTCTGGTCCTCTTTAGTCCCGCTCTGGTCTTCATTAGTCCCGCTCTGGTCTTCTTTAGTCCCGCTCTGGTCTTTTTTAGTCCCGCTCTGGTCTTCTTTAGTCTCGCTCTGGTCTTTTAGTCCCGCTTCTGGTCTTTTTAGTCGCGCTTTGGTCTTTTTTAGTCCCGCTTTGGTCTTCTTTAGTCCCGCTCTGGTCTTTTTTAGTCCCGCTCTGATCTTTTTTTGTCCCGCTCTGGTCTTCTTTAGTCCCGCTCTGGTCTTCTTTAGTCCCGCTCTGGTCTTCTTTAGTCCTGCTCTGGTCCCACTCTGGTCCCGCTCTGGTCTTTTTTAGTCCCGCTCTGGTCTTTTTAGTCCCGCTCTGGTCTTCTTTAGTCCCGCTCTGGTCTTCTTTAGTCCCGCTCTGGTCCCGCTCTGGTCCGCTGGTCTCTGGTCCCGCTCTGGTCTTCTTTTGTCCCGCTCTGGTCTTCATTAGTCCCGCTCTGGTCTTCTTTAGTCCCGCTCTGGTCTTCATTAGTCCCGCTCTGGTCTTCTTTAGTCCCGCCCTGGTCCCGCTCTGGTCTTCTTTAGTCCCGCTCTGGTCTTTTTTAGTCCCGCTCTGGTCTTTTTTTGTCCCGCTCTGGTCTTCTTTAGTCCCGCTCTGGTCTTCTTTAGTCCCGCTCTGGTCTTTTTTAGTCCCGCTCTGGTCTTCTTTAGTCCCGCTCTGGTCTTCTTTAGTCCCGCTCTGGTCCCGCTCTGGTCCCGCTCTGGTCCCGCTCTGGTCTTCTTTAGTCCCGCTCTGGTCTTCATTAGTCCCGCTCTGGTCTTCTTTAGTCCCGCCCTGGTCCCGCTCTGGTCTTCTTTAGTCCCGCTCTGGTCTTTTTTAGTCCCGCTCTGGTCCTCTTTAGTCCCGCTCTGGTCTTCTTTAGTCCCGCTCTGGTCTTTTTTAGTCCCGCTCTGGTCTTCTTTAGTCCCGCTCTGGTCTTTTTTAGTCCCGCTCTTGTCTTCTTTAGTCCCGCCCTGGTCTTCTTTAGTCCCGCTCTGGTCTTATTTAGTCCCGCTCTGGTCATGCTTTGGACCCGATCTGGTCTTCTTTAGTCCCGCCCTGGTCTTCATTAGTCCCGCTCTGGTCTTCATTAGTCCCGCTCTGGTCTTCTTTAGTCCCGCTCTGGTCCCGCTCTGGTCTTCTTTAGTCCCGCTCTGGTCGTCCCGCTCTGGTCCCGCTCTGGTCTTCATTAGTCCCGCTCTGGTCTTCTTTAGTCCCGCTCTGGTCCCGCTCTGGTCTTCATTAGTCCCGCTCTGGTCTTCATTAGTCCCGCTCTGGTCTTCTTTAGTCCCGCTCTGGTCTTCTTTAGTCCCGCTCTGGTCTTCTTTAGTCCCGCTCTGGTCTTTTTTAGTCCCGCTCTGGTCTTCTTTAGTCCCGCTCTGGTCTTCTTTAGTCCCGCTCTGGTCTTCATTAGTCCCGCTCTGGTCCCGCTCTGGTCCCGCTCTGGTCCTCTTTAGTCCCGCTCTGGTCTTCATTAGTCCGCTCTGGTCTTCTTTAGTCCCGCTCTGGTCGTCTTTAGTCCCGCTCTGGTCTTTTTAGTCCCGCTCTGGTCTTTTTAGTCCCGCTCTGGTCTTTTTAGTCCCGCTCTGGTCTTTTTAGTCCCGCTCTGGTCTTCTTTAGTCCCGCTCTGGTCTTTTTAGTCCCGCTCTGGTCTTCTTTAGTCCCGCTCTGGTCTTCTTTAGTCCCGCTCTGGTCTTCAGTAGTCCCGCTCTGGTCCGCTCTGGTCCTCTTTAGTCCCGCTCTGGTCTTCATTAGTCCCGCTCTGGTCTTCTTTAGTCCGCTCTGGTCTTCTTTAGTCCCGCTCTGGTCTTCTTTAGTCCCGCTCTGGTCTTCTTTAGTCCCGCTCTGGTCTTTTTTAGTCCCGCTCTGGTCTTTTTTAGTCCCGCTCTGGTCTACTTTAGTCCCGCTCTGGTCTTCCTTAGTCCCGCTCTGGTCTTCTTTAGTCCCGCTCTGGTCTTCTTTAGTCCCGCTCTGGTCTTCATTAGTCCCGCTCTGGTCCCGCTCTGGTCCCGCTCTGGTCCTCTTTAGTCCCGCTCTGGTCTTCTTTAGTCCCGCTCTGGTCCCGCTCTGGTCCTCTTTAGTCCCGCTCTGGTCCTCTTTAGTCCCGCTCTGGTCTTCTTTAGTCCCGCTCTGGTCCTCTTTAGTCCCGCTCTGGTCCTCTTTAGTCCCGCTCTGGTCTTTTTTAGTCCCGCTCTGGTCTTCTTTAGTCTCACTCTGGTCTTTTTTAGTCCTGCTCTGGTCCCACTCTGGTCCCGCTCTGGTCTTCTTTAGTCCCGCTCTGGTCTTATTTAGTCCCGCTCTGATCTTTTTGTCCCGCTCTGGTCTTCTTTAGTCCCGCCCTGGTCTTTTTAAGTCCCGCTCTGGTCCTGCTTTGGTCCCGCTCTGGTCTTCTTTAGTCCCGCTCTGGTCTTTTTTAGTCCCGCTCTGGTCTTCTTTAGTCCCGCTCTGGTCTTCTTTAGTCCCGCTCTGGTCTTCATTAGTCCCGCTCTGGTCCCGCTCTGGTCCCGCTCTGGTCCTCTTTAGTCCCGCTCTGGTCTTCATTAGTCCCGCTCTGGTCTTCTTTAGTCCCGCTCTGGTCTTTTTTAGTCCCGCTCTGGTCTTCTTTAGTCTCGCTCTGGTCTTTTTTAGTCCCGCTCTGGTCTTTTTTAGTCCCGCTCTGGTCTTTTTTAGTCCCGCTTTGGTCTTCTTTAGTCCCGCTCTGGTCTTTTTTAGTCCCGCTCTGATCTTTTTTTGTCCCGCTCTGGTCTTCTTTAGTCCCGCTCTGGTCTTCTTTAGTCCCGCCCTGGTCTTCTTTAGTCCTGCTCTGGTCCCACTCTGGTCCCGCTCTGGTCTTTTTTAGTCCCGCTCTGGTCTTTTTTAGTCCCGCTCTGGTCTTTTTTAGTCCCGCTCTGGTCTTCTTTAGTCCCGCTCTGGTCTTCTTTAGTCCCGCTCTGGTCTTTTTTAGTCCCGCTCTGGTCTTCTTTAGTCCCGCTCTGGTCTTCTTTAGTCCCGCTCTGGTCCCGCTCTGGTCCCGCTCTGGTCCCGCTCTGGTCTTCTTTAGTCCCGCTCTGGTCTTCATTAGTCCCGCTCTGGTCTTCTTTAGTCCCGCTCTGGTCTTCATTAGTCCCGCTCTGGTCTTCTTTAGTCCCGCCCTGGTCCCGCTCTGGTCTTCTTTAGTCCCGCTCTGGTCTTTTTTAGTCCCGCTCTGGTCTTTTTTTGTCCCGCCCTGGTCTTCTTTAGTCCCGCTCTGGTCTTCTTTAGTCCCGCTCTGGTCTTTTTTAGTCCCGCTCTGGTCTTCTTTAGTCCCGCTCTGGTCTTCTTTAGTCCCGCTCTGGTCCCCGCTCTGGTCCCGCTCTGGTCTTCTTTAGTCCCGCTCTGGTCTTCATTAGTCCCGCTCTGGTCTTCTTTAGTCCCGCCCTGGTCCCGCTCTGGTCTTCTTTAGTCCCGCTCTGGTCTTTTTTCGTCCCGCTCTGGTCCTCTTTAGTCCCGCTCTGGTCTTCTTTAGTCCCGCTCTGGTCTTTTTTAGTCCCGCTCTGGTCTTTTTTAGTCCCGCTCTGGTCTTTTTTTGTCCCGCTCTGGTCTTCTTTAGTCCCGCCCTGGTCTTCTTTAGTCCCGCTCTGGTCTTTTTTAGTCCCGCTCTGGTCCTGCTTTGGTCCCGCTCTGGTCTTCTTTAGTCCCGCCCTGGTCTTCATTAGTCCCGCTCTGGTCTTCATTAGTCCCGCTCTGGTCTTCTTTAGTCCCGCTCTGGTCCCGCTCTGGTCTTCTTTAGTCCCGCTCTGGTCTTCTTTAGTCCCGCTCTGGTCCGCTCTGGTCTTCATTAGTCCCGCTCTGGTCTTCTTTAGTCCCGCTCTGGTCCCGCTCTGGTCTTCATTAGTCCCGCTCTGGTCTTTTTTAGTCACGCTCTGGTCTTTTTTAGTCCCGCTCTGGTCTTTTTTAGTCCCGCTCTGGTCTTCTTTAGTCCCGCTCTGGTCTTTTTTAGTCCCGCTCTGGTCTTCTTTAGTCCCGCTCTGGTCTTCTTTAGTCCCGCTCTGGTCTTCATTAGTCCCGCTCTGGTCCCGCTCTGGTCCCGCTCTGGTCCTCTTTAGTCCCGCTCTGGTCTTCATTAGTCCCGCTCTGGTCTTCTTTAGTCCCGCTCTGGTCTTATTTAGTCCCGCTCTGGTCTTTTTTAGTCCCGCTCTGGTCTTCTTTAGTCCCGCTCTGGTCTTTTTTAGTCCCGCTCTGGTCTTCTTTAGTCCCGCTCTGGTCTTTTTTAGTCCCGCTCTGGTCTTTTTTTGTCCCGCTCTTGTCTTCTTTAGTCCCGCCCTGGTCTTCTTTAGTCCCGCTCTGGTCTTTTTTAGTCCCGCTCTGGTCCTGCTTTGGTCCCGCTCTGGTCTTCTTTAGTCCCGCTCTGGTCTTCTTTAGTCCCGCTCTGGTCTTCTTTAGTCCCGCTCTGGTCTTCATTAGTCCCGCTCTGGTCCCGCTCTGGTCCCGCTCTGGTCCTCTTTAGTCCCGCTCTGGTCTTCATTAGTCCCGCTCTGGTCTTCTTTAGTCCCGCTCTGGTCTTCTTTAGTCCCGCTCTGGTCTTCTTTAGTCCCGCTCTGGTCTTTTTTAGTCCCGCTCTGGTCTTTTTTAGTCCCGCTCTGGTCTTCTTTAGTCCCGCTCTGGTCTTTTTAGTCCCGCTCTGGTCTTCTTTAGTCCCGCTCTGGTCTTCTTTAGTCCCGCTCTGGTCTTCATTAGTCCCGCTCTGGTCTTCGCCTCTTTAGGTCCCGCTCTTTTTAGTCCCGCTCTGGTCTTCATAAGTCCCGCTCTGGTCTTGTTTAGTCCGCTCTGGTCTTCTTTAGTCCCGCTCTGGTCTTCTTTAGTCCCGCTCTGGTCTGGTCTTCTTTAGTCCCGCTCTGGTCTTCTTTAGTCCCGCTCTGGTCTTCTTTAGTCCCGCTCTGGTCTTTTTTAGTCCCGCTCTGGTCTTCTTTAGTCCCGCTCTGGTCTTCTTTAGTCCCGCTCTGGTCTTCATTAGTCCCGCTCTGGTCCCGCTCTGGTCCCGCTCTGGTCCTCTTTAGTCCCGCTCTGGTCTTCTTTAGTCCCGCTCTGGTCTTCTTTAGTCCCGCTCTGGTCTTCTTTAGTCCCGCTCTGGTCTTTTTTAGTCCCGCTCTGGTCTTCTTTAGTCTCACTCTGGTCTTTTTTAGTCCCGCTCTGGTCTTTTTTAGTCCCGCTCTGGTCTTCTTTAGTCCCGCTCTGGTCTTATTTAGTCCCGCTCTGGTCTTCTTTAGTCCCGCTCTGGTCTTCTTTAGTCCCGCTCTGGTCTTTTTTAGTCCCGCTCTGGTCTTCTTTAGTCTCACTCTGGTCTTTTTTAGTCCTGCTCTGGTCCCACTCTGGTCCCGCTCTGGTCTTCTTTAGTCCCGCTCTGGTCTTTTTTAGTCCCGCTCTGATCTTTTTTTGTCCCGCTCTGGTCTTCTTTAGTCCCGCCCTGGTCTTCTTTAGTCCTGCTCTGGTCCCACTCTGGTCCTGCTCTGGTCCTGCTGAGTCTGCAGGTGGAGCTGTCTAAATGCACCGCAGGAGTCTGTGTATAAATCTAATATAATCTTAATGTAATTACCTCCTAACTTTGACTGACGTGTTTACGTGTTGATAAAACTGTTTGCTCAAAGTCAATAGCACATGCATAAAAACCAATAATCATGGGTTTCAAACTGGCAACACTCTCAAAGACAAATAATGAAGGAATCATTTTGTCTGAAATCGCTGAAGGAGTTTTTGAAGCCTCTGGGAAATATCACTTGAAGGATCTCTCCGATTAATTGACACAAACTGAAATATAAAACCCTGATATAATGGCTCCTGGATTATTATTATTATGCTTTCTTTTCTTACTGTTATTTTTTTATTCGTGTAAACCTTGGAGTCTTTTGTTTCAGCTCGGCCCTGTTTGGTCCCAAAACCCCTTTGACAGCCTTTGACAGAATACTGTGAGTAAAAAGTGGAGTTATTGTCACATACAGAGTGATCCAACAGAACAAACATGAATCTATTGAAATTAGCCGTGACTGAAATATTTAGTACGATGAGCTCATGAAACACAAAATATATAGCCGCAAGTGGCAATGATCGGCCCTCGCCCGCGCCACGCCGCCGCCCCGCAACGCAAGAGTGGGGCGCTTACGTGCCCCAATTTTCCTCCTCATAAAATACCTGCTGCCGAATCCGTGGCGCCACCGCGCCTCCTACTTCTCATATTTCACTAAAAATGTCTAAAATTTGGTAGAGTTTGCGGCTGTGCCGCACAAACACCGTAATACTTGTGGTTAAATTTTGGATAACTTATGATGTCCCACTCCTCAACATCATTTTCACCAAATTTGATGTTGGTGAAAATGATGATGAGGAGGAGGAGTTCATTAAAGTGCATAGTGTAAATCTGAGAGCCCTATCCATTTTCCCCATAGGAAAAACATGGAATGTTTCTGTCATTTGTAAAATTCTTGGCAAATTTGCGGCTTCGCTGCACGGAGACCGTAATACTTATCCAAAAAATGTGTCCCCATTATGTCCCAGACAGAACTGTCTGTCAAAATTCTGGGAAATAGCTATATCACTGTTGTTTATTTGTTTAGCCTTACATTTCAGACGTTCAAAGTATAAGGACCAGAGGTCCATTTAGACTGCTACGTATATTGCATTATATCATGTTTGTTTTTCAGTTGTCGTCAAAGGAACGGTATAAATATGCTTCACATGTTAAACGCATTCAGACTCTCTCTTCTGCCTCTATCCAAACTTCAATAAAATCACCAAGAGCGCATCGTCTCCAGTCTCTCTTTTTCCACAGAGCCACATCCACAACTCCTCAGGATGATTGTCACCAAATTTCAGGATGGTCGGGCTTACGCCCGAGGAGGAGTTCGTTAATGTACAAAGTTTAATTTGAGTGATTTTGCCCCATAGTAATAACATGGGATGTTTCTGTCATTTGTACAAGTTTGTGCAATTTTCCGAGGAGGAGTTTGTTAGGAGTTTGTTAAAATGCGTAGTAAAAAAATATGCAAATTTGAGACATTTTTTGATTTTCCCATAGGAATAACATGGGATGTTTTGGTCATTGGTACAGCTTCACCGTACAAAATATGTCATGGGTCTTATTGGCTTTTTTGATTGGTAGGCCAAAATGGAATTTTGTGCAAAATTTCAAAAAATTCTAAAAAACTAAATTTTTTGCTCCCCATATAAAAGTTTGCTTTAATCTGTAGGGGGCGTTAATGCGCCAAATTTAATTCTTTCACCTCTAGTAGGTTTCAGGCAGGGAGTTTAACAACTGATTCAAATTTGATACAATTTGGACTTTATATGTGCAAATGGGAGCAAAATTAAAAATTTGAAAATTTCAGAAAGTTTGGCAAAATTTTGCAGCTTCGCCGCACAGAGACCTTAGAACTTAGGTTCATGATTTGGATAACTTTTGATGCCACACTCCTCAACTCCATTTTCACCAAATTTCAGCTCGTTTGGGCAAATGCCATAGGAGGAGGAGTTCAAGTACAAAGTTTTTAAAAACTGCTGAGTCATGTTTAGCTCATTTTGATCCAATATGGCTGACAATTGGTTGTGCGGATGGCGTTGCCGTAATAATATTTTTTGCTTCTTTTGTCACTATCTATCTTTCTGCCAAATTTTATGATTCTACGATAAAAAAATTTTTGGGCACTTTCCTATCCTGTAATGCATTTTTTTGTACACTTAGGGGCGCTGACGCGCCATATTTTTGAATTTTGGAAATCGGAAATCGCCAGAATGTAGAGAGGCACGATTTTTAGAGGTATGCAAATTTTCCTGACTTTTCGTCAATGTTCACTGGGTGAAAAATAGGGGGGTTGGTTAGTGTAAGAAGAAGAAGAATATTCCGAAAACAATGTTTCCCCTTTTTTATATACGACAAACTATACATTTTCGGAAAGCGCACGCACTTTCCTATGTTTTGGTATGGATCCCTGGTCACTGGCGGACACTTTCGAGATTTTTGAGTAGGCTCCACCCACTTTCTGTTATTGGCCCTATTTACAATAGTAATGTTCAGTTGGGGAACGCATTAGTGGGCGACTCAGCGCACACGAGCGCTTTACGTGGGGATGACGACCGCTTCGCATCCCTACGTAAAGCGCTCGTTTACAACGATAATGTTCAATTTTCCCACTACTACTTGGTATGCACGGAACGTGCATGAGTTGGGGAAAGGCGTTAGTGAGTGTTTGGAAGCGGCCGAGCGCTTCGCGTGCGCACTTTCACAGCCGTGCTTTGCACAGCACTACAAAACTAATAGGCCTCTCGCCAGCTTGTGGCGCTTGGGCCTAATTAAAGCTATAGTACTTGATTTTTAAACGTGAAAGGTGGAAGGTTTTTGAATCTATTTAACATATTTAACGTTTTGACATACATGCATGTTTTGCCCACTTACACAGCTTTAGAACAGATTTTTCAGACGGAAGTGAAGCAGGGTGGACCACCCGTGCACAGCCAATCAGCTCTCATTCCAAAGCGTCATATAGAGACTCACATGGCTCTTTCTTAATGTTTAATTAGAGACAGCATGTAGTAGTCATACAATTCTGCTTTTACAATGCATTTTTTTCCTTAATAAGAAAAACGTTGGTCATTTCAGTTTCAAACAAATTGTTCATGTTACATTGCAGCATACAATTTAGTTTTAACAGGCCTTAAAGGTGCATTTTGTAACGTTTCTGGTCCATAGCTTGTTTTTGTACTAAAATGGATATAGCTTTTTGAACCATTTCTGTACAAAGAGTAAATCTTGACGCTTTTATTGAAGTCACGAGTTTGGGGAGCTTTCATCACATACTACTATTATTCAGGTAAGATAGAAAGATAATATAAGAAAGTAGAAAGTAGATGAAAGCCTACACACTACAAGATCAGGAGCTCTGAACGCCCGCCTATCCCTTGACCCAGGTATTTAAAAACACATTTATGAATATGCAAATAGTAGGTTGTCCCGGGATAGCCGAGTCTCCATCTCTATAGTGACCACAGCGTTTTCTTATCTTGGAGTTTCTCTGCACAAAAGAAATACATACATCCCAAACCCCAAGAGACACATTCCAAAGAAGGGAGTTAACAATCTGAGAGTAACCTTAAATGTAAACCGTAAATAGACCCCTGAAACATTATATTCTCTGAATAAAACCATGATTAAAACGATATACTTGTGCTGTGTTTAAATATATGTGTAAATATAAAACAAATCATACATGAGCAATATAGTGAGGTAGTGTAAAAAACATATATTTCCCTTCAATAGATAGATAGATAATATGCATCTCTCACATTTGACTTATGTTCATACATACTATACTATACCATTTTTGTTTACTCCCTAAATGTTACTTGGATGCCAGTCAGGATAAAAAGCGACTTGTTCATATCAGTCTGGCACATACATGCAACATCTGAGATAAGGTGGGAGGGACACATTTCTATGGTTTTATCAAACACAGACAAATTTGACTTTAATATATTATTATTATTTAATAAAGCAAAAAAAGTGTCCATAGCAGGATCAGTATTTGTGCATTTGTGCACTGTCTAAACTGACCATTAAAAGGCCGAACAGCCTCTGAAGCTGGAAGCAACTATTGGTTTTCTTAGTCACTCTCTAGAAACAGAATTGGTGTAATTTCCCGTAACTGTCCTGATATAATCTTTCAATAGAACTGGGGACACTCCTTACATATTCTGCATATAAAGGAGCCCACATAATCATTGGCTCTGTGGTCTTTTTAGAAACAGCCTTTTACTCTCTTCGGGTAAGACTTCAAACAACTGCATTCATTAAAAGATTCACTACTTGCTTTTTAACCCATATTTATCTTTGCTTTCAGGAATTCAAAATACCAGTCTGAAATGGCAACGTATGAAGTCACAATCTTTACCGGTGACCATCTGTATGCAGGTACAACAAACAAGATCTTCATCAAACTGGTGGGTGACAAAGGGGAGAGTAAGGAAGACAAATTTGCCGGGGATGCGATTGAACGTGGATCAGTAAGTCTGTGATGCTTAACTCTATACAAAGAATTTCTCACTGATTTTCATAATAAATTTGTCTTTGTTTAGCCATCTACATATACTCTGAGCTGTCCTGAATCCATCGGGGAGCTGGTGGTGGTTCAGCTGCGGACCAAGAGGAAGCCATTGAGCTTTTTTTCTAACCTAGATTGGTTTGTTGACAAGGTCGAAGTTAAATCTCCAGAAGGACGAATCTACAAGTTCCCCATCTACCGCTGGCTCCAACATGCAATGGATCCCAAGGACCCAGACTCCGTTAAAGAGGATAAACGCTACTACTACTTCAGAGAAGGGACAGGTCAGTGGCAGAAGTGTAACAGCAACATCAAAGTTTTTGAATATCTTTCATCCTTATAGAGCTAGTGTTTATTGCCTGTAAATACTGCAGTTTTTGAGTATTTTTCTCTCTCTCTCTTAGCTATGAGAGTATTTGAAGAGGTCCATGACGTCGCCAAGTATGCAAGGGAAAACGATTTAAAACACAGGGCCATTGAATACCTGTAAGCATGTATTGCCTTAAATAAATATATTTTATATAATAACTTAACTGTACATCTGCTTGTCTTTAGTTGGAAAGAGTATGCAAAGGGCATGCCTTACTGCATAAACGCAGACGAGCCTGATGATCTGCCTCTGGAAGATCATTTCTCTCCCATGAAGAACGGACAGTTCTATTTAACGGCTGCTAAAGCGTAATTATTCCTACAAATTGGAAAATCTCTCTCTCTTTCTCTCTCTCTCTCTCTCTCTCTCTCTATATATATATATATATGTGTGTGTGTGTGTGTGTGTGTATATCTATATATACACACACACATATATATATAATCAATAAATATATATATTTGTTGATATTATATATGAATGTACGCATATGTTTTTACAAGGTTTGTCACGATGAACTTCTCTTACTGGTATGGGCGTGGAGATCCCTGGAAGAATTTTGATGATATTCATGACGCGTTCGAAAAAGTTAAGCAGGAAGATCCAGGTATTGTAATGTGCTTTTATGTTGCTGTTTTTTGTGATTACTCAAAAAGAAGGTTCAAAGAAGAACAAGCATAATTTAAGGGGCTCTTACAGCATTGCAAAACTTTTAAAATAATGTTCTTATTTTCATTATTGTTCGCATTAATAGTTATGTGGATGGAAAGGCTTTGTTGATTGGTTAGTTCTAATCCGAATGACAGAGAATCATTACACAAACAAATGTGTGAAAAGAGTAAATCCTAACTTGACATTTATACACTGTAGCACTCATGGTTACTCCTCACATGTACTTCTTTCAGAAATTTCAGACTATGTGCAAAAACACTGGAGAGAAGATGCTTTCTTTGGTTACCAGTTTCTGAATGGACTCAACCCCATTCTGATCCGACGCTGCAGCTCTCTGCCCTCTAACTTCCCCGTCACTGATGACATGGTCAGTCTGGAGGGCGGGGCCAGTCTGAAAGATGAGATGAAGGTGATTATGTAATTTCATTGAATGAGAATTATTTTTGCCTTGACTCAGCCAGTGGTTTAACACAGATATGAGTTTTAATGGTTTTTGAGAACCTTAAATCAATGCAACTTCATATGATTTTTCCCCCTGTATCATTTAGGATGGCAATATTTTCCTGTGTGACTATAAGAATTTGGATGGAGTGAAAACTAATTGTATCAATGACAAACCCCAGTATTTGGCCGCTCCTCTTGTTCTCCTTCACAAAACTCCTGATAAGGAGCTGAAGCCCGTTGCCATTCAGGTAAGAGACACATCTGCTTTACCCTGCACTTCACCCTTTAATAAGTGATTGTTCTGTGGCCACAGCTCAAGCAGAAGCCAGCAAAGGACAACCCCATCTTTGTCCCCTCTGACCCAGAGTACGACTGGTTACTGGCCAAGACCTTTGTGAGAAGTGCAGATTTTAATGAACACGAGCTGAACGTGCACCTGCTGCGCACTCACCTGGTGGGAGAAGTCTTCACTGTGGCTCTGATGAGAAACATACCCATGGTCCACCCGCTGTACAAGGTAAGCCTTGCATCATTTTGTTTATTTATTGTTTGCTTCACCCTGATTTGAGCATGTGATTGTTATTGGGCGGCAGTAGCTCAGTTGGCAGAGAGATTGTCTGGCGGTTCGAATCCCGCTCCTGACATAAACATCCTGGGTTGAGCGGTCAGATCCACTGACCCACAGGTTGGCGGTGCAATTGCTCCCGCAGGTGAATACTGCCATCACTTAACCCGCCTTGCCCCCAGTGTCTGCGTACACTGGTGTGTGAATGTGTGAGTGAATGGGTGAATGGTTCCTTGATGTAAAGCGCTTTGAGGGCCTCAAAAAGGTGGAAAAGCGCTGTATAAATATGTGACCATTATTTATATATTATTGTTTTTGTTGTTTTTATTATTTATCTTAAACTATTCTTAACACTCCCTCTTATAACAAAAAGTTGCTATAGTTGCTCATTTTTTCTCATCACAGCTTCTCAAGCCTCACACTCGGTACAATCTGCAAATCAACGTGCTGGCCAGGAAAAGCCTTATCACTAAGGACTCTAATGATGGACTGTTTACTAAGGCAAGTTCTATGGACAATACCACCACAAAACTATCAGTCATCATAGACATAGATCGGAACAATAACAGCTTTCTCTGTATTCCAGTTTGCCTCCTCTGGTGGAGAGGGTTCTATCACCATCCTGCAGAGATCCTTGTCCTCCATCACCTACAGCTCCCTCTGCATCCCAGACGACATTAAAGAGAGAGGAGTGGAGTCAGTGCCCAACTACTACTACAGGGACGACGCACTCAAGCTTTGGGACATCATACAAAAGTACTATATCCAGGCCAGTGATTTATGTTCATGTGGTGGAATGGCACGTTTGTATATTGAAAATCTGTTCAAAGGTTTGTGAATGGAGTGATAACCCACTACTACAAGAGCGACAAAGATGTTCAAATGGACACTGAACTGCAAAATTATATCAAGGATGTTTTTAAATATGGTTTCCTTTCCAACAAAGCATCTGGTAAATGTCATAGAATATATTGCCCGACATTGCCTTTGTGTATCTTTAACTGATCAAATGTTTTTGAAGGAATCCCGCAGAAATTCAGAAGTGTGAAGGAACTAGTGAAGTTCGCCACCATGGTTGTGTTCACGGGCTCAGCCCAGCACTCGGCTGTCAACCACGGACAGGTCAGTTCAGAAAATACCAGTTTTCAAATTAACTTTTCCTTTTTTAAGCCAATTTACTATACCATCTGCCATGAAAGTGTTGTCATGAATGCTTTCCAAAGATAATCCGTCGACGTAATCCCTCATTCGTCCAGGCGTGATTCATCTTAGAAAAGGTCTCAGGGGTTGTCATCCGGACGCTGTTTGAAAGATCGAGACGTTTCGACTTCTATCCAGAAGTCATTGTCAATCAGAGAGCTGGTCTGGGTGCTACTCTGAGCATTGATAGCCCTGCCCATTGTTTGGTAAATAGTTTGCGCTGCCTGGTGTCATCTGAACCTGTTAATGGCCTGTCTTTGTTAGGTTAATAGTTGGCCCTGCCCAGTTTCACCTGAGGCTAATCTGTGATGACAGTAGAACAATAGAACAATAGATCTAAGACTGTCATGATAATGTTAACATCTTGATCATGTACATGTCTTTGAAGCTTATTTCCGATGCTTTGCAGTTGCACTTTGGCGCTTGGATTCCCAACCTTCCAATCACGCTCCAACTCCCTCCTCCAACCAAGAAGGGGGAAGCAACCGAGGACACTCTGCTGCACACCCTTCCTGATGTCAACGCCTCTGTGAATGGTATGGGGGTTCTGTGGCTCCTCACCACAAAGTTCACAGATGAAGTAAGTACCTGATCCCTGTGGAAAGTAACCAAGTGCAAAAGTAAAAGGACTGTACTTGAGTCAAATTTGTAGCTATCTGTTCTGTACCAGGACCAAACCAGTTCAAAACCAGGGCTAAACAAGGTCTAAAACAGGACTAAACGAGAACTGTTTTTTTTTTACTGGACAGAAAAGTAAAAAGAGCTTTGTGGGGGTTTGAGGTGTTCTTTTATGCAGCTAAATTAGGAAATTCTGCCTAAAAGTTTTAAGTTACTGGTAAAAAAAGAAAAAAAAAGAAGAAAAAAACGTTTAATCAAATTATAATCAAATTCAGATTCTATCAATTCAATCATTACATTTGACGTGAATAGTTACTAATAGTTACTAATACTCCAAATATTTTTACTCACAGTATATTTTTAATTGGACACTTCCATACGTAACAACACTGAGTACTTCTTCCACCACTGATCCGTGTTTGTCCACAGGTTCCTCTTGGTCAGTTTCCACATGAACGTTTTATTGAAGATGTCCCGACTGATCTGATGAAAACTTTCCAGAAAGAGCTGAAAATCTTTTCTGGCGACATTGACCGCAGAAACAGCTCTCTGAAACTGCCGTACATATATTTGAACCCGGGAAAAATGGAGAATAGTGTGGCCATTTGAAGCTCCTCTTGGGTCTGCAACCATTGGAAATGTTTGGATGTTTGAATGTGCCTTTTCAATGTGTGCCGTTATCAGCTTTTTACTTTGTTTCCTTTATTTAATTATATAAGTTGAATTAATTTATCTGTTTTACTTTAAATGATTTACATAGAGACCTGAAAAAATGGGTGATGACGCTGACACGAGAAACAGCAGTCTGATTCTAGCAAATGCACATATGACAAAATGGAAAATAGGGAGACAATTTGTTTGAATGCCTCTGACATGTTAGAGCCACATGAACCATCCAGAGTCAGGACTAAACATGGGGAATCAGCATTTCAGTTTTTTGCAGCTAAAATCTGGAACAGTCTCCCTGAAGATGTGAGACAGGCCTCCACTCTGACAATGTTTAAATCCAGACTAAAAACAGTTCTGTTTAGATGTGCAAACGACTGAAAGATCCATCTGCACTCTTCTCTTTTAAAGCGCTTTATTTTAAAATGATTCTGTGTGTCTTCTTGTGTTTTGTGATTTTAATGCAAATTTTCTTCTTATAAAGCACTTTGAATTGCCCTGTGTACGAATTGTGCTCTACAAATAAACTTGCCTTGCCTTTTAATGTAGGCCAGCTTTTTATTTTGTCGCTATATATTTGATTATAATCCGTTTGTTCATTCCTTAAATAAAAACAGCATCTTTGAAACCAACATTTCTGAATTCAATTTTTTTCTAAATGTTTATTGTCATACTTTGTTGAATGATATATTTCAAAAACCCAATGTTTTTTATGGGGATTGTCTCCTCACACAACTTGGTGTTAACGAAATAAAGATTTTAAGATTCCTCTGACAGTTGCATCTCTATAGATGATAAAAAATGATGGTTCTCCCCAAGTTTGATAATGTTTTGAACTCTTTGCCGACGTCAATTCCAAATAGAACTATGTCGCCTGTTCTTGTGGAACAGTAAAACATATATAAACTTCATCAAGGTTCCAGCACAGCCCAGATGCTGGAGACTTGGGGATACCAAACCTGCTTCTTTATCACAGCGTTCTGCCTGCGTCATTCAGCTCAGTGGACTTCTTCCCAAGAACGGGCCCCCCTTAGTATGAGCTGGAATCCCACCTGGGCTGCCTTTGGTTTAATGATTGTCTCCTTCCCGTTGAACGCGTGCTCACATCCCAGTCTGGCAGGCCTTCGATTATTTTGGCAGAAAACAGACTAAATCTTGGACTTTGATCATTTAAGGCAGGGCTAATCAGCTTTATTTTACCAGGGGTCAGATTTTTTTTGAGGATTTTGTCCTCGGGGCCAGAAACGTATCCAGCGCTTTTGAAACACGAAAAACAGGTCAATCAAAAATGCTTTAATATCGTCCGCAGAACTGAACCAGAACTGAACCAGGACCAAACCAGGTCTAAACTAGAACTAAACCAGGACTAAACCAGATTGAAACCAGGTAGAAACTAGGACTAAATCAGGACTAAACCACTAATGTAGATAAAACATTTTCTACATTTCTGGAAGATGGGTTGAGGGAGCTTTTCGTGCATGTTCACTGGGTCGAAAAGGCCCGCAAAAACTAAGAAATTCACAGGAATTACATACACAATACAATACACAATACTATTAGCGTGATTTTGGAGCTTGTTATTATGTTCAAGTGTCACGCATGAGTCTTTGATTGAGTGCACACATTTTCACTGTTGAATTGATCTCATATAGTGTTTTTCAACCTTTTTTGAGTTGTGGCACATGTTTTGGGTTTAAAAGCTACCACGGCGCGTCACTCACCACTAAAACATGACCAAATCAGACCATTTAGTTAAAAATATTGTAAATTGTAAAAGAAAATGTCATTTGATGTATTGTATATACATGTAACCATTTGTCTGTAGCATCTGTATGAAATTGTCTGCAGCCAAACCCTGTAGCTACAAGTGTCAAGAGGGGCACCTGGGGTCTTTGTTTCTCTGTTCCTTCCTAGGCCAGCTAAACAAAAGCTCCCATTTGGCCTCTCCAATCCAGGAAGCATCATTTACATTCTTGTTTAACCACCTGGACCCCCCTATGGTTAACCAGTCTCCTCACTCAAAGAGACACCTCCAGAGACATTCTAATTTGATCATCTAGACCCCCCCTGCATGCAACCATTTTAATGTGTATTGTAATGTACCCCCTACCTTGTGACTGCCTGACAAACCTGTTTTCTCGGTGGCCTTTATGGGCCGGCCTACTGTAACTCTATATATTGCTGTGTTTCCTATTGTGTGGCTCGCGTCGTTGCTCCGTTGGTCACCCGTGTAGTTGAGACAGAACATCTGTCTAGGAACTGTATTCTTCGATGCATCTGAGAATAAAGAATCCACCTTTTTGAGAGAGACAGTGCTCCTTTTTCCTTGGACTTATTACACAAATTTCCACAACAATATAATGAGGCAAATAATGTCTTTAAATTCTTTAGATTTGGTAAAAGTGATGGTTTTGCGTTCTTTTTTGGTGCAAATGTTGCTCAGGACTCTCTGAAAAGGTAAATTAGTTCATTAAATCAACATTTGAGAATCTGTTTATTCAAATTGGACATTTTATGAAGGCGCACCTGGCAAAACCTTAAGGCACAAAAGTGTTCCCCGGCACTGGTTGATAATCAAGGGTGTAATAAATGCTACCTGTTGTTGTTGTTGTTTTGGAAATATGCAAAATTAGAATATTGAGTATTGTCTTTGATTAAAACTATTCAAAAGGACCTCAGAAAGAGAAAGAAAGGTCTAGTGTAACCTTCCAAACAAGTGCATAGACAGATATTTTTGCACTTTTGCAGTAAAATTAAAGTCTGTTCAGGTTTAGCGCTCGATTTGAACGTCAACCCAAACATTTCCAGGCACATTTTGGCACATTGTGAAAATAGTATCATCTGAAAACTGAAATATTGCAAAGAAAAATTGAGTCGTTCCTTTTTGTCATCAACACCCAACCTTTCTACCAACACTTTCAATCTGGAATTCTCATCTTTCCAAGGCACATTTACAGATAATTCATGTGTGCGACGGGTCACAGAGAAATCCGTATGTAAATGTGTGAATAAAACGAATGGAAATGTAAGCAGCCTCTCCTTGATCTCTGTAAGAATCTGGCCTAACAAAGGTTTCCGTGTCTTCATCTCCTCCCGTTCTGCTCCGGCGACACAAAGGATGGACAGTAATAGGATTTTGAAGAAAGAACCTTCTCCAGCGAATGTCTGGTATGGACAATGCATCCCGCCGTGCCCTTTTCACGTTAGTGCTGTCGGCGGCAGATTTCTGAGCAAGATTCAAAATGGCTGATTCCCTCTTTTCATTTTCGCTCGCGGTAAAAGCTTGTCCGCGCAATAACGTTCACAGTGTAATGTTACGGTTTTGTCCCAACAGTGAAGGTAATTTGACCCATCTTTTAATGCAGTTTGTGTAACCTTTAACCAGACCCTGAGTCATGAGACGTCACAGCAACTCCAGCTCCTCAGTCAGACAAAAAAGCACAAATAATCTGCAATTTTGATGAGCAATATATAGTGGTCTTTTATCAATATTGAGGATGTTCTTCCAAATAAATATATAGCTTTATTGGATTTGTTTTAAAGGGGCTGTACCTATTTTTACGGTTTTGAAAGGTGAAAAACAGAGCAAGTTTGTTTTAAACTCTTCACACCAGTCACATGTATCTCTCACTTTCCTAATACAGTGCCAGCATCCTAATAATATATGAGTTTAGAAGCGCTTTTCTCGAGTAAGTGAGCTCAGGATGAGTTTTGCTGTCTCTGTAAAGCTAACAAACATTAGCATGGTATCGGTGCACTTCCTTCTTCTCGTAGAATAAAACATTCTATTACTATGCTGTGTTTTAGTCGTCAGATGTTCTGACTTGTAATCCACACTGGAACACTCGCACTTCTCAGAATTACTACTTGGAAACGTCATGATGTCTGGGATTTGGTGCGAAACGGAAACTGACCTGAAAATGAAATAGTGCCTCAATTATCAGGAAGGATGAGATGAGAGATCCTTTAATTGTCCCACAATGGGGAAATTCCAGAAGAAGCAGCCGTTTCCAGCGCCTACAAAACTCTCAGAAAAGAAAAACAAGAACAGTATAGCAAGCAAACATTAATACACAGTATACAACAGATATTGGGAGTACGGTACACGTGGTCACGTGATGGAATTTTTTCAGTGGATATAGGGCAGGGTCACAAACAAGAAGATAGAGGGAAGAGCGCGGGCGGTGTGTGCAAAATGTTATCTCATGTTTATGTTGCAAGGTCAGTCGGGTTCTTCTTCCAGCCAGCTGCATCTCAAGGTCCGGGATAAGGGGAAAACCAAGGGAGGGAGGGCAGAAAATACATTTTAATACATTTGTTGATCAGGAATTTATACAGATCAATAAACCAATCATTTCTGGTCTTTCCGAGTAGCGATTCGTTGTTTCATTGAGTTACTCCGTCTTTAACCATCTCTCTCTAATTGTCCAACGGCTTTCAGCACCTCCGTGGTCCGAGACAAGATGTTACGATTCAGATCCAGGAGCTGTGCCAGTCCGTGGTCCAGTCTTTGCTCAAGTCTTAACATCCTTTCACTCAGTTCCACAAACTTTGTTTTGTTGTTGTCGTCAGACAGGTTTGGACGAATTGTCCTGTCTGAGAAATATTCCGATAGACAAAGGCGATTCCAAGTCCCAATAGTAGAAAGCCCGCTATCATAAATCCAAATATAAATAGATCTTCTACATCTTTGACCTGCAAGGGCTCGATGCATAGGATCTGCCAGGTGTTATGCCAATTATCCCGTACGAATCCAGCCATGTCTGTTCCGTCGGGGCATCGTGCCTCACCCGGAGAAGCTTTTCAATGATGAAAAGAGATGAGAGATACTGTTCTTTAAGAGAAAATAATGGAGCTTATTTGAGACCGTGGGTTTCAGCGTAAATGAGTTTAAAACATTTCAGAGCAGCTCTACTGCCCCCTGCTGTCTGTGAAGCTGCTCCCGTGCTACTGTTGAGCTTCTGCAGTTATAAACGCTCTGTTATGCTAATTTTGCGTCTACTTCGTCTACTTAGAGCAAATGACAACAAAAGTAGAAATTCACATTCAAATGTGGATGTATAGCTTACAGATGTAATAACACTGCCCGGGTGAATAAATTAACTTAAACTGATCCATGTTTTGCAGAAATTGATGCAGAAATTGTGCCGTGGTCTCATTTCCACCCGAAGAGATGCTTTTACGATATATCTGTGCTGGAGCAGAACACATATTACTTTATTAAACTAAATTCACAAACTAGGAACTTGCTTTGGCGGTTTGTTTACCGGCAAAGCAAATTCCTAGTTTGTGAATTTTGTTCACCAACAGCTGTTACCATGGAAATCCGCCATGTTTGCTGTTGATGTGCTAAACTTTAGCATTAGCCAAAACAATGTAAAAAAATGAACAAAACCTAATAAACTGCTGGTCACTTCTGCTAATTACATTTATCAATATATAGTGTTAAAATACTTTTTGAATTAACACTAAGTGTAGTATTTAACGTCCTAAAATCTCCATTGATTTAACATTGGGCTGAAAATCCTGTTATGTGTGACGTCACAATCCCCAGCTCCATAAAAACCTTTCTGATGCCGATTACATGCAAAAAATAGTTCTGTTTTTCACGTTTCAAAACCGTAAACATCCGGGATAGCTCCTCTAAGTAACAGAACGTACCTCGCGGGCTTCCATGGAAATAGAAAGTGAAGGGAAATATATGTTTTTTACACTACCTCACTATATTGTTCACCTATCATTTGTTTTATATTTACACGTATAAACACAACACAAGTATATGGTTTTAATTATGGTTTTATTTTATAGCATATAATGTTTCAGGAGGTCTGTTTACAGTTTACATTTAATGTTCTCCTCAGGTTGTTAACACCTTTGCTTGGAATGTGTCTCTTGGGGGATGGGATGTATGTGTTTCTTTTGTTTAGAGAAACTCCAAGATAAGATAATGCTGTCGTCGCCGTGGAGATGAAAGACTTGGATGACCTGGAAGAAGGGACAACCTACTATTTGCATATTCATGAATGTGTTTTTAAATACCTGGGTCCAGGGATAGGGGGCGTTCAGAGCTCCTGATCTAAGTCCCGCATAGTGTAGGCTTTCAGGGAGAAAGTTCGGACCCAGAGCGCTCTGTATTAGATTCCTTTGTTAGGGTTAATAAACTTTTTGGATTTAATTGATTTTTGCCTTATTCTCGTTCTTCGGATAAACGAACACGCCTTCAGTTTTGGTGACCCCGACGTGATCCGAAATGAGATAAGAGGACAGCGCAGGGCGCAGGGAAAAGTGGCTTTCCCAGGTAGAAATGAAATAAGAGGACAGCGCAGGGCGCAGGATGGAGCATTTGTTCCTTGGTGGATTTTCTCTCCCGGCCGGCCACTTTAAAGGGTAAGCAGAAAACCTGTTGTATTATACCGAATTTCTGCAATTGGACAGACTAAATTGTGGAGAGAAAAATTCTGCCAAGTGAAACGTGTTTCCTTTAAAGTATAAGTAAGAGAGAGATAAGATAAAAGATAAGAGAGAGAGACCCGCCGTAGCTGGCAATCAGTCAGACGTGACTGATTTTGCAAGGTTCCTGTAGACCCAGGGGAAGATTGGGTCCCCCTAAAACAGGTTTGTTTTTTGTTTTGTTTTTATATGGAGAAAATTTAAAGGAACGGTGAGTTTAATAAAGAAAATGAGGAGTTTGGATGATATCGCACGGAGGACAAATACGAGGTAAGGGTAAAACAAATATTGAGCAGTATGGACAAAAAGAAAAGAGACAAGTAGCGGAAGAAAATGCAGAAAGTATGGGTAAGTATTGCAAAGGGCCAAGGTGTGAAAGACCTGGGCAAAGATGGGAAAGTTGGCATACAACTTACAATGGCTGGAGGTTTTGGTAAGTGAAAAAAAAAAAGGAAAAGGAAGTTGAACAGAAGTAGAAAATATGGATAGGCCATAGAAAAATACTTAAGCGAGTGAAAGAGTTGGAGAAGGTAAGACAAAAATACACACATTTGCAGTGGCGGCAACCGCGCTCGTGCGGAT
Source organism: Rhinogobius similis (assembly GCA_019453435.1). Lineage (NCBI taxonomy): Eukaryota > Metazoa > Chordata > Actinopteri > Gobiiformes > Gobiidae > Rhinogobius > Rhinogobius similis. The sequence continues at coordinate 2,840,123 of CM033627.1, forward strand.
AAAAGAAAGTAAGAAGGTGGAAGAGATGCCAGAGCGAGTGTTATACTCTATCCACAGATACTGACCATGGCCCTAGTTTTTAGGATGGTGCGAAAGCTCAGAGTGGACTCAGAGGAGGACGGACAGGAGATACCAAGGAAAATTATTGTACAGAGTTTGACGGAGTCTCGGCAGCCCACCCCACTAAAAGTAAGACTTTTTAAAATCACTTTTCACAAACACTTCACTAGCGGATGCTTTGAGTGAGATACAATACACACACTCCACTCTGACTGGACCGGGAGGCGCATCTCATATGTCTCGACAGGACAAAGACCTGGACAGACAAAAAAACAGGACTGGACTGAGACTAACAGCAACAGGCGGACCGGACGACTTATGATTCTCACCAAGAGGAGGAGGACCAAGTAAAGGGTCAGAGAAAGACTGAGGAAAGTGGAAAGTGCAGCATTTTGGGGGGCATTATTAGCTCCTCCTTTGTGTGTGAGTTAGATAAGGACAGTGACGTAGGCTGAACGGGGGAGAGTGTGCAGAGGTTTTTTAAAGGTGGCATATTGTTAATTAAAAAAAAAACCAAAGGGGCATGATTGCAATAGCAAATACAATCAGACTCCCAGACAAGATAGCCCTAGGACAAGTGGCCACCAGACTGTTTGACGTTATAAGACAGATGTTCCCCAAACCATCTGACGTAGCCTCCACTGTACTACCATGGACAGAGGCGACTGACCCAGTAGAACACTTCTCCAAATGTGTGGATATTTGGGTAAAGGCCACAGGCAGGCATCCTTCCCACATAGACAACGGAACTCCCATTTTTAGGACCACAGTTTTAGCACGACTTCCTAACAGGTACAGACGGAATTAAGAAAATAACTAAACCTAATAGCAGGGGAGGACTCTAAATTCCAGAGACACGTGATACAAGCACTGAAAAATAACATACAGACCAAGACCAAAACCTGAGAAGAACTACAGGGAATGGAAACTTAACTGTTGAAATTGCAATTGAGTAAGGCCTAAGCAGAGGCCACCCAGAACAAAAAGGAGAAGAAGAGAGGAGCACAAGATGACTCCATGATGTGGGCGTGGACGAGGCTGTGGAGGAGGAGCCAGAGGTCGAGGAAGAGGTGGACCTGGAGGATGGGGGCGTGGCTTTAATGCCTGCTTTGACAAGAAGGACACTGGGCAAGAGACTGCCCTCAACAGCAGGGGGCCCCACTACAGCCTGGAGCACAGCCTGGAGCCACACCTGGAGCACAGGCGCAGGGTCCCCCAGACCATGGGACAGCTACAACCAAACTAGAGGCCGAGGTGGATATCAAAGTGGCTACTACGCTTCCTCTGGACAATATTGGCAAGAGCCCTGGGAGCGGGGGTTGGCAGAACCACTGCTTCCAATTAAAGTGGATGGACGAGATGTAATGGCACTAGTGGACACTGGGGCAACACACTCTTCTTTGAATATGAACCTGAGCCAAGCTAGCCTCTCCATCCACTCCATCTCATTAGTGGGCTCCTCTGGGACACCAACTAGACTGCCGTTTACTAAGCCACTCCCTACTGATGTGGCAGGTCAAACATTTCATCATTCATTTATCTATTCACCACGGACTCCAGTTTGTTTATTGGGAAGAGACATTTTGATTGCAACACGTGCAACTATCCTCTGTGGACATCAGGGGATAGAGGTAACCTGGCCAAATGGAAAGACTATTAAATGTGGAACTAACATGGACACTCGTGGCATGTGGTTGGCGGCTACCGCGGAGGAGGAGCCAGTGGCAGACATTTATTGGGCCCTATTACATCCTGAGAATGGGCCTCGAAGGCACAGAGTTTACTCCACCTACCTCCAGTGGAAGCCTTGGATCTCCACCCTGGCGCCCTACCTGCCGCCCCTCGATCCACTCCATTGCACATTTTCTAACCAAGACCACGATGACGTGTACAGGGAAGAATTTGAACATTATTCACAAGGGAATAATTGGGAAATCAAATCTGATAATATGTTTGTTGGCAAACAGGGCGTAGCTGCCCATTGCCTCTTAACACCTGGACAATTTGAATGGTATAGAATGGCAGATACAGCTACATCACGTGTCACTGGCTCTAGCCCCTGAACATGAAGCCAGAGAACTTGGACCTATGGTCAAGAGACTCACCAATACCCAGGACTTGACAGACTCAGGCATGGGAGGAGTCCAGTACTCCTCCTCTGAGAATACCTATTACATTTGTGTGGATATGGCTGACATAACAGAATTACAACATGAAATTATCTTTAGACCACATGGACGAGAATTTACTGACCACAAGGTGACTGAGAAAATGTTAACTGACCTACCTGACAAACTCCGGTCCAAAAGACCAGCTGACGTAGGACTTTGTAAGACAGTAATATCTATCACCTTTGAAGTGACTCCTGGACCACCAGCACAAAAATGTCATGTCATCAGAACACAGGTCAGCCATTTTGAAACATACAAAATAATTAAAAGTGAAAGAAATGTTGTCCTTTTTGGGACTTTGTGGATATTATAGGACATATATCCCCAGACATTTGGAGAAAACGTCTATTCTCAGGGCTCTAGTCAAAGAACAGGGTATTAGAAATTTGACTGCAAAATTCAATTGGACTCGGGAAGTAGAGGACACATTACTGAACTTAAAATGTTGTTAACATTTGACTCAGCCTGACTATCACTCCATTTTTTACTTGGACGCCTCCATTGGTCCAGGTGTGGCCAACAGAGTGTTATATAAGAGAGCATTTGGGAAGCGTGAAATTTTCATTTATGTGAGTGTTTCCCTTACACTACTGAAGCACGATAGCCCCTGTGTGTACAGTACACGGCGGGCCTGGCTAAAATTATTGCCAAGACAGCACCCTCATTATGGGACATCCACTACATGTACACATAGATCACACTGTAACTGTGTTTGTAGCGCCCTCTGCGTTCACTCTGACTTCACTTAGATAAAACAGGCTATTGAAATGCCTCTTTGCACCTAAGATAATTTATGTCACGGGAGGCTGACTCCACCTACGCCATGGGGGCAGTATTTGTGGATTAGACTTCATGGAAACGAAATGGATATATGACAGTTAAAGGTTCACCAATTTCACATTGGGCGCTAATGGAGTGATTGGATGCCACACTGCAAATGCCTGAGAAAGTAGCTATTGTAAAATGTGCTGGGCACGACAGATCTGATTCATTTATTGCCTGGGGCAATGAGGCAGCTGACCTAGCAGCTAAATAGGCAGCGGGTTAGGCACTACAAGCTCAGGGAGCTTTTATCGTCTGGGACGAGTCAGAACCCGTGGATCTGCTACAAACACCTGAAGTGATTGAGCGCGCTCAGGCTGCAGCCTCACCTCAGGAGCGATCCTCGTGGTTGGAAAAAGGAGCTGTCAGGGACAGCACATGACTTTTTTTTTTTTTTTTTACATTTGAGGGAGCTATGAAGGGCTGCCCTCCTGGAAACTCATGGACCAGCTCACTTAGCTGCATTGCCAATGCAGCACCGCTTGGTAAGGTGGCATCCATAGATGAAGAATATGATCTGGGATCATTGCAACAATTGTTAGGTATGTCAAACTTTTAATGTTACATCTACACTCATGGACGGTTCCAGCCAGCACTGTGGCCTGGGGCTGAGGTCATAATTGACTTTAATGACATGCTCCGCCCAGTACAAGGTAAGAGATACCTCCTGGTGATCGTGGATTCATTTACAGGATGGCCAGAAGTGTATCCAGTGGCTAGAGAAGATGACACATTTGTGATTAAGGTTTTAATCAACCATTATATTCCTCATCATGGCTTCCCCGCCTTGATTAGGTCTGATAATGGCACACATTTTAACAACAAAAAGTTGAGAAAATGTTGGGTCTCAAGCACTCGTTCGCTGCGGTATATAGACCTGAGAGTCAAGGCAAGGTCGAGCGCATGAACAGAATATTGAAAGAAAAATTGGCTAAAATCTGTGTTACATTAGGGCTTAATTGGGTTTCAGCCCTACCCCTGGTTCTTCTGGCCGTTCGACAGACAGTGAAACGAGTGACAGGCTTTTCGCCATATGAATTATTCACTGGTCGACTTATGCCAGGGCCAGGGTCTACATTGGTGCCATAGGAAGAGGTGCCACTCCCAAAATTACAATACAGACCGTACTGCGACCAGTTACGGACTCTGGTATCTAGTATTTCTTCCCAGGTGCAGGATGCAGTGAAACCAGCTGAAGAAGATGACACCTACGCTTCTGATGACGTTTATTTAAAGGTTCTGAAAAAGAAGTGGCCTGAACTTAGGTGGACTGGACCTTATAAGGTGGTTGCTAGGACAGACAAGGCTGTCCAGCTGCAAGGAAAAGGACATAAGTGGTTTCACCTGACTCAAGTCAGGCCCACATAATGTTGTTTTGAATGAAGGATATTTTTTTTTTGTCTGTCTGTTTTGTTTTTCTTCTATTTTACGCCAGGTTGTGTTGAGCTGTGGATGATACTGAGAACATTTCGAGCGCTCCAGGTGGTTCTTTGCGCCGTGTGCAGTTCAGCTTGTACAAGAATGGAATTGACCCAGCTCCAGGTTGTATCACATGCACGTTTACATGGCTCTATGCTTTGTTGGCCTGGGGATACCCCAGACCAAAAGGGGGAGACAAGTAACTGTAGCTATTATAGCACCAGGCAAATTAAGTAACTGTAGCTATTATAGCACCAGGCAAATTAGTTGTAATTTTTATTTTACTATGGGAGGCCACTTAGAAACACACCAAAAACCTGACAAAATCGATGACTCACATGACACTGACCAGGATTGGACTTCCCCTCTTAAGTGTGACAGTAAATTTAATCTAACTATGATTAGGGCTAACAGGACTCGACGCACATTGGATATACAGATAGGCCAAAAGGGGGTGGGGTGTGCTGGACAATATGGAGGGGTACAACTTCAGTATGTACAAGGGACTACGATGACTTATCATTTGAACATATGTGACATAGTTAAATGTGAGGTGGATAAGACAGCCTGGAGGGGATATGATGTATATTTTGTACATCATACTGTCCACATGCAACAATGTGAGAAGCAGGGGTGGAGTGCAGCGGGTAGTACCCCGCCAGGGACTGAATGGGGACATGTGACAAAGTGGACGGGCAGTAATTGGACGCCCTCAATGATCTATCTTGGTAAGGATAGTAAGGATTGGTGGACACATATCAAATTGCAGAAAAGTAGGGCGACTACAATAGAAACTTTACTATTGACAATAAAGGGACTAAACCAAAGCTTATATGGATTCTCTGTGGCTTCCTTAGCTATGGGAGTAGGTGTGGTTGGAATAGATCCATATGGGTTTACAGATATAAATATACTGACATATAACGCAACTGAAGTTGACTTAAATAACAATACACTGTTATCGCAATCTTTGATATTGCAGACTCATTATAAGCTGATAAAAGTTAACTTAAAACTGTCCCATGTGATATGTATGAGCAGACATCCGGGAACCCTTTTGGCCCAAGCCAAGAGATAACCAAGGATGTGAGAATGTCTTTTGATGTATTGTACCCCTGGCTTTTGATGTCCTGCATAAACAGTTGACCATTTGTTTCAGAGTCTTGAGACTCGGGAATATCCTCTTCCGCAACAGAAGGTGTTAAAGTTCATACCGATCTTCTGTGTCTCCGCTCCCTTCCAGGCCAGTTAACCAAAAGGTCCTCTTACTCAGAATATACATCTGCTATTGTAATCACACCATGCAGGACCCCCCCTATGGTGACCATTTTCTTAGGACTCAGACTACATCCTGACCCCCTATGAACCACCTGACTATCTGATTTGATTGGCTACAGGACCTTTGTGAGCCAGCCACACCTGAATCTATATTATGCTGGAGTTTTGGTCTTGGGGGGGACCGTCGACCAGGGAGAGATCACTTTGTCAGGGACAGGCGGCATTCACTTGGTACCAGTGAATAAAGCTTATCGATCCAGACTCATTCTCTTTGTATTTTTATGGATAACTGCTTTAGAAACCACAACATAATTTTTCCATGACAACACCTATTGATCCCCACCAATTTTTCATATACACAGTGGCGTACAGAGACTTTAATACAAATGGCGACTGGTTATGCTAGGACTACACTTATGACTCACCCAGCTCCCATCCACCCAGAGGACAAAGAAGGTTTATACTGTATGTTAAATGTATATGATGGAGCAATGTAGAGAATGAGACGTGCAGAATTATCCAAAGGGTTTCCAAAAGAAATCTTTACAGCCCCCGATGTTTAAATCCATTAAGAATAACTACACCTGTTTTAATTCTAGCAATTTACGTTTGGAAACCTCCCGGAGGACTGGTGCAGACAGACCTTGGGGCTGCCCGACCCAGTGCCATACGCACGAATCAGAGGTGATCTTTATTGGTTGTGCGGAGATATGAAACTCAGGTATAAACTCCTGTCTAACTTTACAGGCTCCTGTGCGCTGGTGAGACTAATAATGCCATTGATTCTGTGTGAAAATAGAACCATACTATACTCCACTATAAGGCATAAGAGATCAATAATGGATGATTTAATGAGTTAAAGTGATCCAACCTACATTGATGCAATAGGAATCTCCAGAAGCATGCCAGATGAATGTACATTGGTTTTCCCTATCACACCTATTTGAGCAGCCTATTGCAGCAGACCCTAATGTGTGACCTCTAGAAGAGGTCAAAAGGGGGACTGAAGGGAAATATATGTTTTTTACACTACCTCACTATATTGTTCACCTATCATTTGTTTTATATTTACACGTATAAACACAACACAAGTATATGGTTTTAATTATGGTTTTATTTTATAGCATATAATGTTTCAGGAGGTCTGTTTACAGTTTACATTTAATGTTCTCCTCAGGTTGTTAACACCTTTGCTTGGAATGTGTCTCTTGGGGGATGGGATGTATGTGTTTCTTTTGTTTAGAGAAACTCCAAGATAAGATAATGCTGTCGTCGCCGTGGAGATGAAAGACTTGGATGACCTGGAAGAAGGGACAACCTACTATTTGCATATTCATGAATGTGTTTTTAAATACCTGGGTCCAGGGATAGGGGGCGTTCAGAGCTCCTGATCTAAGTCCCGCATAGTGTAGGCTTTCAGGGAGAAAGTTCGGACCCAGAGCGCTCTGTATTAGATTCCTTTGTTAGGGTTAATAAACTTTTTGGATTTAATTGATTTTTGCCTTATTCTCGTTCTTCGGATAAACGAACACGCCTTCAAAAGTTAAAAGCGTACTCTGAACACTCTCCATGGAGATAGATACGTTTTATGCCGTAATGTAGATTATTATAACCAAAGGAACAACATTTCCATGGAAACAAGCTGGACGAGGCTCACTCACAGAGACAGATACATTGAAAATCCTCCATCTCTCCTGCTCTTCAGACCACTTTGCTGCTGATGCTACTTGGACTTACGTCAAATCGAACGCTCCTTCACAAACAAACGGATGGAGAAGCTGAAGTATATAAAACTGTCATTTCTCTGCTCTCGTCACAGTAAAAAAAAACGCTACAAGAGGCACAAGATCAGAAATCTACACTTAAAGTCAGTTAGCCTTTTGCAAACGCACGTCACATTTCAAGAATAAAGTTAAATTGCTGGTTGGAGACAAATTGTTTCTACGGGAAGCAATGAGTGTTTACTTTTTGTACTTTGCCTTTTTACAAACGCAAAATTGAGTCACAAACGTTGTGTGAAAGGTGTTGGTTTTTGCCAGTCAGATATCAGAGCTTTTAAACGGCTCCTCCACAATTTTACACGAAAGTTTAACTGCTCAGAATCACACACAAACTTAATAAATATTTAGTGCTGCACTTTTCCCGCACAGTTTCAGACTCTTAGATCCATGTTCCAGCTGTTGGACAATGTCCTGGAGTCCATTATGTTTGTAGCTAATCAAAATTGCTAAACATTTATTTGCATTTACTACATGACTCACTACAGCAAAGCCATATTTGTGTTTTTTTTACTTTTGCACGATGTCATTTGTTGTTGTGTAATTGTCAGAACCACAGCTGACAGTAAAGATCAGGACTGTTCTGATATTTGAGCAGTTAATGCAGATTTTCTATTGACCTTATTCTGCCCCGCCCACTTTTGCCATTTTTTGCCACAGATACGCACTTTTGTTGTAAACGCACTTTCATTTGACGAGAACTCCATTAAAGCTAATGATGAACGAGGGAAAAGTCTGACGCTAAAATGTTACATAAAGTAGATTGATTTGTGTAAAATGTTTAATGAACACGAGCAACAACAAGTCACAACGCAACGATTTCCTGAAAACAGCTTTTTAGTCGAGTAGAACTTATTTTCTGTTAAGCTCGTCTGCTCCGTGTGAACTACAACGGAAACAAGGCGGCGGCGCGTACGGCAACTTAGGGAATAAGGTGAACAGAGTTTACATTTGCTTACATTAGCGACTAGAATCAAAATGGCCGCGGGTGGCATAAAGGTCACGTGTCTGGCAGAAACCAGTGTTGCCAGATTTTGTGGACAGTTTCCAGCCCAAAGTCCATGTAAAACCCAGTAAGATCAGTGAAAACCAGTCCAAATTATAAAGTCGATGTAATCCCTCATTCGTCCAGGCGTGTTCCATCATAGAAAAGGTTACAGGGGTTGTCATCTGGACTTTGTTTGAAGATTGATCTTCAAACAACATCCGGAGGACAACCCCTGTAACCTTTTCTACGATCCAAATGATAAACTTTCTAAAATTGCTATTTAAATGGCATACAAAGCAGAGCAGCAACGGTAAAATCACTAACAAACTGACTGCACACAACCAGATAGATAAACATACAGACAACAGTAGCGTCCTTAGCCCTCCTTATTTGGCAAATATACAATACCACCATCTGATTGACATGGATGAAACATATCTCTTTGCTTTCAATCAGCTCATTCCTAAACATTTGTGTATATCTTTTCGGGTATAAACCTGGGTCTATTATGAGTTAAATCCAGGACTGGGCAAAACGGTGATTAAAAATGGAATCGTGAGCTGGTCCCTGTAACAATCTGCTGTATTTGTGAAATCGTGGTATCGTGATTGACTGTTTGTGTCTTTAATGCAGCTGTCTGTTCAAACACACTTTTTCTCCTGATGTTTAGCCTCTGAAGCCTCTGAGCAGATGACTTTATTTACCTCTTAAAGGCCAGAGCTGCACAATTAAACAAAATTACACAAAATCCCAATTTTAATGGATGCAATTAGAAAATCACAAATGCTGCAATTTTTTTAAAGTGCAATAATTTCTTTCACAAACAACAAAATGTCTTGCTTTGATTTGAATAAAAACTGCTAACACTGTAGTTTGGATTTGTACAAACATGTTCTGAAACAAGCGACAAAAGCAAGACCAAAAGCAATAAAAATGCGTTCAAAAGCGACAAAACCGTGCCAACAAACAACAAACACGACTCAATACACCTCGAAGTGGCAAAAACGCAACTAAAAACAACAAAAACACGACTAAAAGCGACAAAATTGTGTTTAAAATGTGAATTTGAACAGAATCCTATTATTAAAACATAAATTGCAAATCTAATCACAATCGCACTGGTCAGAAAAATCACAATTAGATATATTTTTCTTAAATCATGCAGCTCTATTAAAGGCAAGAGAAAAATACAAAGTGAACATGAATCTTGACAAAATTGAAATCATGATCTGGCCTCAAGAAAATCCTGATCACTTTTTGCCGTATCGCCCAGCCCTAGTTCAGTCCAGCCCTTTGTGAAGTCTGTTACCGTGGTTTCCTTCACAAATCCTCCTGTACAAAGCCACACACACTGTACATGAGCCGGGCCTGGGGCGAGCCTGTCGGGCAGGGCCACAACAGACACACCACATGAATAAATGAGCAGAGTTTGACCCATTTAAAAACCAAATGAAAGTCCCATCGCACACAGACACGCTTCGACGACTGTGAGTGCCCGATCGTGGAGACGGGAGGCAAACACGGCCTGGGAGCGAGCGACGAGGGGCGGGGCTTCCACTAGACCCGGTCCCTCAGACGGGTTCACACGGTACCGGCTCGGGCTACTTCTGTTAAAGTAGGATTAAGTAACATTTTTACCTTATTAAACGTCTTCATAAGTCCGTGTGGTGGTTGTAAATGTATTTTCGGGGCGTTTGAAGATCTCTTCGTCGCCCCCTGCTGTCTCTGAGCGGAAAACCGGCTGCAAATGACACAAATCTGAGGTTTTGTATAGTTAAACTAGAACTAAGTAACATTTTTACCTTATTAAACTTCTTCATAAGTCCATGTGGTTGTTTTAAATGTATTTTCAGGCCGTTTGAAGATCTCCTCATCGCCCCCTGCTGTCTCTGAGCAGAAAACCAGCTGCAACTTCCCTGCCGCCGACCTGAAGACGACTCTCCTGAGAAACACTGGCTCTCTTTTTTATATTTGGTGACATGAAATGTTTTTGTATGTGATTAAAGTTCCTTATTTTAATAAAAAAGGAAGGGGAATAAAGAAAAAGGGAATAAAAAAAAGCTTTTGCCGTCATTTTACTGGGAGTGTACGTTCACAGAGACCTGCAGGGGGCGCTCTGTCACTGAAGTTACTGCTTTAACAACGTGATGCGTTTCATCAGTGCAGAAGTCCAGCTCGCAGGGGTCCGCGACGTGAGCAGCTGACGTCACCCAGACATGACAAATGTTTTCTTCATAAATAAAATCAGAATTGCTTTCTGTTACTAATGACCCTTTAAAATGCTCCGTCATCAAAATTCCGGAATGGAGTACATTTTTCAACGATTCTCTCACATTAGATCTAAATTCTACTGGTTTTAAGAGTTTGTGTTGGAAAAAGCAACACATTTGAATTTCCAGGATAGAAAGGTCAGTTAGTTTGCTTTTCTTTGACAAACGATGGACAATTTTCTCGCCTTAAAATTGTATTTTAGCTGCAAAAGAATCTAATTTATGGAATAGTATCTAATATATCTCTAGATAAAATTAAAAACGATTGTGGGCTCAACATTTCTGTGAGTATTTTTCCAGTAAAACCCATAAATCTGGATTGTTCCTTCATCAAAAATACAAAGAGTTGATCATAATTTCTTAAAACATAATGTAAAATACAATAATAAATGTGTTTAAAGCAGCTCTGATGTCACTCACATGTGTCTGAGGCTTTTCATTTTCCAAAATCATCTACATTTTTCATATTTTGTGATATTCTGAGGTTAATCCCAGTTTCTCCAGTGTAATCACATTATGTTCCACTTCACTTTTGCCTCCGTTCTGAATTCAGAATGTTTTGTTTACAAACTCTTAATGGATCAGTTAATAATTACTCGATTTCTAAATGAATTGACTGATTAGTTGTGAATAATCATTTAACTTGTTCCAGTCCTGCTTTCAATATTGAAGTTTTACAAATGACACATTCAATTAGCTCAGTTTAGCTCAGTTTCATCAATATTTAATTTGAGTTTCTAGTGGCGCAGACATCAGCCCATAGAATTCCCTCACAGCTCCATTGACCGCCTTCCTTCATCTGAATCATAACATTACATTTTTGAATCTCATAACTTAAACACAGTCTCATCTGATTTAAATCCCGCCGCTTTCTCTTTTCGTGCATTATTAATTGACCCTGTGTATTTAGCACTGCCCTGGCTCACGTTCGGAGACAGTGGAAGTGTCTCGTTGTGCTCTTTCCTCTGTCGATCCTCCCAAAGCGCCTCAGACACTCGTTAATATTTCATGTCATGTTAATGTGCGTTTGACATGAATCCGTTCTGAGATTGTGCGCCATCCACTGCTTTAACTGAAGGAGTGAGCACGTAATATCATCGTCAGGAGGGCTGCACTCCTGATGGTGTCTTAGTCGACCAACGTTTTCATCATCGACTAATTGTTTTATTTGGATTAAAAGGATTTATGGCAAAAACGGCATAAACGAAAAGATATGGAGTGAGTTTAATCTAACCTGTAACATGTAAATACACTGTTTCCTAATACTTTTGTGTCTAAATTGCTGTTTTTGTGTGAATTCCTGTGCAGTTATGGTCTTTTGAGTGCACTTAGGGTCAGATACATGGAGTTGCTTTATTCACCTTATTCTGCCCCGCCCACTTTTGCCGTTTTTTGCACTTTTGTTGTAAACGCACTTCTGTTTGACGAGAACTCCGTTAAAGCTAATGACGAACGAGGGAAAAGTCTCGCCGCTAAAATGTTACATAAAGTAGATTGATTTGTGTAAAATGTTTAATGAACACGAGCAACAACAAGTCAACAACGCAACGATTTCCTGAAAACGTCTTTTTAGTCCATGTAGAACTTATTTTCTGTTGAGACTGTTCGGTTGATGGGGCGGGTATTTAGTCCAGTGGTTCCCAATCTTTTTGTCTCGAGTACCTGCTTTGTTTCACACTCAGAGTACTCCCTCAACTTGAGTTTCAGGCAAATGAATGAGTTCGGTTGCATATTGTCTATGATTACTATTATAGTTTTTGTTTGAATTATATTTATGGTCCAACATACTCCAAGAAGATGGTAAATATACAATTAATGGCACTTTTTTAAGGTAAAAGTACATTTCATTTTCTTTTAACACATGTAACCATTATCTCCTAGTAATAACTCACGTTGGAGTCCCCGTACCCCTGGTTGGGAAACACTGCAGTCAATTCACAAAAAGGAAATGTGAGCTGAAGTATTAACGTCACATTGACAGTGTCTGTGTCCGTCAGACGTCCAGGTGAGCTCCACAGCAAAAAGCAGTATTCTCTCACATGGACACTAGTTTATTCGTCACTCATCACAGTCGCTTCTTCAGTTCCTCTGACAGAGAACTATGAGTCAGTAAATGTTAATCACAGTTTTTTTTTACCCGTGAAGTTGTTGGTCAAGAAATTTTGAAAAAGAAAAGATGAAAATTACAGGAAGTAGTGCTGAGTTTTAAAACAGAATCCCTCTGTGATGTCATCATTATGCGACGTACCACTGAAAATACTGTGTCTGTCCTCCCTGGTCCTTAACCCCTCGTTCACTCCACAGTCCTGCTCTCTTGATCAGACTAAATAGTGAGTCAATCCCAGAGCGATTTGGACACACAGCTCACTACGTTCTCCTCGCCGCGGGTCAAGTGACCCTGGCGTCTGGGAGGAGAAAAAAAAGTCTGCAAAACTCAGATAAAAATTATTTGTGTAATAAATGTTAGTAAACTCCACATGACACACACATAGTGGACTAATAATCATCAGACAAGTTTTATTTATCATGGATCGCACGTGAAACATCAGACTGGATTATTCAACTTTTTGCCTGAGATATTCAGCAGATATTCACTGCTCAAGCTAAGGTAAGCGGCTAAAGCTAGCAACTCTGCAGCTAATGGTTAGTTTAAGTGTTTTGTCCAAAATCTCGGCTCAACAGTTCGTTTAAACAGCTCTATCTGCTTCATTCAGTCTGTTGTGTCGTGTTAAAGACATAAGATGTATTCACCTTATTCTGGAAGTTGCCGTATGCGCCGCCGTCTTGTTTCCGTTGTAGTTTACATGGAGCAGATGAGCTGAACAGAAAATAAATTCTACATGGATTAAAAAGCCGTTTTCAGACCAGAGAAAATTGGTGCGTTGCTGACTTGTTGCCTGTGTACATTAAACATTTTACACAAATCAATCTACTTTATATAATGTTTTAGCAAGAGACTTTTCCCTTGTTGGCTTTTTGCGCGAACACCGTTAGCGTCAAACCGGAAGAGTGCAGATCATAGACATAAAAAGAGGCAAAAGGTGAATAAACTTAACAAAAACGGTCAAACTGGGGACAAATAGGCAACATGTTTTATTAAATCTTAAATATAATCATGTTCATTTTAGTGAAATGTGTTGTGTAATCTGTCAAGTACACTTTAACCCAGACTAAACCAAGGATTAAACCAAGGATTAAACCCAGACTAAACCCAGGGCTAATCCCAGACTAAACCCAGGACTAAACCCTGACTAAACCCAGGCTAAACCCAGACTAAACCAGACTAAACCCAGACTAAACCCGGTGTACCTTGACAGGAGGGAGCAGTAAACCTCACGGTGATCGATCTGCGTTTGTTCCTCTGGGATCGAAAAACCAAACAAAAACAAGGCAGTGCTGTTTCCATGGAGACGACACACGTGCAGCATCCATCCATCAGGTCACATGACTCCGCCGTCGCATGTTCCCCTCAGGCTCTTCATCCACAGAACCTCCAGGACCCAGACAATATTTAGAAAGATTGTTTGTAGATTAGTTTAGTTTAAGTCATAATCCACTCCAAAGTGAACACGCTGAAAAATGGCTGACCAGGCCTAGACAAGGACTAGAACAGGCCGAAGTCCAAACCTACTGCAAGCCTTCAACGGGATCAAACCGGGATTAAACCAGGTCCAAACCAGGATCAAAACAAGACTAACCCAGGGCCAAACCGGGACCAAACCAGTACCAAACCAGGACCAAACCAGGACTAAACCAGGACCAAATCAAACCCAGATCAAAACAAGACCAAATAGGACCAAACCACGGCCCAAACCAGGATCAAACCAGGACCAGAGCAGAACCAGAGCAGCACCAAACCAGGACCAAACCAGGACTAAACCAGGACCAGACCAGGACCAAACCAGGATCAAACCTGGACTAAACCAGGATCAGACCAGGACCAAACCAGGACCAAACCAGGGCTAAACCAGGACCAGACCAGGACCAAACCAGGACCAAACCAGGACTAAACCAGGACCAGACCAGGACCAAACCAGGACCAAACCAGGATCAAACCTGGACTAAACCAGGTTTAGACCAGGACCAAACCAGGATCAAACCTGGACTAAACCAGGACCAAACCAGGACCAAACCAGGATCAAACCAGGATCAAACCAGGACCAGACCAGGACCAAACCAGGACCAAACCAGGACCAAACCAGGATCAAACCAGGATCAAACCAGGACCAGACAGCACCAAACCACGGCCCAAACCAGGGCCAAACCAGGACAAAACTAGGGCCAAACCAGGACCAAACCAAACCCGGATAAAACCAAGACCAAACAGGACCAAACTAGCCCCAAACCAGGACCAAACCAGGACCAAACCAGGATCAAACCAGGATCAAACCAGGACCAGACAGCACCAAACCACGGCCCAAACCAGGACCAAACCAGGACCAAACCAGGATCAAACCAGGATCAAACCAGGACCAGACAGCACCAAACCACGGCCCAAACCAGGGCCAAACCAGGACAAAACTAGGGCCAAACCAGGACCAAACCAAACCCGGATAAAACCAAGACCAAACAGGACCAAACTAGCCCCAAACCAGGACCAAACCAGGACCAAACCAGGATTAAACTAGGCCCAAACCAGGACCAAACCAAGACTAAACTAGGCCCAAACCAGGACCAGTCCATGACCAGACCAGGACCAGACCAGCACCAAAGTGGAACCAAAATAGGGCCAAACCCGGACCAAACCAGGACTAAACCAGCACCAGACCAGGACCACTGAATGTCTCACGGTTGTATCGTATTATTAAGAAATCTTCAAACAGAATCAATTACATTTCTGTAAAATGAAGCTCTTTTCTTGAATCCTTTGTTTTGCACGATTTAATTTAGTCACATTATTTCTCTTCTGAACGTCGGTGCACTCAGACGACTTTTGATCTTTTGTGTCCTGTTCTAAATAACATTAGCTGGAGGTGAGTGTTTGCCTCTCACTAATTATGTGTGTAATGTTAATTATCTTCTCCTCTTGGTGCTTTGAAAAACTGTCTGTGCCGAATCCTTTGGGAATTTTAATTACTTCAGTTACAATTAGTCCTGGAGCTGCCACGTTCGCCGTCGATAAATCATTACATTAGACAAACCTTTAACGTCTTCACATTTATAATCCTCCAAATCCACATTTTAGCTGAACAAACAGAACCGGCGGACATGTATCAACGGTTAATTAAGCTGCTTTTGCCTCAGTCTGCTCATAGGTCTGTTGGGTATTTCAAGGTAATTATAAAACGAGTTGGAGGATAAAGATAGTCATTGCTTTCACTCATTATTTAAAGGGTCAGTCCAAAGTCACTGCTGTAGGACGAATGGTTAGGTGTATTTTTAGCATTTATATGGCAGAATTTTTCAAGTTAAGTGTCGAAAATCAAAGCTGCATTATCTAAAAGCAGGTTACATCCCACTAGGAGCTATAAAGCTATAAAAACACTTCAGTGTATTTATTAAGTGAAATAGATAGCATTTTTGTGGAAATTCACAATTTTACATGAGAACAATGTAGTAAAAGACATAATTTACAGAGAAAATATTATGCATTTGTCATATCATTATTAGCCGTTAAACATGCTCTTCAGTGCCTTAAATTTTCCATCTCATGTTTTGAAACAAAAAAAGTTTATTGTCCACAAAATGAATACGTTTTTCTGCTGTCTGCCCTGACACTGCCCTGTGTATGCAGCCAGTAGATGGCGCCTAGCACTTACACAAATTAGTTATCTTATCACTTTAGGAGAATCTGTGACACGCAATAGGCTAGTACAAGCAGTGATTGTACTTAGAGGCAGAAATGCTCAGAACGAGTCTGTGATAATTTAAGGATGGAAGATACTCTGATAAGTTACGTATATGATCAGAAAAAAAAACGCCACAGATTGAGTGAGTTCAGTAGGAAGTGTTTCAATGATCAGAGGGAGAGGATTTTCAAACCAACATTTCTCAAAATATTGTGAATGCAGCTGAATGCAACTCCAGGTCTGTTTTTTACGATGGGACATTGTTAGAACATGGTTTAAAGCTCCAAAAAGTTAGCCTGACCAGCCATACCCACTATCTTTTAATATCTTTAAATTTTTAAAGAAAGTGTATGAACATGATCACTAAACCTCCTGCTCCCTCTATTCTGCGACAATCGAGCCAATAGGAGCCGTGAGAGGTGGACGTCACAGCCGTGTGCCGCGATTACAACCAATAACAAGCGAGATGGTATTTCACATGAAAGCCGATATATCGATAGAGCAAACTGATAAGAAAACTAAAAATTGAAAAAAAAAAACAGCAGTTTTGCCCATAGCGTCTCTCCTGAACAGCTGATCAGATTTCATCCCAAAGTGTCCAAAGTATCGTACAGTGGCTCTATCTGAAGTCTGAAAAGATAAAATGTGTAATAATTAGATTAAGTTCATTTAAAATATAGTTCTGGGGAGGAAAACAAAATTTATTAATAATTATGAGAAATAATTGTCTGGTACACCAACTTTAAAAGGTAAAATGTGTTTCTATTTTCAATAGTATGTCGCATTTTGATGACATCACAGAGGGATTCCATTTTAGAACTCAGCTCTACTTCCTGTCATTTTAAACTTTAATTTTTCAAAATTTCTTCACAAACTGCCACTTCACGGATGTAAAAACTATGATAAATATTTACCACAGGTGCCCTCC
This sequence comes from Rhinogobius similis, assembly GCA_019453435.1. Classification (NCBI taxonomy): domain Eukaryota; kingdom Metazoa; phylum Chordata; class Actinopteri; order Gobiiformes; family Gobiidae; genus Rhinogobius; species Rhinogobius similis. The sequence goes on from CM033627.1 coordinate 2,857,626, forward strand.
CACCAAACTAAGTCAGAATTACTATATGAACCTTTATATAGACTTTATAGATGATCACTAAATTTGACTCATTAACTGTTGTCAAAACTTTTAAGTAGATTTGTGCTAGTGATATTTCTACTTTAACTTGAGAAAATATTTTGATTGTGTATCTGTACTTTTACTAATACCAGAATTGAGTATTTCTTCCACCACTGTTTAAATCATTTCTACAGTCAGCCTCGTGGCTTCTTTATTGTTAAACCTTTTAACTCCTGGACTTTCTTTCTGTTAAATCGACAGGGCTTTGTTCCCAGAGCAGAGCATCTCCATTGATTATTCCATTAAGTCTTCACTGCAGCTCTGTCTATATTTCCTGATCATTTAGTTGCACTTGAATGTCTCTTTTAGACACCTGCCTGATCCTGTCTTCACCTGCCTGATCCTGTCTTCACCTGCCTGATCCTGTCTTCACCTGCCTGCTCCTGTCTTCACCTGCCTGCTCCTGTCTTCTGTCTTCTCCTCTCTGCTCCTGTCTCTTCCTGTCTTCTCCTGTCTCGTATCTTCTCCTGCCTTCTCCTGTTTTCTCCTGTCTCTTCCTGTCTTCTCCTGTCTCGTATCTTCTCTTGTCTCCTTCTGTCTTCTCCTGTCTCCTCCTGTCTTCTACTTTCTTTTGTCTTCTCCTGTCTCCTGTTGTCTTCTCCTGTCTCTTCCTGTCTTCTCCTGTATTCTCCTGTCTCCTGCTGTCTTCTCTTTTCTCCTGTCTCCCCCTGTCTCCTCCTGTCTCCTATCTTCTCCTGTCTCTTGTCTCCTCCTGTCTCCAATATTCTCCTGTCTCCTGTCTCTTCTTGTCTCCTATCTTCTCCTGTCTCATGTCTCTTCTTGTCTCCTGTCTTCTCCTGTCTCCTATCTTCTCTTGTCTCCCGTCTTCTCCTGTCTCCTATCTTCTCTTGTCTCCTGTCTCCCCCTGTCTCCTCCTGTCTTCTACCTTCTCCTGTCTCCTGTCTCCCCCTGTCTTCTACCTTCTCCTGTCTCCCCCTGTCTCCTACCTTCTCCTGTCTCCTGTCTCCTCCTGTCTCCTCTTGTCTCCTGCCTTCTCCTGTCTCCTGTCTCCTCCTGTCTTCTGTCTCCCCCTGTTTCCCCCTGTGTCCTACCTTCTTGTGTCTCCTGTCTCCTTCTGTCTCCTGTCTCCTACCTTCTCTTGTCTCCCCCTGTCTCCTCCTGTCTCCTGTCTCCCCCTGTCTCCTTCTGTCTCCTGTCTCCCCCTGTCTCCTTCTGTCTCCTGTCTTCTCCTGTCTCCTACCTTCTCTTGTCTCCCCCTGTCTCCTCCTGTCTCCTGTCTCCCCCTGTCTCCTTCTGTCTCCTGTCTCCCCCTGTCTCCTTCTGTCTCCTGTCTTCTCCTGTCTCCTACCTTCTCTTGTCTCCCCCTGTCTCCTCCTGTCTCCTGTCTCCTCCTGTCTCCTCCTGTCTCCTGTCTCCCCCTGTCTCCTCCTGTCTCCTGTCTCCCCCTGTCTCCTTCTGTCTCCCGTCTTCTCCTGTCTCCTATCTTCTCTTGTCTCCTGTCTCCCCCTGTCTCCTCCTGTCTTCTACCTTCTCCTGTCTACTGTCTCCCCCTGTCTTCTACCTTCTCCTGTCTCCCCCTGTCTCCTACCTTCTCCTGTCTCCTCCTGTCTCCTGTCTCTTCTTGTCTCCTGCCTTCTCCTGTCTCTTCCTGTCTCCTATCTTCTCCTGTCTCCTCCTGTCTTCTGTCTCCCCCTGTTTCCCCCTGTCTCCTACCTTCTTGTGTCTCCTGTCTCCTTCTGTCTCCTGTCTTCTCCTGTCTCCTACCTTCTCTTGTCTCCCCCTGTCTCCTCCTGTCTCCTGTCTCCCCCTCTCTCCTCCTGTCTCCTGTCTCCCCCTGTCTCCTCCTGTCTTCTGTCTCCCCCTGTTTCCCCCTGTCTCCTACCTTCTTGTGTCTCCTGTCTCCTTCTGTCTCCTGTCTTCTCCTGTCTCCTACCTTCTCTTGTCTCCCCCTGTCTCCTCCTGTCTCCTGTCTCCCCCTGTCTCCTTCTGTCTCCTGTCTCCCCCTGTCTCCTCCTGTCTTCTGTCTCCCCCTGTTTCCCCCTGTCTCCTACCTTCTTGTGTCTCCTGTCTCCTTCTGTCTCCTGTCTTCTCCTGTCTCCTGTCTCCCCCTGTCTCCTCCTGTCTCCCCTGTCTCCTTCTGTCTCCTGTCTTCTCCTGTCTCCCTACCTTCTCTTGTCTCCCCTGTCTCCTCCTGTCTCCCCCTGTCTCCTCCTGTCTCCCCCTGTCTCCTCCTGTCTCCTGTCTCCCCCTGTCTCCTCCTGTCTCCCCCTGTCTCCTTCTGTCTCCTGTCTTCTCCTGTCTCCTACCTTCTCCTGTCTCCCCTGTCTCCTGTCTCCCCCTGTCTCCTCCTGTCTCCTGTCTCCCCTGTCTCCTTCTGTCTCCTGTCTTCTCCTGTCTCCTACCTTCTCCTGTCTCCCCCTGTCTCCTCCTGTCTCCTGTCTGCTCCTGTCTCCTCCTGTCTCCTGTCTCCCCCTGTCTCCTCCTGTCTCCTGTCTCCCCCTGTCTCCTTCTGTCTCCTGTCTCCCCCTGTCTCCTCCTGTCTTCTGTCTCCCCCTGTTTCCCCCTGTCTCCTACCTTCTTGTGTCTCCTGTCTCCTTCTGTCTCCTGTCTTCTCCTGTCTCCTGTCTCCCCCTGTCTCCTCCTGTCTCCCCCTGTCTCCTTCTGTCTCCTGTCTTCTCCTGTCTCCTACCTTCTCTTGTCTCCCCCTGTCTCCCCCTGTCTCCTCCTGTCTCCTGTCTCCCCCTGTCTCCTCCTGTCTCCCCCTGTCTCCTTCTGTCTCCTGTCTTCTCCTGTCTCCTACCTTCTCCTGTCTCCCCCTGTCTCCTCCTGTCTCCTGTCTCCCCCTGTCTCCTCCTGTCTCCTGTCTCCCCCTGTCTCCTTCTGTCTCCTGTCTTCTCCTGTCTCCTACCTTCTCCTGTCTCCCCCTGTCTCCTCCTGTCTCCTGTCTCTCCCTGTCTCCTCCTGTCTCCTGTCTCCCCCTGTCTCCTCCTGTCTCCTGTCTCCCCCTGTCTCCTCCTGTCTCCTGTCTCCCCCTATCTCCTCCTGTCTCCTGTCTCCCCCTGTCTCCTCCTGTCTCCTGTCTCCCCCTGTCTCCTCCTGTCTCCTGTCTCCCCCTGTCTCCTCCTGTCTTCTGTCTCCCCCTGTTTCCCCCTGTCTCCTACCTTCTTGTGTCTCCTGTCTCCTCCCTTCTCCTCCGGTGTGATTTATCAGGTTTACGAGCCGCCCACGCCTTCATGCTCTTTACCTCTCCATCAGTGGCAGCAGCGAGGCAGAAAATGGGCCTAAATAACCCATTCACGGTCAGACGTTAACGACGGAACGATTTATGGTTTATCTGCTGCAGCTCCGCACCCTGCACGTGCGTAATGACTCACACGACAAGAGGCAGTAAACACCTAATGGCTCCATCGGTGCGTGGATGTCTGCGTTTCACCTTTTTACAGAAGAAATATCAGTCTTTTTGTTAATTCCTGAGCAGCAACACGGAAGAAAATGATCTAAATTCAATAAAATGTTGTCAGAATAAATATGCCACAGAAGAAAGCGACTCTGGCGCAGGCACTGGAAGATAGCAGTTATGTTAATTAACAACATTTTTGAGGAATGTCAGTCTGGTTTTAGGGTAAACCACAGTACCGAGACAGCCTTGACAAAGATTTTAAATGATTTTAGACTAAGTTATGATTTTAAACAGGTGACAGTGTTGGTTCTACTAGATCTAAGCGCTGCCTTCGATACAGTAGACCACACTATTCTTTTAAACAGACTGAAACACCTGGTGGGCCTCTCTGGTACTGTACATAAATGGTTTACTTCTTATCTCACAGACAGAACATTCATGGTAAGTCTAGATACCTGCTCCTCCAAGGTCCATAAAATCACATGTGGTGTGCCCCAGGGTTCAATTTTAGGTCCTGTACTTTTTAACTTGTACATGCTCCCTCTTGGTGATGACACCAGGCCAATGGATGCTCTTTTTAACTGCATTTTAGAATCAAATCCTGGATGGCAGAAAACTTTCTCCAGCTTAACCAGGACAAAACTGAGGTTTTAGTCATCGGTCCTGAGGCTCAGAGAGAGAAACTTTTATCCAAACTCCAAGCACAGTCTTTTAATCCATCGGCACAAGTAAAAAACTTGGGCGTTATTTCTGACTCTGAGCTCACTTTTATTCCTCACATAAAGAATATCACAAAAATAGGTTTTTATCATTTAAAGAACAGCTGAGTTCGCCCCTTTCTCTCTCGGGCCAACACGGAGACGCTGATGCATGCTTTTATCTCCAGTCGTATAGACTACTGTAATGCCCTGCTCTCTGGTCTTCCCAAAAAGAGTATTTCAGGTTTGCAATTATTACAAAACTCAGCAGCACGAGTCCTGACTAAGACCAGGGGGCGGGACCACATTACACCGGTTTTAAAATCACTGCATTGGCTCCCCGTGTGTTTCAGGGTCGATTTTAAGGTTCTTTTACTGGTTTATAAATGTCTTAATGGTCTTGGGCCTTCTTATCTTTCAGAACTGCTTTTACCATATGAACCCTCGCGGCCCCTGCGCTCCTCCGGCAGCCGGCTCCTAGTCATTCCCAAAGTCAGGACACACACTCACGGCGAGGCGTCTTTCCAGTACTACGGCCCTCGTCTGTGGAACGGCCTGCCGGAGAACCTCAGGGCCGCAGAGAACGTTCAGGTTTTTAAGAGCAGGCTCAAGACCCACCTTTTTAGCTTAGCTTTTGACTAATATTTATTAATTATATCGGTATTTAATATAATTTATTATTTTATTTATAATTGAGGCTAGTTTTTATGTGTTTTACTTTCAACCTTAGGTCTTAGTTTTTACTTTACTATATATTTTATCTTTATCCTCCTTTATCTGAATCCCTTATTTTAGACTCTCCAGTGTTTCCTCTGAGGGGCCCTCTGTACTGGGAGCGGAAGTCGGCTGTGGCCCCTGGGCCCTGGCTCATGGGCTCCTGCTGGAGGTTGGGTCTGGGCCTAATCTCTGCTCTGGGCCCTGAGTCTGTGTCCTTTGGCTGCAGGCGACTCTCTGCTCCTGGTGCAGACGGCTCCTCTGATGGTGCTCTCACAGCTGGTTCACCTGCATTCAGCCTCATGCCCATTATCTTAATGTATGTATGTACGTGTGTGGGTGTGTGTGCAGGTGTGTGTGCGTGAATATGTGCATGTGTACGTGTGTGTCTCTGCGTGGAAGCTTTAATGTGGGGATGGTGGGGCCGGGGTGGTGGTGGGTTCCGGGGATCGTTTTTAAATATGTGAATGGGTGGGTTTGGGAAATTGTTTTTAATATGTAAATTGGAAAGCACTTTGTGTTACAATTTTTGTATGAAAAGCTCTTTATAAATAAATTTGATTTGATTTGAATTAAATAGAGTTGGAGTTCCTCAAGGTTCTGTTTTGGGCCCTATATTTTTTCTTCTAAAATTATGTGCTTATGTAAGGTATGTGATGTGCTACGTTCTTTATTCTGAAGCTTTCATTCTGGTTTTATTTCACTCTGTTCACGAATGAGTCTGAATCCCAGGCTAGCTATGGTTACACTCCCACCAAGAAAGAACCATTTCATGACGGTCAAGGCTCAGGTTTCCCCTTATCTCTAAAATCCAGCAGGTTAAGTAGTTCTTAAAAGGCAGAGTGCAGTTTGAAATTGTCAAGTTTCAAGTTTCAGGTTCAGTTTGATTTTGCAGAGCCCAAAATCATTTTAGCTTGTGCGAGCGCAATGCAGCCAGTAGATGGCGCTTAAACTCATGTAAGTGCCTGTGGAAAAACAACAACAGATAAAGATTTTGTTGTTTATAGCAGTGTTTCCCAACCAGGGGTACGTTAATTGTAAATTTAGCATCTTTTTGAAGTATCTTGAAACATAAATATTTAAAAAACAAAAATACAATAGTAATAATTTACAATACGTCACTAATAAACGCATTTTCTTGCCCGAGAGCCAAGTTAAGGAGTACTCTGAGTGTGAAACAAAACTTGGGGGGTACTCGAGACAGTAGTAGTCTTTTTGTTTTTTGTTTTTTTTAGTTCTAAAACATGAGATGCCCAACTTAAGGTACTCAAGAACATGTTTAAAGGCCAAAAACAATATAAAAAATGTATAATTTTTTAACATTAATTTTGTCTTGGGACATCTCTCAAGTAGTTCTGTTGGTTTTTGGTTATACAGTTTCAGGTTTTAACGTTTAAAATTACCATATTAGCCCTGCTGCTCAATTACATTTTTATCATCATCACAGGTGAGGACTTTTCACTTTAGTCTTAATCTTCTTTTTCTTACACCTCTGGTACGACTTGGCTTTGTTATGACAAAAAGTCATTCAGCGTTTTGTTACAGTACGTAGGCGTAAGATACAAAGATACAGACAAAAGAGTTGGACGGCAGCCAGAAGACCCCTCCTCCTCCTCCTCCTCCTCCTCCTCCTCCTCCTCCTCCTCTTCCTTCCAGAACGAACACGGCCCCCGGGAACAGCCTCCTGCTCCATGTGATGTATCTGCGCTGGAGGTGTGTGCGCAGCGGGAGGACGGGGCGAGAGCGGAGGGTGGGCATTCCATCACTCTCCTCTGACCCTTTTACACTTAACACGCACAAACGCTGTCTTTCTCTCTGCCCCTCCTCCTCCTCCTCACCTTCTCTTCCTCCCTCTCTTTCATCTCCTCCTCGCACATTTCCTCATGCTAATCCCGTCTCCCCTGAGCCCCGCAGTCGCCGAGGCTCCGATACGGGATTGTACTCACCTGCTTGATTTACATACACCTCAGCGCAGACTGTCACAACGATTCTGAGCCCTTCAGACGTCAGAATCGTTTACTTTTGATTAAACTGAGTGAGATATTAACGGTTAACGTTAGAGGAAGTAATATTAAAGCAGTTATATTTAGTGCAAGGCTGTTCAACGTAAGGCCCGGGTGCCAGATCAGGCCCGCCAAAGAATCTAATCCGGCCCATGACCCATCCTAATATTATAACAAAAAAATTATCTTGTTCACTTGTTAAATTTGGCCAGTACTTGTGTAAAGTCTATATGGCAGGTTCTGTTTTTTTTTTTTTTTTTTTTTAATGACTTGTCTATATTGTCATTATTCGGTCATATAATCTCGGAATATCTCTGTAATGAACTTTCTCTTTGTTCCACTCTCCCTTGAACGCAGCAGCTCTCTGCGTCTCAACTGTCAGCTTAAATTTGTCAGACAAATATGATAATAAATTCACGATTTTGGACATTACATTATTAATATTCACATAGACCCTACAACAACGTCTTATTCAGCAATGTATTTGAAGCCACTCCTCTGATGGAGGCGCAATGGGAAAAAAGGGGTCCGGTTTTTTTCCGGGGTGCCACATAGACGACTGACACATTTTTCTGACAGTTTAAACGGTCATTCAACAAAATAAAAGTATTATCAGGTATAATAATTTGTGAAATCAAAACTTTATATAATTTTATGTTAACTATGTCATATTTGTGCTCATGTTCAACCAGGAAGCGCAATTATAAACTTCACAAAAACTCAAACTGGGGACAAATGGGCAAAATGTTTAGTAAAATCTTAAATATAATCACATTCACTGTGTTTTAGTGCAATGTGTTGACTAACCTGCCATATAGACTTCAAACTAGATTTGGTCCTGGTTTAGTCTTTGTTTAATTAGACCTGGTTTGATTCCACGTTAGTCTTGGTTCAGACAGGGTTAGTATCTAGTCTTGTTTTAATGGGTGGCAATTTTGCAGAACAATGTTGGTAAAACCTTTTGCATTTTATTTTTTTCTCAAAAATCGGGTAAAGCGGTTGTTATTTTACCATTATCAGAACAGATCTTGTGTGGGGGATTGTTGTGCATCTCGGGCCCAGAGACCACGGCCCTCTAAAAAATTTGGCCCTCGGGGAAATTAAGTTGAATAGCCCTGATATTGCGTGTTTTTTTTTGCCCTGTGGGGGAAACTTGCCCTCTGCCTTCGACCCGCCCTTCACTGCCGCCGGGATCCTTCTCCAGATCGTGAGCTGCTTCTGGTCTCTGCTTGTTGTGGACGTTTTAGGTTGATGGGGAAAACCAGCGCCGAAAGGAAACCTCGGCAAACAATAAAAATAAAATATAGAATGAAAGGAATAACCCCAGAGCTCCAAAAAACAAACTGTACGTCCAAAGAACACGTCTGTTTATGTCCCATGAGGCACTGCAGTACATTTTGTCGTATCTGAAATGGAAAAATATATTGTCTGATCGACTATAGATTTCGTAGATTAAATTAGCATTACATTATCATCGACTAAACTGCAACTAAACATATTTTCAGACAAAAAACAAAAGCCCTATTTGCGTGGGTTTAGTTTTACCTCGGAACATCTGTAAAATTGAAATTACGCCACGACGTCTGTGTTTATTGTGAGAATTTGCACGGGATCGGCAATGTCAGTAATTCACTTGTTTCCGCAGACTTCTAATACAACTAAATCATCAATTGTTTCATCTGTATTCAACAATTTTAGGTTTGTTTTACTGTTAAGTTCTTGTAATATAGCGTAAGATATTGATCCAAATGACTTCCAGGGGATTTCTTCTTTCTTATAAAACAGGGGAAGCTTCTCTCTTATAATCCATTCACACTGACACAGCTCCTCGATCAACCTTTGCACCAAAAGCAGCTAATCCAGAGGGGGCAAACTAAGGCCTGGGGGCCCCATGTGGCCCGTCTGGCTTTTTGATCTGGCCCGAAAAGCATGTATGAGTTAAGAAAGGCGCATTTGTCATTCTATAGTTGTCTGACACCGCAGTTGCTTCAGTTCATTTAAGATCAGTTTTGAGAACAGTCACCACAGGAATAAAACCAAACTTTGATGCATCGACGAAAAAGAGTGACCAACAGCACTGTTCCCACTAAAATAAACAAAGGTAATTATTTTTGCTATGACACTGTGTAATCGTATGTGTGTAATATACTGTAGTTAACAACATCCAAACTGTAAATGGTCGGCCCCTGGGCAAGTGCAAAAATCCAGTGTGGCCCTTGAGTCAAAAGGTTCGCTCAGACCTGGTCTAAACCCTCCCAAAACAGCCTGCTCGGCCCTCAGTTGCTGTGACAAAAAGGTTATACTCCTGAGGGTCACGTCTTTACCACAGTGTTTGTGTGTCAGAAATATTCTGTCAGAGTCATGGTAAAATATTAATATGAATCTAGTTCACATTAAAAGGACATAAAAAAGACAAAGAGACATTGTGAAGATATAAGCTTCGCACAACTAAACAGTCCAAATCACAGACATAATCACCTGAATTTGTTGTATTACAAGAGATAAAATGCAGGGGAAATTTTATAGACATTTTCACAGACAAGAACGATTCACACGAGACGAGAAATACTTACCTGAGATCCAGAACACACAATTCTTCAATTCTTTACGAAGAGTCGGGTCACTCCACCCTCCACTCGACAAGCATTGAGTCAATTCCAAAACATACCGTGTGATCAGACGCCTTTATTTCTGTGACGCGTGTGAAAGAGTTCATTGGTCATCCATGTTTTAGACCAAAATCAAACTCCTCTCGCCTCAAATGAACAGAGAGTTTGTGCTTCACTCTTTGATTGCACAGAATTTTTGGATGTTTTTCTGTCCCGATGATATTTTTTGCCTTTCTTTTTTCCTCGTGAGCAGCCATGTTTGTTTTGACACGAACGAATCATGCGTGTCTCTGATTGGCTAATCTCCCTGTCAATCCCATCTGAATTTGCGGAGATTACGGTTTGACCAGACTGATACTGATCTTTTTGGACATACAGAGAGTTATCATTCTGGATTTCCAAGCAAGAGAAACACAGACGACGTTAATTAAAATTTACCCGAAGACCTGAGGTAAAACTAATCCTGTGTGAATAGGGCTTAAGACTAAAACTAAATTTTAATTTAATCAAAATTAACACCGACTGCAGATAATTCCAGGCAAAGCAAAAATAATATCTTCCTGGAAACAAGCACAATGCACCTTTAAGTAAGTTAGTTATATGAAAGTAACAAGGCGCTCAGAAAGAAGGAAAGGGTACCACTTTATAATAACTACACCTTATTTGGCCTTAACAATAACAAAGACTTCATTCATCAATTCATCATGAACAAATAGTTTAGTTTATTAAGCATAATTTAGGATTCGTAACTACTTAATTAAGGTTAGGGTTAGGGTTGGGGTTAGGAATTAGGGTTGGATTATTAATTAAATAGTTACTAATCCTGAAGTCTTAACAAACTATTTATTAACTATGAATTAAGCCTTTGTTCATGCTTTATTAAGACAGGAATATGTGCAGTTATTATAAAGCGTTACCAAGGAAAGTGCAATGCAAAATCATCATGCAATTTAGGATTAATTATGTTTTTTTCTAACATTAATTACAGCAGGACAAGAATAAACTGAATCTAATCTATTTTTACTCAGGTGCCTGATTTCCATGCGGCCCTTTACTCCTCCTCCTGTCAGTGCGCTGATGAAAGCGCTGGCCTCGTTCGCTGCAAAGGACGGCACTGCACTTTGATCATCTCAGTCTGAGCGCAACAAAACCTCAAGTGTTGGAGGTAAAAGTGCTTTTAAAAGACGGCGGCGTTCTTCGCATGCCGCTGTTCAAAGAGAAGGAGAGAGACGGCAACGCGAGGCCAAACATTAGCTCCGCGCAGGGTCCTTTTTGCTTTCAGATTTGTAGTATCGCTGTCGGGACGATGAGAGGGTGAGAGGTTTGAAGAGAGGACGGGAGCAAAGAGGGAGAGAGAAAAGAAGAGTGAAGAGGAGGAAAAGAGAGAGGAAAGATACACAAAGAGAAAGAAATGAAAACAGAGACAATAAAATGATATGGAGAAAAGAAACACAGTGAGAAAGGAAACAGACAGACAAAATAGAAAAGAAACAAAGAGAGAAAAGAAACAGAGATAAAACAGAAAAGAAAGATAGAAAAAACAAAAAAGAAACAGAGAGAAAAGAAGCACGCTCAGAGAAGAATGAAGAGGAGGAAAAGAGAGAGGAAAGATTCACAAAGAGAAAGAAGTGAAAAGAGAGACAATAAAGTCATTTGGAGAAAAGAAACAGACAGACAAAATAGAAAAGAAACAAAGAGAGAAAGGAAACGGAGAGAAGAAATCTAAAAGAAACAAAGAGCAAAAAGAAATAGAGATAAAAAACAGAAAAGAAAGAGAAAAAACAGAAAAGAAACAGAGACAAAACAGAAAAGTAACAAAGAGAAAAAAGAAATAGAGAAAAAACAGAAAAGAAACAGAGAGAAAAGAAATAGAGAAAAAAACAGAAAAGAAACAGAGAGACAAAACAGAAAAGAAATAGAGAAAAAACAGAAAAGAAACAAAGAGAGAAAAGAAATAGAGAAAAAAAACAGAAAAAAGAGAGACAAAACAGAAAAGAAACAGAGAAAAAATCGAAAAGAAACAAAGAGAGAAAAGAAATAGAGAAAAACAGAAAAGAAATAGAGAAAAAACTGAAAAGAAAGAGAGACAAAACAGAAAAGAAACAGAGAAAAAATCGAAAATAAACAAGGAGAAAAAAGAAAGAGAGAGAAAAAAGAGAAAAGAAAGAGAGAAAAAACAGAAACGAAACAGAGAGAAAAGAAACAGAGAGACAAAAGAAAGAAGAAGAAGAAAGAACAGATCAAACACAAAAAAATCACAAAAGAAAGAAAGAAGAGGTGAACGGAATAGAGAAAAACGAGAGACAGGAGTGAGACAGTGAGAATGAAGAGAGAAAGAACAGATAAAACATTAAAAAAACACAAAAGAAAGGAGGAACATGGCAGACAACACAAAGGAAGACGAGAGGGGGAGTTGAGAGAGGTAGAGAGAGAGAGAAGGGAAAGGGAGAGTCGTGGAGGATGGGATTGACTTCTGTGAGCGCAAAAACAGCCCGACGAGCAGAAAAGGGTCCCCTGTTAACAGAGATATGAGACCTTCAGACCTGGAGGTGGACCAGAGTCATACGCCGCTCTCTCTCTGCTCTGTGCGCTCACATTTTCTACAGATAAATATCCATCAAACGACCAACCACACACACCGGAACTTTACAAATCAAACACATGTACAGACAGGGCCGGACTCACCATTAGGCAACCGGTCACATTTGCCGTGGGGCCCCAATTAGATAACCCTCCCGATCATCATAGACGCCAGGCTCTGAAACAGTGTCACAATAAAGTGGTGCTGTCAACTTTTAAGCAAGAAAAAAAAAGATCTGGGATTGTCAAATGTACTTCTCTAATGTAGGTAAACAAAACTGCAAATGAAAACCATGTTAAATTAGAAGGAACAAGCGTTAAAGTAGAACTAAGTAACATGTTTACGTCTTTGTAAGTCCGTGTGGTGAGCGGAAAACCAGCTGCAACATTTTGTGACACCGACCCAAAGACAACTCTGAGAAATCTCCGCCGAAGTCCTTCAAATCATACCAGACTAACCGCGTTGCTAAGTGGTTGATAGCATGAGCATCAAACGCCGCATCAACTTATTTATACTGTATGGAACTATTGACCTTATTCTGCCCCGCCCACTTTTGCCGTTTTCTGCACTTCCGTCTGTAAACGCACCTCCGTTTGACGAGAACTCCGTTAAAGCTAATGACGAACGAGGGAAAAGTCTCACCGCTAAAATGTTACATAAGACTGATTCAAGTTGTGCCGGACTATCCGCGTTTCTAAGTGATCGATAGCATGAGCAAGTCAACAACGCAACGATTTCCTGGTCAGTCTGAAAACGGCTTTTTAGTCCATGTAGAACTTATTTTCTGTTGAGCTCGTCTGCTCCATGTAAACTAATACAACAGAAACAAAACGGCGGCGCGTACGGCAACGTCCGAAATAAGGTGAATAAAGATAATGCAAAGACATTTTACATGAAAAATGCTCCTCAAAATTTTGACTTGATGATGTGTTTGTTTTCTTTTCTTTGGCCAAGATTTTGTCTGTGAAGCGTTGTTTTGTTTAAAATCAACTTTATTCGGTAAAATATCAACTGAAAGCAGTTTCTCATTGTTGCTGTGACTGTGCAGAGCTTAGCTAGCTGGTTTGCTAATACCAGTTGAAGATAAAGGACACTTCAACTGACCCATCACTTCATGCCAATGTATACGTCACATTTCAAGAATAGAGTTAAATTGCTGCTGGTCAGAGACATATTGTTTCTACGGGAAGCAATGAGTGTTTACTTTTTGTACGTCACCCTTTTATGAACACAAAATTGGGTCACAAATGTTAACTGATGTTTTGCAAACTGACGTTTTACAGAACAGTAAGCGCAGATTTTGGGGCTTTTGAATGGCTCTCACGATTTTACACAGATTAAATTTTTGGCAAAGACCTTCATCAAAGCAAGCACTAAAAGCTCAAAATCACACAAAACATTATGCATATTTAGTGCGCACTATTACCACACACAGGAAAGTCCGTTCTGACCTGTATGTTCAGGCCCGTCGACAGAAATTTAGGGGCCCTGGGCAAGAAGCCTCACATGGCTCTAATATAAATTAATTGGAAGAGGGTCCAATTCTGGGCCCCTAAGACCCTGAGGCCCAGGACAACAGACCCCTTTGTCCCCCCTGTCTACTGCCCTGTGTATGCTAATCACCAATCATTTATTAGCATTTTGTACATAACTCGCTACAACAAAGCCCCATTTGCATTTTAAAATGCAGCTGAAGTTTGGCACGAGGTCATTTCTTGTTGTATAATAGTCAGAACCACAGCTGACAGTGAAGAGCAGGACTGTTCTGATATTTGAGAAGTTTATGCAGGTTTTCTTTGGAGTTTACATTTGTTTACATTACATCTAGAATCAAGATGGCTGCAGGCGGTATATGGGTCACCGATTATTTTCCTCAACACTTGGACTCAGGAACATCTTATTTAAGGAAAGGAAGATAATGAGCTTCACTGTGTCTGATCCCAAAGTGGTTTTGTTGACTGGATTTTTGTGTGTGTGTGTTTGATGTTAGACACAAACTTAATATTTCGCGTATTTGAGTTTTAGACTTTAACATTTGTCATCAGACTGTAGCAGCTTTTTCACATTTTAGATGCATAAACGCTGTAACAAGATCTAGGAGATGAATATAAGACGGTTTCTGTGATGAAATGGCGAAAAACAATTACCAATCCTTTTTATCATTTGATTAAATTTGTTATATTTGAAATGTAATTATATGGCACTTCATCAAAAAGTAGTGAGGCATGGGATTATGTGGTTTTGTTTGGTTTGTCCATCGAAATACTGCCACAAATCACTGTCCTTTCTCATATTTGCACTCACACAAACCGAGACAAAAGCCCATTGTGACGGCAAACATCCTGAAGCGAACGTCTTTTATCCCTGAGTCCAAATATGACAACGGCAAAACAAACCATTACCTCTGCAGAGAAAGGGTACAGCCTCAAACTCAACAGAACAGTCCTGCGTGAGATCAGCGCCGGCCCAGCTCAAACAGATGGATTACGGTGCCTCGCAAGGGTCAAACTTATTGTGAGGCCGTTATGGTAGATTGCTGTGGATTGAACGGCATTGGATTTCATTTTCGTTAATATCATCTGTGGTTCTTGTCCTTTCTAAATCATTATGGATTGCACAGTTGCTTTGTATGGTATTGTTCTTTGGTTCTCCCTCACACGACTTAAGGTCTCGAGGTGTCGGGAAACAAATACCGAAACTAATACTTCTCAAATTAGTAAGATCAAAAAAGAGCTATGAGAATTGAAAGTAAAGCGACTTACAGAGCACAGCTTTTTTTTAAGCTGTGAAATTCAAGGACCTTGTTGAGTTGAAAATTGCACAACTCATGCATAAAATAAAGAATAGACAATTACCTACGCTTATTCAACAACTGTTCCAAAGGAATGAAAGGTTTTATAATTTCAGGGATGTGATATCTTCAAAAAAAAAACAAATGTAAGGACAAACGTAAAGCAGCATTGTATTTCATTTGTTGGGGTTAATGGATGGAATAACTTGCACTAGGAATTAAAAGACTGTAGAACACGCTCGTATAAAAGGAAAACTATAAAATCATACGTTGAAAACGACTGCATACTTTTTTGGTTGAGATCTGGGAAACTGAGAAATTTGAACTTAAAAAAGATTCCTCCAAAATAAATCACAAAATTGAAGAGTTGCAAGAAAAAAATGATCATCAGAAAAACTAAATTGTCGAGATTGTCATGCAAGAGACAATTGCAGCAGAACAGGAAACAATGAATAGTGCTTTAAAAAGGGCAGAAAAGATGAGATTTGGAAAAAAGAGAAACACCAGATATGTTCAAAATGAATGGGAAAACTGAAAAGATCCAGGAGGCTTTTGAATTGGAGCAATGGAATTTGTAAAAGCAAAGTGTTGCAACTGTCTCATGTAATACTGTGCAATGTAATGTAATAAAGTAGATATGACACAGTAATAACCAAAGAGAATATGTAATATTGCGTAATAGGCTAGTGATCAGAAGAAAATTGATTCGGCTCAAGAAGGGAGTGGCAGGAGACTGAAATTGTTTGGTACCATATATGTATTAAGGAAAAAAAAGTGTAAATTGACATACAACAAACAACAGGATACACGAATGGCCATTCACAGAAACACAATCACAAAATGGCAACAATGAATGCTTCATCATAACAATCAAAGGCAATGAAATAATCCAGGTGCACAAACAATTAACAACCATAAGTGCAAAAGAATATCGAGAGTCCAGCAATGGTTAATTGCTATATCGAGAGTCCAGCAATGAATAATTGCGATAGAGAGTCCAGCACTATTGATGATAATTCACAACTCAAAACACACTTAACCCCAGCCCGCCCACAGTTCATTGCAACCCACGTCTGGGTTTAACCATTATTCAGAGGGAAAGGGGAGTGCCTTTCGTCGAATGCAGCGGTTGCACGTCTTAATCTTTGTTTCCACGTCGGCTGCCATACGTGGCCAGAAAAACCGAGATCTCACAAGGTCAACTGTCCTTTCAACCCCCATATGGCCCATATCATCGTGGAGGCTGGTAAGAACAACAGGACGTAGCTCTTCGGGCAGCACCAGCTGGAACGATACATGCTCTCCATCCTGCCTTTTCCTGTAGAGGAGGTTGTCTTGGAGTTCAAGGCGGTTCCACTCTCTTAGCAGGAGAGCAACATCTGGTAACTCCTTCCGAACGGTGGGGGGGACTCTCTCACCAGTTTCGAGTTGATGGATGACTTCACGTAGACTGGGATCTGCTCTTTGCTTTTCCTGGAGATCAACGTGGGTCAACGAAGGCACAACTGGCAATCCTTGAGACTCGTTGGCATAGTCGTCTGGGATGGCAGTGACAGACATGCTAAGTGACTCAACCAAGGGGATGTAGTTCTTGGGACTTGAAGCTCTCAACAGACAGCTGTGGCAAATGGCGGCCACAACGTCTGGGTCAAGTTGGACTGTGTTGCCAGGATCAATATGGTCACGAGTGAACTGGTGGACCATGTCCCATTCCTTCTGACTATGGGCATCAACTGGTTGATCGTGGGGTCTTCGAGAGAGTGCATCGGCGTCGTGATTTTGACTTCCCGCTCGGTATTGAAGTTTGAAATCGTATGTAGACAGTGCAGCTAGCCACCTGTGACTGGCAGCGTCGAGCTTAGCAGACGTCAGGATGTAGGTCAGTGGATTGTTGTCGGTGATGACAATGAAATGTGAGCCATACAAATAATCATGGAGTTTTTCGGTTACACTCCACTTCAGTGCTAAGAATTCTAGTTTATGTGCCGGATACCTGGCCTCACTTGAAGACAATCCCCGACTGGCGTACGCTATGACACGTAGCCTTCCTTCCTGCTCCTGATACAGTGCAGCTCCAAGGCCTGTCGTGCTTGCGTCGGTGTGCAGGATGTAGGGTTCTTTTGGATTGGCGAATCCGAGTACTGGGGCTGTTGTGAGTTTGTCGATCAGGCTTTCAAAAGCACTTTGGCAATCTGATGTCCATCGTTCATTGAATGGCTGCTTGGCGTCGTGACAGGGAGTGGATGACTGTTTTTGACCTCGACGACGGGCTGGACTGTACCCTTTTGTCAGGTCGTTCAAGGGCTTGGCGATGGCAGCGTAACCATGAATAAACCTGCGGTAGTAACCCGCGAATCCTAAGAATGATCTCAGTTCCTTGAGTGTCCGTGGAACTGGCCAGGATTTTAGGGCACTTATCTTCTCTGGGTCCATCTCCACCCCTCGTTCTGAGACAATATGGCCGAGATAGCGCACAGATGTTTGAAAGAATTTGCACTTCTCTGGAGATAACTTCAGGCCATAGTCTTTGAGACGTTGGAGTACTCTCAACAGCCGACTCTCGTGTTCTTCAAGGGTGTTGGAAAAGATGATCAGGTCGTCCAGGAAGACAAGGACCTCTTTTAGATGTAGATCGCCCATACACCGCTCCATAAGACGCTGAAACGTGCTGGGTGCATTGGTTACGCCTTGAGGCATCCGGTTGAACTCCCAAAAGCCCAGTGGTGTCACGAACGCCGTCTTCGGTTTGTCAACTTCTGCCATTTCAATTTGGTAGTATCCTGACTTGAGGTCAAGGACACTGAACCATCGAGACCCAGTGAGAGCTGAGAACGACTCCTCCAAATTTGGGAGAGCATAAGCATCCTTGATGGTATGGAGATTGAGCTTACGGTAGTCGATACACAGCCTCACGTCTCCGTTCTTCTTTCTGACGACCACGATCGGCGAAGAGAAAGGTGACTCTGATTCTCTTATCACCCCTGCCTCCAACAGGTCCCGCAGATGGTCGCGGACCGCCTCGATGTCACGGGGGTGGATTGGCCGAGCGCGATGTTTAAATGGAGTGTCGTCATGAAGTCGGATGTGGTGTCTGACATGATCGGTGCGTCCGAAGTCCAGGTCGTGTTGAGAGAATACCTCTGGAATTTGTTCAAGCTTTGAGATGATTCAATCTTTCCATTCTGGAGGAATTGGAGAATTTCCGAAGTCGAACTCCAGGTTGATTTCAGGTTTCTGTTGTGTATTGATGGAGGTATTGTGTGACAGGATCTGAGGTGATGTGGTGAGTTCAGCGATGACACTCAATGGCGTGAGCGTGATGTTCTGCTCCGACTCATTGGTGATGATGACCGGGATCTTGTGTGTTGAGTGGCTGGGCACCGTTACCAGACAGCTCTTCACACAAAGACCCCCAGGCAGTGGTGTTGTAGGTTGTTCGATAAGCGCACACTTGCCGGCTGGTGGTGGAGTGATATGGATGGAACCCTCGATAACCAGGGTATGGCCCGCTGGAACTTGGACTGGAGTCTTACTGGCCAACCTCACCACACCCTCGCTGGCTCCTTGGGCCTGCTGGTGTCGGAGCTGGAGTAACTGGAGAACTGCTCTGTAGCCATGCCGAGATGGTCTGTAGCTGGCACACTCTCTCTCCACCCGTTGTTCATACAGTGGCACCAGTGTATTCATCCCGACCAAAACTTGAGAGTTGAATCCTGGTCTGTTGTCTGGAACCACCAGCGCCAGGGTGCACACATCCAAATCAGCCCCCAGGAACTCTTTTGGAAAGGTAACAGTCACCTCATTATACCCCAAGTATGGGACTTCTTGTCCTGCGGCTCCTTCAACTTGCAACAACTCACACAGTGACTTCACAGGCTGATGTGAGAAGTGTTGGTTGTAGATTGATATGGGTATTGTTGTCACTTGTGATCCAGTGTCCAGCAAGCACTGAAATTCTTCACCAGCGATGGTAACTTGGCCGGTACATCTGGATCCAATTAATCCTCAGACGGAGTGTTTCAGTTGCAGTGGAATGTGACTTGTTGTTGCATCTCACTGCTGGCTGCTTGATCGGACGTTGTTTGTCCTCAGCAGTTCCCGTTTGTCCCTCAACAGGAACCCGTTCTAGTTTAAAGACGAGCCGTGTTGAGGATGTCGCTGCCATTTCTTCTGCCTCTCCGCGAACTGTTTCCTCTTCATAGCCACCAGAGGAGGGTTGGGGTCATTGTCACAGTTGGTCTTTATGTGCCCATCTTCACCACAGCGGTAGCAGTACCCAGGCTTGGGCCCTGCAGATGGAAACTTGTGGGAAGAGGGAGTCTGTTTGTTGGTCTTTGCACCTTCGCTGTGCTTGTTGACATGAGTGGGCTTTGATGGTATAGGCTGCTTCTGACCAGACTGTGCAGCAGTGAGGGACGCCAGCTGCTTCTGGATGTTGGCTAGCTGCTGGGCGAGCTGCTGCGTAATGGTAGTCAGGGCGTCAACCTTGCTTTCTTCTGGCGCGCTGTAGGCGTATTGGGCATGCGCCCCGGCTCTAGCTTTTGAGCCGAGGTGCTGCTTCATACGCTGAGCCTTCGCAGCCTCTCTGTCCTCTTCAGTCCGAAGTAACAGCAGGAACTCAGCAAAAGATGGCGGGTGGGACTTGCGTTGTTTTAGCTGAAGTTCGGATATGAGCGTGTTGTCCCAGCAGCCACGACAAAATTGACTGAGGAGGTGCCGGTCCATATCAGTAGCTGAGACTCCTCCTCTCTTCAATGCTGAATTGAGCGCCACTTGCAAGCGTTGCAGAAATGCAGAGCGGCTTCTCACCGGAGTCTTGGAACATCTCCATGAATTTGGCATATAATTCTTCACCATCTTGGACAGTTCCATAAGCAGAATCCAAAATCTGGAGGTAGATCTTCGGGGAGGTGTTTGGCTTGAGATGTTTCACCATATCTGCTGCTGGCGGAAGGAGGCTTTCAACATTTCTCCTTGAGCGTTGTAGATCGGAAACTGCGGGATCTTGCAACAGGAGATCAACACCAGAGCGCCATGTTTCAAAATCTGTTTCATGTTGTGGTCTGGGCGTGCGGCCGGAGAAGGATCGGAGTTTCTGAGAAGATAGATGTGCAACACTGTCATCACTCTTCATGATATGCTCAACCACATACCGTTGAACACCAGGGGGATTCAGATCAGTGAGAGTCATCGGTGGTAGTGACAGCCTGGGCAGAGCTCTAGATGGAGTGGTGGGATCTGGACGGCCCTGCGGTAACTCCTCCTTCACTTCTTTGCCAGAGATGACGTCACAACTTCACTTGGATCAGCTTCACAGGTGTCTTCAGGAGTCTTCACAGGTGGTGTTGTGTGACTGAGCTCTGTAATAGACTGGCCCAGCAGAGACATTACACCCTTAAGGACTTCCGCGTAGTCCTGCCCTGTGAGTTTAGCCACATTTTTCAACTCGCTGAGGTACGTTTGTGTTTTAAGCCTGCCTTCAAATTCAGAGCACATAGCTGACAGTTCACAAATATCATAAGTAACCTTTTCACTATGGCAAATGTAAGTGTACAGCAAAATCTTCCTCAACTCGACTAAAGCGTTACCCGAATCAAACTCGACAATAATCATATCTTCAAAATCACAACCAGATTCGGTAATTATTTCAACTTTAGAAGGTTTTTCATACTGGCTCAAAAACTCAACAACTTCATCATCGGTTTCTGGATTCATTGTGTATTTGATCAAAACTGAATTGGGAACCTTTATGCCATGTTTTGCCAAAATGTCCATGTTTGCAATACAATGTCAATTTACAATTTACAAGTTCAGCTCTGTCCAAACAACCCTCCTGGCTAGCTCGCCACGAATTATGTAGCAACTGTCTCATGTAATACTGTGCAATGTAATGTAATAAAGTAGATATGACACAGTAATAACCAAAGAGAATATGTAATATTGCGTAATAGGCTAGTGATCAGAAGAAAATTGATTCGGCTCAAGAAGGGAGTGGCAGGAGACTGAAATTGTTTGGTACCATATATGTATTAAGGAAAAAAAAGTGTAAATTGACATACAACAAACAACAGGATACACGAATGGCCATTCACAGAAACACAATCACAAAATGGCAACAATGAATGCTTCATCATAACAATCAAAGGCAATGAAATAATCCAGGTGCACAAACAATTAACAACCATAAGTGCAAAAGAATATCGAGAGTCCAGCAATGGTTAATTGCTATATCGAGAGTCCAGCAATGAATAATTGCGATAGAGAGTCCAGCACTATTGATGATAATTCGCAACTCAAAACACACTTAACCCCAGCCCGCCCACAGTTCATTGCAACCCACGTCTGGGTTTAACCATTATTCAGAGGGAAAGGGGAGTGCAATCAGAGTTCGTGAAGGGAAAATATGTATCTTCAGGGCAATGGCTGTGTGAGTGGGGGTGTGAGTTTAGTGGGCTGCAAAGAGCCCCCTACCGGCCCGGCAGGAGAGATGCGGCTCTGCGATTCGCTGTGACTCAGTGGGCTCATAGGCTCGAAGCCTGCTCCTTCAGCTCGCCATCACAGTTCGAGTGACCTGGCCAATTTCCGCGGACTACGCCTCACGCACACACACAATC
Source organism: Rhinogobius similis (assembly GCA_019453435.1). Taxonomy (NCBI): domain Eukaryota; kingdom Metazoa; phylum Chordata; class Actinopteri; order Gobiiformes; family Gobiidae; genus Rhinogobius; species Rhinogobius similis. The sequence continues at coordinate 2,879,078 of CM033627.1, forward strand.
CGTTTCGCAGAACGGGACACGGTAGAAGGCTCCTGCGCCTCAACTCTCGACCGGCTTCCCCACAGCACGTAGCCCGACTGAATCACACCGGCATAATAAACAAAGGCGACACGCGCCAAGGCCACCTGACCGTATGACGACACGGAGGAAACCAACAATGATAGGTCAACTAGCCCTGCGTGACCCGATGACCCGGAAGTCCCGCGAGAACGCGCCAAACAACACGTGATTAAACAAAGATACTATTTGGGTGGAGATGTAAATAAAAGGTGAAAGGCAAGAGATTTGTCACCTGGGTTACAAAAGACAAGGCTGGATAGTGTCCAAAATTATTGGATCGACAAAGAAGACAGTTGGAAGGAGGAGAAGGTCAAACTCGAGCGCCAAATTAAAGCGAAACAGCTTTCACTTGAGAATGCCCTGGATCAGCTGTGAGGGAAAAATCTAGACAAATGGACTTAAAAGAAAAACAGGCACAGATGATCAAACAAATAGAGGTCCAGCTCAAGCACAGTTGGCGTACAAGCCGTGCCAGCAGGCCCTGCGGCCCAAGCTCAGGACCTGAGCTTGTGCGGGAGGTCGAGCGTTACTATCTAGATATAGTCGGCCTCACCTCCAGGCACAGCCTGGGCTCTGAAACCCATCTCCTCGAGAGGGGCTGGACGCTCCATTTCGGGTGGGGGACAGGTCTCTCACTGTTGTGGCGGCCTATGGGCCGAACAACGGTGCAGAGTACCAGGCCTTCTTGGAGTCCCTGAGAGGGGTACTGTACAGTGCACTGCACGGGGACTCTACTGGGTTGTTGTTCTACTGGGTGACCTCAACGCCCACGTGGGCAACGGCAGTGACACCTGGAGAGGGGTAATCGGGAGGAACGGCCCCCCTGATCTGAACCTGAGTGGTGTTCAGTTATTGGACTTCTGTGCAAGTCACAGCTTGTCCATAACTAACACTACGTTCAAGCACAAGGGTGTCCATTCCTTAGAATCAGAATCAGAATCAGAAATTGTTTATTGCCATTGTCAGTGAAATTCACAAACGTAGGAACTTGCTTCGGCGTAGGTGCAACATAAAGCAAAGGATAAAATATAAAAAATATATAAAAAGGCATGCATAAAATTAAGAATAAAATAGACTAAGATAGACTATATACAGAATGTACAGTTGGCAGATAGTGCAATGTGCAAATGAGTAGTGCAAATAGATTGTTCTTAAATAGTATTATTGTTGAAGTGACAGGTGTTACAAAGTGTTCATGAGTCCAACGGCAGAGGGAAAGAAACTGTTCTTGTGGCGGGAGGTTCTGGTCCGGATGGACCATAGCCTCCTGCCCGAGGGGAGTGGCTCAAATAGTCCGTGTCCAGGGTGAGAAGGGTCAGCTGTGATCCGACCTGCTCGTCCCCGAGTCCTGGAGACGTACAGGTCCTGGACAGATGGAAGGCTGCAACCGATCACCTTCTCAGCAGAGCGCACAATGCGCTGTAGTCTCTGTTTGTCCCTGGCTGTGGCTCCAGCGCACACACGGTGATGGAGGAGGTGAGGATGGACTCGATGAACTGCACCATCATCTGCGCCGGCAGCTTGGCTTTCCTCAGCTGCCGCAGGAAGTACATCCTCTGCTGGGCCTTCTTGATGATGGAGCTGATGGTCGGCTCCCACTTGAGGTCCTGAGTGATGGTGGTGCCAAGGAAGCGGAAAGAGTCTGCGGTGGTGATGGGAGAGTCTGTCAGGCGTAGGGGGCAGGGGGCTGAGACTTTCCTGAAGTCCACGATCATCTCCACTGTCTTCTGGGCGTTGAGCTCCAGGTTGCTGGTGCTGCACCAGGACACCAGCCGATCCACCTCCCTCCTAGACAGACTCATCGCCGTCCGAGATGAGTCCGATGAGGGTGGTGTCGCCTGCAAACTTGATCAGTTTTACAGAGTCGTGGCTGGAGTTGCAGCAGTTGGTGTACAGGAGAAGAGCAGAGGAGGAAAAGTACACAGCCCTGTGGAGTTCCTGTGTTGATAGTCCGAGTCTCTGAGACATTCTTCCCAGCCGCACGCACTGCCTCCGGTCCGCCAGGAAGTCAGTGATCCACCTGCAGATGGAGTCAGGCACGTGGAGCTGAGAGAGCTTGTCCTGGAGCAGAGCAGGGATGATGGTGTTGAATGCAGAGCTGAAGTCCACAAACAGGACCCTGGGCGTAGGTTCCCGGGAGTCCAGATGCTTCAGGATGAAGTGGAGGGCCAGGTTGATGGCGCCTACAGATCTGTTGGCTCTGTAGGCGAACTGCAGTGGGTCCAGGGCGGAGGAGGTGAAGGACTTGAGATGGGGCAGGACCAGGCGCCAAAGGACTTCATGACGACAGGCGTCAGCGCCACAGGCCTGAAGTCATTAAGTCCAGTGATCCGGGGCTTCTTGGGAACAGGGACGATGATGGACGACTTGAAGCAGGCTGGGACATGGCATGACTCCAGGAGGTGTTAAAAATGTCTGTGAAGACAGGAGTCAGCTCGTCCGCACAGTGTCTCAGGGTGGCGGGGAGACACCGTCTGGTCCAGCAGCTTTCGGGGTTGGACTTCCGAAACTGTTTCCTTACATTGTCTCTGTGTAGTGAAAGGCCAGTGGGGAGGTGGGGGGACCCGAGTGTGATTGGCAGAAATGTCTATTGTAGTGAGATAGGTGGGGGAGGGTTGAGATTTCGAATCGTGAATAGAAGGAGGCGAGCTGTTCAGCGAGTTTCTGGTCGTCCAGCAGCATGGGGGCTTTGGGCTTGTAGTTGGTGATCTGCTAAGTCTCCTCCAAACCGCCGAGGCGTGTTAGCAGAGAAAGACTGCTTTAGGCGTGTTGTACAGAGATCTAGCTCTTGACACCTCCCTGCTAAATCTGTACTTAGCACCTTTGTAGCTCTCTCTGTCCCCTGCTCTGAAAGCTGCCTCCTTCTGCTGCCTGAGCTGCCTCAGTTTGGGTGTGTGAACCAGGGCTTGTCATTGTTATAAATCACCCTGGTGCGTGTGGGGATGATACTGTCCTCACAGAACTGGATGTATGACGTCACAGTGTCCGTGTACTCATCCAAACCATCCGTGGCAGTTTTGAACACATCCCAGTCTGTAATGTCCAAACACGCCAGTAGTTCCTCCACTGCCTCGCTGGTCCACTTCTTAGAAGTCCTCACTACAGGTTTGAGAGCTTCAGCCTCTGTCTGTACGTGGGGATCAGGTGGATCATGGCGTGATCTGAGAGCTCTAGGGCAGCGAGGAACGCGCGGAAGGACCCACTCACTGTAGTGTAACAATGATCCAGCGTGTTCACTGCTCTCTGGTCGGGCATTTAAAAAACTGTCTGTACTTTGGTAGTTCCTGGCTGAGATTACCCTTGTTAAAATCCCCGAGGATGATCAACAAGGAGAGTCCGGAAGTCCTGCTCGATTCAAACCCGCCCGCTAACACGCGCTGTGCCTCAGGGTAATGCGCTCAAGGCATGGCGGGATGTAAACAGCGGCGAGAATGAATGAAGCAAACTCACGTGGAGAGTAGAATGGTTTACAGTTAATGAAGAGATATTCCAGATCAGGAGAGCAGAGTTTGGAGATCACAGTCACATCGGAGCACCAAGCGTTGTTGATGAAGAAACAGACTCCACCGCCTTTTGTTTTCCCCCCGGAGAGATCCCTTTGTCTGTCGGCGCGGAGGAGCTGAATCCTCCAAATGGAGCGCCGCAGTCCGGGATCGACTCGCTGAGCCACGTCTCCGTGAAACACAAAACAGAAGACGAAGAAAAGTCTCTGTTCCTCTTCATCAGCAGCAGTTCGTCCATCTTGTTGCTGAGTGAGCGCGACGTTGGAGAGGAAAATCCCAGGTAGGCGTCTGGCGCCAAGCAAGCTCGGCGACGAGCCCCCGCCGCTTCCTCTTCTGCGGCGTCTCACTCTTTGGCCAAAACTAGCGCTAAGTCTGCAGCAGACACTAAAAACTGGAAATAAGTCCGTGGGGGCAAGTTTTGATGTTTAAGAGCTCTTCACGGGTGTAAGAGCACGCGGACACACGATTAACGCACAAAAACAAACAACATAGAGCGCACCAAAACGCCAGGGCATCCGTCAGCGGCGCCATCTTGGATAATTAGGCCGGAGGTCGATGATCAGGCCAAGTCTACCGAGGAGGAAGCAGAGGCTCGGAGGCGGACTCATGCATCACCCTGGCTGAAGTCATCGAGGTTGTTGGCAAGTATCCGTCCTGAGTATCTTAAGTCTCTGGATGTTGTGGGACTGTCTTGGTTGACACGTCTCTGCAACATCGCGTGGCGGTCTGGGACGGTACCTCTGGACTGGCAGACCGGGGTGGTGGTCCCTCTGTTTAAGAAGGGGGACCGGAGGGTGTGTTCCAACCACAGGGGGATCACACTCCTCAGCCTCCGCGGTAAGGTCTATTCCAGGGACTAGAGAGGAGAATCCGACCGATAGTCGAAGCTCGGATTCAGGAGGAGCAGTGTGGTTCTGGTCGTGGAACACTGGACCAGCTCTAGACTCTCCATCGGGTGCTCAAGGGTTCATGGGAGTTTGCCCAACCAGTCCACGGTGCTCCGGGAGTATGGGGTCCGGGGCCCTTTGCTAAGGGCCATCCAGTCCCTGTATGACCGGAGCAGGAGCTGTGTTTGCATCGCCGGCAGTAAGTCAGACCTGTTCCCAGTGCATGTTGGAATCTATGCTCCTGCCCTCACCTATGATCATGAGCTCTGGGTAATGACTGAAAGGACAAGATACAAGCGGTCGAAATGAGCTTCCTCCGCCGGGTGGCTGGGCGCTCCCTTAGAGAGGAGCTCAGTCACACGGGAGGAGCTCTGAGTAGAGCCGCTGCTCCTCGAGGTCAAGAGGAGCAGCTGAGGTGGCTCAGGCATCTGTTCTGGACGCCTCCTTTCGGAATCAACTTAACAAGGACTCAAAATGGATTGTGATTAAGTCATGTTTTTTGTCCCTCTAGGTTTTAACATTTTATTAAGACTCTGATTCTTACTAACTCTTACTGTTATAGCAAGAGCACATCTATGTTGTGGAAAAGGGAACAGGAAACTTGGCAAGTCAAACAGGGACAAAGTGTGACCTTCACCCACTGCCACCAACCGCTGGCCGTAAGAGAATTCTAGTTTCTCTGTAAGATATTTTTAAGGTTATTACAGGTAATTTAGATAAGAATAATCCATCATGTTCCTAATCACATATTTTTTTTTATGAGTTTTTTTTTCTCCAAATGTTCATTCCCATTGCGGACAGAAGAGGGTGCTCCAACACCAAAAAGCAATTGGAAATTGGTCTTTTTATTTTTTAGAGATTAGAGACCATTTGTTAATGGCTTGGCTTAAAACTAAATGCAATACGTGATTTCATGTAAAAGATGAGTCCATTATTACCCCCAGATTTCTAACTTGATTCATAGGTTTCAGAGCGAGAGACTGGAGGTGACGCTGACACTTTCTCTTTGTTATATCAAAGTCCATTGTGCTTTAAACATTTGTTGTTATTTACACTATTGTAAATTATTCATGACAATGAATTAATAGAACACCAGTAAGGTGAACAAAAACACACTTTAATGAGTTGAAACAACATTATTTAGAATTACAAATACACTTTTTGGATTTAAGAAGATAACACTATAAAGATTAATATTTAGTTTAGTTTAGTTTAGTTTAGTCTTTATTTGGAGGGACAATGTACAGAGACATTAAGCTCATAAAAAACAGAGATGTTCCGCACCAGATTATAGCTAAATAGCTAGTTTCCATCTGCAGTCCCTGATTTACAAGAATAAATAGTACAGAGCAAACAACAAAAGATTTAGTAAGAACAATTCACAAATTCCACTCTGACTCAAGGACTCACTCACACAGCATCACACATGAACAGAAAAAAGTATTTACAACATTTGTCTTATAGAATATACATGACCTACCTATTTACCTTTCACTATTAAAACAGTCCATAAGCCACTTGTCTCAGTTACATATACAAATATATATTTACATACTATACACATACAGACTTCCACTGTGTGTGGAACTAGAAAGCAAGAAAGTGCTACATTGGGCTTATTTGAGGAGAAGCAGATATCTGTCAGTGCTGACAAGTCTGAGCGCTCCATAACCACAATTTAACACCAATTGTGAAGGAAAATCACTTAGTGTAATTAAATTGACACTCAAAGTTTAACTCTAAAATTTAGTTTAACATTTTACACTTTAAACTCAAAGTCTGAAAGAACTATATATAAAAAAAAAAAAAAAAAAACTCTTGCAAAAACTATGCAAGTTAAATTAACACTTTGAATTTTGCTGTGAATACTTTAATCAATAAATTCACCAAAAAAGTAACTGTGTGATTTGTTCAATAATTGTTTGTAAAATAAAAATTAAAATAAAATAAAATAAAGTAACCTTTTTGCTTTTTTGTGAACTACTTCTTGCATTTGATCTCATAAAGCACCATTTGGCTGTGAGTGTGCGGCCCCACCATGTGACCCTCTCTTGTTGGACGGCCTGCTTTAGCGGCTCGTCGCTCACACACTGGCACAGGGTCTTCTTCCTCCAAACCCGCCTGGTGGACCTCACACTGTGCATTCTGTCCCTCGTGTCAGAACAGAGAGGGGAACAATGTCCTTTCAGTCATGTGCTCCAAATGACTGGAATTCATTACAGAAAGCTTTTAAACTCCAAAATCTACCTATTGTACATTTTGACACCTGGAAGCCCTGGAAGCCCTCATTGACCTGTCACTGTTTAGATGTGTCCCTAACAATGTCTTTTTAGGTGAAATGTTTTGTCTTTTGTGTTTTGTTGATGCCTCTTGGCCAGGACTCCCTTGTAAAAAAGATATCTGAATCCCAATGGGACTTTCCTGGTTAAGTAAAGATTAAAAAATAAATAAAAATGAATGCAAAAATGGCTTGTTGTTGCTCTTTGTAAAGCATTGTCCTCTGATCAACTTTTCAAACCTACTTCATCCGACCAACATTAAATATGTGCATTGTAAAGCAGTTTAGACTCGTACTGCAAGGTCAGCTCTGACGTGTCTAAATATACGAGTACATGCAGCTTTACCTACGTTACGTCCTGCTGCATTTCCTGATATAAATCCTGGGTGAGCGAGGCGTTATTGAAAAGGCAGGAAAATACTTTGTTTGGACGCCCTGAAGGTATGTGTCTTTTCTCTCTTCCCAGGGATAAGGCAACTCGGGAAAAGTGAGTAGAGTTTGTTCTTGGTGGCAGGCCACTGTCAGAGAAGATGTGCTTTGTTTGTTCGCACCATTTTACAGAGGACTCGCATCTTCAACTAAACTAATTAAAACACAGACTGTGATGAAGGATGGTTGTTACAGATTCAGCTGTGATATCTATCACTGGTGGTGAGCTACAGCACACAAATAATGACTTTTACAATGGTCTCCTTTGTGTTTTTTGCTGTTTTATCTTCACGTTCTTGCTCTAAAAGAGGGAGGGGCTTAGCGCGGGGAGCAGGAGGTGGGGGAGATTTAGAGCAAAAAAGGAAAGAAACCGAAAAAATGAATTCAACATTTTTTTGTTTTTCATTTTCAAACCAACAAAAGGCAACATGGTGATCTGTTAACAGTTAATTACAAAGTAAATATTTAGCAGATGTGTGGACTTTTACGTTTGTTATTAGACTGTACCAGCTTTTTCACATTTCAATTGTGTTCAGCTTTTAAGAAAACGTCATTACGCACCATTGATGCATAACCTCCACTGACCCGTCGTACACCTCCATTTAAGACTGAACTCTTTAGAAAGTCATGACATAAATGGAGCCGTCTTGTGTTTTGTTGCTGGATTGTCCACCAGTCGCCTTGGCTTCACCACCTCGACCTGCCTCTTCCCTTTTCCCTGACGACCACGTGTGACCGGAGATCTAATAAACCCCGGATTCGCTGCAGCAGAGGGAGCCGTCGTCATGGAAACGCGGCCCAGAAGAGCTCCGCAGGTTGGGTTAAACAGGAGAGGAAATGATAGGGTTCAAAAGAGACATTTTGAAGAATGTTTTGCAGATTACAGTGTTTATCTGTGAGTAACTACAAAAGGCATGGGCCCGAAATGAACGTGTTTAAAAGGATGGCGGTGATGAGTTTGAAAATTGGACTGGACTTGAGTAGCTTCCTGTTGATAATAGGAACGGAAGCAAAACTCAGCACTGAAAAAACAAATAATAGAATAGGTTGAGTATTCATTATGTCATCATTATTAAAATGACTAGTTTTAATTTACCTGTCAGATTGCAGTGTTTTGTCCTGGTTTGTGGGTGGAATCTCTGCAATTACTGGACTCATCCACATGAAACAAAAGACTGGCTCAGCGTGTTTTCTGTGAGCAGCGATCAAAGGTGAAAGGCTTGTACTCTAGTCTATACTGAGGGATAGTGACAGTAGCAAGGTACTGGTCTTGAACTCACAACTCAAGGGTTCCACGACATGCATTGAATCCAGTACATACTACGGCTTATCACTGAAGACTCTGCGCTGTTGGAGCTTTTGGTTTAAAGCTGGGCTACCTAATTTTCACCCCACAAAACCAGAAGTATGTATTTAAATGTGACTAACTGGTACCTAGCTCTCACAAACCCTTTGACACATTGTTAAAGGAAAAATATTATACAATTTTCATATTGTTGTTAGCCTTTAAACGTGCTCTTGAGTACCTTAAATTTTACTCAAAAAAGTGTATTATTTATAAAGTAAAAACAAGTTTCTCTGCTGTCTGTCCTGACACTTCCCGAGTGAATGCAGCCTGTAGATGGCTCCTAGTGCTATACACAATTTAGGTATGTTATCGAAACTTATGATCAGACACAGATGTTGTCACAGAGTCTTGCTCTGCTGCCCAAGGCGCCTGATAAGAAGTTGCTGGTTACTTTTGCTCAGACCTGATGCTGGAAGCAAAAACCGTTAGTGCGCAGGCGTAGAGCGCTCAGGCGAGACACACAAAAAACATGGCACACAAGCATTCATCCAGTATAAAATGTACACACATTATATTTTGATAATAGTAATAAAAAATGTAACCCTTCACATGCTATGATCAGGCTAGCAGCAGCAGTGATCGTGTTTAGAGGCAGAAATGCTCAGAGCGAGTCTGGCGATGAGTTGAAGTTGAAGGTTCTCAGATGAATGACGCATGAAATCTGAAAAAACATCGTGGATTGAGGGAATTCAGCAGGAAGGGTTTTTGATGGTCGGAGGGAGAGGATTTTCTGACCAACATTCCTCAAAACAGCGTGAATGCAGGTAATTGTAACTCTAGATATGTTTTTAGTGATGGAACATTGTTAGAACTGGGTTATAAGCTCAAAAAAGTCACTGTAGCAGAATGTGTCCTTTAATATCCACTAGCATTAATTTTCAGTCCATTTTTTCATCTTTTTTTCAGACAGCAAAGTGAAACTCCTGTGATTGTCCCAAGCACAGCCAATCAGAGCGCAGCTTTCAGCTCTTACCTCTGACAGTACGTAAAATACTTTACTAGATGCAGACAGCACGCAGTGGTCTCATGTTTGTCACAAAGTGCTGCTCTTGCAATATACGCTTTTGGGAAAAAATAAAATAAAAATATTTTTTAAAATGACAAAAACAAATGCCATGTACCCCAGCTTTTAAGGACACATATTCTGCTACTGTGACTTTTTTTTTTTTTTTAGCTTTTAACCATAACAAAACATTCTCACAATGTTTCGTCATCAAAAACACGATCAGTTGTCTTTTTCTCCCTCTCCCTAATGTTTCAGAAGTTGTTGCAGCAGTTGGAAATGCTGTTGCCATTTTGGGCTCTACAAAAATAATTGGATTTGATTTGAAAAATGTGTTCTGAAGAGAATGTTGAGGAAGGTTGTGAAAAATAGCAAAATTATTAATTAATGCACAGGTAAAGCATTAAAGAAAAAAACGAAAAACGTCCATCCTCACCTCCTCCATCACCGCGTGGTCCAGGAGCCACAGCCAGGGACAAACAGAGACTACAGCACAGCATTTTGTGCCTCTGCTGAGAAGGTGATCATCTGTCCAGGACCTGTACGTCTCCAGGACTCGGGGACGAGCAGGTCGGATCACAGCTGACCCTTCTCACCCTGGACATGGACTATTTGAGCCCCTCCCCTCGGGCAGGAGGCTACGGTCCATCCGGACCAGAACCTCCCGCCACAAGAACAGTTTCTTTCCCTCTGCCGTTGGACTCATGAACACTTTATAACACCTGTCACTTTAACAATATATTATATAAGAACTATCTATTTGCACTGCCACATTTGCACTGTCTGCCAACTGTACATTTCTGTAGATAGTCTAAATCTATTTTATCTTATTTATTAGCTAATTCTTAATCTTATGCATGCCTTTTTTTTTTGTATGTTTTTCTACTATTTTATTCATCGTTTTATGTTGCACCTTACGCCAAAGAAAGATCCTTTGTTTGTGAATTTTGCTCACTGACAAAGGCAATAAACCTTCTGTGATTCTGACTGTTGACTGTAAAAGGACGGACTCTGGGCTGCAGCCTCGTGTGCATCATCTTCGTCTCTGGCTCGAGGGTCCAGCACAACGGAGCGCCTCGTGGTGACTTTGAATCTAAGGTCAGCCGCACATATTCTCTGCTCAGGTTGTGCGATAAACAAGGCCGTGTTCTCGTCTCTGACACCTCTGGGAGCGGCCGGCGAGATAAACCCGGAGACTGTCGACGCCGGTGGGTTTTATCTGATTTAATCCTGATTTGAGTCGATAATTTGTCTGTACCATCTGCCTCCGAGAAACGACGCCATGTTTTCAGTTCGAGGCACAGACCGGACGCTCCCGAGGCACCGCTCTCAAAGACGAGGAGCGGACAAGGACTACGCGGCAGACAATCTCAATATTCAGCATCGTTTAAAATGATTGTGTTGAGTTACGATGCACTAAATGAGTGGGCCACCTGCTGCTGAGAATGTTCCTAAGTATGGCATTTATCTTATCTCTCTGCCCTCGTAAAGTCTTTACATAAAACATCCCAAAACATGGTCCGTAGCAAATCAGTCATGTATAAATGAATTCGCTAAATCTCCTTTGTCCTCACTTTTTTGCTTTTTGTCTTGTCTGAACAGGGCCGCTGCTAGCTTTTTTGGTGCCCTATGCAAAATGTCTTGATGTTCTCTCTGCACTAGATGAACTGTTTCTCGTCTGCCTGGAGGAACTCTCTCTACACTAGATGAACTGTTTCTCGTCTGCCTGGAGGAACTCTCTCTACACTAGATGAACTGTTTCTCCTCTTCCTGGATGAACTCTTTCTACACTAGATGAACCGTTCCTCGTCTGCCTGGAGGAACTCTCTCTACACTAGATGAACCGTTCCTCGTCTGCCTGGAGGAACTCTCTCTACACTAGATGAACCGTTCCTCGTCTGCCTGGAGGAACTCTCTGTACACTAGATGAACTGTTCCTCATCTGCCTGGAGGAACTCTCTCTGCACTAGATGAACTGTTCCTCGTCTGCCTGGAGGAACTCTCTCTACACTAGATGAACTGTTCCTCGTCTGCCTGGAGGAACTCTCTCTACACTAGATGATTCGTTCCTCGTCTGCCTGGAGGAACTCTCTCTACACTAGATGAACCGTTCCTCGTCTGCCTGGAGGAACTCTCTGTACACTAGATGAACTGTTCCTCATCTGCCTGGAGGAACTCTCTCTGCACTAGATGAACTGTTCCTCGTCTGCCTGGAGGAACTCTCTCTACACTAGATGAACTGTTCCTCGTCTGCCTGGAGGAACTCTCTGTACACTAGATGAACTGTTCCCCGTCTGCCTGGAGGAACTCTCTCTACACTAGATGAACTGTTTCTGTCTGCCTGGAGGAACTCTCTCTACACTAGATGAACTGTTTCTGTCTGCCTGGAGGAACTCTCTCTACACTAGATGAACTGTTCCTCGTCTGCCTGGAGGAACTCTCTCTACACTAGATGAACTGTTTCTCGTCTGCCTGGAGGAACTCTCTCTACACTAGATGAACTGTTTCTCCTCTTCCTGGATGAACTCTTTCTACACTAGATGAACCGTTCCTCGTCTGCCTGGAGGAACTCTCTCTACACTAGATGAACCGTTCCTCGTCTGCCTGGAGGAACTCTCTCTACACTAGATGAACCGTTCCTCGTCTGCCTGGAGGAACTCTCTGTACACTAGATGAACTGTTCCTCATCTGCCTGGAGGAACTCTCTCTGCATTAGATGAACTGTTCCTCGTCTGCCTGGAGGAACTCTCTCTACACTAGATGAACTGTTCCTCGTCTGCCTGGAGGAACTCTCTCTACACTAGATGAACTGTTCCTCGTCTGCCTGGAGGAACTCTCTCTACAGTAGATGAACTGTTTCTGTCTGCCTGGAGGAACTCTCTCTACACTAGATTAACTGTTCCTCGTCTGCCTGGAGGAACTCTCTCTACACTAGATGAACTGTCCCTCGTCTGCCTGGAGGAACTCTCTCTACACTAGATGAACTGTTCCTTGTCTGCCTGGAGGAACTCTCTCTACACTAGATGAACTGTTTCTGTCTGCCTGGAGGAACTCTCTCTACACTAGATGAACTGTTCCTCGTCTGCCTGGAGGAACTCTCTCTACACTAGATGAACTGTTCCTCGTCTGCCTGGAGGAACTCTCTCTACACTAGATGAACTGTTCCTCGTCTGCCTGGAGGAACTCTCTCTACACTAGATGAACTGTTCATCATCTGCCTGGAGGAACTCTCTCTACACTAGATGAACTGTTCCTTGTCTGCCTGGAGGAACTCTCTCTACACTAGATGAACTGTTCCTTGTCTGCCTGGAGGAACTCTCTCTACACTAGATGAACTGTTCCTCGTCTGCCTGGAGGAACTCTCTGTACACTAGATGAACTGTTCCCCGTCTGCCTGGAGGAACTCTCTCTACACTAGATGAACTGTTTCTGTCTGCCTGGAGGAACTCTCTCTACACTAGATGAACTGTTTCTGTCTGCCTGGAGGAACTCTCTCAACACTAGATGAACTGTTCCTCGTCTGCCTGGAGGAACTCTCTCTACAGTAGATGAACTGTTTCTGTCTGCCTGGAGGAACTCTCTCTACACTAGATGAACTGTTCCTCGTCTGCCTGGAGGAACTCTCTCTACACTAGATGAACTGTCCCTCGTCTGCCTGGAGGAACTCTCTCTACACTAGATGAACTGTTCCTTGTCTGCCTGGAGGAACTCTCTCTACACTAGATGAACTGTTTCTGTCTGCCTGGAGGAACTCTCTCTACACTAGATGAACTGTTCCTCGTCTGCCTGGAGGAACTCTCTCTACACTAGATGAACTGTTCCTCGTCTGCCTGGAGGAACTCTCTCTACACTAGATGAACTGTTCATCGTCTGCCTGGAGGAACTCTCTCTACACTAGATGAACTGTTCTTTGTCTGCCTGGAGGAACTCTCTCTACACTAGATGAACTGTTCCTTGTCTGCCTGGAGGAACTCTCTCTACACTAGATGAACTGTCCCTCGTCTGCCTGGAGGAACTCTCTCTACACTAGAGGAACTGTTCATCGTCTGCCTGGAGGAACTCTCTCTACACTAGATGAACTGTTCCTTGTCTGCCTGGAGGAACTCTCTACACTAGATGAACTGTTCATCGTCTGCCTGGAGGAACTCTCTCTACACTAGATGAACTGTTCTTTGTCTGCCTGGAGGAACTCTCTCTACACTAGATGAACTGTTCCTTGTCTGCCTGGAGGAACTCTCTCTACACTAGATGAACTGTCCCTCGTCTGCCTGGAGGAACTCTCTCTACACTAGAGGAACTGTTCATCTTCGGCCTGGAGGAACTCTCTCTACACTAGATGAACTGTTCCTTGTCTGCCTGGAGGAACTCTCTCTACACTAGATGAACTGTTCCTCGTCTGCCTGGAGGAACTCTCTCTACACTAGATGAACTGTTCCCCGTCTGCCTGGAGGAACTCTCTCTACACTAGATGAACTGTTTCTGTCTGCCTGGAGGAACTCTCTCTACACTAGATGAACTGTTTCTGTCTGCCTGGAGGAACTCTCTCAACACTAGATGAACTGTTCCTCGTCTGCCTGGAGGAACTCTCTCTACAGTAGATGAACTGTTTCTGTCTGCCTGGAGGAACTCTCTCTACACTAGATGAACTGTTCCTCGTCTGCCTGGAGGAACTCTCTCTACACTAGATGAACTGTCCCTCGTCTGCCTGGAGGAACTCTCTCTACACTAGATGAACTGTTCCTTGTCTGCCTGGAGGAACTCTCTCTACACTAGATGAACTGTTTCTGTCTGCCTGGAGGAACTCTCTCTACACTAGATGAACTGTTCCTCGTCTGCCTGGAGGAACTCTCTCTACACTAGATGAACTGTTCCTCGTCTGCCTGGAGGAACTCTCTCTACACTAGATGAACTGTTCATCGTCTGCCTGGAGGAACTCTCTCTACACTAGATGAACTGTTCTTTGTCTGCCTGGAGGAACTCTCTCTACACTAGATGAACTGTTCCTTGTCTGCCTGGAGGAACTCTCTCTACACTAGATGAACTGTCCCTCGTCTGCCTGGAGGAACTCTCTCTACACTAGAGGAACTGTTCATCGTCTGCCTGGAGGAACTCTCTCTACACTAGATGAACTGTTCCTTGTCTGCCTGGAGGAACTCTCTCTACACTAGATGAACTGTTCATCGTCTGCCTGGAGGAACTCTCTCTACACTAGATGAACTGTTCTTTGTCTGCCTGGAGGAACTCTCTCTACACTAGATGAACTGTTCCTTGTCTGCCTGGAGGAACTCTCTCTACACTAGATGAACTGTCCCTCGTCTGCCTGGAGGAACTCTCTCTACACTAGAGGAACTGTTCATCGTCTGCCTGGAGGAACTCTCTCTACACTAGATGAACTGTTCCTTGTCTGCCTGGAGGAACTCTCTCTACACTAGATGAACTGTTCCTCGTCTGCCTGGAGGAACTCTCTTTACACTGGATGATCCACCTTCCTTCTTCTTGAGTGGTTCAGGCCCAAATGAATGTGTCAGTCCTGGTCCATTTGCAGTCTGTCCGTCTGTCTCCCCGAGGTTTATACTTTTTCCCACAGGTTTTTTTTTAATTTGCCGAGAAGGAGGATCAAGGACAGGGGGCGCTCTGGGACAGTTACCCATTTGATAAATTTCTTTGAATAATGTTCATTTAAACTTTCAGTTATTGACTAATGACAACTGCTGTTGTGATTTTGGCCACGACTAAAATAAATTGAACTGAATCTTTGTTAATATTTGATTAACCATCAAACGTTGTTATGGGAAACAATTATAACATCTATCCAGGAACATTATTTTGGTATGTTATTCACTTTATTCCTGAAGTTGTCGTATGCGCCGCCGTCTTGTTTCCGTTGTAGTTCACATGGAGCAGACGAGCTCAACAGAAAATAAGTTCTACATGGACTAAAAAGACGTTTTCAGGAAATCGTTGCGTTGTTGACTTGTTGTTGCTCGTGTTCATTAAACATTTTACACAAATCAATCTACTTTATGTAACATTTTAGCAGCGAGACTTTTTGTGTTTTTGTCACTTATTGTCACATTTTCGTCATTTTTCCCGCATTTTTGTCACTTTTACTCACATTTTTGTCACTCATTTAGTCACATTTTTGTCACTTGTTGCATTTTCGTCACTTATTGCCGCATTTTTGTCACTTTATTCAGTTTTTTCCACGTTTTTGTCACGTTTTTGTCACTTTTAATCACATTTTTCTCACTTTTAGTTGCGTTTTTGTCACTTATTGTCATGCATTTGTCACTTTCTTTCGTTTTCTTGTCACATTTTTGTCACTTTTACTCACATTTTTGTCAGTCATTTAGTTACGTTTTTGTCACTTGTCACGTTTTCGTCACTTATTGCCGCATTTTTGCCACTTTATTCTGTTTTTTCCACGTTTTTGTCACGTTTTTGTCACTTTTAATCACATTTTTCTCACTTTTAGTTGCGTTTTTGTCACTTATTGTCGTGCATTTGTCACTTTCTTTCGTTTTCTTGTCACATTTTGTCACTTTTACTCACATTTTTGTCAGTCATTTAGTTACGTTTTGTCACTTGTCACGTTTTCGTCACTTATTGCCGCATTTTTGCCACTTTATTCTGTTTTTCCACGTTTTGTCACGTTTTGTCACTTTTAATCACATTTTCTCACTTTTAGTTGCGTTTTTGTCACTTATTGTCGTGCATTTGTCACTTTCTTTCGTTTTCTTGTCACATTTTTGTCACTTTTACTCACATTTTGTCAGTCATTTAGTTACGTTTTTGTCACTTGTCGCGTTTTCGTCACTTATTGCCGCATTTTTGTCACTTTATTCAGTTTTTCCACGTTTTTGTCACGTTTTTGTCACTTTTAATCACATTTTTCTCACTTTTAGTTGCGTTTTTGTCACTTATTGTCGTGCATTTGTCACTTTCTTTCGTTTTCTTGTCACATTTTTGTCACTTTTACTCACATTTTTGTCAGTCATTTAGTTACGTTTTTATCACTTGTCGCGTTTTCGTCACTTATTGCCGCATTTTTGCCACTTTATTCTGTTTTTTTTCCACGTTTTTGTCACTTTCAATCGCATTTTTGTCACATTTTTGTCTAAACACGACTAAAAACCCGTTTTCAGGCCTCAGGAAATCGTTGCGTTGTTGACTTGTTGTTGCTCGTGTTCATTAAACATTTTACACAAATCAATCTACTTTATGTAACATTTTAGCGGTGAGACTTTTCCCTCGTTCATCATTAGCTTTAACGGAGTTCTCGTCAAACGGAAGTGCGTTTACAACAAAAGTGCAAAAAACGGCAAAAGTGGGCGGGGCAGAATAAGGTCAATAATGTACACTGTTCCTGTCAAATAAATAACTAAACAAACAAACAAATAAAGAAGCATAAATTCACAGTTTATTCCTTTTTTATGACAAAGTAGGTTGTTTTTACCCTCTTAAATATGGACTTAACAAAAGTACATTAAAAGAAGATATGATGAATTTCATCAGGGGAAAAATATACTGAGTTACATTGTGAGCAGGACCTATTTTTTGTAAAAGAATGATTTTTTCTGTTTTCCCCAAAAAGTATTCCGTATAAGCAGCTCTTTGTGACAAAATGAGACCCCTGCTGCTGTCTGCCTGTATTTTATCTCTTGTAAAGCTGGACGTTAGAGCCGAAAGCAGTGACTGTGCTCTGGCCACTCCAGAGTTCACTTTGCCGCTGCTCTAAAGCACACGCCAGACAGTTAATAATGCATGTGAATACTAACAATAGATAAAAAGGACACCAACTTCCTCCTTTCAAGGTTTTACACTCACACGCCTTAGATTTAAAACGTCTCAGCTACGATGTTTAGGTGCCCGTGTTGAGCTTGCGTCCCAAAAAACAATTATTAAAGGTCCCATATTCTGCTATTTTCCCCTTCACACAGTCTATTCTAAGGGCTTTGTTGATACATTTTTGCGTTGTGCAATATCCATAACATAACAGTTTACAAAAAACACCCATTTCTTGGACTGGCCCCCCTCCTTGCAAAAGCAAACGGCTCACTCTGAGATCTGACCCCCCCGAACAGAGAGCAGGCTGCCTCCCCCGCCCAACTCGTGACGAAGCCTAGAGTGGAGATGGTGCATGCGCCGTGTGCTCCGGTAAACAGCGATACACAAACACTGAATAAACATTTTATCCGTCCTGACGGTGCGTCGTGCTGAGTCCTACGTCCTGGATCTGACCTGGAGTTTGACGTGCTCCAGGGCCTCAACGACGGACGTTGCCGTTTGGTAAATAACAAGCTAACTCTTCTATCTGTCGTATCCATCGTGTAATTACTGTGTAGCATTAGCATTAGCTGTTTTTATTATTGCGGCTGCGCGCTTCCTGGAGGCGTGGCTTAAACACCGCGTCATCCTGGTGAAGCCGCGTCATCTTAGTGAGGAGCCCCCGTCTGCTGCTCAGCCGAGGGGGACGGAAAAGACAGTTCTCTAGTGAAAACATGTGGGAATCAATCAAAAAACCACTTTGGGCACAACATACGAGGCCCAAATAGCACTGTAGGAAGGTTAAAACCTCTGAAAAGTCCATTTTACATGTTATGGGACCTTTAAAAGAAAACAAAGCTGACAAGGAGGAAAGAAAACGTTGCCTTCATGTGCTATAAAAGAGGACCTTCGCTGTGATTGCGTTGTCACAATTCTCTCTCAAATCTTTGTCTCAGGAATATTTTATCTGCACGCACAAATTTCACCAAGCCTCCATGTAACTGTTTGCCGGATGATTTTACTGTAAGAGCCTCATTAGATCTGCTTTAACAAAAAAAAAAAACAATTAAATAAAAAGAAAAACGTATTAATAATTCATCGTGAATGCATTAACTCTCCACCAGTGCGCGCCCCTGACACACAAATGTCTGCAGGAGTGTGTACCATGTCACGCTTCATTAATATTCAATCAAACGGTGTTAAAATGTCTGCGATTTATGGTCGCGACGAGGAAGAGGTCATCGTACTGTGCACCGTTTATACCATTATGTCGTAAACTGGACTGGAACGCCGCAGCCAGGTCTGAGAAACCCCAGCAGCGTTTGTATCCTTAAGGAGAATTGCATACTTTGTGATGTAAATACTGTCTCCGCCTGGATTAAAGTTTGTGACGCCTCGAAAGACGACCACGAGGGGCATTAAATCCTTGTCCCACGCAGTTTTCAGCTTCGCAATAAACTGTGTACACTTTAATCTTGCCTCTGTGTGTTCTTCTTTTTGTTCTTCCTGACTTTGTGTAATGATTGTGCTGTAGACTGGCGTTTCTAAATATCCGAATCGACCGGCAAAAGAAAACAGAGGTTCAAATGAAATGAACGTAAGACTAAACTTGTTCAAAATAACAAATTAAGTAAAGAATCAGCATCGCAATAGAAGGATTAAATTAAATAAATCTGTTTTATCAGCTCCTCACGCCATTTTGAGCAGTGTTTGTTAGAAAATCCTCTCCCTCCGATCGTCAGAAACACTTCCTGCTGAACTCCCCCGATCAGGGACAATTTTCAGTTTTCATACGTCACAAAACACGTTAAGTCCCTGGTATTAACGAACGACTTCCTTTTTAACTCAACTGATGAAGTACCAGTTTTAAACCCCGTATGAACAAACAATGTCTTTCTTGATTTTGATTTGAACAAACAATCTCTTTCTCAACATTTCGTTAACTTATAAAATACCCCTTGCTACTTATTTACATATTTGCATGGCATTTTTAACAGTTTGAGAAGTTTGTGTGCTTTCTCTCTGTGTCTTCTGTCAAGGGCTGCAACTTATTGATTATTAAAATTGTTGTCAACTAATTAAACAACAGAATAATCGCTAAACAAAGATGCCACGATAGCGCTCTGGCTTAACGGCAAGAAGTTCCTGGGTTCGTGGGGCCTTTCTGTGTGGAGTTTGCGTGTTCTCCCCGTGTCTGTTCCCCCTCGGGTCTCCCCTCACTCTAAAATCACTACAATAGAGTGTGAATGAGAGGGTTGTGAGAGTGAATGCAGGACAACGGATGGAAATTAGCCCATGAACAGAATCTGGCGCGTTTATAGCATGTATTCACTTTATTCCAGAAGTTCCCGTGGGTGCCGCCATCTTTTCTCCGTTGTATTAGTTTACACAGGCAGACGAGCTCAACAGAAAATAAGTTACATGGACTACAGAGCTGTTTTCAGGCCGCCCAGGAAATCGGTGCGTTGCTGACTTGTTTTTTTTTCATGTACATTAAACATTTTACATAAATCAATCAACTTTATTCACCTTATTCCGGAAGTTGCCGTACGCGCCGCCATCTTGTTTCTGTTGTAGTTTACACGGAGCAGACGAGTTCAACAGAAAATAAGTTCTACATGGACTAAAAAGACGTTTTCAGACTGACCAGGAAATCGTTGCGTTATTGACTTATTGTTGCTCGTGTTCGGGGTAGTGGGCGGGGCAGAATAAGGTCAATATAATGTTTTAGAGGTGAGACTTTTCCCTTGTTCGCCATTTACATGAACCGGGTTCTCGTCAAACCGGAAGTGCGTTTACAACAGGAACGCGGATCTGTGGCAAGAAGAGGAAAAAGTGGGCGGGGCGAATATCATGTATGTTCATTAACATGCACTCTAATCACATACATAGGCTCCAAAACATGCCATGAGCCGAGAGAAAAAACATTTTGTCTGTAAATATTCTAGGGCTGTTAATTCTTGGTCGACTAAAGACCTGCCCCATCGACCGATTAGTCGACTAAAAGGGGGCGTGGTAAAAATACATCAAAACTAAGTATCAAACTAAGCATCTCCGTGCATCTGAACCAAACTGCACTCAAAAGATCGAAACTGCACAGGAGTTTGTGCAAAAATAACAATTTATACAGGAAAGTACTAGGAAAAAGTGTATTTATGATAGAGATACAGATTTACTCTAACATCTTCAGCTGACTCAATCCAAATCTTCTAATTTTTGCTGATTTTGCCACATAATGTTGTTGAATGCAAATAAAATGATTAGTCGACTAATAAAAATGTTGGTCGACTAAGACACCATGGACGGATTAACCGACTAAAGGACTACAGGTCTGAAATATTGTCCACGTTCTAAAACAGCTTTACTTCTGTCAAATTGAATAAAAATCTCGAAAATCTCAAGCGATTCCTGAATAATCGCTAAACTAATCGATCACTAATCGTTAGTTGCAGCCCTACTGTGCACCATATGTGTCCATCTACAAATTTGTTTTATTTTTCTAGATGGATGGAAGTCAAAATATCTTGTTTGTTTGTTTGTTTTTTCACGCTGACTCCCTTTGACTCTTCTCTACGATCTCACAAAATACAACTGAACTCACGCTCCTCAGTCGTCAGTCCAATCGTGTGAAAAAGTTTCCTCAAGTCCGACTGCGCCGCCCCGGATCAGCCCGCGATAAACCCCTGTCACCGCATCAGCGCGACGTGATGGATGACGGAGCATATGGCGATACGGTGTCCGTGTTTCGGGGGCCGCTCTCCCTCCTCCTCCTCCCCCCTCTCTCTCCCCCCTCTCTCTCTCTCCTGCGTCTCTCCGTCAGTATCCCGGACTTGCGCCAGAGCGGAGGCAGCTGCTCGGCCGTGCGCAGCGTCTCTCCATCTCCTCCTCCTCCTCCATCTCCACCGGCGCCGGACGCATCGCACCCGGGACCACGTACGCTATGACACGGCTCCCTCGCGCCATCTCGCCCCGGCTGCCGTGATCCCTCGACGTTCTGCGGATTTACGCGCGTGCACGGACGTTTCGGACCGCTCGCGAGGTGAGACTCGAGATTGTTTGTTTTGCGCCGCCGTCTGTGCGTGGAATGCGTCTTTTTGCACGCACGGTAACCACGGCAGGGACGTTCCCCGTAGCCGTGCACGAAAAGTGATCTGGGACCGGCCGCACGCGGGGCATTTACGCACGTTTGTTTGCGCATGGCGTTTGTTTGCGCTGGTTTTGAAGCGTGGATCGCAATTTGCACAAAGTAAAAGAAGACTGCAAGTGAAGAAGAGTAGTTTTTATGTCTATTTTTCTTGAGCAATCTGCAGAATCAACAAACTAGCCACTATCTTGTGTTTAGGTTTGAAGTGGCACGTATTTCCTTCGACTTTACACTTCTATTGCGCGTGGAAAACGTACGCATTGTGGGTAAAACAGCTTGGTGGACGCTGTGTGGTCAGGTGTGCGTCGATAATGTTGGCAATTGAACGTGAAAAAGGAGGTAAAACATGGATAAAGCGAATATTTGTGCACAAGGCGAGCGTGGTGCAGCGTGCAGGACTCAACATCATCATTACGCGTGTTCATTTGTATTCTCTCAGTGTTGCGTCGGGCTTTTTCTGCCAAACTGCAGTATAAATGTGAGTATTTGTAGTAGTAGTTGCAGTAGTAGTAGTAGTAGCAGGGGTCAGTGCAGGAAGGCAGCTGTTTCCAAATGGAGCGCACGCACAAAGAAGTTCCCGGAGCCATTGTTGGGGTCACCTTTGTCTCGCGGTTCGCTCCGTGC
This sequence comes from Rhinogobius similis, assembly GCA_019453435.1. NCBI lineage: Eukaryota > Metazoa > Chordata > Actinopteri > Gobiiformes > Gobiidae > Rhinogobius > Rhinogobius similis. The sequence goes on from CM033627.1 coordinate 2,901,121, forward strand.
TGCAGTACAACGCCACCTGTTACCGCTGCCACACGGGGACACCGGGCGTTGTTTTAGTGTAGTTTAGTTCGGGCAAGTTGCAAACGGGATGGTTCACTGAGAAACGTCAAATGTGTCGCTTACAAGGCGGAAAAGGGCGCAGAGTCAAGTTGTTTGGACGTACATCCTGCATCGTCACTGAGAATGGACAAAATATGCAAGGGCTGTTTAATTGTAGAGCACAAAGTAATTCAAAACGCTCTACAAAACAGGAAAAGATGTGTTGAAATCCCTATACAAACAAAGAACATATATAAATACAACATGCAGGCCTATACCTTCATTCAGAAACACACGTATCAATAAAAAACTGCACCAAAAGTATAAATGTGCAAATAAAAAAGCTGGATATAATTATTTTCTATGTTAAATTAATGTTAAATGTTTGTGTGAATACTTTGAGTTTAAACAGTCTAGCATGTCAAGTCCTTAAACAGACAGACACTAGTTTTGCATTTGTACAAGTTTTAGATTTGGTAATAGAAATACTTACAAATACACGTCTTAAAGGACACAGATTCTGCTTCAGTGACTTTTTTTTTTTTAGCTTTAAACCCTGTTCTAACAATGTTGTGTCATCAAAAACACAACTGAAGTAACATTCAGTTTAATTCACGCTGTTTTGAGGAATGTTTAGTAGAAAATCCTCCCCCTCTGAGCATCAAACACACGTCCTGCTGAACTTCCTAGATCTGGGACGTGTTTTCAGATTTCATACGTCACTTATCAGAGAATCTTCCACTGTTTTTAGTCCTTACATCATTGCTAGACTCTTTCTGAGCATTTCTGCCTCTAAACACGAGAACTGCTGCAGCAAATTCGCACAATGACGTCTTTTCAGCGCCAACTTCCCTAGATTGTATATAGCGCTGGCGCCATCTGCTGGCTAGATGCACTCAGTAAGTGTCATTTCATACAAGGCTGATAAAACCTGTCATTTCATAAATAAGATTTTCGTTTCTGAGCAGTTGAACCTCAGCTGCAGAACAAAACAGGATTAACTCAAACATGCAGGAATCAATCAAATACAACTTTGAGTAAAATAATAATGAGGAAATTAGAAGAATTAGGAGATTAAAAGTGTATTAAAGATTACTTAATAATATGTCTCCTTTAAAAGAACAATAACATTGAAAGGCTTAAAGGTTTAAAGTGCATTTATTTCTTCCACAAACAAAACATTCTCTTTTATTCTGCACAAAAACTGCAAATCCTGTTGATTAGATTTGTGAAAACATGTTCGGAAACAAGCAACAAAAATGACAAATGCAACAATAGCAACAAAAACGTTAAAAGCAACAAAAAATGTGACTAAAACCTACAGAAACATCACTAAAGCTGACAAAAACACAACTTTGAGTGGCAGTAACACAACTAAAAGCAAGAAAAATGACACTAAAATGACAAAAACAACACTTAAAGCGGCAAAAAACAACAACAAAAACACAACGAGAAGCAACAAAAATGACACTAAAATGATAAAAACAACATTTAAAGCGGCAAAAAACACCAACAACAAAAACACAACGAAAAGCAACAAAAATGACACTAAAATGACAAAAACAACACTTAAAGCTGCAAAAAACAACAACAAAGACACAACTAAAAGCAAGAAAAATGACACTAAAATGACAAAAACAACATTAAAGCTGCAAAAAACAACAACAAAAACAACTAAAAGCAACGAAAATGATACTAAAATGACAAAAACAACACTTAAAGCTGCAAAAAACAACAACAACAACAACAAAAACACAACTAAAAGCAACAAAAATGACACTAAAATGACAAAAACAACATTAAAAGCGGCAAAAAACAACAACAAAAACACAACGAAAAGCAACAAAAATGACACTAAAATGACAAAAACAACATTAAAAGCGGCAAAAAACAACAACAAAAACACAACTAAAAGCAACAAAATGGAACAAAATGACAGAAACATGACTAAAAGTAACAATAACGCAACTAACTGAGAAGACATTTGCCTCTAAACCCCGTCCAAACACTTGTGCTAATGACTCCTTTTGTGACGTTTGTTGTGACTGAAGCAGCAGCAGATGCAGTGACAGCTCTAAAGGGTTAAAGGGACTCTGTGGTGCATCTGCTTTAGAAACTCTGAGGGAGAAACTATTGTTCAGCCAGATGTTTGAACGGACCATGTGTGACTCTACGGCAAAACTCTTTTATTGTAATTTTTGTTTTGTTGTCAGTTTTGCCGTTTTCTTCAAATGCATTTTTCTCCCTCGAGACATAAAGATCAGCCTTAAAGTAGATCCTACACCAAACTGTACAATCTGGACTCAACAAGATTTAGACGAAACGTACCGAAGGATTTGTGGATATCTAATTCTAAAACTGATTTATTAAAAAAATGGTTTGATGATTTTTAGCCCAATTTTATGTCAGATCTAGTTTACTGTCCATTTTTCAGGTTTAAATGTCCCAAATATGTGTATTTTTGGCCATTTTTACACACAAAATGCCTTATTTCTGCAGGAATACATTCTTTTCAGATCTAGTTTACTTAAAAAGTAAATAAGAAATCCAAAATCCCCTCTGTAAAAGTTTTTTGTAGCTAAAATGAACCAAGAAATTTAAACCTGGTACATTTTTCAGGTTTAAATGTCCCAAATGTGTGTATTTTTGGCCATTTTTACACATTAAATGCCTTATTTCTACATGAAAACATGACACAATGAAAAACTTGCAATACATTTTTGTCTTACATTTATGTGACTAAACTACAGGAGAAGTTTACAATTCATATATTTAAATTTAAGATTTTTTCCCATTCACCTGCAGTGTCTCATCTTAAAAATAAAATGAAGGAGAAACAACGCTTTTTGTTTTTTAAGTTTGATATTCTTTGGTATTTTCTACGTAAGTTCTATAGGATTAGTTCTCATGATATTCTAATTATGGCTTATTTTTGTGGTAAATATTTATCACAGTTTTACATTGGTGAAGTTCCAGTTTGAGAAGAAATCTTGAAAAATAAAGATTTATTAAAATTACAGGAAGTACAGCTGAGTTTGAGACAATTTACGACAACAGACACGTTTTCTGGCAGTTTAAACCATCATTCGACAAAGTAAAGCTGTTATTATTTGTCAAATCATAACTATTGTGTCATTTAAATGATTTTCTCCGTCGTTTACGGTCTGGTTGCTATGGTAACAGTTGTGAAATTAGCTCTATCTACTGTATGTTATATGTCTTCAACCAGGAAGTAACATTATAAACATAAAAAAAAAAAACTGTCAAACTTGGATCAAATGGACAAACAGTTAAATATAATCCTGTTCATTACGTTTTTGTGAAATGTGTGTTGTGACCTGCCGTGTAGACTTGACATTTTTAGTTTTTTGGAGGCGTTTTGTTGCTCTTCACGGCGCTCCTCGTGTGTGTGGCGTCTTGTCGAAGTAGGTCAGGCTTAAAATGGTTAAACTCGACCCACTGGGACACCACACACGAGGAGCGCGTGTGAATACTTAAAGGGCCCCTGACAGGTTGAACGACTCATTTCACTAGAATGTAGTTTAGATAAATATATTTCAAATTTTGCTAAAATACTTCACAAATTTTATCCCGGTTTCGCAATTTATTAGGTTCTTGTTTCACTTCCTGGCTGTAAATGATGACGTCACGCTAGGAAATTACCATAGCAACCACCCAAACTCATCTAATGTCACAGATTTTTTAACTTTTTCAAATAAAAAACAAATGTAAACACCTTTTTTTTTTTGTCCAATCAATGTATAAAGGATAAAAAAAACACGCTTTTTTGTGTAAATTATGCATAACCTTTGACTCCCCAGTGTGATGTCATCGGTCTGTTTATTTCCTGTAATTTTCAACTGATTTTTTAACTTTTCTCCACAAATGGCTGCTTGATTGGTGTAAAACTATAACTTATATTTACGACAGGTGTTAAGGCACTGAATAAAGTCAAAATAAGAAAATCACGAAAACCTGTCATAGGCACTTTAAGGCTGCGGTGGTTAATCATAATGAAAAAACTGAATTTATCTGTTTGAATCCGCTGATCTCTGGCCAATCAAAGCAGACGGTTTAAAGTTTAGAAAGGATCAGATACAGCAGTGTAACATTAGGACTCTCTTATTTCAAAGTACATTTACAGCCAGACGTTTAGGTCACACGCAGTTAAAACGATTACCTTTCTCTCCTGAAAAATATGTCTTCAGTTTGGAAGTTCATTGTTGTGAAGCAAGTTTTGGTTCAATCTAGTGCTGCTCGATTATGGCAAAAAAATATAGACACTATTATTTGTCTCATAATTTAAATCATGAGCATTTTAAACATTTACTTCTATTCACTTTATTCTGCCCCGCCCACTTTTGCCGTTTTTTGCACTTTTGTTGTAAACGCACTTCGTTTGACGAGAACTCCATTAAAGCTAATGACGAACGACAAAAAACTACAACGGAAACAAGACGGCGGCGTATGGCAACTTTAGGAATAAGGTGAACAGTGTCAAAATGATTCTGTAGAGAAAGTATTCACCTTATTCCTGAAGTTGCCGTCTGCGCCGCCGTCTTGTTTCCGTTGTAGTTTACACGGAGCAGACGAGCTCAACAGAAAATAAGTTCTACATGGACTAAAAAGACGTTTTCAGGAAATCGTTGTGACTTGTTGTTGCTCGTGTTCATTAAACATTTTACACAAATCAATCTACTTTATGTAACATTTTAGCGGCGAGACTTTTCCCTCGTTCGTCATTAGCTTTAACGGAGTTCTCGTCAAACGAAAGTGCGTTTACAACAAAAGTGCAAAAAACTGCAAAAGTGGGCGGGGCAGAATAAGGTCAATAATCTGAGAATATTTTATGAGTAATGTTTTATAAAAGTGCCTTTGCTCCAGGTTTTGATGCAAAGGGACTCTCCTATAACTCTGAACTGAAGGGAATTCATTGTATTAAGGTTTTTGTAAATTAATAGAGTAATATTTGAAATCATGATTATTTATGAATGAATTGATTAATTGCACAGCTCTACCAAAGCAAACAAGTTAGCTTAGCTCCTCACGGCACATTTTGTCGCATAAAGTTGAGTGAAACAAAAGCTCCACGGAAAAAAATAAGCCAAAAAAAGTAAAGAAACACATTTTATCATGCTGTTTTTAATTTGTTTTTCAACTTGTTTTGTGTTTTAGGCGTGTTTTAGATTTTAAAATGTGAAAAAACAGTGAAAAAACTGAATTTAGTTGTTTCAAAACTCTGATCTCTGGTCAATCAAAGCAGTGACAGTGATGTTAAAAGATTAGAATGAATCAGGGACAGCAGTGAAACGTTAGGATTTTATTATTTCAAATGCGACAAAATACAATTACAGCTTGGATTAAACTAAATTACAAGCACAGGTTTGGAAATCTGCTCAAAAAAAGTACAATTTCCCCCTAAAATGTACTCAGTTACAGCACCATAGTATTTGTAATGCGTTGTTTTCCGCCCCGGGACTGTTTTACATCCATCTGTGTCGGCAGTCGTCCGGTTTTATGCAAACGCTCCACGTCGCTTTGAACGATGTTGGGAAATGTCCAGATTAAATGTCAAGTTCATTGAGTTTGAAGCGTGTTTTGTTTTCATTGCGCGGAAGAGGGCCGCTCGATATTTTTGCGGCGTCCCAATCGGATTTCAGATTTGGCCACTCCGACGATTGATGAAACGAGGACAGAGCGACGTTATGAAGAAGAATGATCTGCCCGCGCCCCGTCCCACAGGGAAATAAAGAGCGGTATGGATTTTCAGTGAAGGAGGAGACGGTTCACTCGGGGGCCGTTCCTTTTACGGAGACAAAAACGTGAGCTGCGAGATGTTTTGTGGTGCGTTGTTGTTGTTATAGAGCTGTCCATATTGTTTATTTATGTTAGAGTCGTTTAGTTTATTTTCTCATGTTGGTTTTATGAAATTTTTATGTTTAAAGGTGCTGTTATAGAGCTGTCCGTAACGTTTATTTATGTTAGAGTCGTTTAGTTTATTTTCTTATTGTGGTTTTATGAATTTTTTATGTTTAAAGGTGCTGTTATAGAGCTGTCCATATCGTTTATTTATGTTAGAGTCGTTTAGTTTATTTTCTCATGTTGGTTTTATGAAATTTTTATGTTTAAAGGTGCTGTTATAGAGCTGTCCGTATCGTTTATTTATGTTAGAGTCGTTTAGTTTATTTTCTTATTGTGGTTTTATGAAATGTTTATGTTTAAAGGTGCTGTTATAGAGCTGTCCGTAACGTTTATTTATGTTAGAGTCGTTTAGTTAATTTTCTTATTGTGGTTTTATGAATTTTTTATGTTTAAAGGTGCTGTTATAGAGCTGTCCATATCGTTTATTTATGTTAGAGTCGTTTAGTTTATTTTCTCATGTTGGTTTTATGAAATTTTTATGTTTAAAGGTGCTGTTATAGAGCTGTCCGTATCGTTTATTTATGTTAGAGTCGTTTAGTTTATTTTCTTATGGTGGTTTTATGAAATTTTTATGTTTAAAGGTGCTGTTATAGAGCTGTCCGTAACGTTTATTTATGTTAGAGTCGTTTAGTTAATTTTCTTATTGTGGTTTTATGAATTTTTTATGTTTAAAGGTGCTGTTATAGAGCTGTCCATATCGTTTATTTATGTTAGAGTCGATTAGTTTATTTTCTCATGTTGGTTTTATGAAATTTTTATGTTTAAAGGTGCTGTTATAGAGCTGTCCGTATCGTTTATTTATGTTAGAGTCGTTTAGTTTATTTTCTTATTGTGGTTTTATGAAATGTTTATGTTTAAAGGTGCTGTTATAGAGCTGTCCATATCGTTTATTTATGTTAGAGTCGTTTAGTTTATTTTCTCATGTTGGTTTTATGAAATTTTTATGTTTAAAGGTGCTGTTATAGAGCTGTCCATATCGTTTATTTATGTTAGAGTCGTTTAGTTTATTTTCTCATGTTGGTTTTATGAAATTTTTATGTTTAAAGGTGCTGTTATAGAGCTGTCCGTATCGTTTATTTATGTTAGAGTCGTTTAGTTTATTTTCTTATTGTGGTTTTATGAAATGTTTATGTTTAAAGGTGCTGTTATAGAGCTGTCCATATCGTTTATTTATGTTAGAGTCGTTTAGTTTATTTTCTTATTGTGGTTTTATGAAATTTTTATGTTTAAAGGTGCTGTTATAGAGCTGTCCATATCGTTTATTTATGTTAGAGTCGTTTAGTTTATTTTCTCATGTTGTGGTTTTATGAAATTTAAATGTTTAAAGGTGCTGTTATAGAGCTGTCCATATCGTTTATTTATGTTAGAGTCGTTTAGTTTATTTTCTCATGTTGGTTTTATGAAATTTTTATGTTTAAAGGTGCTGTTATAGAGCTGTCCGTAACGTTTATTTATGTTAGAGTCGTTTAGTTAATTTTCTTATTGTGGTTTTATGAATTTTTTATGTTTAAAGGTGCTGTTATAGAGCTGTCCATATCGTTTATTTATGTTAGAGTCATTTAGTTTATTTTCTCATGTTGGTTTTATGAAATTTTTATGTTTAAAGGTGCTGTTATAGAGCTGTCCGTATCGTTTATTTATGTTAGAGTCGTTTAGTTTATTTTCTTATTGTGGTTTTATGAAATGTTTATGTTTAAAGGTGCTGTTATAGAGCTGTCCATATCGTTTATTTATGTTAGAGTCGTTTAGTTTATTTTCTTATTGTGGTTTTATGAAATTTTTATGTTTAAAGGTGCTGTTATAGAGCTGTCCGTATCGTTTATTTATGTTAGAGTCGTTTAGTTTATTTTCTTATTGTGGTTTTATGAAATGTTTATGTTTAATGGTGCTGTTATAGAGCTGTCCGTATCGTTTGTTTATGTTAGAGTCGTTTAGTTTATTTTCTCATGTTGGTTTTATGAAATTTTTATGTTTAAAGGTGCTGTTATAGAGCTGTCCGTAACGTTTATTTATGTTAGAGTCGTTTAGTTTATTTTCTCATGTTGGTTATATGAAATTTTTATGTTTAAAGGTGCTGTTATAGAGCTGTCCGTAACGTTTATTTATGTTAGAGTCGTTTAGTTTATTTTCTCATGTTGGTTTTATGAAATTTAAATGTTTAAAGGTGCTGTTATAGAGCTGTCCGTATCGTTTATTTATGTTAGAGTCGTTTTGTTTATTTTATTATTGTGGTTTTATGAAATTTTTATGTTTAAAGGTGCTGTTATAGAGCTGTTCATATCGTTTATTTATGTTAGAGTCGTTTACTTTATTTTCTCATGTTGGTTTTATGAAATTTTTATGTTTAAAGGTGCTGTTATAGAGCTGTCCGTATCGTTTGTTTATGTTAGAGTCGTTTAGTTTATTTTCTCATGTTGGTTTTCTGAAATTTTTATGTTTAAAGGTGCTGTTATAGACCTGTCTGTATCGTTTATTTACGTTAGAGTCGTTTTGTTTATTTTCTCATGTTGGTTTTATGACATTTTTATGTTTAAAGGTGCTGTTATAGAGCTGTCTGTATCGTTTATTTATGTTAGAGTCGTTTAGTTAATTTTCTTATTGTGGTTTTATGAAATTTTTATGTTTAAAGGTGCTGTTATAGAGCTGTCCGTATCGTTTATTTATGTTAGAGTCGTTTAGTTAATTTTCTTATTGTGGTTTTATGAAATTTTTATGTTTAAAGGTGCTGTTATAGAGCTGTCCGTATCGTTTATTTATGTTAGAGTTGTTTAGTTTATTTTCTCATGTTGGTTTTATGAAATTTAAATGTTTAAAGGTGCTGTGGTCCAGATTTTTACGTTCCTAATCTCACACATTTGAACTCATCACCTTCTCTCCTTGATAAATATGTTTTTCTGTTCGTTTATTGAGGAAATTCATTGTTGCGAAGCGAGTTGAAATGTCAGAAATCTCCGAATTTCGTCAGCAAACAAGCTAGCTGAGCCCCTCACAGTCGGCGCAACAATGGAGAAACTACTTTCAGTTTCCATTTTGCTGTATGAAACTGCAAATTCGAGTGAAACAAAAGCCCACGGACAAAAAATAAGACAGAAAAGCAAAGAAAGTCATTCTTGCACGCTAACAGCACACTTCAGAATAAAGCGCAGGACGCAGACAGCGCACAGCAGCCTCATTTTGACCCAAAGAACTGCTTTTCCTACATATTTGTGATGGAGCAAAACGGATTTTTACTTTAATACATGAGAAAAAATGACAATCTTGAATAAGAGATAATATGTGCGAGAAATAAGAAGTATTTTGACCGTCTTACAGTAAAATTGCTAATTGAACAAGCATAAAATATCTTGTTTTACCTGAAATACAAAAAAGGCAAAATACTTTATAATTTGAAAGTAGAACAAAAGATGCTGCACACTGAACTGACTTGTTATATCGACAAATCTTATTTTCAGAAAGTCTAAATGTTTTCAAATCAAGATAAATTCTACTTAATCCAATCACTATTTTTTATTTTTTATTTAAGACTGTACATTTTTCCAGCACAGCCCCTTTAAAGGTGCACTATGTAACTTTTTTTCTGGCCGAGGATGCTTGTCTCCATGGATATGTTTTTGCCGCTTTTTCTGGAATGTTCCACAGTATGGCATTCATCTAAAACGACCCGGTGAACAGTGTGGCTCACGGTCAAAATGCACAAGAAATACAACTGCAATCGACTGAACTAAACGTTCAGTCGTTTGCAGTTGTATTTCTTGCTCAAAAACGTGCATTTTGACCGAATATTCCATGCCATAGTGTGGAATATTCCTGAAGCAATTGTAGCTCCATGAAGACAAGCACATGGCAAACCCTCCACCAGAAAAGTGACAGACTGCACCTTTAAGTTCAGGTTGAGTCAGATTAATAATAAAAATTAAAATTCTAGAAGGTGGTACTGACAAAAAATGAATATCTTGACTTTATTAAAATTAACTCGACGATGACATTCAGACGGTTTCAGCAATAGGTCAAAACGTGCAAAACTAGCTGTGTAAATGTTAAAATGCTAAAATAACACTTTAGTTTATGCCGTGTTTGGAAGATTAAATGCTGCAGGTGTTCACTCTCGCTCTGTCCTTTTCAAAATACACCAAAACACACACAATATTTTAATTTTCACTCTGTATCTTCAAAACAATTGCAGTATTATGGATTTTTTTGTTTTTGCCACAGTTAAATAGACACATATTCTCTGTTTTGTTCCGACACACAAAGGTCTTTAAAGCACATTTATGAAAAGCTGCACTCTGAGTTTGAGTGGAGATCAGAGGGTTCAACGGTGGCTCTTGAAGTGGAGCGGGATCTCGACCTTTGACTCGTGCGTTTGACCTTTGACCCTGTAATAGCCCCTTGTTGTAAAAAATGGTGTGAATTCACAGTATTAGTTAATTGGGTTTGTGAGCTGTGACAAATCTGGTGAGAAGAGATTAGGGCTGCACAGTTAACTGAAGTTTAATTGAAATTGCAGTTCAAATGTAAGCAAATCGCAAAGGCAAGTGCAATCATTTCTTTCACAAACAACAAAATATCCAGTTTTATTCAGCATAAAAACTGCAAAGTAATTTAGTTTAAATTTGTTAAAGTGGCGAAAAGCAATTAAAAGCAAATGAAAACAACAAAGAAGTGTCTATAAATGTAAAAAATGTGACTAAAAGCGACAAAAACATGCGTTAAAATGTAAAAATGTGACTTAAAGGGACAAAAATATGAATGAAAGCATTAAAAAAAAAAAAAAAAAAAAGCGACAAGTGATAAAACTTCAAGCGACAAAAACATGACTTTAAGCGATAGAAACCGGCTTAAAGCGACAAAAAAACACAACTAAAAACAACAAAATTGTGACAGAAATTCGACTAAAAAGAGAAAAACAACACTTGAAATAACAAAAATGCAACTAAAAGCAACAAAAATGCGACAAAAATCAACTAAAACATTTTGAAACACCTTTTTGTCAAATCTCCTGGTTGTTTTGAAAATGTGAACTTTGCACAGAATCCCATTAACACATAAATCACAAAACGGGTCAGAAAAAGTGCAGGTAGACATTTTCCCGAATGGTGCAGCTCAAGAAGAGTTTTTATATCTCTCAGGATTATTCACAATGGTTGACACAAAAGTGAAATCTCTGTTTTACTCAGATCGTCTGTGTCTTTGTGTGTGAATATGTAATGGATTATAGAGAGTAGTTTGCTGGTGGAGGGCATGAAACCAGGTACTTTTTGGGCAATAAAAACTCCTTTAAAGTGCCTCTGACAGGTTGAACTACTCATTTAACTAAAATGCAGTTAAGATAAATATATTTCAGTTTCTGCTAGAATCTTTACAAATTATACCCCAGTTAAGCTGTTTTTTTAGGCTTTTTATTTCACTTCCTGGTCGTAAAGTATAACATCACACTAGGAAATTACCATAGCAACCACACTGTACACTGGGCCAAAACTCCTCTAATGTCACAGATTTTGTTCATTTGACAAAGAAAAATACAGGTGAGCGCCTTTATTTTGTTGAATCAATGTTTAAAGGGTCAAAAAGGTAGTTTATTTTGTGTAAATGATGCATAACCTTTGTCTCCCCAGTGTGATGTCATCAGTTTGTTTACTTCCTGTAATTTTCAACAGATTTTTCGACTTTTCTCCACAAATAGTGACCTGATTGGTATAAAACTATAATTTATATTCACAACAGGTATTAATACACTGAATAAAGTCGATAAAAGACACAGAGATGAGTTTATGTCATACTGTGGAACCTTCAAGACAAAAACAGATGACAGACCCTAAACTAGAAAAATTACACAGTGCACCTTTAAGTAATCAGATAATCGTCACTCACAGAATCTAAAACAGAAAAGTAAAGGACAGGAAACACACACAAATGACACGGGGAATGAGTGTACTCTGTATTTTTGATGAAAACACCCTTTCGTCTATAAATACTCTCCCCAGGACGTCCTCGCTTCAGCTTTATCTGGGTCAGACTGAGTAAAACGCTCATGTTCTCAGGCCTTTCTCGTTCTAAACAAACTGTATCTTGACAAATCAATTACCAAAATGATCGTTAGTCGCTGGCCCACTGTGTGCTGTATGTATTACCAAACTTTTTACTAACTTACTACTACAAACTTTACGAAAAACAAATTCTGCTTTCAATTTATATTAAATTTTCAGTTTATACAATGATATAAGCGCTTGAATATCCACAATTACTGATTTGCTGATTAATCTTAAAGTGCGTATGACAGGTTTCTATGATTTTCTCATTTTGACTTTATTTAGTGTATTAATACTTGTTGCAAATAGAAATTATAGTTTTACATCAATCAGGTCGCTGTTTGTGGAGAAAAGTTGAAAAACCTGTTGAAAAATACAGGAAGTAAACAAATTGATGACATCACACTGGGGAGACAAAGGTTATGCATAATTAACACAAAATACACTACTTTTTTGACCCATTAAACATGAATTCAACAAAATAAAGACGTTAACATGTATTTTTATTTGTCAAATAAAAAAAATGTGACATTAGATGAGTTTTGGCCCAGTGTACAGTGTTGCTATGGTAATTTCCTAGCGTGATGTCATCATTTACCACCAGGAAGTAAAATTAAAAAGCGAAACATTGCGAAAACCGTGTAAATTTTTTAAAGAATTTTAGCTAATTTTGAAATATGTTTATCTGAACTACATTTTGGTTAAATGAGTAGCCCGACCTGTCATGGGCCCTTTAACATTCCTGGTGCATTTTAAAAAACAAAACAAACAAGAAACCACAAAAATAATTGACATTTTTTGAATAAAGGTTCTGTTGATTTGAGAAGTTAAGCCTTTCCAAATATAATAAACCATATTTCACATTTGTTTGCTCTGTTACGCAAACTTTGACCATAGAGATGATATCGCTTTGCTTGGAATGTTCCACAGTACAGCATTAAACTTCTTTCATGGATTCAATCAGCAGTGGTTTTATTGCTCAAACAGACATTGAAAAAGCCGACGCCTCTCTTTGAGCAGCGCGTCGCGTCTCCGCAGATCTGACGTGGTTGTTTCGCCTGCTTTGTCTCATTTTTTTGTGTCATTGGGATGGATATGTTCTAATGCCTTACTGCGGAACATGTCAGGAAAGCCCTGTATCATCTTTGTGGAGAAAAGCAGGTGGCTGACTGCATTTGAAAAGTGAGAAATAGCACTTTTAAAGGACAAACTGACTTTTTTGAGATTTTAACCCTGTTCTAATAATGTTCTGTCGTCAAAAACACACCTGGAGTTGCCTTTAGCTTCTTTCACGCTGTTTTGATGAATCTGGGTTGGAAAATCCTCTTCCTCTGACCGTCAAAAACACTCCCTGATGACTGGATTCTTTTTCGATCGCTGATGTCATTTATCCGAGAAACGTCTGATGTTTTAAGTCCTTAAATCATCGCAGACTCGTTCTGAGCATTTCTGCCTCTGAACATGGTCACTGCTGCTGCTGCTGCTGCTAGGCTAATTAGCATTTCTTCACAAATGCATTTTTAGCTTCTGTAATCGCCATGCACTACGGCTGTCACTAACAATTACTTAAAGGGCCTATGACAGGTTGGACTACTCATGTACCTAAAATACGGGTAAGATAAATATATTAATATATTTTGCTAAAAATAATTATACATTTTAGCAATTTTAGCATTTTTTTAGTTTTGTAATATCACTTCCTGGTTGTAAATGATGACATCACACTAGGAAATTACTCTGCACACTGGGCTAAAATGCGGCTAATGTCAGAGATTTTTTTTGTCCAACAAATCTAAATATATGTGAACACCTTTATTATGTTGAATTATTGTTTTAAGGGTAAAATAAGTTGTTTCTTTTGGGTAAATTATGCAAAACCTTTGGATGGAAAGAGTCTCCCCAGTGTGATGTCATCAGTTTTTTACTTCCTGTAATTTTAAATAGATTTTTTAGCTTTTCTCCACAAACCATGACTTGATTGGTGTAAAACTATATTTTTTATGTACAATACGTATGAATACACCAAATACAATCAAAATTAGAAAATCGTTAAAACCTGTCATACGCACTTTAAGTTGTCGCCTAGTTTAACAATTATTTCTATTGTATATTTAGACTTTTTAAAGACATTATCAGCCAAATAAAGGCTCAATTATGATGTCTGAAGGCTTCTAGAGAGAAAATATTTATGAATAAAGTGTATTATTGATGAAATTCAGCAATAATCTATTATTTCTTTTACATTTTGATGTATTAATGTCACAGTCTATGTTATAAAAAGATTTTTGACATGTGTTTTAGAGTCTCACACACACACACACACACACACACACACACACACACACACACACACACACACACACACTAGAACAGATTAGTGGATTATCAATTTATATAGTCGATTATTTTTTATGTTTGAGTCATGATCATTCGATTAATTGTTGCAGCTCTACTATGCAGCCAGTAGATGGCGCCTAAACTCTGTAGGTACCAGGGCAAACAGCAGAGATACAGATGTTAATTTTGATTTATATAAACTTATTTTTAGTTCTGATTTATGGATTACCAAACTTAAAGTACTCAAGAGCATGTTTGAAAGCTACAACCAACACAAATTTTCCTTTAAGATAAATTCGGTTGTTCTTAAATGAATGCAGAAAGAGTTTTTCCGTGCGTTTGTCCCTGAAAGCCCTGGATATTCTCTGATTATTCCCTGCATATCCTCTGTATATTTCATCATATTCTGTGCATATTTTCCTGTGGAGTGCAGTCGTTCATCAGCGTCTCCTCAGCCTGAGTGGTCAGAGTGATGTGAAGGGCCGCGGTGCATACCAATGTGAGCACAACAGAACATTTCTCAGAGCCATCCAGCTGCAGCGGTTACATAAGGACAGGTCAATACTCCCGCGCTCCAAACCCATGGATCTGTTTGAGAAGTGTGCAGCGGTCGGCCCTTTCAATTTGACTGTAAAGGAGTTTGAGTCGTCGTGGCTAAACAGTGAGGCAAGTGAAGGATCTGGACTCAATGTTGATGAGTTAAAGGCAGTGGTTGTGAGTGAATGTGACAAACTGTGAAGGCGACACTTGATCAGATCATCTCCATAACTGTCTTTGTGGTCTGCAGAGGTGCATTAGATCTGGTTTATATCTGGTTTTGACCTGCTTTATATCTGGTTTATATCTGGTTTATATCTGGTTTAGATCTGGTTCATATCTGGTTTATATCTGGTTTAGATCTGGTTTATATCTGGTTTAGAGCTGGTTTAGATCTGGTTTAGATCTGGTTTATATCTGGTTTAGATCAGGTTTATATCTGGTTTTGTCCTGGTTTTGACCTGCTTTATATCTGGTTTATATCTGGTTTATATTTGGTTTAGATCTGGTTTAGATCTGGTTTAGATCTGGTTTATATCTGGTTTATTTCTGGTTTATATCTGGTTTAGATCTGATTTAGATCTGGTTTATATCTGGTTTAGAGCTGGTTTAGATCTGGTTTAGATCTGGTTTAGATCTGGTTTAGATCTGGTTTATATCTGGTTTAGATCAGGTTTATATCTGGTTTAGATCTGGTTTAGATCTGGTTTATATCTGGTTTAGATCTGGTTTATATCTGGTTTATTTCTGGTTTATATCTGGTTTAGATCTGGTTTAGATCTGGTTTATATCTGGTTTAGAGCTGGTTTAGATCTGGTTTAGATCTGGTTTAGATCTGGTTTATATCTGGTTTAGATCAGGTTTATATCTGGTTTAGATCTGGTTTAGATCTGGTTTATATCTGGTTTAGATCTGGTTTAGATCTGGTTTAGATCTGGTTTAGATCTGGTTTATATCTGGTTTTGACCTGCTTTATATCTGGTTTATATCTGGTTTAGATCTGGTTTAGATCTGGTTCATATCTGGTTTATATCTGGTTTAGATCTGGTTTATATCTGGTTTAGAGCTGGTTTAGATCTGGTTTAGATCTGGTTTATATCTGGTTTAGATCAGGTTTATATCTGGTTTTGTCCTGGTTTTGACCTGCTTTATATCTGGTTTATATCTGGTTTATATTTGGTTTAGATCTGGTTTAGATCTGGTTTATTTCTGGTTTATATCTGGTTTAGATCTGGTTTAGATCTGGTTTATATCTGGTTTAGAGCTGGTTTAGATCTGGTTTAGAGCTGGTTTAGATCTGGTTTAGATCTGGTTTATATCTGGTTTAGATCAGGTTTATATCTGGTTTATATCTGGTTTAGATCTGGTTTAGATCTGGTTTAGAGCTGGTTTAGATCTGGTTTAGAGCTGGTTTAGATCTGGTTTAGATCTGGTTTATATCTGGTTTAGATCAGGTTTATATCTGGTTTATATCTGGTTTAGATCTGGTTTAGATCTGGTTTATATCTGGTTTATTTCTGGTTTATATCTGGTTTAGATCTGGTTTATATCTGGTTTAGATCTGGTTTAGATCTGGTTTAGATCTGGTTTAGATCTGGTTTAGATCTGGTTTAGATCTGGTTTAGATCTGGTTTAGATCTGGTTTAGATCTGGTTTAGATCTGGTTTATATCTGGTTTATTTCTGGTTTATATCTGGTTTAGATCTGGTTTAGATCTGGTTTAGATCTGGTTTAGATCTGGTTTAGATCTGGTTTTGTCCTGGTTTTGACCTGCTTTATATCTGGTTTATATCTGGTTTATATTTGGTTTAGATCTGGTTTATATCTGGTTTATATCTGGTTTAGATCTGGTTTAGATCTGGTTTAGATCTGGTTTTGTCCTGGTTTTGACCTGCTTTATATCTGGTTTATATCTGGTTTTGTCCTGGTTTTGACCTGCTTTATATCTGGTTTATATCTGGTTTATATTTGGTTTAGATCTGGTTTAGATCTGGTTTATATCTGGTTTATTTCTGGTTTAGATCTGGTTTAGATCTGGTTTATATCTGGTTTATTTCTGGTTTATATCTGCTTTATATCTGGTTTAGATCTGGTTTAGATCTGGTTTTGACCTGCTTTATATCTGCTTTATATCCGGTTTAGATCTGGTTTAGGCCCTCTTGGTGGTGAGTGTTGAAGCTGGTCCAAGGGGCAGGTGATGTTTTCCATCTCGTTCTTCTTGACAAGGACACCTTGTCATTGTCATTTTCACATTTGAATAGCTCAAACTTCAATCCGTGTCATCCAACTGTTACAGAGTTTGAATGTTCTTCTCTAACATGATGGGTTTTCTTGGTCACCTCGTCTCACTGAAGCCGTGCTCTTCTCATTACATCTCAGCCGGCTGGTCTCTAAGCTTAGCTACTATTTCACACGTCAATACTTTAACAACGCAGCTAGAGGTTGATCTGTGTCTAGTTCAAAAGTCAAACAGAAACACAAACAGCGACCTGACTGGTGCAAAACTACAATTTATATTTACAATCAGAATCAGAATCAGAAGCGGTTTATTGCCATTGTCAGTGAAATTCACAAACATAGGAATTTGCTTCGGTGAAGGTGCAAACATAAAGCAATGAGTAAAATATAAAAAATATATAAAAAGGCATGCATAAAAATTAAGAATAAAATAGACTAAGATAGACTATATACAGAATGTACAGTTGGCAGACAGTGCCATGTGCAAATGTGGTAGTGCAAATAGATTGTCCTTATATAATATATAGTTAAAGTGACGGGTGTTACAAAGTGTTCATGAGTCCAACGGCAGAGGGAAAGAAACTGTTCTTGTGGCGGGAGGTTCTGGTCCGGATGGACCGTAGCCTCCTGCCCGAGGGGAGTGGCTCAAATAGTCCATGTCCAGGGTGAGAAGGGTCAGCTGTGATCCGACCTGCTCGTCCCCGAGTCCTGGAGACGTACAGGTCCTGGACAGATGGAAGGCTGCAGCCGATCACCTTCTTAGCAGAGGCACAATGCGCTGTAGTCTCTGTTTGTCCCTGGCTGTGGCTCCAGCGTACCACACGGTGATGGAGGAGGTGAGGATGGACTCGATGATGGCCGTGTAGAACTGCACCATCATCTGCGCCGGCAGCTTGGCTTTCCTCAGCTGCCGCAGGAAGTACATCCTCTGCTGGGCCTTCTTGATGATGGAGCTGATGGTCGGCTCCCACTTGAGGTCCTGAGTGATGGTGGTGCCGAGGAAGCGGAAAGAGTCCACGGTGGTGATGGGAGAGTCTGTCAGGTGGGGGGGCAGGGGGGCTGAGACTTTCCTGAAGTCCACGATCATCTCCACTGTCTTCTGGGTGTTGAGCTCCAGGTTGTTATCGCTGCACCAGGACACCAGCCGGTCCACCTCCCTCCTGTAGACAGACTCATCGCCGTCCGAGATGAGTCCGATGAGGGTGGTGTCGTCCGCAAACTTGATCAGTTTTACAGAGTCGTGGCTGGAGTTGCAGCAGTTGGTGTACAGGGAGAAGAGCAGAGGAGAAAGTACACAGCCCTGTGGAGTTCCTGTGTTGATTGTCCGAGTCTCTGAGACATTCTTCCCCAGCCGCACGCACTGCCTCCGGTCCGTCAGGAAGTCAGTGATCCACCTGCAGATGGAGTCAGGCACGTGGAGCTGAGAGAGCTTGTCCTGGAGCAGAGCAGGGATGATGGTGTTGAATGCAGAGCTGAAGTCCACAAACAGGACCCTGGCGTAGGTTCCTGGGGAGTCCAGATGCTGCAGGATGAAGTGGAGGGCCAGGTTGATGGCGTCGTCTACAGATCTGTTGGCTCTGTAGGCGAACTGCAGTGGGTCCAAGGTGGAGGAGGTGAAGGACTTGAGATGGGGCAGGACCAGGCGCTCAAAGGACTTCATGACGACAGGCGTCAGCGCCACAGGCCTGAAGTCATTAAGTCCAGTGATCCGGGGCTTCTTGGGGACAGGGACGATGATGGACGACTTGAAGCAGGCTGGGACATGGCATGACTCCAGGGAGGTGTTGAAAATGTCTGTGAAGACAGGAGTCAGCTCATCTGCACAGTGTCTCAGGGTGGCGGGGGAGACACCGTCTGGTCCAGCAGCTTTCCGGGGGTTGGACTTCCGAAACTGTTTCCTTACATTGTCCCTGTGTAGTGAAAGGCCAGTGGGGGAGGTGGGGGGACCCGGGGTGTGAGAGATGTCCATTGTAGTGAGATGGGTGGGGGAGGGGGTTGAGGTTTCGAACCGAGAATAGAAGGAGGCGAGCTGTTCAGCCAGTTTCTGGTCGTCAGCAGCATGGGGGGCTTTGGGCTTGTAGTTGGTGATCTGCCTAAGTCCCCCCCAAACCGCCGAGGCGTTGTTAGCAGAGAAAGACTGCTTTAGGCGCGTGTTGTACAGAGATCTAGCTCTAGACACCTCCTTGCTAAATCTGTACTTAGCACCTTTGTAGCTCTCTCTGTCCCCGGCTCTGAAAGCTTCCTCCTTCTGCTGCCTGAGCTGCCTCAGTTTGGGTGTGAACCAGGGCTTGTCGTTGTTATAAATCACCCTGGTGCGTGTGGGGATGATACTGTCCTCACAGAATTGGATGTATGACGTCACAGTGTCCGTGTACTCATCCAAACCATCCGTGGCAGTTTTGAACACATCCCAGTCTGTAATGTCCAAACACGCGCGTAGCTCCTCCACTGCCTCGCTGGTCCACTTCTTAGAAGTCCTCACTACAGGTTTGGAGAGCTTCAGCCTCTGTCTGTACGTGGGGATCAGGTGGATCATGGCGTGATCTGAGAGCCCTAGGGCAGCACGAGGAACCGCACGGAAGGACCCACTCACTGTAGTGTAACAGTGATCAAGCGTGTTCTGCTCTCTGGTCGGGCATTTAATAAACTGTCTGTATTTTGGTAGTTCCTGGCTGAGATTACCCTTGTTAAAATCCCCGAGGATGATCAACAAGGAGTCCGGGAAGTCCTGCTCCGTATTCAAAACCCGCTCCGCTAACATGCGCTGTGCCTCGTGTACGTTCGCGCACGGCGGGATGTAAACAGCGGCGAGAATGAATGAAGCAAACTCACGTGGAGAGTAGAAAGGTTTACAGTTAATGAAGAGATATTCCAGATCAGGAGAGCAGAGTTTGGAGATCACAGTCACATCGGAGCACCAAGCGTTGTTGATGAAGAAACAGACTCCACCGCCTTTTGTTTTTCCCCCGGAGAGATCCCTTTGTCTGTCGGCGCGGAGGAGCTGGAATCCCTCCAAATGGAGCGCGCAGTCCGGGATCGACTCGCTGAGCCACGTCTCCGTGAAACACAAAACAGAAGACGAAGAGAAGTCTCTGTTCCTCTTCATCAGCAGCGCCAGTTCGTCCATCTTGTTGCTGAGTGAGCGGACGTTGGAGAGGAAAATCCCAGGTAAGGGCGTACGCGTGCCACGTTTCCGAAGGCGCACGAGAGCCCCCGCGCGCTTTCCTCTTCTGCGGCGTCTCACTCTTTTGGCCAAAACTAGCGCAAAGTCTGCAGCAGACGCTAAAAAAACTGGAAATTTACAAGAGGTATTAATACACTAAATAAAGCCAAAATTTGAAAATCATAAAAACCTGTCATACGCGCTTTAAGTTTAAGGTTAATTGATAAGATAAGATAAGATAAGATAAGATAAGATAAGATAAGATAAGAGATCCTTTATTTGTCCCACAATGGGGGAAATTCCATTGTTGCAACACACAGTTTAGGACAGGAATGAAAGAAATAGGCGCATGCAATAAAAATAGGATAAATAAACATGGTAATAAAAAATACAATATTAAGTATAAAGTGCACACTCTTATTTACAGTAGGTGGCTGTCTGGGAATAAATAGTAAAAAATGGCAAATAAAGTGGCTTAAGTGTATTGTTATATACAATACATATAATGGGCCTCAGTCATCAAAGCTGTGCAGAAAAGGGTGCACATTTTGGGTGTATGTTGTAAATATGCAAGAGAGCGTGTGACATTTATGTTTTATCCAGATTATTATTATTACTTAGTTTGATCCAAAAGTCGATTCATGCTGTACTTTTATGGTTAATAATGCTGGTTTTGATTAAATATGTTGTGATGAATGTAATAGACCAACACATCGAGGCTGAAATGATCATGATCTACATTTTTCTCCACATTCTGTGTTCGTTTGATGTTGGTGTCATTTACACCACCTCCTGGTTTGGCGTAGTCTTTCAGTGCAGCGCACACCAAAGTTCACGTTGATGAATGTCGGGTGGTGCAGCGATACACCTCGCTCACAACTTTGATGAACGAGCGCCATTGTCTCTGAAGGAAAATATGCTCATTTAAAGTCAATATGAAGGTTCTCATTTATCTCTAATTCTGACTCAGTTTGGTGGGAGGGCACCTGTGTTTAATATTTATCATAGTTGACATCTGTGAAGTAGTCGTTTGTGAAGAAAATTTGAGAATTAAAAGTTAAAAAGGAAGTAGTGCTGAGTTCTAAAATGGAATCTCTCTGTGATGTCATCAAAAAGCGACGTACAGTTGAAAATAAACAGACGGTTAATGCTCAACTGACACATCTTTCTGACAGTTTAAACCGTCATTCAACAAAATAAAGGTGTTATCAGGTATTATACTTTGTCAAATCATAACTACTGTGTCATTTATATGGATTTTAGCCCTTGTTTTGTGGAATTACCTCTAACTGTGTCATATTTGCTGCCCATGTTCAACCAGGAAGTGACATTACAAACGTCCTTAGAACTATAATTAAAACTGGAAGATGAATCCAAAATGGCCGCCCTGTTCCTCCCTGTGGCCTGAGCTCGTTGGCGCATGACTCCAAAAAAATGTCTTACTTCCGCGTTACTTCCTGATACGAAGGCTGACATCTTTGCTTTACGGGCGCCACGTGACCACAATCCCCCATGATGCTTTGAGCGACGTGAACGACCACCAGCTGCAAGTTTTTGTGTTAGCGTTAGCTTGTGTGATTGTAATTGTATTCTTCATGTTAGACACACGTGAAGCGTCTGAAATGAAATAAAATACAACTTACAGGTGTCTCTAGTCGAGCCTTTTCCACGAGCTTCTGTTTGTATCGTCCGACGCTCGTTCACGTGACTCGCACATGTTTGAGTGACGTCACTTCATATAAAAACGGTAATTTCAGTGATTTTAGAAACAGTAGAAAAGAACATTTCCTTCTATTTTATTTAAATACCGATAATAATTCAGTCCTGTCTGCAATTATAATGTGCAATTTTAGAAAAAGGCTGGGCCCAAGAGGCTGCAGTACCTCACACGGCCACTAATCAATCTGGGACCACAGACAGAGGGGGCGTGCCTTATCCAGTTCATTTAATGCATCCATGTAAACTTCACAAAAACTGTCAAACTGGGGGCAAACAGGAAAAATGCTCAGTAAAATCTTAAATATAATCATGTTCACTACATTTCAGTGAATTGTGACGTCTAACCGTCATGTAGACTTTAAACAATCCTTAAATGTCAGAAGCAGAATCGTCCTACAGTGTGGTCCGGCTTCCACCAAACACACAGCTCTGATCACAGCTGACGTGACTTCATTAGCCGCTTACAATTAGATTTCTTTGTTTAACCGTGGTTGTGTTTGAGGAAGCGGGACTGTTGTGATCCTTTCTTGTCGTTTGCAGATTGCTCCATAATATATTCAGGAAATGTGCTCGTGCGTTTCGTTCCAGCTCATTATTTCATTTCCCCGTCTGATCTGGACCGGGAGCTAACGACTTCCTGATATTAGCTCGGAGATGAGTCGCACCGGCTTCGTGTGGACACAGATTAAACTTCGCGAGGATTTTCAGTAAATCCCCGAAGCTGCAGAGAGAGCGAGAGAGAAGGCTGAACGGATTTCTGTCAGGTTTTTCCTCCGGTGCCTGTCAGCGAATTCATGTCACACAGAAGTAAACGTGGCAGATTTGTGTGAAATTATAATCTGTGCAGCTACACTGTCTGTTTCCCTGAAGCTTGAACTGAGTATATTTGAATCAAGGGCTGCGGAGGTGCATTCAGATCTTTTTAAAATCACAGCGAGATGGTAATTGTTGTGTCCGTGAGCAAAGCAAACCACCACATCGAGATTATTTAAAGACAGACGGCTGGGGATGACGCTTACTCGATCTAGAAATAGGTCTGGGTGATACGGTGATAAAAATGGAATCGTGAGCTGGTCCCTGTGACAATCTGATATTTTTGTGAAATCGTCGCATCATGATTGACTGTTTGTGTCTTTAATGCAGCTGTCTGTTCAAACACACTTTTTCTCCTGTTGTTTAGTCTCTTAAGCCTCTGAGCAGATGACTTTATTTACCTCTTAAAGGCCAGGGCTGCACAATTAAACAAAATGTACACAATTTTTATAGATACAATTGGCTGCAAGGTTTAGAGTGGAATAATTTCTTCCACAAACAAAATAAATGAAAAAAAAAAAAGTAATAAAAGCTGCTAAAACATTGTAGTTTGGATTTGTACAAACATGTTCTGAAACAAGTGAAAAAAGAGCGACCAAAAGCGATGAAAATGTGCTCAAAAGCGACAAAAACGTGCCTACAAACAACAAACGCGACTCAATGCGTCAAAATGCGAGTAAAAGGCGAAAGATGCATTTAAAAATAACAAACACAACTGAATGTGACAAAAACGCAACTAAGTTACATGAGTGCTGGGTGATACGGAGATAAAAATTGAACGGTGAGCTGGTCCCTGTGACAATCTGATATTTTTGTGAAATCGTCGTATCCTGATGGACTGTTTGTGTCTTTAATGCAGCTGTCTGTTCAAACACACTTTTTCTCCTGTTGTTTAGCCTCTGAAGCCTCTGAGCAGATGACTTTATTTACCTCTTAAAGGCCAGGGCTGCACAATTAAACCAAATCACAAAACGCAATTTTAATGGATGCAATTAGCAAATCACAAAGGCTGCAATAATTTCTTCGACAAACAACACAATGTCCTGCTTTGATTTGAATAAAAACTGCAAAAGAACACTGTAGTTTGGATTTGTACAAACATGTTCTGAAACAAGCGACAAAAGTGATAAGCAACAAAAACTCACCTACAAACAACAAACGCGACTCAATGCACCAAATCATGAATAAAAGCGACAAAAACGTGACTAAAAACGACAAAGACGTGACTTAAATATAACAAACACAACTGAACGTGACAATAACGCGACTAAAAGCGGCCAAATTGTGTTTAAAATGTGAATTTGTACAGAATCCTATTATTATGATTATCTAATCACAATCACACTGGTCAGAAAAATCACAATTAGATATTTTAAAGCTCTGTTAAAGGCAATAGAAAAATTGTGATTAAATCGAAATAATGATCTAGTCACAACAAAATTGTGATAATACTTTTAGAGTCTGTTTAGTCCAGATAGCAATTCTGATTATCAAAATGCGACTGTGATTCATTTTTATACTTATGGACACAGTTAGTGGCTGAATCACTGCAGCAGTAATAGTTCTGGTTCACATTTGACAGGTGGAGTTCAAAGGCCACGTTCACGCTGCAGGTCCAATCTGATTTCCTGCCCAAATGTGACCTGGATCTGATTTTTTCATGACATTGTGAACAGCCCGAATCAGATTTTTCAAATGCCACCCGGGCCACCTTAATATGACGAATTTAAACTGATTCAAATCTGATTTTGCAAACTGACTGCGGTCTGAACACGCAGGTCACATTACTGACTTCTAGACACATTTTGCTCAGGAAAAGACTGGAATGAAGTAGATTAAACCTTCAAACACCTGCAGACAACAGCAGCGAAGATAGAAAGTGCAAAAAAAAGTTTCAAACTGAATCGCTTTTGTAAAGCCTGACAAAGATAAAACATTTACTTTTTCCGATTTAAAGGTAACATTTTATGGATTTTTTACATTGTTATTATCCTTCAAACGTGCTCTTTAGTACCTTAATATTGTGATCTCAAGTTTTGAAACAATTTTTGTTTTTATTGATTAAATGACATCTTTTATGAAATGACAGCTGAGTGAAAAGACTCTTACTGAGTACATCCATCCAGAAGATGCCGCCAAATGCTACATACAATTAAATTAACTGTCAACAGACAGTACGGTGCGTGTTAGCAGCAGCAGTTATCGTGTTTAGAGGCAGAAATGCTCAGAACGAGTCTGGTGATGATATAAGGACTTAAAACAGCAGAAGATTCTCTGATAAGTGACGTATAAAGTCTGAAAATACGTCCCAGATCCAGGAAGTTCAGCAGGAAGTGTGTTTGACGCCCAGAGGGGGAGGATTTTCTAATGAACATTCCGCAAAACAGCGTGAAATGCATCTGAATGCTACTCCAGGTGTGTTTTTCATGATGGAACACTGTTAGAACATGGTTAAAAGCTCAAAAAACTCACTGTAGCAGAACATGTGTCCTTTAAGATTAAAAAAAAAAAATAGGTGACTGAATGTAGTCTGTAAAACATCATCGCTGCTGTTTTTTTGTTTTTGTTTTGTTTTTACCCTGTTTCTTCTCCACATCAGACACTGTAGGGCTGTTTAGGTTCACACATAAAAACTGATTTGAGTCACATTTTATATACAATGTGAACGGCCTCTCCAAAAAAATGTAAGGAAAAAATCTGAATTGAACGTCAAGACCTGCCGTGTGAACGTAGCCAAAGAGGGCCTCAAAGTCGCTCTCTTTGGTCTTAGTTCTGCTGTAAAGACTGTACTTTTGAAGCATGGATTCATTGTCGCTGCATCACATTGTGGGGCCGTGACTGTCTCTAATTATTCTCTGTCTGGTTTGGTTTCGCTGCACTGAGTTTTGAGTGAAGTGAGTGGTGGTCGATGGCTTGCTGTGGCTTGAAGCGATCGACAGGTTGGAAGTCAATTAATTTTGCAATGTCAAGTGTCTCTGAGTGTCCAAAGAAGCGCTCTTATCAGTAAAAAGTGTATGCATCGCAGAGCTGAACGATATTGGAAATGGTTAAAGGCGCTGTACCTGATTTTTCTGTTAAACGTGAGAAACAGATTGATGTTAAACAAAAATATTATGCATTATTTATTATTATTTGTATCGTTTTTAGCCTTTAAACCTACTCTTGAGTGTCTTCAGTTTGTCTCATGTTTTAGAGCAAAAAATAAATACCTTTACAAAGAAAATTAAAATTTAATCTTTGTGTTGGGAGATGCCATTTTGACTTAGCTGTGGCTCCATCTACTGGCTGCAGAGGCAATTACACACATGTAAATATATACCCACAATGCACAGCAGTAAAGAGTGGATCTGACGAAGTTGTAGTTATCGTGATTAGACGGAAGAAAAGTTCAGAGCGAGTCTGGCCATGATTTAAAGACTTAAAACAGCAAAAGATTCTGGGATAAATGACGTCAGCATCATCTACGTCACACACAGAGGATTTACAAACCAGCAACAACAAACAAAAGTTAATCAAGCTAAATTATTTATGTTTTTGATGTCGGAACAATGTTAGAACATGGATAAAAGTCATTTTGCGTAATATTTTTCCTTTAAAGTCACACGTGTCTTTATCTTATAGCGCCTCTGACAGGTTGAAATACACATTTAACTAAAATGCAGTTAAGATAAATATATTCAAATTACTACTAAAATCTTCACAAATTTAACCCCAGTTTAGCTGTTTTTTAGGTTGTAAAGTATGACATCACACTAGGAAATTACCATAGCAACCGCACTGTACATTGGTCAAAACTCACCTAACGTCACAGATTTTGTTCATTTGACAAAGAAAAATACAAGTAGACACCTTTATTTTGTTGAATCAATATTAAAAGGGTCAAAAAAGTTGTTTATTTTGTGTAAATTACGCATGACCTTTGTCTCCCCAGTGTGATGTCATCGATTTATTTACTTCCTGTAATTGTCAACAGATTTTTCACCTTTTCTCCACAGATAGCGACTTGATTGGTGTAAAACTATAATTTGTATTTACAAGAGGTATTAATGCACTGAATTAAGTCAAAATTAGAAAATCATAAAAACCCGTCATATGCACTTTAAATATTCACCTCCATGAGTTTATGAGCACTTTGATTTTGCTGTCCCGGGTAAAGCTAACAAATATTAGCATGTTAACAGTGCATTTCCTGCTTCTTGGAGACTAAAACGCTCTATAAACAAATGCAGAGAAAGCGCTGTGGTCTCATTTTCACCTGAATAGATGCTTTTACAATATAGCCCTACTGAGGCAACACAGATTTGACTTTATTACATGCAAAAAAACTGGATTCAACCTCTTTAGTGGGGCTGTAGTCGCCTAAACACATTCTTGGTCGACTAAAGACGATTCATGGACTTAAAGGGGTCTGGCAAAAAATATTTGTACTACTAACACCACAAATGCACAGGAATTCATAACAAGGAAACTGTATTTATATGTTTGACTCCAAAATCTTCAGAAAACTCACTCCATATCTTCTTGTTTTTGCTGTTTTTGTCAGACAAATCCTTTAAATCTAAATAAAATAAATAGTCGACTAATACAAATGCTGGTCCTCTAATACAGTGGTTCCCAACTTTTTTTGTTTGGAGTACCCCCGAAGCTTTGTCTCTCACTCAGAGTACCCCTTAACTTGAGTTTCAGGCAAATAAATGGGTTTACTAGTCACATATCATCAACAGAGTACCCCTTAACTTGAGTTTCAGGCAAATAAATGGGTTTACTAGTCACATATTATCAAAAGAGTACCCCTTAGCTTGAGTTTCAGGCAAATAAATGGGTTTACTAGTCACATATCATCAAAAGAGTACCCCTTAACTTGAGTTTCAGGCAAATAAATGGGTTTACTAGTCACATATTGTCACTTATTTCTATTATTTTTCAGTTTTAATTACATTTATGGTCTAAGATACTCCAAAAATATGCTAAATTTACAACTAATGACACTTTTTTATTCAGACAAAAGTACATTTCATCTTCTTTTAAAATCTGAAACCATTCTAAGTACCCCCTGGTATTTGTTCGCGTACCCCTTGGAGTCCCCGTACCCCGGTTGGGAAACACTGCTCTAATACATCAACCGTTTAATCGACTAAAGCTCTACTCTTTAGATAACCAGGAGTGTTTTTGTTTACCTGCTTTACATGTTGCAGTATCCTTCCCTCAGAAGCCTCACACGATATTATCCTCTCCTTCTTGGTCCTCGTCAGGTGCACTTTTGGCTCCCGTCCACTTTCAGCTCCTCACGGCAGATGGAGCATATGGTCAGAGGTCAGAGGTCAGAGTCACACAGAGAGGACACACCTCCAGCTCCGGGCAGCGCCGGGGAAACAGAACCTGCCTCAAAAGCAGAAGAATAATCCAGATTTCAGAGTGTTAGTGTTAGATATGATGTTTCTAGGTATTTTGCAGTGTTTGGAAGAATACTTGGGAAATGGGTTTAGTGACAAAATACTGAATATGAGCATTAAAGCCCCACTGTGTAAGATTATAGTAAGAAATTTATAGTAAGAAAAATTTATAGTAAGAAAATATAGACCGGGTGGAACCGAGTGGAAAAAATACAGTCTCTCTGAATCCTCAGCCTCACTCAGTTCTTTTATCTCAGTCACGGGGAGTATGCTTTATGTCTATAAGTCCTTAAACGGCTTGGCACCTTCGTATTTGAGTGATTTATTAATATTGCATGCTCCGGTTAGACCACTAAGGTCGGCTGATAAGCTGCTCCTGGACTGTCCCATGTCCAGGCTGAAGTCCAGGGGCGACAGAGCCTTTTCAGTCGCCGGCCCCAGACTATGGAATGCTCTTCCATATAATATAAGAGCGGCGAGCTCGATTCTGAGCTTTAAATCGCTTTTAAAAACATACCTCTTTGCACTGGCTTTTAATTCAAATTGACCTGAGCACTTTTATATATTGTATAAATGCTTGTTTTTCTCTAAACTCTAAACATTGTGTCCAGGAATCTTTGTGTTTTTAATATTGTGTTGTTTTATTGTTGTTGTCCAGCACTTTGGGATAGTGTCTTATTATTGTATAAGGTGCTTTATAAATAAAGATGACCTTGACCTTGACCTATTTATATCTAAACCTTTAAAGAAGATATCAAACTCTATGATTAGAATTAACACTCATTTAGTTAAGTCATGATATTATACAGATGTCTACAAGTTAATAGCCATTCTAACAGAAGTCTAGAACCTGTAGCTGCCAGTCGTCCATGAGATCTGACTCCTTTGTCTCAGGGTCTCCTTTTATACTATAACGCCTTGATTTTCAACCAGTGCCGGGGAACACTGGTGTGCCGTGAGGTTTTGCCAGGTGTGCCTTGAAAAAATGTCAAATTTGAGTTCGATCAGATTCACAAATGCAGATATAATTGACTCATTTACTTTTTAGGGGTGTCCGCTGCACAGACATTATTTGCGTCATTATATACCATATATTTTGTACTAAATAGTCTGATTTTGTGATGTTTTAGTAGTAGGTGGTGTGCCGTGGTTTCTTTTAAACCCAAAAAGTGTGCCGTAGCTCAGAGAGGGTTGAAAAACACTGCTATAACCTAAGCACGCCCTTATATGGTGTCTGTCTGGCTTTCTTCACACAGGAAGAGCAGTGCCAGCCGTACCAGTCCATATAAATCATGTGTCGTGTAGAAAACCAGTCTAAAGTGGTTTCTGGGTCTTGGATTCTGGTTTAAGCCCTGGCTGTGCGTGCGTGCGTGTTGCAGCGTAGCAAAGCATAAAAGCGGAAATACATAAGAAGGAGAAAACAAAACGAAACAAAGAAAGGCACATTTATTTCATTACAGGTGTTTTTATTCTTCTAAAAACTTGAAAAACATGTACCTTTGCTGTGTTGGTGCTTGTTTCTCAATTGACACGTGATCTTTGTGGTAAAGTCTCTGCCATTTACTTATCTCCATGTTTTTTCTTTGCCTCAAACATAAAAAAAATGGTGTAAAGCTGATCTATCTCGATGGAAAATGTTCCAAAGTTAGATTTTATTCAGTCTTTTTTTTTTTCATTTTCTACGGCCTGGACAGTGGCCAACTCGTCGCAGCAAACACAGAGACACAGAGACAAGGACAGACAACCATTCACTCTCACATTCACACACTCGGGACAATTTAGAGTTTCCAATTAACCTACACAGTCATGTCTTTGGACGGTGGGAGGAGCCGGAGAACCCGGAGAGAATATAGATCAATATAGATAATAGAACAGTTATCACAAATTAGACTTGAAAAATGCACATGCGCTCACTATTCACCTTATTCCACCCACTTTTGCCTCTTTTTATGTCTATGATCTTGTAATGTATCTTGTAGTAAAGGGACTTCTGGTTTGATGAGAAAACCATTTGTACAAATGGCGAACGAGGGAAAAGTCTCACCGCTAAAACGTTACATAAAGTAGATTGATTTGTGTAAAATGTGTAATGAACACGAGCAACAACAAGTCACAACGCAACGATTTCCTGAAGTCTGAAAACGGCTTTTTAGTCCATG
Organism: Rhinogobius similis; assembly: GCA_019453435.1. Classification (NCBI taxonomy): domain Eukaryota; kingdom Metazoa; phylum Chordata; class Actinopteri; order Gobiiformes; family Gobiidae; genus Rhinogobius; species Rhinogobius similis. Next base: position 2,931,470 of record CM033627.1, read on the forward strand.
TAGAACCATTATTCTTAAATCTGGATAAGAGCTCGTCTGTGGTCCCAGATTGTAAACTACAGCGGCGAGGTACTGCAGCCTCTTGGAACCAGCGCTATAATTGCTCATTATAATTGCAGACAGGACTGAATTATTATCAGTATTTAAATAAAATAGAGGAAATGTTCTCTACCATTTAGTGCAGTTCAAAGCCTAAGTTCCATGATCAGATTCCACCAACAAAAGAAAAAGTAACAGAATACATTCATTCATTCATTTTCTTCCGCTCAGTGACTTTGGGCCTTAGGCGGGGTACACCCTGGACAGTGGCCAACTCATCACAGCAAACACAGAGACAAGGACAGACAAACCATTCACTCTCACTCTCATTCTCTACGGGCAATTTAGAGTTCTCGATTAACCTACACAGTCATGTCTTTGGACGGTGGGAGGAGCCAGAGAACCCAGAGAGAACCCACGGTAACACGGGGAGGACATGCAGACTCCACCCAGAGAGATCGTGTGATGTTGGGGTGGTCCGGGATTCGAAACCATGATCTCCTTGTTGGGAGGCAGAAGCTCTAGCCGCTCTGCCACCGTGCACCCCTGAATATTATACATTTACTCAAAAATAGCATTGTAAATTTGTTGTTTTTTCTGCACATGTATTAAGTTTTTTCCCAACATGGCAACTCAAATGTTCGCTAGACGTCTGTTCAGAATTTCCCAAACACAACCTCTGTGCGTCCCCAGGTACGACGTAAACACGCTCAAGTCAAACCGTAATCTGTCACGTCAATCGATCAGAGCTGCTCACAACTCCTCGCGCTGACATTTTGAATTCAAGCAGACGCGTCGGGGCCGATCTCGGAGTCCATTCATCTCAATCTGAAGCCTCACGTTTGTGCCGCTGTTTAATAACTCATCCAGGAGCAGACACGTTAGAACCAGAGGGCACAGCGAGGGACAGTAATTAGGTTTGGGTGAAGCGCAATGACGAGGGACAGAATGTAATGATGCTGTCGGGAAAGTGCACAGATATCAGACTTACGAAGACTATCATTCGGATTTATTATCTTGGCTGTTCTTTATTGTCGAGTCTCTTTCAGAAAGGAAATGTAAGGACTAACGTAAAAAATAGATGTATTTCTGTAAGAGGAGTTAATTTATGGAACAATTTGGAGGAGACATTAAAAGACTCTAAAAGTATTTACACTTTTAAAACAAAATTTAGATCCAATGTAATAAAAACATGTCAAGAAATCGAAAGAATGACTAGAAACGAGAAAAAAAAACTTAAAATTGGACTAAAATTGCTTGTTTTAAGCAAAAAAATCTGCCAATGGGGTAAGCAAAAATGTCTTGCTTAGAAAACTTGTTTTAAGATTTTTTTTCTGATGATCAAGAAAAAAATAAGTCAAAAAACATTTGCTTGATTTAAGCCAAATGTTCTGAATGAAGAGGGAAATTCAAGGAAATTATACTCAAAAAAAGAATAAATCAGTAAAGATTTGTTTGTAAGTTGCTCAATTTAAGAATATTTTTCTCATTTTAAGACTAGATGTTGGAAAAATATCCTTAAAATTGTAAAATGTAAGCAATAATTTCTTATTGGATATCACATTTCAAGGACATTTTGCTTGATATAAGTAAAATTATCTAATTTATACCCACATGAATAACAGTTTTTTTATTGATAATGATATGAAGACATGTTTGTATTCTTACTTTTTCTCAAATTAATAAAAATACTCCTAGTCTACAGTTAAATAAGATTCAAAATAACCTTTGTATCTTGTTACAAGCAAAAATATAACAGATTTTAGCAAATATATCTTAATAAGAAAAGGCTAGGTTTTATTTCTTAAAATAAGATTTTTTTGTCTTAAGATTTTTTTCCTAGATGAGATTTTTTTTCTTTTTAGAGAAAAAATAAGAATTTATTTCTTGTTATAAGACTTTTTTACTTTCTTAAAATCCACTTTTTGTATTGTGTGAGTGCATTTGTGCAGCTCAGTAACTGTTTGTGTCTATATTATACATGTTTACGTGTATAAAAAGTGTTACTTGTGCCTGTGTTTATAGATTTCTATTATGTTCATCTGTCGCTCTCTGCACGTCATACTTTAAGTTATTAGGGTTTGGCAAAATAAGTGTTAAACTTCAGCCAAAACCCTTTCGGTCTGTTAAATGTGTTCTTTCTTTATTCATATGCTTTTTTTGTTTGTTTTGTTTTTGTATTTCTATGGACCGAAGAAAAATAAACTAACTAACTAACTATTGTTACTGTGATAGATACAGAAAAGGCAGAAACAGTAGATTTAACGTTATTTATTACACGTGTGCTTAAAGGATAACTATTATGCATTATTTGTATCGTTATTAGCCTTTAAATGTGCTTTTGAATATCTTTACTTTGACATCTCATGTTTTAGAACGAAAAAAAGGAAGGTTTTGACAGAGAACAATATAACTTTATCACTGCCTTGGGAGACACCATGTTAATTTCCATCTATTAAAGGGCCTGTACCTGATTTTGAACCATGAGACAGGAACATGTTTTTGTTTGAACCGTTAGCCCCGCCCACATAGTCCTTCCTTCACTCAGTATTGCAGCATGACTCAGAAACCACTGTCTGGAATAATGTTATGTAGTTGTTTCCATGTAGAGTAGACCGATTTAAAATTCCTGAACGGAGGCAACTGGAGGCAAAATGAAGTTGACGGTCAATTTTTCAATGATTCTCTCACATTAAATCTAAATTCTACTGGTTTTAAGTGTTTGTGTTGGAAAAAAAACAACTCAATTGAATTTCCAGGATAGAAAGGTCAGTTAGTTTACTTTTCTATAACAAACAATGGATTAATATATCTCTAGACAAAATGAAAAATGATTGTGGACTCAACATTTCTGAGTATTTTTCCAGTAAAACCCATAAATCTGGATTGTTCCTTCATCAAAAATGCAAAGAGTTGATCATAATTTCCTTAAACATAATGTAAAATACAATAATAATGTGTTTAAAGCAGCTCTGATGTCACTCACATGTGTCTACACTACATTTTTCATATTTTGTGAAATTCTGATGTTAATCCCAGTTTCTTTAACTAACCATCTACTGGCTGCAGAGGCAATACAAAGGTTTGACAACAGTAGAAATGCTCAGAGTGAGTCTGACGAGGATTTGAGGACTTAACCTTTTTACCTTATCAAACATCAGTGTACGTTCGGGGCGTTTGAAGCCCCCGCCGTCGCCCCCTGCTGTCTCTGGGCGAAAAACCAGCTGCAAATGACACAAATCGGAGGTTTTGAATCGTTAAAGTAGAACAAAGTAACATTTTTACCTTATTAAACGTCTTCATAAGTCCATGTGGTGGTTGTAAACATATTTTCGGGCCATTTGAAGCCCCCGCCATCGCCCCCTGCTGTCTCTGAGCAGAAAACTAGCCTTTCCTGACGCTGAAGACAACTCTCCTGAGAAACACTGGCTCTCTTTTTTATATTTTGCGACATTAAATGTTTTATTTGTGATTAAAATTCCTTATTACAATAAAAAGGAAGAGGAAAAAAAGAAAAAGGGGGAGCTTTGTTGCTGAAGTTACTGTTCTGCTTTAAAAAACGATTATTTGATTATCAAATTGGTTGACAACTATTTAAATAACTGATTAATTGATTGGGATTAATCAATTAACTTGTTTCGGTCCTACTTAAAACTGCTTTAAAAATTGGTCATAAAACTACGTGGCCGCCACAAAATAACCAATGATTTACTTTTCCTCATATTGAATTTTTGCGCTTTGTGTTCTGCATCCTAATGATTGACTTTGAGTAACGTTGAAGGGAGATTGTGGATGCTTTTGATGGTCAGGGACAAAATGTAAAGTGTAAAACTGTAAATAAAACAAATGAAAAACCAAATGGAGGACGCGAGCAGTGAAAACCAAAGCTGCCAGAGTCAACCGTGTGAAGTTCATTTTTAAATCTGGTGGAGAATGTTCTTGTAAATGTGCAAAAGTTTCTATTTTTGCCCGAGCTCCATGACAACGCACTTGGAGACAAACGAACAGCAGGAGAAAGCTGATACTCTTGTGCATTTTATAACAAGCAAATCTAAATCTTGCAATTAGAAAACACTTACTTAAAAGACATGTTTGCAGGGAATGACAATACATTGAGGTTTATGATTTTGATATTAAATTCTGTCTGTTCTTGGACTTAAATTGTACCAAAAAAACAACAAACTGTGGTAAAATGTGACTGTAAATGTCTAAGTATTTCTAAAAACCGTGAATGGACTGTAGAATTGACCATAAAAGTGTTGGAGTATCATGTTTCATTGAAGTTTATTTTATTTTTTTTGAGGAATTCAACATTTTTCCAGCCTTTTCAAAATAGTTTTATGGACATTATACGCCAAACTTGCATTGAATGTTTGCAATCTCCTAAAGAACAATTGTGATATTACCAGTTTTTCAGCGTATCGTAGTGTTTCTGTGTCAGGGGGAAACAGAACAGAACACCAGTCTGCATAAAGTTATAACCCTCCTGTCAGCCCAGTCCTCTAGATTCTGCAAGTTGTGTTTCTTAATTCTTGCCCCACTTTTGTGTTTGTATTTGTGCTGAGTCCTGGAACTCTGGCGGATGCAGAAAAGTAGCTGCTATGGCTTTGCTGTGATAAGCACATACTTAAGCTCAAACTGCAAAAGCACATTTTGGGACAAAGAGCTTGTTCAAGAAGTGCAAAAAATGGATGATGAAGGGCAATATCCATATATACAGTACATATATATTTATGTACTTATTTAGGTAGGCTTTGTGTGACATCATAATAGTCTAAGCTGCCCACATTTTAAAGGACAGGTTAAACTACACATTTCACTAAATCGTACTAAGCATTATTATATATAAGATTTTACTAAACGTTTTGCCTGTTTGTCCCCAGTTTGACAGTTTTCGTAATGTTTATAATGTTACTTCCTGGTTGGACACAGTTAGAGGTGATTCCACAACTGTTACCTAGCAACCATTTTGAAAACAAGTGCTACAATCCATATAAATTACACAATAGTTATGATTTGACAAATAATTATACTTGATAACACCTTTATTTTGTTGAATGTCTGTGTAAACAGTCAGAAATGGTGTCAGTTGTGTGTAAATTGTCTTTGTGTTTTCGACGGTTTGTCGCTTTTTGATGACATCACAGAGGGATATTGTTTTAGAACTCAGCACTACTTTCTGTCTTTTTAAACGTTTATTTCTCAAAATTTCTTCACAAACTGCAACTTCACAGATGTAAAACTATGATAAATAATTGCTACAGCTTTTCCCATGAAACTAAGTCATAACTGGAACATTTTGAGAACCTTCATATACACTTTAAATCAGGTCAGAACGCACTGGTAGAATTAGCTGTTTATAGTGAATATCTCTGCAATTACTGTGTTCAGCCACACAAAAAGAAAAACTGTTATAAAGCTCAACATCTTCACCATCATCATTTTGTTGTTTCTTCTATATCAGACCATAGGTAAGAGACGATGTAATTATAGGGTTTGACGCAGACCTACGTGTTTGTCGGACGCTGTTGACAAAAACGAAAGTCAAAACATGTCAAGGTAATGATGGAGCCCTCAGTGATCGCCCACCGCTTGGTTCTGGTAATTAATCTGGTAAATTAAAAAAGTAAAATTTTCATTTATTTTCCCCATAGAGAGTCAGGAAAAAAATCGTATATTAAATGTTTAAAAACTCTGGGCTAATCATTTTTGTGGTGAGTAATGAGCACAAGAAATTCTATAAACCGCCAAATTATTGAAACATTTAGCCATATTTTAAGTCTTACTTGTGTTTTATGGACTGAAAACAACCGTGTTTAGGATATGAGTTACCCCACCGAGCTGCTTACCCTCCATCGTGCCCTTAAACTCTTAATATTTCAATTTTTTTTAAACATCTAAGGCAGGGGTGTCCAAACTTTTTCCACCGAGGGCCACATACTGAAATATAGACCAAGCGGAGGGCCACAAATCAATCGTGAAACGTTAAAAAAAGCTGCATTTATCTGATGTTTTAAGCTCCACCACATCTACATTCAGTCTCAGTGCCTTAATATCAGGGCTGTATTGCACCAAAATGTTAGTTATTTAGGTTAGAATTGTAGAAAATCTGAAATGTGCTGTAAATAGTACTTATCAAGACAATGTGGGCCAGTTCACCAGGAAGCCTAAGGGCCAAGAAAAATTGGTCTGAGGGCCGCATTTGGCCCCCGGGCCTTAGTTTGGACATGCCTGATCTAAGGCAAAAATGATTGAGAAATTTACAAAGTAGGCAGGACTGGTGAGCTCCATTGAGTCACCTCTCACTTATTGTCTAATGTAGAAGAAACAACAAAACTGTTCTACTAAAGAAGTCAGGATAAATATTCTAAATCTATCTTGTTCACTATCAGCACAACTGAACAACCCTTTTGTTTTTTCTTTGATATCAAGGCAACATGTCACTCAATCAACTCTGGATTTTTTGTTTCGATATTATATAAAAAAAGGTATATTGGCCTTTGTTCTCCTTCTGAAATGATTACTTCAACTCTGTCAAGTCGGGAAAGCAACCTTTAGCTCACTGTGTACACAATATTTCTGTTTGCAAGATAATTTGGACCCAACTGCTTTTGATATTTTCCTGGAACAGTAACAGGAGACAATATAAAGCTTGAGTGTGGGTGAATTTCACTTTTACTTTTGTCAGACATGAGGATCTTTAATTACACTTACTTCTTGATTTGTATTTATTGACGGTCTGTTTCATCTAAAAGTGTTGTCAGACCAATCCGCCAGCATGACATTCTGTTTTCACGTTGGATTTAGAAGAAACTGCACTCTTTTGTTCTTGTTTTCCTGTGATAAATCATTGTTTACAGCTCTAACATTTCCCTCTGTCTCCGTCTGTTCCAGGTATAATCCGTCGCTGAGGTGTGACGCCGGGACTCAACAAAAGCTTATCTCTGAGGAGCTTGGACCAGATGTTCTTCTTGCCCGTCGCCGCCTGCATTAGCGCCAGCGACACCCAAGGAAGAGACACTTACTAATGCGAGCAAGATTTCCCCAAAGTCCGTTAAAACAAGCCCTCCTCTAAGCTGCGAGAGAGCTACCAAGATGACGGCCCGATCCACGCGTTGGCCTGCGCTAATCCGGCTCCAACTTGGATTATTTTTTGCATTTTGGGCCCCAATTTCCGGCAAAGAATGTCCAAAATTGTGTGTTTGCGAGATCCGACCTTGGTTCACTCCTCAGTCGACCTACAAGGAGGCCATTACCGTAGATTGCAATGATTTACGGCTAATGAAAATACCCGCCAACCTGTCGCTCGATACGCAAGTGCTGCTCCTGCAAAGCAACCTCATCTCGCACACGAACGGGGAACTGGAGGCGCTGGTTAACTTGACCGAGCTGGATTTTTCCCAGAACAACTTCAGCACGGTGGAGGCGGTTGGACTGCGAAGTATGAGCCACTTGACGACGCTGCATTTGGAGGAAAATCAGATCACGGAGTTGCCAGATTTCTGCCTGAAAAACCTCTCCAATCTTCAGGAATTGTACATCAACCACAACAAGATCAACTCCATCGCCGCTCATGCGTTTGGAGGTCTTCACAACTTGCTCAGGCTTCATCTTAACTCCAACAAGCTGCACGTCATCGATAGTCGCTGGTTTGAAGAGACGCCCAACTTGGAAATACTTATGATTGGTGAAAACCCCGTGGTCGGACTTCTGGACATGAATTTTAAGCCGCTCGGAAGTCTTCGGAGTCTCGTCTTGGCCGGTATGGATCTTACAGATGTTCCTGCCGATGCGTTCATTGGCCTGGAGACCCTTGAAAGTATTTCGTTTTACGACAACAAACTGGTTCGAATCCCGCAACTCGCTCTCCAAAAAGTCCCCAATTTGAAGTTTTTGGATTTGAACAAAAATCCCGTTCAGAAACTGCAAGAGGGAGATTTCCGTAACATGCTGCATCTGAAAGAATTGAGCATTAACAATATGATGGAGCTGGTGTCCATCGATCGCTTTGCTCTGGATAATCTTCCCGAATTCACCAAACTGGAAGCGACCAACAACCCCAAGTTATCGTACGTCCACAAGCAAGCGTTTCGAGATCTGCCATCTTTGGAGAGCGTGATGCTAAACCACAACGCCCTGACCGCGCTTTACCAGAGTAGCGTCGAAGCATTACCCAATCTGAGGGAGATAAGCATACACAGCAACCCGCTACGTTGCGATTGCGTTATTCAGTGGATGAGTTCGAACCGCACCACCGTCAGATTCATGGAGCCCGCTTCTATGCTCTGCTACTCGCCGCCCGAACTCAAAGGACAAAAAGTACGAGAACTGAAATTGGTTGAAGCGGTGGAGCAATGTTTACCGCTAATTTCTCACGACACATTCCCGAGCCATTTGAATCTAGAGTTAGGCATGAGCGTTAGCTTGGATTGCCGCGCCATGGGCGAACCAGAGCCGGAAATCTACTGGGTAACTCCTTTAGGAAACAAAATAACACAAGATACCGATTCGGACCGTTACCATCTTAGTAGCGAAGGGAGTTTACACTTGTCGCACGTTCAAGTTGAAGATTCCGGGCGGTATACGTGTGTGGCGCAAAACACGGAAGGCGCGGATACGAAAGTGGCTACGGTACGCGTCAACGGGACTTTAATAGAAAGCGCGCAAGTCATGAAAATATATGTTAAGCAAACAGAACCGCATTCAATTCTAGTTTCGTGGAAAGTTAATTCAAATGTCATGACGTCAAATCTCAAATGGGCATCGGCGACTATGAAAATCGACAACCCGCACATTACGTACACGGCTAGGGTCCCGGTGGATGTCCACGAGTACAATCTGACGCATCTCCAACCCGCTACCGAGTACGAAGTCTGCCTCACCGTGTCCAATATCCACCTGCAAACGCACAAGTCCTGCGTAAACGTGACGACGAGGAGCCCCACGTTCTCCCTGGATATTTCCGAGCAGCATCCCAGCGTAGCCGTGCTAGCTGTGATGGTGACGGCGATAGTGTTCATTAGCCTAGCCACAGTCGCGGTGTACACAGCCAAGAAATGGAGAAGGAAAAACTACCATCACTCGTTGAAAAAGTACATGCTCAAAACCTCTTCCATTCCCTTAAACGAGCTGTACCCGCCGCTCATCAACTTGTGGGACGCGGATCCAGAAAAAGATGCTACGGACGGGAAGCCTTCTCCTGTCGACACCACGCGTAGCTACTACATGTGGTAAAAAGTAAAAAAAAAACAAAAAACAACAGCACAAAAGACACAACTTTTGCCGTTTTTTGAGGCAAAAGGTCCATGTTGCTAATGTTTTTGAATTCCCGGCTTTGCTAACTCAAGGCGGAGGAATCGAGGACAGGATTCTCATTAGTATAGCGTATCGCCTTTCGTTGGATTTCTTGTGTTTTGTACTCTCCAAGATGGCAGCTGTATTAAGCCTACAGTGATTCTTTATAATTGCTCTATTGCTGTTTTTGTGGTGCAAGTTTGAATGACTCTACGCTAAAGCAACATTACGTAACTTTGACTACAACGTATGGGGTTGTTTTTTTTCTTTTTTTTTTCTTTTTTTTCGCTCTCCTCTGAAGTCACCAGCTATTTTTAAATGTATTTGGCCCATGTAATACTAACCTTAGCCCAGGTCACACTTGAAAAACAGATTTTGATCTCGATGGTTAAATAATGGTTGATAAACAAATAAATCAATAAATAAAAAGGCCAACTGTGCCACCAGCAAGTGCTTCAAAACACTCCTTTTGCTTTTTGTATTTTTGTTTTAGCTTATAGATACAGTCATCAGAGGAACGTCCAGTACCAGAGCTCTGTGGGGGAAACAATCCATTCATTTTAATGTACTGTTGAACAACTACAAGAGCAGTTGGAATGATATTGTGCCAAATACGGACACAAAGGCATGAATAAGAATAAAGTGGTCGGCCCAAATTTGTATTGTTATCCATGAGTGCTAACGTTAGCTGCGGGCTAAATGCTAAAACGGTGCTTGCTGTTATTTTAACATCTACAGAACAATCCGTTTACTTTTCTGAGGAAACACCAGGTCAATAACCTTGTGACTTGATTTGAATTAGTTTTCCTTGAAATAGCTATAATGTATTTAAATTGCAAAAGGGTGAAAAAGTTGTTTCCTACTGAATAAATGGAGTGTTTCCCCCACAGCAGACCACCCCTGATATAACGCACTGCTCACTGTTTCTATCATTTTGTCACAGTTTTGATTTCAGTTTTTTTTTCCTTTATAATTTGTTCTTTATTATTAGTTGTTTTTTTTTTTTTTGTAAACATACTATAAACCATGTAGCATTAGTGATTGGTGGATATTTTTGATGAGATATAAAAAATAATTCATTACTGTTCTTGCAAAAATTTGTTTCTTGAATCAAATTAATATTTTTACATTTTGGTTTCACCGCACAATTTTGTCAATTACCTAAAAACTTGAATGTTTTTCACTCAGACTTATTAATAAAGCCCTCTCCACAGCCTTTTAAGATTAAATGCATTTTGACACTAGAACTAACATTAAATAAATGATATCGAATCAAAATGAAAACCAGTTGTATCGCCCATCAACTCAGTGTTTTGAAAGTTTAACCGCCGTATTATGAGATAGAAGTTACCCGTGTTGCTTTAGGGAGCATTAACAGCAGGCCCAGCGGCTCCTCTTGCTAATTAAGTAGAAATTATGTTTCTTTTTGCTTCTGTGAAACAGTTTTTTGTGCACTGATTGAAATGAAGTTCGTGAGAATTTCATGGGAAGCTGACAGCGGTTTATTGAATTGTGGACTAAATGTTGGCGACTGTGGGGTAATGTTGTATCAACTATAAATTTTGATTTTTCTTGTTTTTCTCAGAGGAGTAGGATTTTAGTTTGTTTTTAAATGTGAATCTAGGGGTACAGTGTAATGCTTTCGTTTTCTTGTTTAATTAAGATGCACTAGACATTTCTTTATTGGTTAATTATGTTCATTATTAAGCTAGAGTTATTTTGTTGATCGATTAGACGATTTCTTTCTGCTGTAAAATGTAAACACAATAAAACTAAATAAATACTTTTTGATCCTTTTGCACAATATTGTTCCTTTCTTTCCATTAAAAAATAAAATGTTTTCTCAATCCACTCTCTGAAAAAATGCACTGGGATAATGCTTTTTTAAACGTAAAACTAGGTCAGAGGATGTTATATCATGAAATCATTTATCAGTTAAAAAAAACACACAAAAACACACACACAAAAAAAAAAAAACAATCACTGATTCTGATACAAGAACATACTGCCCTCTAGAGGCCAAACACTGCAATAAAGTGTATCTCCATTGGTCAGAACAGAAGATAAGCAATCAAAGCTCACTGCAACTTTAAATATTGAATTATAATGAATTTTAATCATTATTCTTTACAAAAATATATACATTCACATGGAGCCGCTCTTAAAGGGCCTATGACAGTTACTTTTTTACTTTTTTTTAACTATTTTACTAAAACACAGTTAAGATAATTGTATTTAAGATTCTGCAAAAGAGTTAACTGTTTTTATCCCAGTTTGACAATTTTTTAGGTTTAAAATTTTACTTCCTGGTTGTAAATCATGACATCACACAAGGGAATTCTGTCACTGTTACCTAGCAACCATGTTTACACTGAGCCAAAACTCCTCTAAATGTCACAGAAATGATAATTTGACAAATAAAAATATATGACAACAACTTTATTTTCTTGAATTCATGTTTAAAGGATCAGAAAAATGATTATCTTGGTTGTAAATTATCCCTCGTGTGACGTCATCGTGTTTTCGAACTCTGCTCTACGTCCAGTAAATTTCAACATATTTTTTCAACTTTTCTCCACAAACTGACACTTCGTTGGTGTAAAGCCATCATAAATATTTACAACAGGTTTTATTCCACCAAATAAACCTGTCATATGCACTTTAATCCAAACACTTTTATCACAAATGCATAAAAATTTGTTGTGAAATTTGCACATTTTATTAATTTTAAAAGCCTAATAAAAAAAAATCTATAATCTTATATTTTCTAAACAAAGAGAATCCCTTTTGGTCCTGAGTTTGGCACTTGAACAGCAGCAGCAGCTTGAAGTTTAAGGTCACCGTTTGTCTTTGGAAACGCAGCGAAAGCCCAGGTTTGAAGCGGAACTGTCCGGAGTGTTCTGACTTCTGGCGGCGCATCTGTATCTGTAACAGTACGACTGAGAAAAGACAGAGAAATCGAGCTTCAGCGTTCAAACATTTTGGTTATTCTTTCCACCGCAAGTAGGGCTGGGCGATACGGTGATAAAAATCGAATCGTGAGCTGGTCCCTGTGACAATCTGCTGTTTTTGTGAAATCGTCGTATCGTGATTCATTGTTTTTCTGTCTTTAATGGAGCTGTCTGTACAAACACACTTTTTCTCCTGTTGTTTAGCCTCTGTAGTCTCTGAGCAGATGACTTTATTCACCTCTTATAGACCAGGGCTGCACAATTCAACAAAATCGACACAAAAAGCGCAACCAAAAGCGATAAAAATGCGCTCGAAAGCAACCAAAACACACCTGCGAACAAGAAACACAACTCAAGAGCGACAAAAACGTGAAAAAACGTGACAAAAAACGACAGACTCATTTAAATATGACAAACACAACTAAAAAGCAACAAAACAGAATCCTATTATTCAAACCTAAATCGCAAATCTAATCCTAATCGCACTGGTCAGAAAAATCACAATTAGATATTTTTCCTAAATTGTGCAGCTCGATTAAAGGCAATAGGAAAAAAATTCATGAACATGAATCGTGATAAAATCTAAATCATGATCTGGCCCCAAGAAAATCGTGATAATCATTTTTTGTCATATCGACCAGCTCTGACCGCAAGGATTAATTAACTATCTGTCAGTAGTCGACAATAAAAAATAATTGTTGTCTGGACAATACAGACTCTGAAACACACACAAAAACACCTTTTACAACAGCGGGATTATTATATTTAAATGTCCAAACAGAATAAAACATTTTTCATCAATAATGCACTTTAGTTGAGTTTTTTAATTTGTTTTTTTTCTCATTTTTGTGTCTATCCTTAATTAAATTCCATTCATAATTAATTTGAAGTAACAGTAGTGTGAGTGAATAGCAGTAAATTGTTAAAACAGACTTAACTTAAAGGCCCTGTACCTGATTTTTACTGTTTTGAAACGTGAAAAACAGAACTAGTTGATGTTAAAGTCTTTACATCAGTCACATGTATCGCTCACTTTCCTAATTCAGTCCCAGCATCATAAATATTCACCTCCATGAGTTTAGAAGCACTTTTTGTCAGTCTATGAGCCGTCCTGTAAAGCTAACAAACATTAGCATGCTAACGGCGCACTTCCTACTTCTCGTAGAATAAAACTATAAACAGACGCAGAGAAAGTGCTATGGTTTCATTTTCACCCGAATAGATGCTTTTACAATCCATCTGTGCTGGACTTAAACAGATTTGAATTTACTACATGCAAAAAAATTGGGAACGTGAAGTGTTTTTCTTGGTAAACAGTAAAAAAATCAGGTACAGGCCCTTTAACCAATGATGCTTGAATCCAAATCCAAATCCAAATCCACTTTATTTGTATAGCACATTTCATAAACATAACTGTTTCCAAAGTGCTGCACAGACAAACATAAAACGGCAAAACAAAGTACAAAATAACAACTCAATTTGATCTTACTGCTTGTAAAACCAGTAAAATCAAATCCAAGCAAAAAGATAAAACCATAAAATAGAAATAACTTAATAGAATAAATAAATAATAAAATGATAAAACACAGAGGACCACACGACTCACGCGGTGTTAAAAGCCAGAGAATAAAAGTGGGTCTTAAGACGAGACTTAAAACACTCCACAGTGGGGGCCGTTCGCACGTGGGGAGGCAGAGCGTTCCAAAGTTTGGGGCTGACCACAGAGAAGGCCCTGTCCCCCCTGGTTCTAAGTCTGGTCTTAGGCGCCACGAGCTGGAGCCGGCCCTCGGACCTCAAAGCGCGCAGGGGGCGATACATTTGGATGAGGTCCGTGATGTACTGTGGGGCCAATCCATTTAAAGCTTTAAAAACAAACAATAAAATTTTAAAATCAATTCTAAAATGAACAGGAAGCCAGTGCAAAGACGCTAAAATCGGAGTTATGTGCTCTCGTTTTCTGGTTCCTGTTAAAAGGCGCGCTGCAGAATTTTGGACCAACTGTAAGCGGGAAAGTGCATGGTGGCTGATGCCATAAAAAAGTGCATTACAGTAGTCTAAACGAGACGAGATAAAAGCGTGTACGACTTGTTCAAAGGATTTAAAAGATAAAAAAGGTTTGACTTTAGATAAAAGCCTCAAATGATAAAAGCCAGATTTGACGACCGCATTCACGTGTTTGTTAAGTTTAAAATCACTGTCAATAGTGACGCCATGGTTGGTGACAGAGTGTTTTATCTGCTGTGTGAAGAGGAATATCACAATATCACAAAATATGAAAGGTCAAGGAGGTTTTGGCAAATGAAAAAGACATTCACTATTGTGTTTTACATTTTTTTTAATGTAAAAGGATATTATGAAAGATACTTCACTAAGGCAAGCATGATTTTGAGGATAGAAAGTAGTATTTTTAAGCTGATTTACAAGCAACAATTTAGAATTTTAAGGGTACCCTGCAAATGATCACGTTCTAGGTGAGTTAAAATGTCTTGATTTCAGGATATTAATCTGAATTTCAGATGTTTTGACTCGTTAAGATCAGTGGAGACGATTTATTTGATGGAACTAGATTATTTTGAGATCAGCAAAACTCATGATCTTAGACGTCCCGAGATCACGGTTAAAAACCCGAGGGGACAGGGCTTTCTCTGTGGCAGGTCCCAGACTCTGGAACAGTCTTCCTCTGGACATTAGAACAGCCCAATCTTTGAATATTTTTAAGACTTTGTTGAAAACCCATCTGTTTGCACGGGCTTTTAACACGAGCTGAGCAGAACATTTGTATTTCTTTTTTAGCTTGTTTCTGCATGTTCTGTTTTTGTCTTATTGTATTTTATATTGTGTCTGTACAGCACTTTGGGCCATTGTGGTTGTTTTTAAATGTGCTTTATAAATAAATTTGACTTGACTTGACTTTACTTATTTTACTTGTTTCAAACCGTTTGTGACTTGTTTCAATACATTATTTCTTATTTCAATCCAAATTATCTGTCAGTGGGTTAAGATCATTTTACTTACCCCACTGACAAATGTATTTTCTTATTTTAAGCAAAATTATCGCAGGATCAGTCAGAAATACCTTGAAACCAGTGAAATATTCTGCATCACATCAGCAATTAAATCTCATCGAGTCAAAACTTCTCAAATCCAGATAAAACTGATCAATTCAAGCCATTTTAAGCTTGGATAGATTTACATTTTTTGCTGTGTAGAAATGTCTATCTTTGGTTATAAATACTTTAAATGGTTAGCATTTCGATCTGACGTCTGGTAATAAATGAAAATGTGTCATGGTTTAATTCATTTTGCCTCCATTACTGTTAACAAGGGTCTGACATTGTATATAGATGCGTGTTTGATTAATGTGAATGTTGATAATTAAGTCTCTAGCTAGTTGTACGTTTATTTTTCTGTTATTATACGACATCCGAGGCCCAGCAACAGCCCAGCAACCAAACAGCCAATCACAGCATCAGCCCTCCACCTTCTAACTTAGGAACATTTTGATTTGATTTTGATTAAAGAGCAAATATCTACAATTCTATAGCCTCCTAAAAAATCGCAGCAAATATCGCGCAGTGAGACTTGGAGATTGTTAAAGTGACTGTTTCCTGTCATTCCTGCTCAAATGTACTGATGTTAAATTACCTTGTGACACATGTAGGACCCTCCTTTCTTCACTTTGTCTGAGCCAGATTTGGGCCCAGTCTGAAAACGCAGCGTATGAATCAGTGCATTTGTAGAAAAACTATAGAAAACACATCCGTTTGATTAAAGTGCATTCTCACAGGGTTGCTCTGTCGGTCTGTGGTGTGATGCACAGTCCACCAGTCGTCGGTCCACTCCCAGGCGTTTCCCACCATGTCGTACAATCCAAAACCATTCGGAGGGAAAGACATCACCTGCGCGACACAAGACAACGATGTATAAAGTCAAATATTAGCGATAAACGGCCGACTAAAGATATAATTAATCGACTAAAACTGGCTGCACCGTGGGGCTGGCGAAAGCTGTTGAAATTAATAAGATTTCGCACAAAAACGACTATGTTAACAGCCTTTTTATGAGTGAAAAGGCAGATTAAATTGTTAATTCACTCCCAAATCTCCAGAAAACTCACTCCACGCTTTCTTTTTTCTTCTGTGGTCCAAATTAATCTTTATTTGTTTAAAGGGGCACTGTACAGTTTGCTGATGGAGAGCGTGAAACATTTCCTCCTGGAGATGGAAGAAAACCAAGCAAACTCCAGGAGACAGTACTTTTTGGGCAATAAAAACTCCTTTAACTTGGTAATTGAAATATAGATGAGTTTATATCATACAGTCGAACCTTCAAGACAAGTACAAAAGTAAAAGTGCTGTACTTAAGTCAAATTTGTTGGTATCTTTACTTTACTTAATGTGCCTCTGACAGTTTGAAGTCCTAATTTTATTAAAACACAATCAAGGTCATTATATTTAAGATTCTGCTAAAGAATTTACTATTTTTATGCCAGTTTGGCCATTTTTTTTACGTTAAAATGTTTACTTCCTGGTTGTAAATGATGAAATCACACTAGGAAATCCCGTTCCTGTTACCTAGCAACCATGTCGTACACTAGGCCAAAACACCTCTAATGTCATGGAAATAAAAATATATGGGAACACCTTTATTTTGTTGAATTGAAATTTTGTTTTTTGGTTGTAAATGGTCCCCTGTGTGTCTCCATAGTGTGACGTCATCGTGTTTTGGAACTCTGCTCCACTTAATGTAAAGTTCAACAAATTTTTCAACTTTTCTGCACAAACTGACTCTTGATTGGTGTAAAAACTATCATTTCTATTTACAACTGATTTTTTTCCACCAAATAAAGTCAAAATTAGAAAATCATAAAAACATGTCATATGCACTTTAAGTCGTTTTTACAGTAGATAATTTCGGATTAACGGATGCCCTGGCGTTTCTGTATATCGTCTAAGTCTTTTTTTTTTTTTTTTTAATTCAGAATTTTATGCATGCCTTCTTTTATATATGTCCTACTATTTTATTCGTTGTTTTATGTTGCACCTTAGACCAAAAGCAAGTTCCTAGTTTGTTAATTTTGTTCAATAAACCTTTTCAGATTCTGGCTCTGATACTTTTTACTTTTACTTCACTACATTTGAGACCAAGTATCTGTGCCTTTTACTCCACTACATTTTTTAACTGAACTGAAAAGTAGAACGTACTTTTCATTTTGTTTGAGGGGTTATTTTTTAGCTCGTTGAAGGTGACATTTGGCCTGAAGGTTTTGACTTCAAGGTCAACAAACAAAACAACAAAAATATACACATAAAATTAAAGAAATTAATTTGAATAGACCTTTGTTGACCAAAATTAACCACAATTCTTTAACAAAATTATGACTTTTAATGCATAAAACTGGTCTCATAAGTGGCATGAAAGTCTTTTAACTTTTTACTCTTAAAGTACATTTTCAAACAGTTATTTCAAGACGTTTACTTAAGTAGATTTTTAATGTGATACTTTTACTTGACTAATTTTTTGCACATTTATCTGTACTTTTACTTGAGTAACAAAACTGAGCACTTCCTCCACCACTGGAATTTTTTAAATGAGAAAATCGGGTGACGGATCCTTAGCTAGAAAAGGTACATAGGGCACCTTAAATAACATAATTAGTGACTAATAAAAAATCGTGGTCGACTAAGACGTCATCGACCAATGTTTTACCCCAAAAAATAACACTAAAAATAAATAAATATATAAAATAATACTTTGAAAAAATTAGTTTGCACTTTATTGCAGTAAAAATTCAACAAAAACATTAGGTCTTACTGTGAGAGAGCTGAATCTCCACAAACTTGACTGGTACTTGTCCTGGAGGAGCTTTAGCTTTAATATTCCACAGTATGACATAAATTGTATCTAATCTCGTGGAGAATGTTCTGCGGTACGGTTTTAACCTTCTACTTCTTTCCGTTGGAATCATGCTGGTGACGTATCAGCTCCAGAAAGTTACACACTGTTACTTTAATCGGCTGAACGACAAAAGGCCTGCAGCTCTAATTATTGAGACGATCACAGAACAACAGTGACATCCTTAATTCACTTTCATCAATTCACCTTATTCCTGAAGTTGCCGTACGCGCCGCCGTCTTGTTTCCGTTGTAGTTCACACGGAGCAGACGAGCTCAACAGAAAATAAGTTCTACTCGGACTAAAAAGACGTTTTCAGACTGACCAGGACATCGTTGTGTTGTGACTTGTTGTTGCTCGTGTTCATTAAACATTTTACACAAATCAATCTACTTTATGTAACATTTTAGCGGTGAGACTTTTTGTGTTTTTGTCACTTATTGTCACATTTTCGTCACTTATTGCCGCATTTTTGTCACTTTATTCCGTTTTTTCCACATTTTTGTCACGTTTCATCACATTTTTCTCACTTTTAGTTGCGTTCTTGTCACGTTTTTGTCACTTATTGTCGTGCATTTGTCACTTTCTTCCGTTTTTTTGTCACGGTTTTGTCACTTTTACTCACATTTTTGTCAGTCATTTAGTTACGTTTTTGTCACTTGTCGCGTTTTTGTCACTTTATTCTGTTTTTTTCCACGTTTTTGTCACTTTCAATCGCATTTTTGTCACATTTTTGTCTAAACACGACTAAAAAGCAGTTTCCAGGCCTCAGGAAATCGTTGCGTTGTTGACTTGTTGTTGCTCGTGTTCATTAAACATTTTACACAAATCAATCTACTTTATGTAACATTTTAGTGTCAGACTTTTCCCTCGTTCGTCATTAGCTTTAATAGAGTTCTCGTCAAACGGAAGTGCGTTTACAACTAAAGTGCAAAAAACGGCAAAAGTGGGCGGGGCAGAATAAGGTCAATAATAAATGATCATTCCTTTTTGTGTGTGACCAGTTTTATGAGATGAACATTTCTGAACGACAAAGTGTTATTAGTCAAAGTCTATATGACAGGTTAGACCAGTGGTTCCCAACCTTTTTTGTCTCGAGTAGCCCCTAGGCTTTGTTTTAAATGCGTTTACTAGTCAAATATAGTCAATTATTACTATTATATTTTTAATTTTAATTTTATGTACGATCCAAGATACTCCAAAAGATGCTAAATTTACAACTCATGACACTTTTATTCTGATAAAAATAAATTTCATCCTCATTTAAAACCAAGTTGGACGTGAGCAGCAAATATGACATAGTTACAGGTAATTCTACAACTGTTGCCATAGCAACCGTTTTGAAAACAGGGGCCAAAATCCATTTAAATTACACAATAGTTATGATTTGACAAATAATAAAACCTAATAACACCTTTATTTTGTTGAATGAGCGTTTAAACTGTCAGAAAGATGTGTCAGTTGCCGTTTATTTATTTTCAACTGTGCGTCGCTTTTTGATGACATCACAGAAGGATTCCAGTTTAGAACACAGCATTACTTCCTGTCATTTTAAACTTTTATTTCACAAAATTTCTTCTGGAACCGCAACTTCATAAACGTAAAACCACGCTAAATATTTTCCTCAGGTGCCCTCCCATCAAACTGAGCCATAATTTGAAGCTAACGAGAACCTGTCATATAGACTTCGACGTTGTGGTACATGTTTTGAGTTGGTCTTACTGGAGATGTTTTGACAAATCCGTCCTCTCCCGTGTTCTCTGAGGGGAACTCTCCTTGCCACAGGTTTGCGTAGTGTTGGCCTTTTGGAGTCAGCCTGTTCCCCCACGGGTAAAGCCTGTGCGCACGACGAAACATAAACAGTTCACATTCAGCAGGTGTCGCGTTAAAGGGCCTGTACCTGATTTTTATTTACTCTAGTTAAGATAAATTCTCTGTACATTACACATTTCATAGAGGCAACTTCATGGAAAGAAATTGTGTTTGTGATGTATAATCTGTGCATTTATAAACGCACTTTGTTTGGGAAGAACTAGTGCAGAAGTGTTTGCAAGGGTCACCTCCTTTCAGCCAATCAGGCACATTGTAGACACATTGAATCATGGGAAAATAACTGCTTTTAATTTTAATAATAATTGTTTTTATTTGTGTTTTTTATTTAAGTTGCAATTACACCGATTATGTTTTATGTACTGTCTTAACTGTCTCTAAATATAGTTTAAAAAGATCACAGATGTCCTTCAGACGCTCCGTGATGTCACTTCCTGTCGCGGATACACACAGAAGTGTAGCACTAGCATTAGCTAAAAGCTAATTGTAAAAAGAGTTAAAGGAATATGTCGATGTAATCCCTCATTCGTCCAGGCGTGTTCCATTGTAGAAAAGGTTTCAGGGGTTGTCATCCGGACGTTGTTTGAAGATCGACACGTTTCAACTTCTATCCGGAAGTCATTGTCAATCAGAGAGCTGGTCTGGGTGCTACTCTGAGTATTGAGAGCCCTGCCCACAGGGAGGAGTCACTGAACGCCTGTTTTTGTTTGGTAAATCGTGTGCTCTGCCTATTGTCACCTGAACCTGATAATGGCCTGTCTTTGTTCGGTTAATAGTTGGCCATGCTCAGTTTCACCTGAGGCTAATCTGTGATAACAGTCTTAGATCTATTGTTCTATTGATGGCTGTTGCTCCCTCCTCACTGCTGATGACCTCATTAGCATTTGACTGGTCTATTGATTTGGACCAAGGTGTTAGGAGGCGGTCATAAATCTTAGCTAAATTAAATCTTAAGCCCCCATTCCTAGAATTCCCCTGTGGGCAGGGCTATCAATACTCAGAGTAGCATATAAGCCCAAGTTCCCAGACCAGCTCTCTGATTGACAATGACTTCTGGATAGAAGTCGAAATGTCTCGATCTTCAAACAGCGTCCGGATGACAACCCCTGAAACCTTTCTACGAAGAGTTAAAGGAACAACCCCTGAAACCTTTTCTAAAAAGAGTTAAAGGAACTATATGGAAACAACAGCATAAGACGATATCAGACAGTTGTTTCTGAGTCATGGTGCAATATTGAGTGACACGAAGGACAATGTGGGCGGGGTAAACGGCTCCAACAAAAACATGTTCCTGTCTCACGATTCAACATCAGGTACAGGGCCTTTAAAGCTTCGTGCATGGCTGCTGCACCTGTCTTTGAGGCCTCCTCTGCAGGCGAACTCCCACTCGGCTTCAGTCGGGAGCCTCTTGTGGAGCCAGGAGCAGTAGGACCCGGCGTCAGCCCAGGACACGTGCAGCACCGGGTGGTCCAGCCTGAGAGACACAAGTGAAGGTTTGAATTTAATATCATCCACATCGTGCAGACAATTTAATGGACTTTGCTGTTGACTGAAAAAAACTACTTGACCTCGGGCTGTCAGCCTTTAATCGTTTAGTTAAGGCCAAACACTTTTTTTTGTTGCTTTTTGGTCATAATAGATGAAATGTGACTTAATCGTTTAAAACCAGTTGTGATTATGCTGGATTTTTAAAATCAATGTATTACTTTTTATCCATCTGATAAAATGAAACTATCAGCTGCTGGACATGTTAAATATGAAAAGAAAGCTGTATCCCTCTTATTTAAATCAAACATTTTGGGATGAATTAGAGTCTGTTTTTATTCCAAAAGCACAAATTTGAAAATTACACTAAAAGTTTGAAACATTTAATAGGACTTTTATATGGATTCCGCCTGGACTTTTTTTTTAAATATACAACATTACAAGTCCCTAAAACATTTTTTGTTGAATTAGCATCAGCTTTGAAAGAGGAATTGTCAAAACCAACAAAAGCCAAAAGTCAATCAGGTAAAATCTGAAGACACAGCTTCACTTCTTCATAGATTTAACCCAAAAAATGCAGGTGGACTTTAAAATGTGATATTCCTCTGATCAGACGTAATCAGAGTAAATCAGACACCAGAGACCAAAACTACAGCGTCTGTGCTTCACAAAGAGTCCACACAATAGTTTGAGCTCCAAAGGGGCACAAACAGCTTCAGTTTGAAATGAGGCTCATTTTAATCAGACATTTTAGGAAAAACAGGTTTGATTTAGACCTTAATCTTAATCGCTCGTTTAAACTGAATATTTACCTGTCAATAATGTTTGAGTCTTTCCCTTCAGGATGTTTCCAATCGGCCCCTTTCACCGGCAGCCACCAGGGGGCAGCAGCCACCTACAAAACACACAACCATCCATTTAAACTAACTCTGGGACTAAACCAGGACTAGATCAGGACTAAACAAGGACTAGAACAGCACCAAACCAAGACCACATCAGGACTTAATTTAGGAATATGTAAACGCACCCTTAAAACTCAACTTTTCCTGATCTTTTCTCACTAGATGAGACGAAATTAAGCCTTAAATCCACGTCTATCTGGATTTAGTCGATGGTTTGAATCGTGCCGTTACTCTTTCAACTTAAAAAACATGTCTAAGATGTTAATGTTAATCCTTAAAAGACAAAAAACATGTGAGTCTGGAGCGACTTATTCAAATGTTTCATGCTGATAGTGCTTCAGAAATATGACTTTTTAGACACCAAGTAGATCTTACAGACGCAAGAAGATGAGACGCAAAGACCTGAAGTGAATTATTATGTTAGCTTTTGTTAGATGTTTATGAGAAGGGATAATTTAAAGAACAGGAAGGTAGAAAGATATATGATAAAGGATGATTTTTAACATTTCTGCACGCCACTGAGAGCTCAAGTTCAGGCGAAAAGGCGAAAACAAAAACACTTACTGCTTGGTTTATTTCATTTTTCACAGCGTCACTCAAAATTCACATTTTAAACACAATTTTGTCGCTTTCAGTCGCGTCTTTGTCACGTTCAGTTGTGTTTGTCATATTTAAACGTGTCTGTTTTAGTCAGATTTTTGTCACTTTTAGTCGCTTCTTTGCTGCTGCTTTTTTGCACGTTTTGTTGTGTTTGTCATATTTAGCCACATCTTTGTCTTTTTAGTCGCATTTTTGTCATGTTTTTGTTTCTTTTATTCATGTTTTGTTGCTTTTAGTCACGTTTTTGTCACGTTCAGTTGTGTTTGTCATATTTAATAGTTGCATTTTTGTCTCTTTTAGTCACGTTTTTAGTCTCTTTTATTCATGTTTTGTTGCTTTTAGTCGCTTCTTTGTCACGTTCAGTTGTGTTTGTCATATTTAGACACATCTTTGTCTTTTTTAGTCGCATTTTTGTCACTTTTAGTCATGTTTGTCTTTTTTACTCATGTTTTGTTGCTTTCAGTCGTGTTTTCGTCACGTTCAGCTGAATTTGTCATATTTAAAACGTGTCTTTGTCACATTTTTGTCACTTTTAGTCATGTTTTTGTCTCTTTTATTCATGTTTTGTTGCTTTCAGTCGCATTTTTGTCTCTTTTTAAAGCGTGTCTTTGTATTTTTAGTCATGTTTTTATTCATGTTTTGTTGCTTTTAGTCACGTTTAGTTGTGTTTGTCATATTTAAACGTGACTTTGTCTCTTATTGTCGCATTTTTGTCACTTTTAGTCGCTTCTTTGTTGTTTTTTCTTTTGCATGTTTTGGTGCTTTGAGTCGCGTTTGTTGCTTGTTGACGTATTTTTGTTGCTTTTGAAGGAAGGTAGAAAGATATATGACGAAGGATGATTTTTAACATTTCTGCACGCCACTGAGAGCTCAAGTTCAGGCGAAAAGGCGAAAACAAAAACACTTACTGCTTGGTTTATTTCATTTTTCACAGCTTCACTTAAAATTCCCTCAAACACGAACGAATCTCCAAATTTCTCAGCCTGAAAGACACACAAAACAACAACGAATCACGCATGAACATAAACACAGTGGCAAACTCACCATTAGGCAACAGGCCACAACTGCCTTGGGCCCCAACCTGAAGGGGCCCCAATAAGATGCCCCCTGATAATCACAGATACAAGACTCTTTCTCTCAGTATCACAGTAAAGTGGTGCAGTGGACTAAAAAACTAAAAAACAAAAACAACAAAATAGTTTGGGATTGAGAAAATCAATCTAAAAAGTAAATAAGATATAACTTAAAAACAACAACAACAACAAATAATTAAAACGATATTTTTAAATCAGCTGAACGTGTTAATGTGAGTCGCTTTGTTATTTGTAGGTGTGTTTTTGTTGCTTTTGAACACATTTTTATCGCTATTGATCGCGCTTCTGTTGCTTGTTTCAGAAAATCCAAACTACAACATTAGCAGTTTTTATTCAAATCAAAGCAGGACATTTTGTTGTTTTTGGAAGAAATTATTGCAGCCTTTGTGATTTGCTAATTGCATCCATTTAAATTGTGATTTTGTGTGGATTTGGTTTAATTGTGCAGCTCTGGCCTTTAAGAGGTAAATAAAGTCATCTGCTCAGAGGCTTCAGAGCCTAAACAACAGGAGAAAAAGTGTGTTTGAACAGACAGCTGCATTAAAGACACAAACAGTCAATCACGATACGACGATTTCACAAAAATAGCACATTGTCACAGGGACCAGCTCACCATTCCATTTTTATCACCGTATCACCCAGGACTAGCTTATTCTACACCAAACCAAACATTTTTACTAACTATATGTATTAAAAAATAAACATAAAAGGATGGATCTGGGGCAGTAGGCGGCGTACCTCGGTGACGAAGCCCGTGGCGTTGACGAAGCTCTGGAACTGTCGGTTGGTGACCTCCTGGACGTCCATGAAAAAGGGGTCGACGTGGACGAGTCTCTGGGGCCCCTCTCCGTCCGCGGGGATCCCAGGACTGTCGGTGCCCATCAGGAACTCTCCCCCAGGAACCAGAACCATCTGAGAACAGCACAGCGCCGGACGAGAGCGCACTTTGAAGGATGATATGAGCGGGATTTTGGCAACATATCGAATCACAATTCCTCAGATAAACACTGCGATTGTGATTGGATTTACAGGAATTGCACGAAGGACAGGGCAATATGGCCAAAAATGTTTATCATGATGTAAAAGAGAAAATTTGCGATAATGGTATAATTGATGATATGAATCAGTGTTTCCCAACCAGGGGTACAGGGACCCCAAGGGGTACATGATCAGTTACCAGGGGGTACTTAAAAGGGTTTCAGGTTTTAAAATACAATGAAATGTACTTTTATCGGAATTAAAAAGTGTTAATAGTTGTAAATTTAGCATCTTTTGGAGTATCTTGGACCATAAATCAAATAGAACATATATAGATAATAGTAATAATTGACAATATGCGACTAGTAAACCAATTTATTTGCCTGAAACTCAAGTTAAGGGGTACTTTAAGTGTGAAACAAAGCTTAGGGGGAACACGAGACAATAAAGGTCGGGAACCACTGATATAAATGACTCTAGTAGGACTGTAATCCTTTAGTTGTTAAGTCTTAGTCGATCAACATTTTTAATAGTCAACTAATCTATTGATCTACTATTTTATTTATTTATTTTTCTTTTTTTTCTTTTAGATTAAATGGATTTATAGGATCATAACAAAGCAAAAACAAGAAAATTCGGCGTGAGTTAGCAAAAGATTTTGGAGTCCAACATATAAACACTATTTTTCCAAGGACTTTTCTGTATAAATTGTTGTTCTTCCTGTGACGTTTTGGTCTTTTGAGTGTAGATTGAGTCAGATACACGGAGATACTGCAGAGTTTTTGATATATTTTTGCCATGCCACTTTTAGTCGACTAATCGGTTCGATGGGGCATGTCTTTAGTCGACCAAGAATTTCTTTAGTCGATTACAGCCCTAGACTCTAGACAAAACACTAAACACCAATGGCACCAATATTTGACTTGTTTAAAGGTGCTTTATCTCTTTTTTCACGTGAGAAAGTAAAATCAGCTCTGCCTCAGCTCAGATTTGTTGTAAAAGCATCTATTTATTTTTTTCATTATCTACCGCTTATTCCCGTTAGGGGTCGCGGGTGACTGGAGCCTGTCCCAGTGACTTTGGGCCTTAGGCGGGGTACACCCTGGACAGTGGCCAACTCATCACAGCAAACAAAGAGACATGGACAAGGACAGACAACCATTCACTCTCACATTCACACACTACGGGCAATTTAGAGTTCTCAATTAACCTGAACACAGTCATGTGTTTGGACGGAGGGAGGAAGCCGGACCCGAAGAGAACCCACGGTAACACTGTACATTTACTTCAGCAACTTTTTCAAGGAATTGTCACAGTACTTTTACTTCTACTTGAGTAATATTTTTGTTGAAGTAACTTTCAACTGTTAAAAGTGTTTAGAGAGTGTTTAGAGAACAACACTGGAACTAGGCTGCAACTAATGATTATTTTGGTTATCAATTAGTCTAGCAATTATTCCTCTGATTAATCGATTAGTTGTTTAGAACACGAAATACCCTTTAAAATGAGAAATGAAATTTTCAATTTTACCCAGACAAAGCTGAAGTGAAGCCGTTTGACAACATCCTGGTCAAGAATATTTCTCGTATCTCATGTTCACAGGCCTTTCGCGCTCTAAAGAACTAGATAAACTGATTGATTAGTAAAATAATCATTAAATGCAGGCATAATTCTGACTTCATTTGGAAATAGATACATATCACAGACTTTACACAAAATGGGACGTTTACTTTGGATTGTGTGTGCTTTAATTGTATTTAAATGTCTGTTACCGTTTTTTTCCTGCTCTCTCTGGCTGTATGCTGTTTTTTGTTTGTTTAATGTTTAAAAACTGAAAAAAGTTGCATTTTTATATTCTTCACTTTCAACCTGGAATAGCAAAGAACTTATTCCAATATGTCACTTTAAATGGATACTGAAAGGTCAAAGCAACAACAGGAAAAGTTGCTCCTTTAAAAAAGCTGAATACTGGATCAGTCACTCCCTAAATTCCATTCCTCCTTCTTCTAACCTTAATCGATTATAAAAGCGACCAAAGGCTCACAGTCCTAACAATAGAACAAACAATTGTTTCCTCAAGGCTGGGAACTGTGGCCTGTCCCTGAAGCACGACTGACCCAAAGAATCTAAATCTCCACAAACGTCAACACCAGAAATGTCTCAACTCAAGGACAGACTGGAAGCAACGGCCTGAAGAAGAAGAAGTGAGACGGCGAGAGCTAAACTATAATTAGTAAATCGGCCATAATTTAAACTAAAAAGTGAAGTGAAAGTGAATATACTTTAAAAGTCATACATCAAACATTACACAAATGTACAATAAAACAAATGCAATGATATAAAACACACAAATGTGTGCCACTTTTTAGCCTCCTTTTAAAAGTGTTGGGAAGCTTTGACAGAGAAGATCAAATACAGTTCTGCTGCAAGGGATGATGCAGTCTTACTTCACTGCTGCTCCGGTCACTCTGCCCTCACTAGACAAACTGGAAATATCCCACACAAAAGGTATCGTATAAAGTGATATTTCTGCACTGGATACATCAACCTCAACCAAGACATGTTCAGTGACATGTTAGCACATACTGATGCTTTGTGGAAATATAATGCAAAAAATTGACAAACTTTTACTAAAAAATTGTCAGTTTCACCCACTCCTAGATCTGACCAGTAACTTGGCAATGTCACCAGCTTATCTCCATGAAGACGGATAGGTTTAAGGCAAAACTGTGGGTTTAGTTTATTTTCTTCAGTCATTTAGTCATAACTTAAACAGAAATGATTACAGACTTGTTTTTGTTTTTTAAGAAACAATGACCGAAGTGAAACCCTTATTACTGCCTAACCCTACTACCACCAAAATTAAGATGCTGAGCATGTCACTATCATCAGAAATAAGAAAGCTACAGAAAGGAAAACATGTACTATTTACTCTGTGTGAACAGCACAGAATTCATAACAGGAAAGAGAATCTACACGAGCTTTAACACCATTATTCTAATGCCCTAACACTGGTTCCCAACCTTATTTGTCTCGAGAACCACCTAAGCTTTGTTTCACACTTGACTTGAATGAATGAGTTTAGTAGTCAAATATAGTCAATTATTACTATTAAAAATAATATTTATGATCCAATATACTCCAAAAATATGCTAAATTTACAACTAATGGCACTTTTAAATTCAGATTAAAGTACATTTCATCTTCATTTAAAACATGAAACCATTCCAAGTACCCTCTGGTAATTCCTCACGTACCCCTTGGGACCCCGTACCCCTGGTTGGGAAGCACTGCTCTATAACTGCCAACTATATTCATTTTGTAATTTTTTTGAATGCCGGTATCGATGCTGATTGTTTTGTGTCATCCAGACTATTCCAAAGTTTACTCCTGTGAGAAACATTTCCCTTTGATACTGGTCCTGGTCTTTTTTTTTTTATCTTTTTTTTTTTTAATATATTGCATTTCCTTGTAGATTATACAATCTCTGGGTTTGAACCCCTCCTGAATACAGACGAGGGCAGGCGGTTATGAACCTTACACATCATTGCCACTGTGTTAAGAGCTCAATTCTGTCATTTTAATGTGTTTAATTGGACAGCCTTTTATCATTTTTATTAGTAGGTTTTCTATTGCACTTTTGTACATTATTGGTTTTATTTACCTCATGTTTATTATTTATTTTTACATTATTTATGCAATTTATGGGATATTTATTTATGTGTTACTGTTGATGTGCTATGCAAATATTTATTTTATATATATCTTACTTTGTTTCTAATACTTTACAGCCTCTACTGGTCGGTTGCACATGTAACGAAAATAATTTCCCCTTGGGGATAAATAAAAGTAATTCTGATTCTGATTCTGAAATAAAGATGGATTGGATTAATTTAATAAACAATGGGTTTGCTGGGGCGTCATGAAAAGTTACATAGTGCACCTTTATTATTACATCTTACCTGGCTGCTTTTCTTTTCACTGTGGTGCTCTTGTGTCAGATCGCCTTGAACATTTTCAGAGTATTTGACAGCAGGGTCCACAGTGTCACGTTTCTCCAGATGTGCAGCGGTCCTCTTCAGGTTCCCACAGCCGCAGCTCGACGCATCTTCCCGGGCTTGACTCTGTGACTCTGCCCCGCACGGAACCTCCAGACACTGCGCACAAACAAGCGCCAAAAACACCAGGAAAGTGCGTAACATCGTCGCAAAAATGAAAAAGTGCTCAGATCCCTCTCATGTTGTTGTGACCGCACTTCCGCATTGTCACGTGATTCGTCAGCTGGGTGAAGAGTTAACTGTTTCGTGGCCGGAGTGGATAAAAATAAATAAATAACGGTTTTCTCCCCGAGTCTACTGTTTATAAATAATAATAATAACAATAATAATAACAACAACAATAATAATAATAAATTATCGGGTTCGGACATCCGGGTATCAGTGCTTTGCGCGCCTTGGCAACCACGGGCAAAGGAGAAAACGTTAGACCGCAGTCCATAGGAAAGTAGGGCATGTATGGAGTAGATGCTCAAATACTGAAACTAGAAGACTGTAAAACTAATTCTGCGGTGGAGTGTAAATTTAAAGGCACCTTGACCCCATCTTAAGTAAAACTTTTGGCTAATGCGTGACAAAAGAACCACCAAAGCGAGAAAAGGCTGTTTAGCTCCCAAAGTTAAGCTAACCTCCACTGTACATCCTCGCAGCAAGTCGCAGATAATTTAAAATGCGGTTGTTAGTTCTCATGTATCATTGTAGTTATTTTTAAACACTGACAGTAGGATTTTTTTTACACTGGGATTGTTTAGTCCGGCATTTGTACGCATAACTAAGCGGTGCCAAATTAGCAGCTACAGGTGCTTAAGTCCACAACCTGAAGCTAATCTGACGACATGACACAACAAAAAGAGCTGTACCATGACCAGGTGAGTCGTCTTTAGCTTCAGAGCAGTTCCGTGTGTTTATTCTATTGTTGTGTGATGTTTGGGCTCATTTGTGACAGTCATTATTGGGAATTTGAAGAACAGAGTGAAGTTTACCATTACTTTACATTGTTGTTTGCCCCTTTATTAAAAATGGCGCCTGGCGTTGCTGAGGACGTGACGTAGGATTTGATTTGCTGACGTGACTCCGAACCATGGATAAGGTACGCCCCCTCTCTCTGTGGTCCCAGATTGATTAGTGGCCGTGCGAGGTACTGCAGCCTCTTGGAACCAGCCTTTTTCTATAATTTCACATTATAATTGCAGACAGTACTGAATTATTATCGGTATTTAAATAAAATAGAAGGAAATGTTCTTTTCTACCGTTTCTAAAATCACAGAAATTACCGTTTTTATATGAAGTGGGGGATTGTCGTCACGCAGCGCCCTAAAGCAAAGATGGCAGCCTCCGTATCAGGAAGTAAAGCAAATATGTCAGCCTCCGTATCAGGAAGTAAAGCAAATATGTCAGCCTCCGTATCAGGAAGTAAATGCGAAAGTAAGAAACTTTTTTGGGGTCATGCGCCAGTGAGCTCACTCCACAGGGATAAACAGGGCGGCCATTTTGGATTCATCTTCCAGGTTTTATTATAGTTCTATGCTCCGAACCCGAGAATTTTAAAATGTTTGTTGGTACCGGTACCATGGTGAGTCATTTTAGGAAATACTTTTAGTTTCTGTCAATAAAATATAAATACTAATATAATGACTTACAAAATATACAATGTACAAAATAAAAATAGTAATTACTACTACTACTACTACTACTACTAAATAAATCATAATAAAATAAAATATGAATAAATGTGATATACCTGAAATTGACCTTAATGAATTTGCTTCCCCCATTCAATAAACAATACAACCAGTCAATGAAATGTATCTGTATGGCAATTCATACTAAAAACAATTCTAAGTGCTTGACAAAACAAAACGATTCAATGAAATTAATTTTAAAAATCCAAAAACAATATAAAATCACAATACTAACAAATAGAAAAATAAGTAATTATTGAAAAAAAAAAACAGAAGGTGCAGATGAATTAATTCATTCAGAAATTCAGTCAATCACACGGGAATTGTAGGTGCACTTATCAATCTTCATGATGTTCAGAAATATCATTTTAAAATTTCTATTTCCATTGAATCATGCCTTGACACTCTACAAAAAATATAAGGGTGTGTGCAATAGGGATCAGTGCAATGTAAGAGTGTGTGTAATAGGACTCCGCAGTAGAAGTGCTTGTGCAATACAGATGTGTCTTAATTGTTGTCTGTGACTCTTCGACTTGTTCTGTTGAATGTTTGTAGTTGTACTAACATGATAAAACCTTGTTTTCCTGTCTCTGATTAACTGAAGTGTACTGTATGTTCTTATCTTTCTGTTAACCTGCCAGGGGGTCTGCAGATCGAAATTAGCCTTGGGCTATAATCTGGCATATTTACATTTGTGTAAATGTTCATTAATATGCATTGTTACCCCTTTTCCTTAAATAAATAAAAAAATAAATTAGTAAAATATTAGCCAAAACTAGGGCTGCAACAAGTTAATCAATTAGTTGCGATTAATCGATTAACTTATTGCAGCCATAGAAATGGTTGTCAACTAATTAAATAATCGAATAATCGTTAACTTGCCAATACACGGACTCCAAAACATTCCCAGTGCTGAACGAAGAGGTTTTATTCTTCAGACAGAGCAGGAATCATGCAAAAAGGACAGAGGAAACACGTAAATTGTGTTTTTGATTAAAATACTTGTTCGTCTTTAAATATTCTTCACCAGAATGTCATCCAAAGGCTTCACTTCAGCTTTATATGAGTAAAATTAAAAGTTAAAAGACCAAATATTTTTAGCACACATTCTGGTTTCCTTGGTGACAGTTCGGAGGCACATGGACGTCCTTTTTTTCTCTAACCCAGTTCTGCTGTTCAGCCGAGACCCTGTTAGCTTACCGGCTCCAAAGCCCTAAACTTAACCAAATGATCTGCTTCTAAACCTAACCCTAATCCAAACCTTAACCTTACCATAAATGTGAAAAAATATATTTTAAAAACTTTTGCTAGCATAGCCACCAAGAAAAAAACCTAGAAAAACATTAGCCAAAACAATGTAAAAAGTGAACAACAAAATCCAAGGAAGAACTTGGTAAACTGCTGAGTCACTTCTGATAAATACATTTATAAAGTTACAATACTTTTGAATTAATGCTGTGTTTAGTATTTAGCATCTTAAACTCTCCATTGATTTAACATTGGGCAAACTTAAAAGTCCGTTATGTGTGACGTCGCGATCCCGAGCTCCATACGGTCCGATTTCTTAAAGATACTTCTAGGGAAGGACCCCCAAACCGTTTGAATCTGTTTAGAACATTTCAGCTCTACATTTATGAGCCTTAAAAATAACAAACAAATAAAAACAACAAAAAACAAAGAACAATTCAAGAGACAAGTTATAGAAAATCACACATGATGAGGCGTCTGTACTTAATTTTGCCTTGGACTCCCAAATTCCTAGGTCCGCCACTGCGTTTTAGTGAAATGTGTTGGTTAAACTAGTGATTCTCAAACTTTTAAAGTCACAACCCCCAAAATAACAATAGTTCACATTCGCGACCCCCAAACACAAAAAGTAGGCGACACACAAAGTGATAAATTAGCCTTAAATCTAATGTTTGATTTTATTTTAAGAATAAAGACCTAGAAAAATGACTTTGATCGGCCGACAAATAGGAATCTACATTTACCTCTGCATTTGAAGGGGGTCAAGCCTTGTTTAAAACTATTGTATACATTTTTCCCATCATCTAGAGACCCCCAGAAATCATTTCGTGACCCCCAGTTTGAGAACCAATGGTCTAACCCAGAGGTTCCCAACCTTTTTGTCTCAGAATCAGAATCAGAATCTGTTTATTGCCGTTGTCAGTGATCAAAATTCACAAACATAGGAACTTGCTTCGGCGTGAGGTGCAACATAAAACAATGAATAAAATATTAAAAATAAAATATATAAAAGAGGCATGCATAAGATTAAGAATAAGATAAAATAAAATAGACTAAGATTGACTAAGACTATATACAGAAATGTACAATTGGCAGACAGTACGCCTTAAGTTTTGTTTAACACTCAGAGTACCCCTTATCTTGAGTTTCAAGCAAATAAATGAGTTAAGTAGCTGAATATTGTTAATTATTACTATAATATTTATTGTTTGAATTATATTTATGGTCCAAGATACTCCAAAAATATGCTAAATTTACAAGTAATGACACTTTTTATTCATATAAAAGTACATTTCATCTTCATTTCAAACCTGAAACCATTCCAAGTGCCCCCTGGTAATTCTTCACGTGACCCTTGGGGTCCCCGTACCCCTGGTTGGGAAACACTGGTCTAACCCAGCGGTTCCCAACCTTTTTTGTCTCAAGCAGAAAAAGAAGAATTTTTATTTATAGAGCGCTTTTCCACCTAATAGGCACCCAAAGCGCCCCCTGAGTTTTGTTTAACACTCAGAGTACCCCTTATCTTGAGTTTCAAGCAAATAAATGAGTTAAGTAGTCAAATATTGTTAATTATTACTATGATATTTATTGTTTAAATTATATTTATGGTCCAAGATACTCCAAAAATATGCTAAATTTACAAGTAATGACACTTTTTATTCATATAAAAGCACATTTCATTTTCATTAAAAACCTGAAACTATTCCAAGTGCCCCCAAATAATTCCTCACGTGCCCCTGGGGTATTGTTAATCATCATATTTATTGTTTTAATTATATTTATGGTCCAAGATACTCCAAAAGATGCTAAATTTACAACTAATGACACTTTTTATTCAGATAAAGGTACAGTTCAGTTAAGTAGTCGAATATTGTTAATTATTACTATGATATTTATTGTTTTAATTATATTTATGGTCCAAGATACTCCAAAAATATGCTAAATTTACAAGTAATGACACTTTTTATTCAGATAAAAGCACATTTCATCTTCATTAATAACCTGAAACTATTCGTGAGGAATTATCTGGCGTCCCCAAATAATTCCTCACGTGCCCCTGGGGTATTGTTAATCATCATATTTATTGTTTTAATTATATTTATGGTCCAAGATACTCCAAAAATATGCTACATTTACAAGTAATGACACTTTTTATTCATATAAAAGCACATTTCATCTTCATTTAAAACCTGAAACCATTCCAAGTGCCCCCAAATACTTCTTCACGTGCCCCTGGGGTATTGTTAATCATCATATTTATTGTTTTAATTATATTTATGGTCCAAGATACTCCAAAAAGATGCTAAATTTACAACTAATGACACTTTTTATTCAGATAAAGGTACAGTTCAGTTAAGTAGTCGAATATTGTTAATTATTACTATGATATTAATTGTTTTAATTATATTTATGGTCCAAGATACTCCAAAAATATGCTAAATTTACAAGTAATGACACTTTTTATTCAGATAAAAGCACATATTATCTTCATTAATAACCTGAAACTATTCGTGAGGAATTATCTGGCGTCCCCAAATAATTCCTCACGTGCCCCTGGGGTATTGTTAATCATCATATTTATTGTTTTAATTATATTTATGGTCCAAGATACTCCAAAAATATGCTACATTTACAAGTAATGACACTTTTTATTCAGATAAAAGCACATATTATCTTCATTAATAACCTGAAACTATTCGTGAGGAATTATCTGGCGTCCCCAAATAATTCCTCATGTGCCCCTGGGGTATTGTTAATCATCATATTTATTGTTTTAATTATATTTATGGTCCAAGATACTCCAAAAATATGCTACATTTACAAGTAATGACACTTTTTATTCATATAAAAGCACATTTCATCTTCATTTAAAACCTGAAACCATTCCAAGTGCCCCCAAATACTTCTTCACGTGCCCCTGGGGTATTGTTAATCATCATATTTATTGTTTTAATTATATTTATGGTCCAAGATACTCCAAAAGATGCTAAATTTACAACTAATGACACTTTTTATTCAGATAAAGGTACAGTTCATCTTCATTTAAAACCTGAAACCATTCCAAGTGCCCCCAAATACTTCTTCACGTGCCCCTTGGGGTCCCCGTACCCCTGGCTGGGACACACTGGTCTAAGCTGTCCCATAGACTTTAAGCGGCCCGTGGACATCATTTCCCAGAGTCCATCCGTCCGCGCGCTGTGCCAGAGCCTTGTCCGCGCGGGAGGCGGAGGCGGCGGCGGCGGCGGAGGAGGAGGAGGAGGACACCAGCGCCGCCTGTCTGACTGAAGCACAGCCGAGGAGCGGGCACAGGCAGCGGGGCGAACAGAGCCGCCGTCCCCCGCTGTACCACCACCGCCGACGACCCGGGAACTATCTCCGCCGCGCCGAGACATCGAACTTCGCACGCCGGGGAAGGAGCGCGGCATGTCGGCGTCGTAGCTGCTCCGTGCGCCGCGGATCTGCCGGAGTTACATCCGAGGGTTTTACGACGAGGAGCGAGGTAAAAAAAAAAAAAAGCAAAAAAAGCAGAAGTTTTGCTCCGTCACTTTTTTGGTGCCATGTTTTCTTTGCTCGATATTTGAGTTTTGCGTCATTTATTTCCGAGCTGTTATCAGTTCGCAAACTTCACTTACAGTTGTTTACTCGATGAGGATTTGTTAATTTACACCGCTAAGCATGCATGATCACGAATGGTTTTTGGGTTTGACTTTTGCATTTAAAGGTACAAACCTGTTTTTCAGAATACTTCTCTGAGCCTTTCTGTTTTCTATCACTTTAATCATGTGCAAAGCTCCTTCTGTAGGCGAACTCCACCGTTACTGTTTTGTTTATGTAACTTTCCCTCGCTGCTCTGCTTTTGTGTCGGTGACTTTCTTTCCCACACTCTGCCTCTGAGACCTGCTGCAGGTGCATGGGCACTCCGTTTCATCCATTAATCATTAACCATACAACATCTTACGGCGTGTGTGTCCAGATAAATCACTATAATAATAATAAATACAGGTAGTTGTTGCCGCTTCAGACAGATATTTAAAGTGCCTATGACAGGTTTTCACTATTTTCTAATTTTGTATTTATTTGGTGTATTAATAGCTGTTGTAAATATAAATGATAGTTTCACAACAATCAAGTGGCTGTTTGTGAAGAAAAGTTGAAAATTCTGTAGAAAGTTACAGGAAGCAAACAAATTGACAAAGATTATGCATAATTTACACAAAAGAGACTTATTTTTTTGACCCTTATTCATTAATTCAACCAAAAACGTGTTCATGTGTATTTTTATTTGTAAATTTAACAAAATCTGTGACATTAGATGAATTTGGCCCAGTGTACAGTGTGGTTGCTATGGTAATTTCCTAGTGTGATGTCATCATTTACAACCAGGAAGTAAAACAAAAAACCTCAAAAATTGCTAAAGCGGAAGAAAATTTGTAAAGTATTTTAGCAAAATTTGAAATATATTTATCTGAACTGCATTTAAGTGAAATGAGTCGTCCAACCTGTCAGAGGCACTTTAAAGGGCAAAAGGTTGAAGTACTTATTTTACTAAAACACAGTTAAGATCTTGATATTTATGATTCCGTTAAAGAACTGACATTTTTTAAATCCCAGTTTGCCAATTTTTTAGGTTTACATTTTCACTTCCTGGTTGTAAATCATGACATCACAACAGGAAACTCTGCAACTGTTACCAAGCAACACTGGGTCAAAACACAAATATGAGTGCCTGACAAATATATATGAGCTTTATTTTGTTGAATTCATGTTCAAAGGATCAGAAAAATGTGTTTCCTGGTTGTAAATGGTCCCCTGTGTGTCTCCCTTGTGTGATATCATCATGTTTTGGAACTCTGCTCCACTTCCTGTAAATTTCAACGCATTTTTCAACTTTTCTTCACAAACTGACTCTTGATTTGTGTAAAACTGTCATATATATTTACGACAGGTTTTATTCCCCCCCAAACAGAGTCAAAACTAGAAAATCATAAAAACCTGTCATACGCACTTTAAGGGAGTGAACCCTGTTAGAACTGAAGAAGCCCTGGGATGAATGGACAAACGTGTTCATTTAAAAGTGTTTGTCCATTTGACAGAAGAACATTTTCTTTTGTCGTGGAACCTGGACGAGTGAGCGATTACACAGACAACAGTTTGCGGCCCTAGTTTTGTTCTGTTTATATTTAATGATACAATAATGCATTAGTATTGTATAGGTTTGGAGCTCAAAGTCACTTTACATTTTCAAGCATTTGTTCACTTCTGTAGGCACGGCTGCCACTGAAGTGAGGCTGACAATCTGTGCCATCGGCCTCTGACCAGCACCAGTCACTCACGCACGCACACTCTCTCACTCATCATTCACTCTAAGATGGGTGACGTGTGATGCCTTAAGACGTCCACAAAAGAATAGCCCACAAAAGTAATTCATACATTACCTGGAAGCAACAAACATTACTTTTCTTAAAGTGCGTATGACAGGTTTTAACAGTTTTCCAATTTTGATTTTATTCAGTGCATTAATACCTGTTGTAAATATAAATTATAGTTTTACGCCAATCAAGCAGCCATTTGTGGAGAAAAGTTGAAAAATCTGTTCAAAATTACAGGAAGTAAACAAACTGATGACATCACACTAGGGAGACAAAGGTTACGCAACATTTACACAAAATAAATAACTTTTTTTGAACCTTTATACATGAATTCAACAAAATAAAGGTGTTAACGTGTATTTTTATTTGTAAAATAAACAAATCTGTGACATCTGATGAGTTTTGGCCCACTGTACAGATGGTTGCTATGGTAATTTCCTAGTGTGAGGTCATCATTTACAACCAGGAAGTGAGACAAAAAACCTAAAAAATTGCTAAACCACAATGAAATTTGTGATTTTTTTTTTTTAATCACAATTTGAAACATATTTATCTTAACTGCATTTTTGTCAAATGAGTCGTCCAACCTGTCAAAGGCCCTTTAAATTATCTTATTATGATGAAAAGTTATTTACCATTAAATTGACTGTGACTTGTCTGGGTCTGGTGTGTGTGGGGCTGGTGGTCCCTGGTTTTGGGCACCTCTTTCTTATCTAAAATAAATACACCCACTTTGCCAACACTTGATTAATGCACATTATTGAGCGTCGCTGTAGATTTGTCTCATGTTGTCACTGAAGCCAAAGTCCACCGTTTAGTCACAAACCAGGAGCAGCTCTGGGGCAGCTCTGTCTGTCGTCATGACTCCACCAGGGACTGAAACTCCACTCCTGACGTCAACAGAGCGTTCACCACATGGAGCTAGTGAGTTCAGTCAGAAACAACTATGGGGTTTAGTTTTAAAGATTCACTATGTAACTTTTCTGGTGGCTGCTTTCCGTAGAATGTTCACAGTGTGACATTAAACGTATCCCTCGCTACGGAGACAAGCAGGTGACACCACAGGGCTGAGTTACAGGCCAGATCTGTGGAGAGGCGAGTTAGCTCACAGCAAGAATGCATTTTTCCAGGTATTTTTAATCAAGCTATTCACCTTATTCTGCCCCGCCCACTTTTGCCGTTTTTTGCCACAGATACGCACTTTTGTTGTAAACGCACACCCGTTTGACGAGAACTCCGTTAAAGTTAATGACGAATGAGGGAAAAGTTTCGCTGCTAAAATGTTACATAAAGGAGGCCTGAAAACAGCTTTTTAGTCGTGTAGACAAAAATGTGACAAAAATGTGCGATTAAAAGTGACAAAAACGTGGAAAAAACAGAATAAAGTGGCAAAAATGCGGCAATAAGTGACGAAAACGCGACTAAATGACTCAAAAATGTGAGTAAAAGTGACAAAAACGTGACAAAAAAACGGAAGAAAGTGACAAATGCACGACAATATGTGACAAAAACGTGACAAGAACGCAACTAAAAGTGAGAAAAATGTGATTAAAAGTGACAAAGACGTGACAAAAACGTGGAAAAAACGTAATAAAATGACAAAAATGTGGCAATAAGTGACGAAAACGCAAAAACGTGAATAAAAGTGACAAAAATGCTGGAAAAAGTGACGAAAATGTGACAATAAGTGAGAAAAACGCGAAAAGTCTCACCGCTAAAATGTTACATAAAGTAGATTGATTTGTGTAAAATGTTTAATGAACACGAGCAACAACAAGTCACAACACAACGATTTCCTGAGGCCTGAAAACGTCTTTTTAGTCCGTGTAGAACTTATTTTCTGTTGAGCTCGTCTGCTCCATGTGAACTAATACAACAGAAAAATGATTGCAGCACGTACAGCAACTTCCGGAATAAGGTGAATAAAGACAGTTGAAACGTATATATGAGATACAAAATAAGTTAAATGCAGTACTGTGGAACATTCCAGGCAAAGCAATGGTATCTCAATGGAGACAAGCAGGTGGCAGAAAAGTTGAACTCATTATGGATGTTTGACAGCAACAAAAAGAAACCTGAACAATTACTTTTTGTTGATTTAGAAAACATATCCATAATTGTGGGAAAAGTAAACAAATCATTAGGCAACTGTTTCCAAAATGTGTATCTTTTAAAGGCACAGTACCTGATTTTTACTGTTTTGAAACGTGAAAAACAGGACATGGTAAAGTCTTACATCAGTCACATGTATCGCTCACTTTTCTAATCCAGTCCCAGCATCATAAATATTCACCTCCATGAGTTTAGAAGCATTTTCCACCCGTCTCTGAGCCCCCATGGATAAAGCTAACAAACATTAGCATGCTAACAACACATTTCTTGCATCTTGTAGATTAAAACACATCATAAACAGATGCAGAGAAAGCACTGTGGTCCCATTTTCATCCAAATAGGTGCTTTTACAACATATCTGTGCTAGAGACCGATACACAGAACACAGATTTTACTTTATTACTGATTTTCACATTTCAAAACAATAAAAATCGGGTACAGCCCCTTTAAGGCTGCAAGTAAGGATTATTTTAGTAGTCCACTAGTGACCAAGGAATTTAATAAAGAAACAGAATAGAATAGATTTAAAGTGCGTATGACAGGTTTTTATGATTTTCTAATTTTGACTTTATTCAGTGTATTAATACTTGTTGTAAATATATATAATAGTTTTATACCAATCAAGTCGCTGTTTGTGGAGAAAAGTTGAAAAATATGTTGAAAATTACAGGAAGTAAACAAACTGATGACATCACACTGGGGAGACAAACTTTATACACGATTTACACAAAATAAACTACTTTTTTGACCCTTTAAACTTTAATTCAACTAAATAAATAAGTTAAAATATATTTTTATTTGTCAGGTAAAAGAACTGATGACATTAGATGAGTTTTAGCCCAGTTTACAGTGTGGTTGCTATGGTAATTTCCTTGTGTGATGTCATTATTTACAACCAGGAAGTGAAATTAAAACTTATAAAACTGCTAAACCGGGATAACATTTGTAAAGAATTTTAGCAAAACTTGAAATATATTTATTTTAACTGCATTTTAGGTAAATGAGTGGTCCAACCTGTCATGGGCCCTTTAACCCTGAGAGAGAAAATCCGTTTCGATGGAGGAAAAGCTCTGGAGTATTTTCTGTAATTCCTCCGTCTTTGTGTGGCAGGTGTCCGGTTGCTGTGAGCCATGTCGGATAAAATGTCCAGTTTCCTGCACATCGGGGACATCTGCTCCCTGTACGCGGAGGGCTCCACCAACGGCTTCATCAGCACGCTCGGGTGAGTCCTCCAAGTGCGGCACCAGTGCTTCAGACTCACAGCTGGAAGGTCCCACTCAGGGCTGCACCGTGGAAAGAAAATTTTATTTGAATGTTTGTATAGAAGTTTTGTAGAGACATTCTTTTATTCGAAAAATGTTCCTCAACATTCCAACTTGAGTGGCAGAGTTATAGGCAGAACAAACTAATTAAAGTGTGTATGGCAGGTTTTTATGATGATGTAATTTTGACTTTATTTAGTGTATTAATACCTTTTGTAAAAATAAATTCTAGTTTTACACCAATCAGGTCACTCTTTGTGGAGAAAAATTTAAAAAAATATGTTGAAAATTACAGGAAGTAAACAAACTGATGACATCACACTGGGGAGACAAAGGTTATGCATAATTTACTCAAAAGAAACTACTTTTTAAAAACATTTTAAATACTGATTCAACAAAATACATGTTCACGTGTATTTTTCTTTGTCAAATTAAAAACAAAATTGTGACATCAGAGGAGTTTTGGTGCACTTTACAGGATGGTTGCTGTGGTAACATCCTAGTGTGACGTCATCATTTACAACCAGGAAGTAAAATTAAAAACCTAAAAAAAAGCTAAACTGGGGTAAAATTTGAAAAGTATTTTAACACAATTTGAAATATATTTATCTTAACTGTATTTTAGCTAAATGAGTCGTCCAACCTGACACTTGAAATATGTTTCATTGCTTATCTTTGGCCTGATTTTGGTCTGTGGAGTTTTTGTTTTGCTCAAATCAACTTAAAGTGCCCGTGACAGGTTGGACAACTCATTTAACTAAAATGCAGTTAAGATAAATATATTTCAAGTTTTGCTAAAATTCTTTACAAATGTTATCCTGGTTTAACAGTTTTATAAGTTTTAATTTCACTTCCTGGTTATAAACGATGACATCACACTAGGAAATTGCCATAGCAACCACACTGTACAGCGGGTTAAAACTCATCTAATGTCATCAATTCTTTTACCTGACAAATAAAAATATATTTGAACTTATTTATTTGGTTGAATTGATGTTTAAAGGGTCGAAAAAGAAGTTTATTTTGTGTAAATCATGTATAAAGTTTGTCTCCCCAGTGTGACATCATCAGTTTGTTTACTTCCTTTAATTTTCAACAGATTTTTCAACTTTTCTCCACAAATAGCGACTTGATTGGTGTAAAACAATAATTTGTATTTACACAAGGTATTAATACACTGAAGAAAGCCAAAATTAGACAATCCTAAAAACCTGTCATACGCACTTTAATACTGTAAAATGCTAGCTGTTTCTCCATTGTTGCTCTGACGGTGCAGAGGTAGCTTGCCTGCTTATGGAGGTTGGAGATTTAGGACACTTTAACTGCCACACAACTAGGGCTGCAGCGGTTCGTCGACTAATCATGACTAGTCGACTAAAATTGATCAGCTTATTGTTAACTGGACTATACGGACTCTAAAACATGTGTCAAAAGAGCTTTTAAAACAAAAAAACCCGGCATTATTACATCAAAATATCAAAAAAGAATAGATTATTGCTGATTTTAAACAATTATACACCTTTTTCATAAATATTCTCTATGTAGAAGCCTTCAGTCACCATATTTCAACCTTTATTTGACTGGTAATGTACAACCATATGCAACAATTGTTTAAGGCGATAAAGATCAACTGTATGTGATCTCAAAGTCTGTGTCAGTGACAAATGTGAGCCCAGCTGCAGTGTTCCTGTTGTTTATCTGGTTTTCTACAACTGTTTACTTGATTTTCTGTTTTTTCGATGTCAGATTCAAACTAAATATTTTGCAGAGTTATAGACTTTCATATTTGCTGTCAGACTGTAGCAGCTTTTTCACATTTCACATTACACATTACATTTGAGCTTTTACAGGAGAAAATATCATTACTCAGCGTTGAC
This sequence comes from Rhinogobius similis, assembly GCA_019453435.1. Classification (NCBI taxonomy): domain Eukaryota; kingdom Metazoa; phylum Chordata; class Actinopteri; order Gobiiformes; family Gobiidae; genus Rhinogobius; species Rhinogobius similis. The sequence continues at coordinate 2,974,143 of CM033627.1, forward strand.
TCTCATGGGTTTTTGCCACTCACTGTTGAAATTCAGAATGCTGAGAGTTGCATAACCTCTGTTGCGATTAGATTTGCAGTATTTGTGTTTAAAAACGCATTTTAAACTCGTCCAGGAGCTTTAACGTTTGAAAGGAGACTGAAACGTGAACTGAAAAACTAATCACAGTCTAGACTACAGGTACAGCAAGAATTTATATAAAAAGATTAAAAAGTTATTGCAGCCTTTGTGAGTTGATAATTGTACCAACTCAAATTAGGATTTAGTTTGGATTGGGATATAATGTCCTGCCCTTGGCCCAATCCAAACATGTCCATTTTGTCCTTATTCGATCCATCAAGATGTTGATTTCTCTGGAATGTTCCACAAAATGGCCTGAATTGACATTTTGTGCCGCGTCCTCTTCGCTTTTAAGTGTCCAAACAAAGTCTTTCATTTAAAGTGCGTATGACAGGGTTTTATGATTTTCTAATTTTGACTTTATTCAGTGTATTAATACTTGTTGTACATATATATAATAGTTTTATACCAATCAGGTCGCTGTTTGTGGAGAAAAGGTGAAAAATATGTTGAAAATTACAGGAAGTAAACAAACTGATGACATCACGCTGGGGAGACAAACTTTATACATGATTTACACAAAATAAACTACTTTTTTGACCATTTAAACATGAATTCAACTAAATAAATAAGTTCAAATATATTTTTATTTGTCAGGTAAAAGAATTGATGACATTAGATGAGTTTTAGCCCAGTTTACAGTGTGGTTGCTATGGTAATTTCCTAGTGTGATGTCATTATTTCCAACCAGGAAGTGAAATTAAAACTTATAAAACTGCTAAACCGGGATAACATTTGTAAAGAATTTTAGCAAAACTTGAAATATATTTATCTTAACTGCATTTTACATAAATGAGTGGTCCGACCTGTCATGGGCCCTTTAAGCAGGTTGTTCTTATTTGTAAATTTTGGTCTATAAAACCCAGTAGTAATTGAATAAATGAAAGATTTGTTTAATGCCTGTGTTTAGGGCACATTTTTAGGAGTCAGAATTTATCATTAATCTCTTTTCTTTGCATTAGTGGAGGATTTGTTGTTATTATTTTGTGGTGTGATAAGATTTGTGAAGTGCAGAGGGTGAAATAAGCCACTTCCACTGCTCAAAGTAAATTCAAATCATGCGGTACATTAGTGTTTGTTCTGCTATTTTTGTAATTCAGTACATGGTTTGCACAAAATTGTAAATTTAGAAAAGCAGCGTTATTGTGTATGTGGCATAAAGTGCTTTCACTGTCTATCCTGATGTTTTGAAATAGAAGTATAGTGCTCTTCAAAATGTATTTATTTTATTGACCTTTATTTAACCAGGAAAGTCCCTTGGAGATTCAGAATCTCTTTCAGGGAAGTCGTGGCCCCAGAGGGAGGAGCCTGTTTTAGTGGTAGGGGACACTAACGGTTACGCTGCTGTGTCACCCCAAATGTTGTTACAGGTCCACCGGCTACAAGCTAAACATTTGATAAAACAGATTCATTATTCATTCATTCCTAGTGTGATGTCATCATTTACAACCAGGAAGTAAAATTAAAAACTAAAAAAAAAAGCTGAACTGGGGTAAAATTTGTAAAGTATTTTAACACAATTTGAAATATATTTATCTTAACTGCATTTTAGCTAAATGAGTCGTCCAACCTGTCATGGTCACTTTAAATATGTTTCATTGCTTATCTTTGGCCTGATTTGGAGTTTTTGTTTTGCTCAAATCAACTGAACGTAGTTTCTCCGTTGTTGCTCTGACGGTGCAGAGGTAGCGTGCCTGCTCATGGAGGTTGGAGATTTAGGACACTTTAACTGCCACACAACTAGGGCTGCAGCGGTTCGTTGTTGTTGCAGCAGGTTAGCAGGTCGGCGATGCGTCGGCGTCTCGGTTGCTAGAGACACCGGCTCCTAAACAAAGTCTATTTCTGCCCTTTTAACAACACTCTTTTCCTACCCTGCACAATCCTGGGGCTTTTAATTGCGTTTTTATCTGGACTAATTTGTTTTAACCCCTGGATGCCAGGATTTTACTGTTTTAACCGCGAAGGCTAGCATAGCTAGGGCTACAGGTGAGCCTTTAACTATGCCTTCACTTACCTCCTCATCCAGCTGTGAGAGCTGCGCAGGCTTGAGCGAAAAAGTTAACGAACTGGAACGACGAATCTCCACGCTATTTAAAATCCAAGAGGATGGCGATCAGGATATAATCCTGGGAAGGACTTACGCCGCTGCCACCAGTTTACAGTTAGCCGACACGGCTAACTACTCCACCACCAACGCCTCCCAAACACGCCGGCTGTCCTCACCAGTTCCACGTACCATCACAGACGAACAGCACTGGTTTCAACAGGGAGCGCGACCCAAAGCTCCAACCAGCTCCACTCCTGTCAAATCAGACCCGTGGACTCTCGTTGGGTCCCGCAGTGGCTCCAGGGCGCGGGATAGCCTGCGCTCTCCAAACACTGGAGCTACAAAACTGGATAACAAGTTCACTGTCCTGGCCTACGACGAACACTTTCCGCCTATGGAAGCTGGTTCTCCCGGACGAGTAGCTCGACACCGAAGATCCAGCCGGCCCGACCCGCCGCCAACAGCCCGCTCTCAGACCCACGGATCGGCTGTTAGGTCTCGCCACGGGCGCCTGCATTTCACCCCGGCTCCTCAACCTCCCGGGCTGCGGGGCTTGGCCAGCAGATCACCACCACCTCTGGGTCTACTGCATGAAAGTGAGTTTCCGCTGCTGCACTCACCGCCACCTGCTGCTCCATCCCCATCTGGAGGCTCCGTGGCTGCCTCCCCACACACGTCGGGACAGACCGCTCGGCGTGGGTCGGGGGGCTCCGCTGCGCTCCCCCAGCGCACGCAAAGCCCGACCGCTTACCGTGAGCTGGGCGGCACCTCTACGTCCTCCCAACTCATGTCGAGCTCGAATGTTCGGCGTGAGTCGGGAGGGTCCGCTGCTGCGCCCTCCACGCGCGCTTCGAGCCTGAAAACTCGGGGTGCCGCGGGAGACGGCCGCGCTCCTGCAGGTGGTCCCGTGACGCTGCAGAGTCGGATTCCCAACTCTGCAGATAGCCCAGTCACCGCGCCCAAGCCAAGCCCGTCCGTTCTGGTATTAGGCTCGTCCATGGTTCGGCATGTCCGAGTAAAGAAAGGCTACACCTCCTGTCACCCAGGTGCTCTGGTAAAGGACATTACAGATTCCGCTCCCACCATCCTCCACCACCACCCATCAATATCAACAGTTGTAATTCATGTTGGAACCAATGACCTTAGATTACAGCAGTCAGAGACCCTCATGGACGATTTCAGGACCCTCATCTCCACAATCCACAGTTTAGATAAACAATGCATAGTTTCTGGACCATTCTCACCACCTCGATTTGGAGACGTTAAATTCAGCCGACTAAGACAGTTACACATCAAACTAAAAACCTACTGTAGAGACAATAAAATCCCTTATGTCGACAACTTTCTTACATTCTTCAACAGACACGAACTTTTTAAAAAGGACCGCCTTCACCCAAACCACTCCGGATCCCGCCTTCTATCTCACAACATCGAACTCACTCTACAGTCAACATGACAATATAACCAACCACAACTCATTACAGTAATTATCAGCAGAGAGCGGACAAACCATAAATCCTTCAATAAATCAACAGTTAACAAAATAACCTAAAATATCTTCAGAAAACTCTATCCACAACAACCTCCTAGTCCCCAGTCCCCACTCACAATCAACATGGCTCTTTTTAATGTCCGCTCTCTGCTGAACAAATCTTTTATTGTAAATGATATCATTTTAGACCACAAACTTGATTGTTTGTTTTTAACAGAAACCTGGCTGGGTGCAGATGCACCAGTTGTTCTCACTGAGGCCTCTCCACCTGATTTTAACTTTGCTTTTTCAACAAGGAGTGGTAAAAGGGGAGGTGGCACTGCCTCTATAACTGCAAACACTCTGGCCACCAAACCTGTTTTATTTAACAATTTTACAAGCTTTGAATATCACTCCATTGTTTTTAGCAATCCCCAAATTTTATGTGTCATCGTTTACAGACCACCAAAGAAATGCAGTCTTTTTATCAATGAATTTTCAGACTTTTTATCAATTTTACACAATTCTTATGAGCATATAATTTTAGCCGGTGATTTTAATCTGCACATCGATGTTTTAGATTCTTCTTCAAATGATTTTTTAAACATTCTAAATTATATGGATTTTACTCAGCACGTCACACAGCCGACTCACAACAGAGGACACACTCTGGACCTGGTCATCACCCATGGCCTGTCCACCAGTGTGTCCTCTGTTGTCGACTTGGCTGTGTCTGACCATTACTGTGTGTTTTTTAACATCACTGGTTTTATTCAGCGAGAGACCTCTGTGAGAACTGTGAGGAAGCGCCATCTGACCCCTGAAGTGGCTGCAAACTTTATTGAGGTTTTAGAAAAAAATCAAATAGTCTTACCTGCCCCATGTGATTTTATTACGGACAATTTTAACAGTCGACTTCGATCAGCCCTCGATCTCATTGCCCCCCTTAAAACAAAAAAGACTGCGACTAAACCGACACCTCCATGGATAAATGAGAAAATCAAAAATTAAAACGAGTGCAGAGCAGCAGAGAGAAGATGGAGAAAAAACAAAACAACAATAAATCACCAACTCTTCAACAATCAACAAAGAATATATAACAATGCAATTAGAAATTCAAGAAACAACTATTTTGCCAAAATAATCACCAACAATAAAAATAATTCCAAAGTCCTTTTCTCAACCATAGACAATATTTTAAACCCTGATTTTAGCACTTCTTATGTTACTCCCACGGACTCTCTCTGCGAAGCGTTTGCAGACCACTTCATGGGGAAGATAGACACCATCAGATGTACCATTTTATCCAGTCAATCAACTACTTTTAACACATCTGATTGTCTGTCTTTACCGGAGGAAACACTGGACAGTTTTGTCCTGGTTAATGCTGAGAGTCTTGATAAAGTTTTTCTCCTCAGTGAGACCCACCACATGTCTTTTAGATCCAGTTCCTACAAGGTTTTTTAAGTCATTTTATGGATCTTTTAGGGAGGAGCTTTTAAACATGATGAATTGCTCTCTTCAGACAGGGGTCTTTCCCACTGCCTTTAAAGCGGCGTGTGGTGAGGCCCCTGCTGAAGAAGAACAATTTCGATTTTAATGATTTTAACAACTACAGACCGGTATCTAACTTACCATTTTTAAGCAAAATTTTAGAAAAACTTGTTTTTACTCAACTTAATTATTTCTTAAACACACACAACATTTTTGAGGAATGTCAGTCTGGTTTTAGGGTAAACCACAGTACCGAGACAGCCTTGACAAAGATTTTAAATGATTTTAGGTTAAATTATGATTTTAAACAGGTGACAGTGTTGGTTCTACTGGATCTGAGCGCTGCCTTTGATACAGTAGACCACACTATTCTTTTAAACAGACTTAAGCACCTGGTGGGCCTCTCTGGTACTGTGCACAAATGGTTTACTTCTTATCTCACAGACAGAACGTTCATGGTAAGTTTAGATACCTGCTCCTCCAAGGTTCATAAAATCCCATGTGGTGTGCCCCAGGGTTCCATTTTAGGTCCTGTACTTTTTAACTTGTACATGCTCCCTCTTGGTGGTGTCATCAGGAGACATGGAGTCAACTTCCACAGTTATGCTGATGATACGCAGCTTTATATCTCCATGTCTCCTGATGACACCAGGCCAATGGATGCTCTTTTTAACTGCATTTTAGATATCAAATCCTGGATGGCAGAAAACTTTCTCCAGCTTAACCAGGACAAAACTGAGGTTTTAGTCATTGGTCCTGAGGCCCAGAGAGAGAAACTTATCCAAACTGCAAGCACAGTCTTTTAATCCATCGGCTCAAGTGAAAAATCTGGGCGTCATCTTTGACTCTGAGCTGACTTTTATCCCGCACATCAAGAACATCACAAAAACAGGTTTTTATCACCTAAAGAACATAGCCAGAGTTCGCCCCATTCTCTCTCGGGCCAACACGGAGACCCTGATGCATGCTTTTATCTCCAGTCGTATAGACTACTGTAATGCCCTGCTCTCTGGTCTTCCCAAAAAGAGTACTGCAGGTTTGCAGTTATTACAAAACTCAGCAGCACGTGTCCTGACTAAGACCAGGGGGCGGGACCACATTACACCGGTTTTAAAATCACTGCATTGGCTCCCTGTGTGTTTCAGGATCGATTTTAAGGTTTTTTTTACTGGTTTATAAATGTCTTAATGGTCTTGGGCCTTCTTATCTTTCAGAACTGCTTTTACCATATGAACCCTCGCGGCCCCTGCGCTCCTCCGGCAGCCTGCTCCTAGTCATTCCCAAAGTCAGGACACACACTCACGGCGAGGCGTCTTTTCAGTACTACGGCCCTCGTCTGTGGAACGGCCTGCCGGAGAACCTCAGGGCCGCAGAGAACGTTCAGGTTTTTAAGAGTAGGCTCAAGACCCACCTTTTTAGTCTAGCTTTTGATTAATATTTAATTTATGTATTTGTTATATTTATCCTTCCTATTTATTGTGTTTACTTATTTTAGGCTTACTGTTTTATATGTATTTATTTCCAAGTTTTACTCTAGTTCTATTTATTAATTACCCATATTTATTCTTTTATCAATTTTAGGCTCTCCAGTGTTTCCTCTGAGGGGCCCTCTGTACTGGGAGTGGCGGTCGTCTGTGGCTGCTGGGCCCTGGCTCATGGGTCCCTGGTGGAGGTTTGGTGTGTGCCTCATCTCTCCTCTGGGGCCTGAGTCGGTGTCCTGCGGCTGCAGGCGACTCTCTGCTCCTGGTGCAGACGGCTCCTCTGATGGTGCTTCTTCAACTGGTGTATCTGCACCCAGCCTATTGTATCTTAGGGTATGTGTGTGTAAATACGTGTGTATGTGTGCATATGCACATAGATGTGTATGTGTGTGTGTGTGTGTGCGTGTGTGTGTGCATATGTGTGTGTGTGTGCATGTACGGGTGTCTATGTGACTGTGGGTGGGTTGCTTGGCTGGTGGGAGGCGGTTGGGCGGGGAATGGCCATGTATGGGAATGTTTTTAATGCACTGTAAAGCACTTTGTGTTACATGCTATGTATGAAAAGCGCTTTATAAATAAAGTTTGATTTGATTTGATTTGATTTGTTACAGGTCCACCGGCTACAAGCTACACAAACATATGATAAAAAGATTCATTAAATGCAGCTATTTTTTTGCAAACTATAGAAACCTTTTCCCAGACATGGCCTTGAAGTCTATATGACAGGTCAGACTATTATTCTATTTAAGATTTTACTAAATACTTTGCATATTTGTCCCCAGTTTAACACTTTTCATAACTTTTATAATTGTACTTCCTGGTTGGTTATGAGCAGCAAATATGACACAGGTGGAGGTAATTCCACAACTGTTACCTTCATTTTGAAAACAAGGGCCAAAAAAATGTTAATTACACAAAAAATTACAATTTGACAAATAATAATACCTGATAACACCTTTATTTTGTTGATTGGCCATTTAAACTGTCAGAAAAATGTCAGTTGAGTGTTAACTGTTTATTTTCAACTGCATGTCGCTTTTTGATGACATCACAGAGGGATTCCATTTTAGAACTTGGCACTACTTCCTGTCATTTTAAACATTTATTTATCAATATTTATTAGGGAACTGCTGCTGCGTCAAAAATGTAAAACTAGGCTAAAAATTCTCCACAGGTGCCCTCCCACCAAATTAAGCCATACTTTGAATACAATAAGAACCTGTCAGATTGACTTTAATAGTGATATTTTCATTGCTTAAATGTGTTGTTCGTTTAAATCGTTTCACACAGCTATTGCATATTTTTATTAAAACATAAAATATTAAGAAACAACCAATTAAAATGTAATGTAAAGACTACCTGATTATTTATGTATGTAGATTACTTCAGTTCTTTTTTCTTAGCATAAAAAACCCAACTGTATTTATGCTTCAAAATTAGCATTAGTGTTAGCATTGACCTCTTTACAAACACAGAAGTGTCTCCGAGGAAGTGTTCATCTCATGTTTGAAGTCTTGTTGTCCGTGACGTTCAGCTGCAGCTCACTGTCACTGATCTGAGGATTTATTCGTTTTTGTGACTCTGCACCTCGTAGAGACAGAACTGGACGGGACGGTGCTGATGTTAACTTAGCAGAGTTCTTTTGTGCACAGACCCTACTGGTTGATTTTAATTTCATGTGTTAATCTTCTTTTATTTGTTTGGTGGGCATGGTTTTTCTCTTTGTTTATCTTCATGTTACTCTGATATTCTGTTTCTTATTGTTTGCCATGATCAACATTGGCAAAAAACAAAAAATGTACAGTTGAAGTTAAAGGACCTTTATGACAAGTTGGACGACTCATTTGACAAAAATGCAGTTAAGATAAATATGTTTCAAATTGTGTTAAAAAACTTCAGTTTCAGTGCGGTTTAGCAATTTTTTAGGTTTTTTATCTTACTTCCTGGTTGTAAATGATGACATCACACTAGGAAATTACCATAGCAACCATCCTGTACAGTGGGCCAAAACTCCTCAGATGTCACAGATTTGTTTATTTTGCTAATAAAAATACACGTTAACACCTTTGTTTTGTTGAATTCATGTATAAAGGTTAAAAAAAAGTAATTTATTTTGTGTAAATTTTGCGTAACCTTTGTCTCCCTACTGTGATGTCATCAATTTGTTTACTTCCTGTAATTCTGAACAGATTTTTTCAACTTTTCTCCCCAAACAGCGGCCTGATTGGTGTAAAACTATAATTTATATTTACAACAGGTATTGATACACTGAATAAAGTCAAAATTAGAAAATCATGAAAACCTGTCACACGCACTTTAATGTAGCTTAGTCTTTTTTTCTTATGGCTGAAAAAGTCAAGGTTACAGTACCGTGTGAAACTTTGCTGTGTGTTTTTGAAGTGCAGGTCTGTCTATTTCACAACTCTTATCTGTTTTTGAGACAAAGGAAGTGGCTAGTGGTGAAGGCTGATGGTACAGAGGAGTTTAGGCTGAAATGAGTGTAAGGGCAAAGAGAGACAGAGAGAGGCATGGGACTGCACTGTAAACCGAAAACACAACCTTTAAGTGCAATAAATTCCTCCAGTGCACATTTTTGACCATTAAAAGCTGCTAACTGTGTAGTTTACATTTGTTAAAACATATTCTGAAGCGAGTGTCAAAAATGTGACAAAAAGTGACAAAGATGTTACTGAAAGTGACAAAAACTCGACTTAAATGCATTTAAAAGTAACAAAAATGTGAGTGAAGGGGACAAAAAAATGTGAAAAAATGTGACTAAAAGCGACAAAAATGCGACTAAGTGATAGTCTCTGTAGGAGGATCCCATGATGGACAGTGTCAAAAGCAGCACTCAGATCTAACAGAATTAAGACTGAGGCTTTGCCCGCATCAGTCTTCAGGCGGATGTCATTCGTCACCTTGATAAGAGCAGTCTCAGTGCTGTGATGAGGTCTAAAACAGAGACTAGAAGACTGGGTAGGCATCACTGGCACCGCCCTAAATTGGTTGAAGTCCTTCCTCGAGGACACAGAGTACTTTGTTGAGATGGGTAACTGTGTGCATCTAAAAAAAATGCTACTTAAAATAACAATAACGCAGCTAAAAGCATCAAAAACACGAAGAAAAGTGTCAGAAGCGCAACTTTAAGCATCAATGATGCGACTATAACTGACAAAACGCAACTAAACCGACAAAAACTGTACTAATATTGACCAAAACTCAACTGAAATGGGCAAAAATGCATCTAAAAGCAACAAAAATGCGACTAAGCAACAATAATGCAACTAAAACTGACCAAAACGTGACTAAAACCGACCAAAACGTGATAAAAACGCAACTAAAAATGACCAAAATGCAACTAAAAATGACCAAAATGTGACTAAAACTGACCAAAACTCGACTAAAACTGATCAAAACGTAAATAAAAGTAACAAAAAAATGACAAAAGAGAGAGAAGAAAAGAGAGAGGGAGAAGCAGCACTTAGCGCCTCTGTTTACAGCTCGCCCACTCACAGCATCAGGACCCGGCTCCAGACCAGCCTCGTATTTGAAAACAGCAGCAGAACCACTCGCAGCATGCTGATGCTTTGGTCGAGTTAACAAGCCATACTACATTTAGCATTTAGCGGCTGGGGCTGGGCGATTGACCAAGATTAATATCTCGATATTCAGACGATATTATGTCAATACAACAGAAATGTGTTGCAGCACGTAGAGCTGGGTGATACGGTGATAAAAATGGAATCATGAGCTGGTCTCTGTGACAATCTGCTACTTTTGTGAAATCGTCGTATCGTGATTGACTGTTTGTGTCTTTAATGCAGCTGTCTGTTCAAACACACTTTTTCTCCTGTTGTTTAGCCTCTGAAGCCTCTGAGCAGATGACTTTATTTACCTCTTAAAGGCCAGAGCAGCACAGTTAAAGTAAATCCACACAAAATCACAATTTTAATGGACGCAATTAGCAAATCACAAAGACTGCAATGTTTGAAGTGCTATAATTTCTTCCACAAACAACAAAATGTCTTACTTTGATTTGAATAAAAACTGCTAACAGCATAGTTTGGATTTGTAGGGGACAAAAACACACCTACAAACAACAAATGCAACTCAATGCACCAAAACGTGACTAAAGGCAACAAAAACGTGACTAAAAGTGACAAAAACATGACTGAAAGTGACAAAAGCGTGACTAAAAGCGTCAAAAACGTGACTAAAAGTGACAAAGATGCATTTAAATATGACAAACACAATTTAGCGTGACAAAAAAACAGATTAAATCATGATCTGGCCCCAAGAAAATGGGGATAATAATTTTTTGGCTTATCACCCAGCCCTAGCAGCACGTCTGTAGCGTAGTAGTTGAGGTTTAATACGGTTTAAGACAAATGGAAAATGTCTGCAAAACTAATCTCAAGAGTTAGAAGAAATATCGCCTCACTCTGACATAAGGCAAGTTCTCATTATCTTCAAATTATGGCTTAGTTTGGTGGAGAATATTTAGCATAGTTTTACATTTTTTAAGTAACATTTCCACAAGAAATATTGATAAATAAAAGTTTAAAATGACAGGAAGTAGTGCTGAGTTCTAAAATGGAATCCCTCTGTGATGTCATCAAAAAGTGACAAAATAAATAAACAGTTAACACTCAACGGACACATCTTTCTGACAGTTTAAACGGTCATTGAACAAAATAAAGGCGTTATCTCCATTTGTCAAATTATTGTGTAATTTATATAGATTTTGTTTACAGTCTGGTTGCTATGGTAACAGCTGTAGAATTACCTCTATGTCCTATTTGTGCCCATGTCCAACCAGGAAGTGACATTATAAAAGTCATGAAAATTGTCAAACTGGGGACAAATTGTTTAGTAAAATCTTAAATTCAATCATATTCACTACGTTTTAGTCAAACGTGTGTCTGACCTGTCATATAGACTTTAAACTCGTATTTGAAACATCACTTTTTCTCATTTTTATTTGTAATCAGATATTTTTGCCTTTTTTTCCGCCGTCATTACAGTTCTTACTATATTGCTGCTAAAATTCTGTACAATATAACAGTTTTGATTCCTGGTTCTTTATTCTCTTGCTGCTAAAAAGACAAAATTCGATAGCAATAAAGCTGTTCAAAATTAAAACCCAATAACTTAAATGCAACTGACAGACTGCAACAAGGTTTTGGAAATAAAATTGTAGTGTTTCTTCCTTCTAAATAAAGCCAAAAATAATCATGGTCATATTCTGCTAATTGCAAAGTTTCTTTGGACTGTACAGACCTTTTTTTATTACAAAGACAGTGGCATTGTTAAATCAAAATGTCCAAATAAACAATTTCAGATTTCCATCAATAATACACTGTGTTCAGAATTCAAAGTTGTCGACTAAAATCATGGTTAGTGACAGACCATTTGACCATTCATTTATTTGGAAATATTGCTTATTACTTAAGTTTATTGACTTATATTTACTGTTCTGCTCACAAGATAACTTTTGGTATTTGAAATTTAGAAATTTTAAACTTAACTAAAAATGGAATCATGAGCTGGTCTCTGTGACAATCTGCTATTTTTTTGAAATCGTCGTATGGTGATTGACTGTTTGTCTCTTTAATGCAGCTGTCTGTTCAAACACACTTTTTCTCCTGTTGTTTAGCCTCTGAAGCCTCTGAGTAGATGACTTTATTTACCTCTAAAAGGCCAGAGCTGCACAATTAAACCAAATCCACACGAAATCACAATTTTAATGAATGCAATTAGCAAATCACAAAGGCTGCAATGTTTGAAGTGCAATCATTTCTTCCACAAACATCAAAATGTCTTACTTTGATTTGAATAAAAACTGCTAACAGTATAGTTTGGATTTGTAGGGGACAAAAATGCACCTACAAACAACAAATGCAACTCAATGCACCAAAACATGACTAAAGTGACAAAAGCGTGACTAAAAGTGACAAAAACGTGACTAAAAACGACAAAAACGTGTCGAAAAGCAACAAAAACGTGACTAAAAACGACAAAGATGTGACTAAAAGTGACAAAGATGCATTTAAATATGACATTTGACCATTCATGTATTTGGAAATATTGCTTTATTACTTAAGTTTATTGACGTATATTTACTGTTCACTGCTCACAAGATAACTGTGGTGTTTGAAATTTAGAAATGTTAATCTTTAAATGTTGTTTAGACTCAAATAGTCATCTTTTCTGTTTGATGACAAGGGTCTACATGAAAGGTGAAGGGTGCATTTAAGGATAAAATATGTTTATTGTGCAAATGTGAGAATATTTAACATTAAGCCCATAATATAAATCACATTAATGGTAGTGAAACCAGCTGTATGTTCATAATAAACTCGATTTAATACTTAATGTTGTATTATGACATGCTCCATCCTTAGCAAATGTTGATCAAATTAACTCTACACCTTAATTGCAGTGCAACACTACATGTTGTTAGTAATTGACCAAAAACCACACAATGATTTTCAGATGTCACCATAAACCCAAATTCACCACAGAAACTGTGCCATCTAGGTATAAAGTTATAAACATATTATGTATTAGTCTTTTCAATTTCCCCTCATACAATTGAAAATGTTAGAATAAAACTGTGTAAATGTGTAACTATTTTACTAATAATAATGTATTTAATTTGCAAACCATCAAAGCAGATCATTAGTTTATGAAGTCATTCACAGACAGTGGCAATAAAACTTCTGATAATGATCCAATACAGTTGTTCAGGTTCTTCAGTTAAGATCAAAACATTGAGACAGCTGTAGGACATTAATTTATTAAAAGTTAGGCCTCAGCTGTACAAAAACATGTGCTCGAGCGGACACGGCCACCATACACTGCACCAGGTCTTCTGTCGTCAGTTGGAGATGGACCTCCACATCTGCAGGAGACTCTGGACCATGTGGTGGACGGTGCAGACGTGACCCAACACGCTCTCAGTTTGTCTCTCAACCAGAAGACGAGAGTCAAGCCAAGTCCAGGCTGAGAAGATTCACACTGAACTCCTGTACAATGGGCCTTGTGTCTGCAGCTAAGTCAAAACCTGTAACAAAATACATAAAAAAGTCCAAATACTATTAATGGCAGACCTGAAAATTAACTCCACAGAGCACATCTCAAATACATCCAGGTGATTTGGCACTTTAGCAAATTATTACTTTGGCAAATTATAAACAGCTAAAGTAACACAAGAAACCTGTGAATTCGATATTTGATTGTTGTTACAAACTTAAATGGTATTTCAATTTGATGAAGAGGAATCCTGCAGCACTAATTATTTTAAAATTGTTTCAAACTGCAATGCACATGTCCTGTACCTTATTGGTCTGTTTATTTGAAGATGTCAGGTTGGCGCTCTTCCAGTGCAGTGTCAGGTGCACTTTATTGTCCTCTGCATTTGACCCTTTTTAAGCATCATCTGCATGTTCTTCATTGAACAGTTTTGTTACTCCAGCAGTATTCCCTGTCCTCAGGCAATAAGCTGCATCTGAGAAAAGGAAAAGTCTTATTAAACATCTTCAATGTGTTATTATCTTACACTTTGGTCACCTGTGTGAAAGATACAGGTCTCCACAACCATTTTAGCATAAATGTGTTGAATTTAAATAATCAACACAATTTATCCAGCCAGTATTATTTACCTTAATCATCCATTTTCTGGGATTATAAAGAAGGCAATTATTCCATTCCCATCATTTCTAGAATTAAATGCATTAGTTTGAGACTTGTATTACGTGATTTACAAGTAATTATATAATTAAACATAATAAAGCTCTGCTTTTTAAGAATAATACACAAACCAACAGATGTCATCTTACCTCCAAGATACACTGGCCAAAAGTTTAGCCCCATGGCCCAAACAACGTGGTCGTTTCCTCCTCGTAGCTTTATTTTTTAATCCACGGGTTTCTTTTCTCCTAAAAGTAAAAACATGATCAGTGTTTGATGTCAATCTGCCCAAATACGAAAGTTTGATCGGACTTTTCACGGCGTTAGCTGGAGTTTACTAGCCATCATCAAGAAGGCCCAGCAGAGGATGTACTTCCTGCGGCAGCTGAGGAAAGCCAAGCTGCCGGCGCAGATGATGGTGCAGTTCTACACGGCCATCATCGAGTCCATCCTCACCTCCTCCATCACCGTGTGGTACGCTGGAGCCACAGCCAGGGACAAACAGAGACTACAGCGCATTGTGCGCTCTGCTGAGAAGGTGATCGGCTGCAGCCTTCCATCTGTCCAGGACCTGTACGTCTCCAGGACTCGGGGACGAGCAGGTCGGATCACAGCTGACCCTTCTCACCCTGGACACGGACTATTTGAGCCACTCCCCTCGGGCAGGAGGCTACGGTCCATCCGGACCAGAACCTCCCGCCACAAGAACAGTTTCTTTCCCTCTGCCGTTGGACTCATGAACACTTTGTAACACCTGTCACTTCAACAATAATACTATTTAAGAACAATCTATTTGCACTACTCATTTGCACATTGCACTATCTGCCAACTGTACATTCTGTATATAGTCTATCTTAGTCTATTTTATTCTTAATTTTATGCATGCCTTTTTATATATTTTTTATATTTTATCCTTTGCTTTATGTTGCACCTACGCCGAAGCAAGTTCCTACGTTTGTGAATTTCACTGACAATGGCAATAAACAATTTCTGATTCTGATTCTGATTCTGAAACTTTTAGCTCAAATCTCCGCGGCTCACGCAGTAAAAACAAACTTATTTTACAGTTTTGCGGGCTTTATCATATTATTTTATGACAACAGTCCTGTTCGTAGTAAACTCGTTATGTTTCAAGCGTTACTCACATGTTTTCCTTCGCTTTCGGGGCGCGTTGTTTTGCTCCGCTGTTTGCGCACGTCTGACCAGCGCCGCGCGGTGCATTATGGGATATATGAGGCCGTGAAGGCTGCTCAGATGTGGCCTTCGTTCACGGCCGATCTCCATGGAAACGCGGGCCGCATTTGTCGGCCGCATTCGTGGGCTGCATGAAATGCATAGAACTATAATAAAACCTGGAAGATGAATCCAAGATGGCCGTCCTGTTTATCCCTATGGAGTGTGCTCATTGGCGCATGACCCCAAAAAAGTTTCTTACTTCCGCATTTACTTCCTGATACGAAGGCTGACATCTTTGTTTTACTTCCTGAAACGATGGCTGCCATCTTTGTTTTACTTCCTGAAACGATGGCTGCCATCTTTGTTTTACTTCCTGAAACGATGGCTGCCATCTTTGTTTTACTTCCTGAAACGATGGCTGCCATCTTTGTTTTAGGGCGCCACGTGACGACAATCCCCAACTTCATATAAAAACGGTAATTTGGGATTTTAGAAGCGGTAGAAAAGAACATTTCCTTCTATTTTATTTAAATACCGATAATAATTCAGTACTGTCCGCAATTATAATTAGCAATTTTAGAAAAAGGCTGGTTCCAAGAGGCTGCAGTACCTCACACGGCCACAAATCAATCTGGGACCACAGTCAGAGGGGGCGTACCTTATCCAGTTCATTTAATACATCCATGATGAAATGGGACAGCCTTGTCGCGGCGGAAGTGACGCAACCGGCCTTCAAATGTGGCCTTTGGAGGATGCAGCCGTTGAATTGGGACACAGCTACAGACTGAGGGGAAGTCCAGGTCTGCAGTGAAACTACTGTAAACAAACCACAACAATCATTCATTAACATGAGATGTTACAGATCACACACACGCCGCTAAATACTATCAGAACAAAATCATTTAAAAAGATGTCAAAAATCCATTGTATGCAATAAATTACATCATTATATCCAGGAATCAACTTAAACCCTTTTCACATTTGGCTCCAGAAACACCCAGGCTGTATGGAGTTTGTGACTTTAGAGCTGTTTTATTAGGGATGATATGCCATTTTTTCTTTATTATAAATTTATAATATAAAATTCATTCATTTTATACCGCTTATTCCCATTCCCGGGGTCGCGGGTGACTAGAGCCTATCCCAGTGGCATAAAATAATATAATAATAATAAAAAATGTTTGGTGGGAGGGCACCTGTGGTAAATATTTATCATAGTTTTAAATAAAAGTTTAAAATTACAGGATTTAGTGCTGAGTTTACGCAATCATTTAATAAAATAAAGGTGTTATTAAGGTGTAATTTATATGAATTTTGGAATAGTTGGCCCAGTCTGGTTGTAACAGCGATGCAATTAACCTCTAAAGTCTGCTGCTCATGTTAAACCAGGAAGTGACATTATAAACTGTCAAACTGGGACAAAAAGGCAAAATGTTTAGGCAAATCTTAAATATAATCATCTTCACTACGTTTTAGTGAAATGTGTCGTCAAACTTATATATATCCACTTTAAGGAAATAATCATACAGCTGATACACCCAGCCGACTAATGCAACCTGATTAAAGAATCACCTATTGATATATGAACATCAGATTAGTCCAAGATTTATTAAACGAGTCGTAAAAAGACGTGTGTGAGTTTAAACCACACTGTAGGGTTTGACAAAGAGGAAGAGTCTGTGGGAGAGAAAGGACACTGTAGAAACTGCTGTTGGTCCCTTCATTTTTCATGAGTCATCGTGGGAGGTGGAGAGAGGGGAGAGGAGGGAGAGAAGAGAGGGGAGAGAAAGAGGAAAGAAGGGAAGAGAAGGAGAGATATAGAGAGAGAAGAGGGAGAGATATACAGAGAGGAGAGGAGGGAGAGAGGGGGAAAGGGGAGAGGAGAAGGAGAGATATACAGAGAGAACAGAGTGGGAAGGAGAGAGGAGAGGAGAGAGGGAAAGAGAGAGGAAAGAAGAGAAAGGAGAGATATACAGAGAGAACAGAGTGGGAAGGAGAGAGGAGAGAGAAGAGAGGGAGAGAGGGGAAAGAAGAGAAATGAGAGATATACAGAGAGAAGAGAGAGGGAGAGAGAGAAGAGAGGGAGGGATATACACAGAGAGAAGGGAGAGGAAGAGAAAAGTGAGGAGGGAGAGGGAAGAGAGGAGAGAGGGAGAGAAAGAGGAAAGAAGGAAAGAGAGAAGAGAAGGAGAGAGATACAGAGAAAAGAGAGAGGGCAGAGAGAGAGAGAAGAGAAAAGAAAGGCAAGAGAAAGAGGAAAGAGAGAGAAGGAAGAGAGAAAGGAAAGGGAGAGAGAGAGAGATGAGAGTGAGAGAGAGAGAGGAGAGAGAAAAGAGCAGGAGGCAGAGACAGAAATTGAAATGAGAGAGAGAACAAAAGAGGAGAGAGAAGAGAGAGAAAAAGAGAAATAGAGAAAGAAAAGAGAGAGAGAATGAGAGAAAGGGAAAGAAAGGGGCAGAGGAAGAGTGAGAAGAGAGAGAAAGAAAGAAGGAAGGCAAGAAAGAGAGAGAGAAACAGAAGAAAGAAGGCGAGACAGAGATGACATTTCTGATTCTGAGTCGACTCGTTCATTCCAGAGCCGCAGCAGTCAGACTCCACAGAACAAGAAGTCGGGACATTCTTCTTCCTACTCTTTATTTTTAACATTCTGATTCGACCGACTGATGACCCTCAGTTCACAATCCTGTTCCTGTTTTTCTTAAATGATTATTTTTACCATCAAGAACGACCGTTTGTGCCTGTTTTTAATCTTAAAACATTACATCTTTTGAGTTATTTGTGTATTCATGATGATATGGCAACCACAATGTGTATTTTCTGTTCCTGTTTGCAGAGTTGCGTTTTTAGATTCTTACGTTTGAACAAAATATGTGTCATTGAGTCACATGATTACCACAGCCCACAAGGGTCAAAAAGGTCGTCTGAACACAAGCAACAGTTTATACGTCTAAGAAGGACTGTGACTTACATTCAGCTGCATGATTTTGAAAGAAAAAAACATTAAAAAAAAAGGGTAACACTTTATTTTAGGGTACACTGATTAACATCTAACTAGCTACTAATTAGCATACTAACAAGCGGTTAATTAGCATTTGGTAATATGGGTGTTGTTAAGAGCTAATAGCACAAATGCCAATTAGGATCATAATTCATGTTGAAAAAGGTCCTAACATCGTACTAATAAGCAGTAAAAAGGTGTTTATTCATAGAAAACTATTAGTAAATTTCTAATTATCAGCAAAATAAGCTTATGCAGAATAAGGCATTAATAAGTATTAATAAGCAAGCAATTAACCACTAATTAACCGCGTGTTAGTATGCTAATTAGTAGCTAGTTAGATGTTAATAAGTGTACCCTAAAATAAAGTGTTACCAAAAAAGGATGTATGTTTTCCTATGATTAATTAATTCGATTCCAGATTTTTAGATTTCCAGATTTCAGGATTCTCATTTTAAGCACGTTCGACTGAAATGTGAATCACAGACATTTCAGAACTAGTTTCTGGAGGTTTGTACACATTATTTATTATCTAAAGAGTTTTTATTTTAATGCGTTTATTGTGCAGCCTTAATGGATCGTATCGTGATTGACTGTTTGTGTCTTTAATGCAGCTGTCTGTTCAAACACACTTTTTCTCCTGTTGTTTAGCCTCTGAAGCCTCTGAGCAGATGACTTTATTTACCTCTTAAAGACCAGAGCTGCACAATTAAACCAAATCAACACAATTCTTATAGATTTAATTAGCAAATCACAAAGGCTGCAAAGTTTTAAAGTGAAATAATTTCTTCCACAAACAACAAAATGAATAATAACTGCTAACACTGTAGTTAGGATTTGTACAAACATGTTCTGAAAAATGTGACAAAAGTGCGAACTAAAGCGATAAAAATGCGCTCAAAAACGTGCCCACAAACAACAACTGCGACTCAGTGCACCAAAACGTGACTAAAAACGCAACTAAAAATGACAAAGACGCGTTTAAATGTGACAAACACAACTGAACGTGACAAAAACAGCAACTAAAAGCGTAACTGAATCACAATAAGATGTTTTTTCTAAATGGTGCAGCTCTGTTAAAGGCAATAGACAAACACAAAGTGAACAAGAATCGTGATAAAATCGAAATCATGATCTGGCCCCAAGAAAATTGTGATAATCATTGTTCATCTTTTCATCCAGCCCTAAACTCTATTGAAATTTTGCACCTCTTCAAAACAACATGGACAAACATCGCAGTGACACCGAAGTCTTTCATCTGATAGAAATGTTCTATTTTTAAAATGAAAACACTGAAAAGGGAAAATCATGAATAAAATCTAGCTTTTTCAAACTAATTTAACCTCAGTTTTGTATTTGTTGGTTATTTTATTTATGATCAAAAATGGGCTGCAACAATTAGAATAATCATGAAGTCGACTATAAACAATAATGCCAGTCGTATTTTGATGATGTCGTCGTTCTCTGGACTAAACAGACTCTAAAACACAAACTTAAAGACTTTTATAACAAATAAAGTGACATTATTAAAGAAAAATAACAAAAAAGAATAGACCATTTCTGATTTTCCTCAATTATTCACTTTATTCATAAATATTCTCTCTGGAAAAGCCTTCATTCACAATATTTCAACATTTATTTGGTTAAAAATGTTCGTTTATTCCAAGTCTCAGTCCACAATAGAAATAATCGTTGAAATGATTGTTAGTTTCAGCTGTTATCGCAGATCTTAAAGGCCATATCCCAATAATTTCCAATATCGTGCTGCCATAATACATATCTCTTCAAGTGCCTATGACCGGTTGTACTACTTATTTAACTAAAATGCATTTAAGATAAATATATTTCAAAGTTTGATCAAATATTTGACAAATTTTACCCCTGTTTAGCCATTTTTTTTAGGTTTTTAATTTTACTTCGTGGTTGTAAATGGAAGTTACCAAGCGACCATCCTGTAAAGTGCACCAAAACTCCTTTGATGTCACAATTTTGTTTTTAATTTGACAAAGAAAAATACATGTGAGCACCTTTATTTTGATGAATTCATGATTAAAGGGTCAAAAAAGTCGTTTCTTTTGTGTAAATTATGCATAACCTTTGTCTCCTCAGTGTGATGTCATCAACTTGTTTAATTCCTGTAATTTTCTGCAGATGTTTCCATTGTTCTTCACAAACAGCAACTTGATTGGTCTGAAACTTTAATTTATATTCACAACAGGTATTAATACACAAAATGAAGTCAAAATTAGAAAATGATAAAAACCTGTCACACGCACTTTAAATCCAAAGCCTATTGGACAATTTGAAGTTTTTCTGAAATGGTCAAACGCAGTAGCACCATGTGGCTCTGAGCTGCAGTTGTTTCGTAATAAAATAGTCTTTTCCCATCTCCCACTTAATCTCTATGAACGCCACAACAGTTTTGCTTAAGGGTGAGTTGTGCGTTTCCTTCTTTTCTCTTCACTCCGGTTCCTTCGGTGACGTTGTCCAGGCTCTCGTCCCACTTTGATGCTCGCCCGGGTCACTCTCGTAAATATTAACCCTGTTCCTCTGGAGCTGAAGAGCAGGAATGACGAGGACATTGGATTTTAGTATTCCCCAATATCGATATTTGCAGTTTAAAAGTCTCACAAAAAGCTACCTTGAATTAAACATCATAAATGAACTTTTCACTTTAGTAAGAATTACTACTGCACCACTGCAAACGGCTTAAAATTAACTTTTTAACTTTTTGTTTACAATTTTTATACGGTAAAACTCAAGTACAGCACCTTTAACCACGCCGAGTCTCTGTATTTCAATTAAAGATCTAAATAATTGTGGTACTTTTTTACATTTTGAGCGACTCTGAAATCGGTGTGTTTGTCCTCAGCCTCGTGGACGATCGTTCATCCTCAGTTTTTGTTCAAGAACGTGATATTGAAAGCCACTTTACTGTAACTATTTTGTTTTCCATGTAATAATAAAATGAAGTGAGTGTTGTCCCAGTACAAAAATATTGTAAAATCATCTATTTGAGCGAAAATGAGTCCACTGTGTGCTGTCTGCATCTGATTATAGAGCATTTCATTCTCCGTGAAGCAGGAAGTGGGCTTTTTGCATGCTAGTTGTCGTTATCTTTACCTTGAAAACCGGGAAAACTTTGCTTTAGAATCTGAAAGTTGTGAAAATCACTTTTAAACTCATTGCTGTGAATGATTAGGATGTTAAGAATGCATTTGGAAAGCAAATTTAGACCACTGCAAACGGCTTATAATTAACTTTTTAACTTTTTGTTTACAGTTTTTATACTGTAAAACTCAAGTACAGCACCTTTAACCACGCTGAGTCTCTGTATTTCACTTAAAGATCTAAATATTGTTGTACTTTTGTGTTGTTTTTTTACATTTTGATCAACTCTGAAATCGGTGTGTTTGTCCTCAGCCTCGTGGACGATCGTTGTGTGGTGCAGCCCGACGCAGGAGACCTCAACAACCCTCCAAAGAAGTTCAGAGGTAAGACACGGATTACAACCACCGGCGGCGCACGTTCTTTTCTGACGTGTTCAAATCAGATGAAGCGGCAGGAGAAAGACGTCGTGTGCGTTTGTGCGGTTTGTCGTTTGCCCCTGCGCTCTTTGCTTGTGTTTTTGCCAGTTTTATCTAAATGTCAAGTCTCTGCTGGTGTATGATATGATCGACAAACACTGCTGGTCTGCAGCTCAGGCTCTCCTCGTCGTCTTTAAGACAAAAAGAGAACATGGAGGTGATCAGGCTTTTTCAGCGGCTGCTCCAAACACACAGCCGAGTCACTTCCACTGGTGTTTAGAAGGGTTGACGTTTTACATTTTTTTGTTTCCATTTTCTGTTTGGTGCTGTTTTATCTCAGGTTTTAATGTTTACATTTTTGTTCAGCGCTTTAGTCCACTTCTCTTTGTCTTGTCTCGGTAAATACAGTTGGATTAATCTTACCAGCAAGATGAATTCTCGCAATGTTTGTGAGTTAACGATCTGGAGAATCCCTCTTATCAGGCTCATGCTGTTGTGTTCGATCGCGATCAGGCCTGAACCAATCACAGGGCAGCATTGTGGTTTGAGCGACAGCCAACATACACGAACCAAAACAAACATGGCCGCGCCGACGAACGTACTTTGGCCTAGTTTTTGAAGAAATATGAACTATTTTTGTATTTTAAAACATCCATACGCCTATTATTGCCATGAAGCTAGTCACGACATATTGCTGTATCAATTCAGCTCATCAATACTTATGATTATGTACTTAAAGGGCCTCTGACAGGTTGAAATAGACATTTAACTAAAACGCAGTTAAGATAAATATATTCAAATTTCAACTAAAATATTAACACATTTTACCCCACTTTAGCTGTTTTTTAGGTTTTAAATTTTACTTCCTGGTTGTAAAGTATGACATCACACTAGGAAATTTCCATAGCAACCACACTGTACATTGGCCAAAACTCTAACCTCACAGATTTTGTTCATTTGACAAAGAGACATACATGTACACGCCTTTATTTTGTTGAATTGATGGTTAAAGGGTCAAAAAAGTAGTTTATTTTGTGTAAATTATGCATAACATTTGTCTCCCCAGTGTGATGTCATCAGTGTGTTTACTTCCTGTAATTTTCAACAGATTTTTCCACTTTTCTCCACAAAGAGCGACATGATTGGTGTAAAACTATAATTTATACTTACAAGAGGTATTAATACACTGAAGAAAGTCAAAAGCCCGTCATACGCACTTTAATCCTTGTTCTTTTCGATGCTAGTGTCAATTATCAAACCTGTTCTTGTGTGTATGAACAGTTAAATGACTGGTGGTCCGACCTGTAATTCTTTATGTTCACATTGTCAATAGAGTCACGTAGAGTTCAGCAGGTTATAGACTAGCCATAGACTCGGGCTGCACAATATATCGAAAAAATACCGTTATCGCTCTTGTTGTTATTTGCATATCGCAAAGATGGGCGACAATTTCTGATGGTTAAATTCATTAATTTTGCGTTTCTTATGCGCCCAAGCTTGTTTTTACTTTACTTTTTTACAGTACTTTACTGTTTTTACAGATTAGACTCAAATGTTAACCCCAAAAGCGCCTTTTTGCTAAGTACAGAAGTGAACGTTTAAGTGTTTTTAGTTAAACCTTTTGCTTCAAAATCCTCATAATTGTTTCCACTATTTCATACAAACATAAATGAAGGTGAATAAAATGTCGGAAATGTTTAAAATGCCTCAGTAATGTATTTTTATGGTTCGCACAGTAGGCATGGGACGATATTGAAATTTTATGTCACGATTATCTTGGCCACAATAATTGCGATTAACGATAATATCACTATAGTTATTAACATTGCTGACAGTTTGAAAATGTGACGTATAAAGACATTACTTTCTCATTATTAATAACTTCTGACATATTTGTACTTTATTATAAGTGAAAACAAAAACAATCTAGAGGAGAACATAAAGGGTAAGTTGCTTTTTTTTCTGCACAATCTGGAGACAAAATGGCGATTATCTTTGTTTGCGATTATCATTTGTCATATATTTGTATCACGATTATACAAAATGTAGCACAAACGATTATTGTCTTCCCTTTTTATCACAATAAACTATATTATTTATTGTTTATCGCACAGTAATGGACAAAGCAGTGTGTGTAGATTTCTAAGTGACTATATTTTAAAGGTCCCATATTCTGCTATTTTCCCCTTCACACAGTCTATTCTAAGGGCTTTGTTGATAAATGTTTGCGTTGTGTAATATCCATAACATAACAGTTTACAAAAAACACCCATTTCTTGGACTGGCCCCCCTCCTTGCAAAAGCAAACAGCTCACTCTGAGATCTGACCCCCCCGAACAGAGAGCAGGCTGCCTCCCCCGCCCAACCCGTGACGAAGCCTAGAGTGGAGATGGTGCATGCGCCGTGTGCTCCAGTAAACAGCGATACACAAACACTGAATAAACATTTTATCCGTCCTGACGGTGCGTCGTGCTGAGTCCTACGTCCTGGATCTGACCTGGAGTTTGACGTGCTCCAGGGCCTCGACGACGGACGTTGCCGTTTGGTAAATAACAAGCTAACTCTTCGATCTGTCGTATCCATCGTGTAATTACTGTGTAGCATTAGCATTAGCTGTTTTTATTCTTGCGGCTGCGCGCTTCCTGGAGGCGTGGCTTAAACGCCGCGTCATCCTGGTGAAGCGCGTCATCTTAGTGAGCAGCCCCCGTCTGCTGCGTTATCCTTTAAACCTGGAAAAGAAGAATATACGCAAATGAGGAAAAAATATTGTGATAATATTGTTAATTCTCTACACTAATTTCCCATATCACGCAGCCCTAACATAGACAGTGACACGTGTGACAAAAAGAAGAGCAGATTGTGGTTTATTCTGCCTGAATGGTGGTCCACTGTCTTTACTTTGTGTATTAGCTGCGCTCACCACAAACGTTTGTCTGTCTCCTGCTGCACAGACCCTTCATTGATACTTCCTGTTGTGTGCAGTCGCCTCAGCGTGACCGTATTGACAGCGCTCACAGTGACACGGCTCCCGGCTCAGATCTGCTCGAGCTGTTGTTTTTGATGAAAGCCAGAGTCTTCAAACACAGAGCTCTTTGACCGTCCCGCGCTCTGGGCCAAGCTTTGCTCCTATTTATGTCCACCTTAGACATAAACACAGCAAGAACAGATTGTAAGTGTAATCATTTTGAGTTGTTTGATTCTTTTTTTTTTTTTTTTTTTATGGGCACAGATTTTTTTTTTTCTTGTTTAAAAGTATTTATGACTGTTTTTTCATTTATTTTTTCTAGTTTCTATCTTGTTTTAATCAAAATCATCTGGGCTGTTGCCTGGAATATCCTCTTTATATATTATTCTCTTAGTATTTTTACACAGATCAATATCAGCCTGGTCTCTGCGAGTTCAGATGGCGTGATTGACAGGTGGATTAGCCAATCAGGGACACTGATTATCCAAACAAACATGGCGCTTATGAGAAAATGTGCAGGAAAAAAGTATCACTGGGACTTAAAAACATCCCATTTCTGCAGAATCAGTGAGTGAAGCAAAAAACTCTATTAATCTGAGGTGAAAGAAGTTTTATTTTGTTCTAAATGATGATGAGCAATGAGTTCTTTGTTTCCTATGCGTCACTAAAAGCATCTGATTGCACGGTTCTGTTGAGTTTGTCTCGAAGCGCCACAGAGGGCACAGTGACCCTCTGTGGCGCCACAAATATTGACTTTTAAATCTACTGAAATAAAGTCGTTGTTCACAAATTAACTTTTCACTTTTGTAAAAACAAATCAAATTTTTGTTTAAGTCTAGGATATAATCCAATTGTTTGTGTCTTTAGCTACATCACTCATTGAAAACTGTAAATGATACTAAGCCTGTAATGCTTTAGTCGTTTTGTCTCTGTCAAACTAAATTTATGGTTGACTCATTAATTTATTCAGATTATAAAGGATTTAAATGGATCACAGCAGAAAAGAGAAGGGATAGAGTGAGTTTACTGGAGATTTGTGTATGCATTCTACCGTTTTACACACAAATATTTATTTATTTATTTATTTTATTTTATTTATTTAAGGAAAAGGAGTAACAATGCATATTAATGAACATTTACACAAATGTAAATATGCCAGATTATAGCCCAAGGCTAATTTCCATCTGCAGACCCCCTGGCAAGTTAACAGAAAGATAAGAAGATACATACATTACACTTCAGTTAATCAGAGACAGGAAAACAAGGTTTTATCATGTTATTACAACTACAAACATTCAACAAAAAACAAGTCGAAGAGTCACAGACAATAGTTAAGACACAGATCTGTATTGCACAAGCCTTTCTACTGCAGAGTCCTATGCAAATATGCAATTCATTGTACGTTTCTTGTCTTCTCGGTGCACTTTTGATCAAATTGGCATGTCATGGAAATAGTTTTGAGAGCTTTTGCTAATTGCACACTTAGTCGACCAATTGATGCACAGAGCAGGTCTTTAGTTGACCAAGAATTCTGAATTTTTGTTCACGATGTCAAACAAATAGTGGAGTAATATTTTATTTTTGAAATTGAAATGACCAGTAAATACACCTTTAAACAAATCCCTCACAAGAGACAGCAACAAACTGAATAAATCTAAGTAAAACTACAATATAGATGATATATTTGAGCCATTAACTCTTGTGGTTTAACTCGTGTGTGCTTTGGAGTGCGGTCTGGGTTCTGGCTCTCAAATATGTGCTTTACAAACAGAAGGCTGCAGATTGGAGAAGTTTCTATTATTAGGTCTCGTACAGGAAGTAGGAGTTCACTCTCATGTTTGTGTAATGCATCATTTACATTCTTCTGCTAACGTTAGCGCGACGTGGCAACATTTTAGCAGATCCCTGTTTTACTGATAAATAAGATCAGAACGTTCTTCCAAAGCAAAGCTACTATTTCTTACCTAAATAGAGGAATGTTTGATCATGAAAAAAACAAACACACAAACAAACAAACAAAAAACATGGTCACATTCATTTGATATTGACATTTAAACTGTGATAAGAACATTGTACAGTTTTTATTGATTGGTGTAATATTTTAAATTGTGATTAAAGTTGATCAATTGCACAGCCTTTCCTAGATTTTTTTTTTTTTCCCCACAGTCAAAACATCTGCTGGTTTGTGCATAACATTTGAATATTCATTACTCATTACTCATAACATGCAAAATCGACTTTTCAGAGGTTTTAACCTTCCTACAGGGCTATTTGGGCCTCGTATGTTGTGCCCAAAGTGGTTTTTTGATTGATTCCCTCATGTTTTCACTAGAGAACTGTCTTTTCCGTCCCCCTCGGCTGAGCAGCAGACGGGGGCTCCTCACTAAGATGACGCGCTTCACCAGGATGACACGGTGTTTAAGCCACGCCTCCAGGAAGCGCGCAGCCGCAGAATAAACACAGCTAATGCTAATGCTACACAGTAATTACACGATGGATACGACAGATCGAAGAGTTAGCTTGTTATTTACCAAACGGCAACGTCCGTCGTTGAGGCCCTGGAGCACGTCAAACTCCAGGTCAGATCCAGGACGTAGGACTCAGCACGACGCACCGTCAGGACGGAGAAAATGTTTATTCAGTGTTTGTGTATCGCTGTTTACTGGAGCACACGGCGCATGCACCATCTCCACTCTAGGCTTCGTCACGGGTTGGGCGGGGGAGGCAGCCTGCTCTCTGTTCGGGGGGGTCAGATCTCAGAGTGAGCTGTTTGCTTTTGCAAGGAGGGGGGCCAGTCCAAGAAATTGGTGTTTTTTGGAAACTGTTATGTTATGGATATTACACAACGCAAAATTTTATCAACAAAGCCCTTAGAATAGACTGTGTAAAGGGGAAAATAGCAGAATATGGGACCTTTAAGTTGAAATCCACTAACATGACAGTGTTAGAGCAGCAAGTCCTCAAAATATGTTCCTATTTGTCATTGATTTATTCACTGTTTCTACCAGTCATTTGCTGCTTCTTCGGATGATGACTAACAAGTAATCCTGCGGTAGTAAAGCAGCTTTTTTCTGAATAAATTTGCATTTTTTTCGGTGTGTTTTTTTTTTTTTTCTTTTTGTCAGTAAATGACATTGGAGTGGAAAGCATTCATTTGTATGGAAGACATGCTTTTAACCATGTTATAACATTATTCCCTCGTCAAAAACACACCTGGAGCTGTGCTGTGCTGACCTGAGCTTCATTCACGCTTGTTTGATGAATAAAGTCCTCTCCTTCTGAGCCTCAGAAAACACTAGGTTTCAAATTTTCCAATTTTGTGGCATCATAGATTAAACTCCGAGATCTTTTGTGATATTTTTAAATTCATAAATCATCTCCATCTCAAATCACGTTCATTACAACCGTCTGCTTATGGTGTGTTCCAGGCAACTCTAGCAACTGTAACTGGGATATTTTCCACCTCTGATGCCGCTCGAACTGGTAAATCCTCCTGATGAACTGGAGCTGGTCGAGTGACTCCCACTTCAGACGCGAAATCAGCTGTGACTGAACAGAATCAGCACAAAAACCACCACATAGTTACAAGTTAAATCCGGAAATGTGTTATTTAGCGTGTTTGAGACGTTCATTTAATGTTTGAATTTGTTGAGCCTATGGTTTAGCATTAGCCACATTGTTTACATACGAGTTCTTTCAGTTGGAACACTCTGAAGTCTGAACTCGTAATGAAATGACCGACTTCTCAGTGTCTGGAGCTGCATTATATTAGCATTTTCCCCCCCCCCCTCATGTTTACTTAATTCCTTCTGCTGCCAGTGGATGGAATGCTAACACCTCACAGCTATAAAGTAATGAGGAGATACATTATAAAACATAATATGACAAAGTAAAAACAATGCTTATGGGTTCCCTTTAAAAATACACTCCTCCTGTCTTCAGAATCAGAATCAGAATCAGAAGCGGTTTATTGCCATTGTCAGTGAAATTCACAAACATAGGAATTTGCTTCGGCGAAGGTGCAACATAAAGCAATGAGTAAAATATAAAAAATATATAAAAAGGCATGCATAAAAATTAAGAATAAAATAGACTAAGATAGACTATATACAGAATGTACAGTTGGCAGACAGTGCCATGTGCAAATGTGTAGTGCAAATAGATTGTTCTTATATAATATATGGTTAAAATGGCAGGTGTTACAGAGTGTTCATGAGTCCAACGGCAGAGGGAAAGAAACTGTTCTTGTGGCGGGAGGTTCTGGTCCGGATGGACCGTAGCCTCCTGCCCGAGGGGAGTGGCTCAAATAGGGTCAGCTGTGATCCGACCTGCTCGTCCCCGAGTCCTGGAGACGTACAGGTCCTGGACAGATGGAAGGCTGCAGCCGATCACCTTCTCAGCAGAGCGCACAATGCGCTGTAGTCTCTGTTTGTCCCTGGCTGTGGCTCCAGCTCCAGCTTCATTGATCTTATATTTAAAGGGCGTATGACAGGTTTTTCCGATTATATAATTTTGACTTTCTTCAGTGCATTAATACCTCTTGTAAATATAAATTATAGTTTTGCACCAATCAGGTCGACGTTTGTGGAGAAAAGTTTAATAATCTGTTGATAATTACAGGAAGTAAACAAATTGATGACATCACGCTGGGGAGACAAAGGTTGTGCATGGTTAACACAAAATAAACTACTTTTTTGACCCTTTAAACATTAATTCAGCAAAATAAAGGTGTCCACATGGTTTTTCTCTTTGTCAAATGAACAAAATCTGCGACATTAGATGAGTTTTTGCCAGTGTACAGTCTGGTTGCTATGGTAATTTCCTAGTGTGATGTCATACTTTACAACCAGGAAGTAAAATTTAAAACCTAAAAAATAGCTAAACTGGGGTAAAATTTGTAAAGATTTGAGTCGAAACTTGAATATATTTATCTTGACTGCATTTTAGTTAAATGTGTATTTCAACCTGTCATAGGCCCTTTAAAGGTGTACTTCGTAACTTTTCTGGTGGAGATGTTATTGCTTTTACTTGTTATCGTGACACATAGTACCTTTCACTCAAGAGCCTCCACAGAGTTCCCACCGGCGCTCGATCAAAACCATGTGTCCGGTTGTCTCGTTTTGAACACGTGCAGGTGGATTACGCTGTGTTTGGTTTGAGTGGACGTTTGAGTGTGGGCTCCTGTCAGCTGCTGCAGACACGAGGCCTGTCCATGTCACTGAGGCGCCGCTCTTTAGACCAGGACTGTCCACAAACACACACAGAACCAGAGGAGCCGGTGGTCTGTTGTCTCACACTGTGGTTATGAATGGAGGAGACTACAGTTTGATTTATGATTCATCTTTAGACAGGGATCTCACATTAACAAAGATATTATGATTTTTTGCCAGATAACAAGTGAAAATAATATTGAGCACTGTTAGAATACGTAAAGTTACAAGCTCGTCTGTCTATTTTGTTTGATTTTGTAATTTTCTGTTGGTTAAATCATACATTTAGTAAAGCCCTGTGAGGCGACAGCTGTTGTGATTTTGGGTTCTACAATGTTAAAGTTAGACACTGCAGGAGAATAGGAAAAAATCTTTAATTGAAAGATATCAATTTGAAACATCTCCTGTAGTTACTCACATAAATATAAGAAAGCAATGTATTACAAGGTTTTCCTCATGTTTTCATTTAAAAATAAGGCATTTTATGTATAAAATGTCCAAAATTGCACATATTTGGGAACTTTAAATCGGAAAAATGTTAGCCACTTTATTTATATTTATATTCTCTATCTAGAAGCCTTCATTTACAATATTTTATATATATTTATTTGGTTAAAAATGTTACTTCATTTAAGTCTCAATCTGCAATACAAAAAAATCGTTGACTAGTCGACTACTTAAATAATTAGTTAGTTTCAGCCTTAGTCAAAAAGTGTAGTGTTTAAATATCGCTATAATATCGAAATCGCAGATCTTAATGGCCATATTACATATTGCAATAAATTCCAATATCGTGCAGCCCTAATTGTACCCTTTGGTATTGGCCTAGATACAGGTCTGTTTCCACCTTTTAGACTAGATTAGATTCAATTGATGTGCAAAGCAGTTTTTTACTGTACTCAACGAGCGATATCAGTGCAATACGTTGCAAAAACAACAGGTCTTTGAACTGCACACAAAAGAGCTGAATGAAAGCTCATATTCACATTATTTGCCCGTTTTTGCCACAGATACACATTTCTGTAGTAAACGCACTTCCTGTTTGACGAGAACCCTGTTCATGTAAATGGTGAACGAGGGAAAAGTCTGAGCGCTAAAACAATATATAAAGGACATTGAATTGTGTAAAACGTTTAATGTACACGTACAACTTCAAGTCATCAATGCTCCGATTTTCTGGGGCCTGAAAACGGCGGCGCCCACGACAACTTCCGGAATAAGGTGACACTGTTTTGACGCATTGTTGCAGAAATTATGAAAAGGGCACTCTTCAAGAGTCACAAGTCGCTAACATTAGCCGCTTACCTTAGCTTGTACAGGTAAAAGATCGATAGTTTTCCATCTGAGGTAAAAAGCTGTCCATTTTCTCCACCAGCAAGTTAATCCAAGTTAAATAAACCGTTTAAGATTAAGATAATAAATCCTGCCGTGTCACTCGGGTTTGCTTCATCTTTTTGGGATAAATCCACTATTTTGGAGTTGTCAAAAAAAACTTGTTTTGTTACGTTTGCTTGTGTTGCTCGCTCACGCGCCCTCTGGTGGCACAATTGTGTATTACAACAGCGTACATAAGGCAAAAAATGACACTTGCCAGTTAACCGGGGAAGACGTCTTCACTCGGTTAAACGTTTAGTCATGGTTAATCGGCTAATCGGTTAACCATGAATACCCTAAACCAGGGGTGTCCAAACATTTCCCATCGAGGGCCACATATTGAAATATATACCAAGCGGAGGGCCACAAATCAATCATGAAACGTTCAACAAGCTGCATTTATGTGATGTTTTAAGCACCACCACATCTACATTCAGTCTCATTGTCTTAATATCAGGTCTGTGCTGCACCAAAATGTTAGTTATTTAGGTTAGAATTGTAGAAAATCTGAAATGTGCTGTAAATAGTACTTATCAGGACAATGTGGGCCAGTTCACCAGGAAGCCTAAGGGCCAAGAAAAATTGGTCTGAGGGCCGCATTTGGCCCCCGGGCCTGAGTTTGGACATGCCTGCCCATGTCTTTAGTCAATTAAGATTTTCGTCACATCCCCCTATTCACCTTATTCTGCCCCGCCCACTTTTGCCTCTTTTTGCCACAGATACGCACTTTTGTTGTAAACGCACTTCCGTTTGACTCTGTTAAAGCTAATGACGAACGAGGGAAAAAGTCTCACAGCTAAAATGTTACATAAAGTAGATTGATTTGTGTAAAATGTTTAATGAACACGAGCAACAACAAGTCACAACGCACCGATTTCCTGAAAACGTCTTTTTAGTCCATGTAGAACTTATTTTCTGTTGAGCTCGTCTGCTCCATGTAAACTACAACGGAAACAAGACGGCGGCGTATGGCAACGTCAGGAATAAGGTGAATACAAAGCAGTGTCATGCCTAGAGTAGCTCTTGTCTGCAGCTGTTCTTCTTCAGCAGAGTTAATCCTGTAGTAGACTGTGGAGTGTAAAAGGGCGTGAGGCCAGTCCTGTCCACGGCCGTCTGTCATGAAGCGCTCGTGACGTCGCAGTCTAAAGTAAACACTGGCCCTGCAGCTTTTATTCAATGGAAACACTCTCTGACTCTGAGGAGCTGCTGCTGTCGCTTCAGATGGGACTTTCTCAGCTCGTCTGGGTTGGACCGTGCACTTAATCATGTTTTCTTTCGCCGACATTTTTAACAATAAAGCGTTAAATTGTTTCTGAATAACTTTCCAACTGTTTGGTTTATGTAGAAATCTGTGTGTTTCGCGTGTTTCAAACCCTCATTATTTTTTCATATTTTTTGTCTTTTTTGGGGAGGGGGAGGGGATTTTTAAATTTATTATAGAAAGAAAGTAGATAGTAGTAAAGTAGAAATGGTGATGGTTGAAAATGAGGGAAAGAATTATGTTAATTTTGACCAGTCCTAATATTCCATCAATTTTTAAAATTTGGGCGTTATACATTTCATGCACCTACATTTAATTAATGTCAGATATCCAGTATACAAAAGGAGTAGGAAGACAGAAGATGCTTGAATACTACCCCTTATTACAGACAACATTTACCCAAAAAAATCCTTTCCAGTTCAGGTTCAGGTTCAGTTGTTGCTTTACACTTCTATTCGTTCATAAAAACATATTTCTTTTTTTTTTTTTTTGCTTACGTCTCTATGCAATCCATTAGTTATTTATTACTATCAATTGATATTACATCCTGAAACGAGCGATGATACATTTTTGGAATGTTTGGGTGAGTTCCACATGTTTATTTATTTCCCCTTAATGTCATAGTGCGGAACATTCCAGGCAACGCGAGAACGGCACATACCAGCGACAGGGACAAATGTTTAAGGCAGGAAATGGGTGGGAATACATGTTATATTTTATAGAGAAAATGGACAGTGCAAACAGTATACTTATGATGACACAACGGGCGAAGGTGGCGGACCCCTCGCCAGAAAAGTTACACCGCGAAGCTTTAACGTCTCATGCTGTTATGACTGTTTTGTTGGACGGTTGTGTGTCAGAAGCTCCAGGACAGACACCATGAATTTCCTTCTGACAATAATTCTGCTGCGGTTTAATTATGCTCCGTTCACAGAGGGAGGGAGGGAGAGAGGGAGGGAGGGAGGGAGAGAGGGAGGGAGGGAGAGAGGGAGAGAGGGAGAGAGAGAGGGAGAGAGAGAATGGAGAGAGAGAGAGAGAGAGAATGGAGAGGGAGGGAGACGGAGAGGAAGACAGAGGGAGCGAGAGACAGGGAGAGAAAAGTGTGAAAAGAGAGAGGGTAGGAGAGAGATGCACAGAGGGGAGAGAGAGAGAGAGAGAGAGAGAGAGAAGATATGAGGGAGAGAGAGAGAGGGGGGGAGAGAGAATGGAGAGGGAGGGAGACGGAGAGGAAGACAGAGGGAGCGAGAGACGGGGAGAGAAAAGTGTGAAAAGAGAGAGGGTAGGAGAGAGATGCACAGAGGGGAGAGAGAGAGAGAGAGAGAGAGAGAGAGATATGAGAGAGAGAGAGAGAGAGAGAGAGAGAGAGAATGGAGAGGGAGGGAGACGGAGAGGAAGACAGAGGGAGCGAGAGACAGGGAGAGAAAAGTGTGAAAAGAGAGAGAGTAGGAGAGAGATGCACAGAGGGGAGAGAGAGAGAGAGAAGATATGAGGGA
This sequence comes from Rhinogobius similis, assembly GCA_019453435.1. Classification (NCBI taxonomy): domain Eukaryota; kingdom Metazoa; phylum Chordata; class Actinopteri; order Gobiiformes; family Gobiidae; genus Rhinogobius; species Rhinogobius similis. The sequence goes on from CM033627.1 coordinate 3,008,452, forward strand.
GAGAGAGAGAGGGGGAGAGAGAGAGAATGGAGAGGGAGGGAGACGGAGAGGAAGACAGAGGGAGCGAGAGACAGGGAGAGAAAAGTGTGAAAAGAGAGAGAGTAGGAGAGAGATGCACAGAGGGGAGAGAGAGAGAGAGAAGATATGAGGGAGAGAGAGAGAGGGGGAGAGAGAGAGAGAGAATGGAGAGAGAGAGAGAGAGACAGGGAGAGAAAAGTGTGAAAAGAGAGAGGGTAGGAGAGAGATGCACAGAGGGGAGAGAGAGAGAGAGAAGATATGAGGGAGAGAGAGAGAGGGGGAGAGAGAGAATGGAGAGGGAGGGAGACGGAGAGGAAGACAGAGGGAGCGAGAGACGGGGAGAGAAAAGTGTGAAAAGAGAGAGGGTAGGAGAGAGATGCACAGAGGGGGGAGAGAGAGAGAGAGAGCGAAGATATGAGAGAGAGGGAGAGGGGGAGAGAGAGAGAGAGAGAATGGAGAGGGAGGGAGACGGAGAGGAAGACAGAGGGAGCGAGAGACAGGGAGAGAAAAGTGTGAAAAGAGAGAGAGTAGGAGAGAGATGCACAGAGGGGAGAGAGAGAGAGAGATATGAGGAGAGAGAGAGAGAGGGAGAGAGAGAGAGGAATGGAGAGGGAGGGAGGCAGGAGAGAGGAAGACAGAGGGAGGCGAGAGAGACAGGGAGAGAGAAAAGTGTGAAAAGAGAGAGAGTAGGAGAGAGATGCACAGAGGGGAGGGAGAGAGAGAGAGGGGGAGAGAGAGAGAGAGAATGGAGAGAGAGAGAGAGAGACAGGGAGAGAAAAGTGTGAAAAGAGAGAGGGTAGGAGAGATGCACAGAGGGGAGAGAGAGAGAGAGAGAGAGAGAGAGAGAAGATATGAGGGAGAGAGAGGGGGGAGAGAGATGGAGGAGAGGGAGGCGGAGAGAGGAAGACAGAGGGAGGCGAGAGGCAGGGGAGAGAAAAGTGTGAAAAAGAGAGAGGGTAGGAGAGAGATGCACAGAGGGAGAGAGAGAGAGAGAGAGATCAGAGGAGGGAGAGAGAGGAGAGAGAGAGAGAGAATGGAGAGGGAGGAGTCGGGGAGGAAGACAGAGGGAGCGAGAGACAGGGAGAGAAAAGTGTGAAAGAGAGAGAGAGTAGGAGAGAGATGCACAGAGGGGAGAGAGAGAGAGAGAAGATATGAGGGAGAGAGAGAGAGGGGGAGAGAGAGAGAGAGAATGGAGAGGGAGGGAGACGGAGAGGAAGACAGAGGGAGCGAGAGACAGGGAGAGAAAAGTGTGAAAAGAGAGAGAGTAGGAGAGAGATGCACAGAGGGGGGAGAGAGAGAGAGAAGATATGAGGGAGAGAGAGAGAGGGGGAGAGAGAGAGAGAGAATGGAGAGAGAGAGAGAGAGAGACAGGGAGAGAAAAGTGTGAAAAGAGAGAGGGTAGGAGAGATGCACAGAGGGGAGAGAGAGAGAGAGACAGAGAGAGAGAGAGAAGATATGAGGGGGAGAGAGAGAATGGAGAGGGAGACCGAGGGAAAGAGGGAGTGAGAGACAGGGAGAGAAAAGTGTGAAAAGAGAGAGTTGGAGAGAGACACATGGAGGGAGGGAAGGGGGAGAGACACAGAGAGAGACAGAAAAAAGTAAGATACAGAATGAAAAAGAGGGAAAATAGAGAGAGGGAAAAGAGTAAGATACAGAATGAAAAAGAGGGAAGAGAGAGAGTGGGAGAGAGACACAGGGAAAAGAAAGAAAAAGCTACAGAATAAAAAAGAGGGTTAGAGAGACAGAAAGAAAGGAGGAGAAAGAGACTGAGAAAGAAAAGATGGAAAGAGGAAGAGAGAGAAATTCAAGTTGAGACAAAGAAGGAAAAGAAACTGAGGAAAAAGAGGGAGAGAGAGAGAGAGACACATATATATGGATAAAGAAAGAGACATAGAAACATAGAGAGAGAGACAAAGAGAAAGAGAAACAGAGAGAGAAAGAGAGAGACAGAAAGAGTGAGGAAGATGGACAAGGAGACAGGAAAGAAGAAGAGAGGGGTAGAGAGAGAAAAAGAGAGACCGGGGGAGAGAGTGAGAGAGAGTGGAGGAAGAGGAAGTGTTCGGGGGAAGCCATTGGTCGTGCTTGAGTCTCTACGTGTGTTTTTATGAGCTTTTCCTGTCGTCGGCCACAGGAAATGAGCTCTGAAGGACTGGATTAAAGACACATTACTGAGGTTATTGTGTTATGATTAGATTAGATTCTGTTGAGTTATTGCGGTAAAAATAACACAAACAAAGATTAAAGTTTTTTGGTTTTCTTTTTATGATGTTTATGATTTTTTAAAATTATTTTCTAATTTTGACTTTATTCCGTGGGTTAAAGGGCCTATGACAGGTTGAAATACACGTTTAACTAAAATGCAGTTAAGATGAATGATGATATTCAAATTTCTACAAAAATCTGTACAAATTTTACCCCCGTTTAGCTATTTTGTAGGTTTTCAATTTTACTTCCTGGTTGTAAAGTATGACATCACACTAGGAAATTACCATAGCAACCACACTGTACACTGGCCAAAACTCATCTAATGTCACAGATTTTGTTCATTTGACAAAGAGAAATGCACATGAACACCTTTATTTTGTCGAATCAAAGTTTAAAGGGTCAAAAAAGTTGTTTATTTTGTGTAAATTATGCATAACCTTTGTCTCCCCGGTGTGATGTCATTAGTTTGTTTACTTCCTGTAATTGTCAACAGATTTTTCAACTTTTCTCCACAAATAGCGACTTGATTGGTGTAAAACTATAATTATATTTACACGAGGTATTAATACACTGAATAAAGTCAAAATTAGAAAATCATAAAAACCTGTCATACGCACTTTAATACCGCTTGAGGTGTGATGTCATCATTTACAACCAGGAAGTAAAATTAAAAACCTAAAAAAAAAAGCTAATTTAGAGTGAAATTTCTAAAGATTTGAGCAGTATTTGGTATATATTTATCTTAAGTGCATTTTAGTTAAAGGAGTAGTTCAACCTGTCATTGAAACTTTAAACAACTTTGGATTTTTAACTGACAGTTAGTGTTTTAATTAAAGTGCGTAGGTTTTCATGATTTTTTCTTATCTTGTCTTTATTCAGTGGATTATTATCCCTTGAAAATTTCAATTTTAGTTTTACACCAATCGGGTCGGTGTTGAAAATTACAGAGCGTAAACATATTAGTTATACATAATAAAGTTATGCATACTTTTCACAAAAGAAACTACTTTTTTGACCCTTTAAACATTGATTAAACAAAATAAAGGTGTTCACGTGCGTTTTTCTTTGTCAAATAAAAAAATCTGTGACATTAGAGGAGTTTTGGTGCACTGTACTGATGGTTTCCTGGTAATTTCCCAGTGTGATGTCATCATTTACAACCAGGAAGTAAAATATATTTATCTTAACTTCATTTTAATTAAATGAGTAGTTTAACCTGTCATAGGCACTTTAAGTCCTCTGAGTCTCAGAAAATACTCAGTTTCAAGAAGGGCTGAAACAAGGTAATCGATTTATCACAACGAATCGGTTATTGAGATAATTGTCGAGTAATTGTAATTGAATTGCTATTTTGGTTATACAGAGGCTCTAACCATGTTATGAGAAAGGTTATGACTCGAACAAAGCAGGAATTACTTCATAACGACACAGGAAACATGTACATTTAGTGTTTTTGGTCAAAAGTCTGTATTGTCTGTAAATAGACTCAATTAGGAAGTCTTTCTACAACGTTAGACTAGTTTCATCTGGGTCAAATTCAGTAAAAATGTTATATTTATGGACAGCTCACGTTCTAAACTCATAGATTAATCAAAAGAATAATTGCTCCACTAAAATAATCGTTAGTTGCAGCCCTAGTTTCAAATGTTCCAGTTTTGTGACACTGCAACAAGAGTTCTGAGATCGTCTGTGCTGTTTTTAAGTCCATAAATCATCTCAAGACTTGAACATCTGCATTTTAGCTAAATCACTTGTCCAACCTGTCATTGGCACTTTAAGTAATCCCCCTTTGAGTCTCAGAAAACACTCCGTTTCAAGGGCTGAAAGAAGTTATAAATATATATATCGTACTTCAAAATTTGTAACCATGACATCGTTATGTGTAAGTGATAAATGTGAGCTACAGTGTTGTGTTTACTTGATTTTTTGTGTTTACATGTCATATATAAACTAAATATTTAGCCGAGTTATAGACTTTTATATTTGCTATCAGACTGGATTTGCATTCTGACATTTTTATTGTGTTTTGAGCTTTCACAGGAGAAAACTCTGACTCTCAAGCGTTTTTGACACTCACTGATGAAATTCAAAATACTGCAATGTCGTCTGAATAAACTCTATTACATTGTCATTACATATTTTGCTGTGAACAATTGTGGCGTGATCCCTCGGCGTCAGTTACGTCTGTCTACGTGTCGGGCCCTCGAGGTAACTCCGTGTCCGTGTGTCGAGGCTGTAAAACATTAGTGAAGCTGGAGGAATGTTAACGAATGAGCCTCGTGTTCGCTGACCCCACCAGGACCCCACGTGTCCCGCCCACAGAGCGCCGTTAGTCCAGAACCAAAGCCCTGCTGTGCGGCTCGGTCTCTATCACAGCTGCCGATTGCAATAATCAATAATCGATGTAATTATAGGCTTATACTTTGACACTGTAAGTTTAGCTGAAGTATTTTCTTGTTTGTTTGCCTTTGCTGTGGATTAAAACTAAGGTACCTGACTCTTTTTGTACATAAGTGAAAAAAATTAGGTACAGCCCCTTTAAAAGCATAATATCTCATTGTCTACCTTTTAAAGAAGACATATTACGCTTACGTCCGCTATTTAGTGCTAATTTATGATACCTGTGAATCCTTATTTTATATTTTGGGAATTTTAAATGAAATATTGATCTATAACGACTTCATAAAAGGACAAAGTCAGCTGACGTCCTTTACCATGGGAACAAAATGGCTACTCAAACATGCGTGCATCAACCTAAATACAACTGTGAGTGGACAAATGTGAATGAAAAACATTATTATATAAGATGGTTAAAACCAATTAAAAGATGATTTTGCATAATATGTGTCCTTAAAGTTAGGGATACAGCCACATTAACTATACATTTTGCTATAAGAGCTGTGACGGCTCGTGTTTGAACGGTAAAAATTAAAGTACAATATGATTTTTTTTTTTAAACAATCAAAAAAAGAACAAGACAGAACACACACTGACCCAAAAATATTCAAACAAAAAATGTCCTTTTAAAGAAATTTACTTTTTCACCTTTTAATGTATGTAGGTGTTGTTAGGCTAATTTAAAGTCTATGACAGGTTAGACGACACATTTCACTGAAACGTAGTGAACATGATACTGTGTTTAAGATTTTACTAAACATTTTACCCTTTGGTCCCAGTTTGGCACAAAAATGAGGTACAGCCCCTTTAAAAGCATAGCAGCATAGCAAGCATAGCAAAGCATTAGCAGTTAGAGCTAATTCCACAACCGTTACTTAGCAACCATTTTGAAAACAAGGGCCAAAATCCATGTAAATTACACAACAGTTATGATTTGACAAATAAATAATACCTGATAACACATTTATTTTGTCGAATGATGGTTTAAATAGTCAAAAAATGTGTCAGTTGAGTGTTAACCCGTCTCTTTATTTTCAACTGTACGTCGCTTTTTGATGACATCACAGTGGGATTCAGTCATGGATGTATTAAAAGAACTGGATAAGACACGCCCCCTCTGTCTGTGGTCCCAGATTGATTAGTGGCCGTGCGAGGTACTGCAGCCTCTTGGAACCAGCCTTTTTCTAAAATTGCACATTATAATTGCAGACAGTACTGAATTATTATCGGTATTTAAATAAAATAGAAGGAAATGTTCTTTTGTACCGTTTCTAAAATCACAGAAATTACCGTTTTTATATGAAGTGACGTCACACAAACATGTGCGAGTCACGTGAACGAGCGTCGGACGATACAAACAGAAGCTCGTGGAAAAGGCTCGACTAGAGACACCTGTAAGTTGTATTTTATTTCATTTCAGACGCTTTCACGTGTGTCTAACATGAAGAACACAATTACAATCACACAAGCTAACGCTAACACAAAAACTTGCAGCTGCTGGTCGTTCACGTCGCTCAAAGCATCATGGGGGATTGTGGTCACGTGGCGCCCCTAAAGCAAAGATGGTCGCCTCCGTATCAGGAAGTAAATGTGGAAGTAAGAAACTTTTTTGGGGTCATGCGCCAATGAGCTCACTCCATAGGGATAAACAGGGCGGCCATTTTGGATTCATCTTCCAGGTTTTATTATAGTTCTATGGATTCAGTTGTAGAACTCAGCACTTCCTGTAATTTTTAACTGGTATTTTTCAAATTGTCTTCACAAACTGCAACTTCACGAACGCAAACCTATGATAAATACTTACCACAGGTGCCCTCCCACCGAACAAAGTCAGAATTAGACAAACATCTGTCATATAGACCAGTGGTTCCCAATCTTTTTTGTCTGGAGTGCCCCCTAAGCTTTGTCGCACACTCAGAGTACCCCTTAACTTGAGTTTCAGGCAAATTAAAGGGTTTAGTAGACGCTTATTGTTAATTATTACTATGATCTATATATTTTTATTTGATTTATGGTCCAAGAGACTCCAAAAAGATGCTAAATTTACAACTAATAACACTTTTTAATTCAGATAAAAGTACATTTTATCTTCTTTTAAAACCTGACACCATTCCAAGTACCCCCTGGAAATTGCTCACGTACCCCTTGGAGTCCCCGCACCCCAGATTGGGAAACACAGACATTAAGAACTCTGCACTACCTCCTGTAATTTTAAAGTGCCTATGACAGGTTGGACTACTCACTTGACTAAAATGCAGTTAAGATAAATATATTTCACTGTTTGCTAAAATGCTGTTCAAATTTTATCCCAATTAAGCAATTTTTCAGGTTTTTAATTTCACTTCCTGGTTGTGAATGATGACATCACACTAGGAAATTAGAAAGTACATTGGGCAAAAACTGATCTAATGTTAGAGATTTTTTTAATTTGACAAATAAAAATACACATGAACTCCTTTATTTTGTTAAATCAATGTTTAAAGGGTCAAAAATGTTGTCTCTTTTACGTAAATTATGCATAACCTTGTCTCCCTAGTGTGATGTCATCAATTTGTTTACTTCCTGTAATTTTCAACACATTTTTTCCATTTTCTCTACAAACAGCTACTTGATTGATGTAAAACTATCATTTATATTTACAACAGGTATTAATACACCAAATAAAGTCAAAATTAGAAAATGTTAAAAACCTGTCATACGCCCTTTAAGCATTTATTTTTCACAATTTCCTCACAATCTGCCACTTCACGCTTCACGGCAACAGTGAGGTTAGAAATGAGACGTTGATACAGCAGAACGGCGCTCTGGTGAAACCCTCCTCTGTGCGACGGCGTTCAGAGGCCGCGGGCGTCGCTCTCGCGCTCACGCACTTCCTCTGCTCGATCTGATGTAACGTAGAAGCAGATCTACCAGACGCCAGGGAACCACGCTTCATATTGGGAGTCTCCACCCCTCCCTCTCTTTCGCTCTCTATATTTATTTATCTTTCTATCTCTTCTGCCCCAGCCCTTCTCTTTCTCCTCACTTCTTTTTCTTCCTCCCCCTGCAGTACTTTCTCTCTCCTTCTGTTTTCTTTTACTCTCATCCTCTGCTCTCCTCTGTCTCTATACTCGCTAATATTCGCCCTTTCTCTCTGTCTGTTTCTCTCTCCTTTTCCCAGTCCCTTTGGCCTTATTTGGTCATGTTGCAGAGCCATCGCAGGATCTCAGAGCTGTGAGCGAGGGAGAGGGAGAGACAGATTGTACCACACAAATGTCTCTTCTTTAGTCTTTTAAGTGAACGAGTTATGGCTTGAAATCAGAGGAAAGCATAAATAAGAGAAAGACCGCGGCCGATTCCTTTGCATTTCAGTATAAACCTCTGGAGACCGAGAGTGTTTGTGCTGGATGTAGTAGTAGCTTATTTATTCCATGCACTGAACGTACAGAGCAGGGCTGTTCAAGTCAAGGCCACGGGGCCAAATCAGGCCCAAGGGACAGGATTCGGCCCTCAACCATCTTCAAACGACAGATTATATCGCTTGTTATTGGTTTAGATCTGGTTCAGTCCTGGTTTTGACCTGGTTTAGTCCTGGTTAGTTCTTGTTTAGACCTGGTTTAGTCCTGGTTTAGTCCTGGTTTAGTCCTGGTTTAGTCCTGGTTCAGTCCTGGTTCAGTCCTGGTTTAGACCTGGTGTAAATCTGGTTTAATCCTGGTTTAAACCTGGTTTAGACCTGGTTTTGACCTGGTTTAGATCTTCTTTAGACCTGGTTTAGACCTGGTTTAGATCTGGTGTAAATCTGTTTTAGACCTGGTTCAGACCTGGTTCAGTCCTGGTTTAGTCCTGGTTCAGACCTGGTTCAGTCCTGTTTTAGTCCTGGTTTAGTCCTGGTTTAGTCCTGGTTTAGACTTGGTTTAGTCCTGGTTTAGACTTGGTTTAGTCCTGGTTTAGTCCTGGTTTAGACTTGGTTTTAGACCTGATGTAAACCTGGTTTAATCCTGGTTTAGATCTGATTTAGACCTGGTTCAGTCCCGGTTCAGTCCTGCAGATGTTGTTTAAGTCTTTCATATTACATGTTTTTCGTTTTTCAAAAGCGTTGGACTTGTTTCTTGCTAACGATGATGTTTTCTCTGGTGTTACTCTCGTGTGGTCGATCACCAAAACAGTCATAGTTTTTCAAAGTTTGTGATGCTTGAAGGTTAAAGGGGTTGTACCTGATTATTACCGTTTTGAAACATGAAAAACAGAACTAGTTGTTGTTAAAGTCTTTACATCAGTCCCATGTGTCTCTCACTTTCATAATACAGTCCCAGCATCATAAATATTCACCTCCATGAGTTTAGAAGCACTTTTCTCTGAGCCATCGTTGTAAAGCTAACAAACATTAGCATGCTAACGGTGCACTTCCTGCTTCTCGTGGAATAAAACTCTATAAACAGATGCAGAGAAAGTGCTGTGGTCTCATTTTCACACAAATAGATGCTTTTACAATACATCTGTGCTGGAGCGACACAGATTTGACTTTATTACATGCAAAAAAGTCAAAACAGTAGCCCCTTTAATTAAATCCTTTAACATTTTGGAGTGTCATAAACAAATTTCTGATCCATAAAAGAAAGCAAACCGTCTCCTTTGCCAAATTTAACAAACCAGTAATTGACGCAAATATATTCTGTTCATTTGTTTACTACAAATTTGGATTTGGTAATATTTTAGTAGGTGGGGTGCCGCAGAATCGTTCGACACACGACGGGTTTAGAAGTCGCACATTCAGCCTGGTACTGATATATACGTTCTATCCCATTCATTTTAACGAGGAAGCAAATCATAAACATTATTTTTGATGTTTGTAAGAGCAGAGTACACGGTTGTTATGTTTGTTTAGTTAAACTTCCAGTTACAGTTGCTAAAGTTTACTGATGTTTGCAGGTTTTATGAGGCTTTATAAAATAAAATAAGTATAACTACGTCAATTAACGACGCTAAACTCTTCTAATAATGATAATGTTTGCTCTGGGGTTACTCACGAGATTAACGCTAGCTCTCCCATTGAAAATACTGAGGATCGGTGATATATCGTTTACAGAATCAGTTTGGGCTGATATTGACAGATTTTCGGCGATATTTGTATTGGATGATGTTGAAAAAACTGCTGAGATTTGACGCTGATATTTTTTTTAGATTTATGTTTTAAGAATGGGATTCTGTTCAAAGTTTACGTTTTTAACACAACCAGGAGAAGTGACAACCAGACTGAAATATGAGCTGACAAACTAATACAAGAGTCACGGGTTTGAAAACATTTTTTTTTTTTCTTTTTTTTTTCGTTTTTGTCACCATTAGTCACGTTTTTGACACCTTTGGTATTGTTTTTGTTGATTTCAGTTGTGTTTTTGTCACTTTTACTTGCGTTTTTGTCACTGTTAAGTCACGTTTAGTCATGATTTTGTTGCTTTTAGCCATGTCTTTGTCTCTTATAGTTACGTTTTTGTTGCATGTAATTCGGGGATGCACTGATATGGGATCGAACATCGGTGGCGAAAACGTGAAAATTTGCTCAACTTGGTATCGGCTCCAAAATATCGATTCTGCCGATATCCTGGTTGGACCTTTTTGCTGATGTGATAAGACCATTGACTGGTGCTTGTTTGTCCAGAACAGCTCATGATGATTGCAGTTTTATTTATACAAAACTATTCTGTAGTTCATTGAAGGATAAAGAACACATTTGGATCGTTTGTCATACTTTATAAAGAAAATAAATGCTATTTATATTCCCTGCAGTGGTATCGACTAATATCGGGTATCAGCAGATACTTAAAGCCCAAGTATCAAAACCGGTATCGAATTTAAAAAAAGCTGAATCGGCACTATCTACTTGTAGTCACGTTTTTGTCACTTTTAGTTGTTTTTGTCACTTTTAGTTGTGTTTTTGTCACTTTTAGTTGTTTTTGTCACTTTTAGTTGTGTTTTTTGTCCCTGTTAGTCACATTTAGTCATGTTTTTGTTGCTTTTAGCCACATGTTTTTTGCTTTGAGTAACATTTTTGTCGCTTGTAATCAAGTTTTTGTCACTTTTAGTGTTTTTTGTTTTTGTTTTAACAAAACATGTTTTAACAAATCTAAACTACTGGGTTAACTGTTTTCATGCAGAATTAAACAGCATATTTTGTTGTTTATGGAGGAAGTTTTTACATTTCAAAACTTGCAACCTTTGCATATTGTTAATTACGTCCGTTCAAATTTCGATTTGATTTTGGTTAATTGTGCAGCCCTGATTGTAAATGAATGGCAAAATTCTCGTAAGTTCGTACAGCAGTAGTAGCAGCAGAGTGTGGTCTTCAGAGTTGTCGTACTATTTAAGTTTGTCTTGTCAAAGTGAGTTGAGGTTGAGGTCACAGTTGTAATATTTAAAGCAGATGTTAAACAAGTGCAAAGTAAAAGAGTAAAAGTGTGTAGTGTTTTAGAGGAAGAGAAAAGGGGAAGTTCTGTAACCGTCCCAATGCAAATGTGCAAATCCCGGGTGGCCTGTATCTATGAAAATGAGACAACACAACAGGCTGCTTCACTGTCTGCAGGAAAACACCTCATCACACTCACAATAAAGAGGTTTTGTGTCTGTCAAGTTCTGGAGAGACATTGAGGTGCACTGTGTGACTTTCCAGGTTTATTTGTTAATATAGGGGTAGAGTTGTTCACCGTGGAGATATTAGAGCTGCTCGATTGTGGCAAAAATTATATCTCTGACTATTTGGTGCATAATTGAAATCAAGATTATTTCGAACAATGCTGGCAAAAGGCTGTAGACAACGTATAGACCGAATATATTTTATTATTTTTAGAGAAGTGCTTTTGCTCCAGGTTTTGAGGCTAAAGGAGTGCACTCATAACTCCTTTTCTATTTATTTATTTATTTATTTTTAAGAAAAGAAAAAAGACAAATATAAAATTCCAATTCCTGTTAACTTTACCCCCTCCCCTTCCCCTGTCTAACAATAGGAAAAGGGGAATCCCCCGGAAAAATTGTCCCGCGAGCTTTGTCACCAGGTACTCTGTGAACTTGCCCATTATTCTGTGTGTGGTACAGTTTGGGTCCAGCATATTAAAGGGCCCATGACAGGTTGGGCTACTCATTTAACCAAAATGTAGTTCAGATAAACATATTTCAAAATTAGCTAAAATTCTTTAAAAAATTTACACCGTTTTCGCAATTTTTAGCTTTTTAATTTTACTTTACCTGGTTGTAAATGATGACATCACGCTAGGAAATTACCATAGCAACAACACTGTACACTAGGACAAAAACTCATCTAATGTCACATTTTTTGGATTTCACAAATAAAAATACATGTTAACACCTTTATTTTGTTGAATTAATGTTTAAAGGGTCAAAAAAGTAGTGTATTTTGTGTAAATTATGCATAACCTTTGTCTCCCCAGTGTGATGTCATCAGTTTGTTTACTTCCTGTATTTTTCAACAGGTTTTTCAACTTTTCTCCACAAACAGCGATCTGATTGGTGTAAAACTATAATTTATATTTACAACAGATATTAATACACTAAATAAAGTCAAAATTAGAAAATCATAGAAACCTGTCATACGCACTTTAAGGCATGACCTTTGCATTACAACAGCACAGAGTTGGCCCGACGCACTCTGTAGGGCATGACGTCCTGTGTGAGTTGATATTGTTCCAGAGCTGCTGGTGAACGCCCACGGCACGTGTTAAAGGCAAAACATGACGGAGTATCATTACGTCTTGTTTAAGATAAGATAAGAGATCCTTTATTTGTCCCACAATGGGGAAATTTCAATGTTGCAACACACAGTTTAGGACAGGAATTATTGAAATAGGCGCATGCAATAAAAATAGGATAAATAATTACTAAACATGGTAATAAAAATACAATATAAAGTATAAAGTGCACACTCTTATTTACAGTAGGTGGCTGTCTGGGAATAGATAGTAAAAAATGGCAAATAAAGTGGCTTAAGTGTTTTGTTATATACAGTAAGTGACTATAGTGAGGTAAAAGTGTATTAATAGTATGTTAAATTATATTGCACATGATTATCACAGGTGAATGACACATGTTACAGTATTGCACATGATTATAGCGGGTGGATGACACATGTTACAGTATTGCACATGATGAATGACACATGTTACAGTATTGCACATGATGAATGACACATGTTACAGTATTGCACATGATTATAACAGGTGAATGACACATGTTACGGTATTGCACATGATTATAGCGGGTGGATGACACATGTTACAGTATTGCACATGATGAATGACACATGTTACAGTATTGCACATGATGAATGGCACATGTTACAGTATTGCACATGATTATAGCGGGTGGATGACACATGTTACAGTATTGCACATGATGAATGACACATGTTACAGTATTGCACATGATTATAGCGGGTGGATGACACATGTTACAGTATTGCACATGATGAATGACACATGTTACAGTATTGCACATGATTATAGCGGGTGGATGACACATGTTACAGTATTGCACATGATGAATGACACATGTTACAGTATTGCACATGACGAATTACACATGTTACAGTATTGCACATGATTATAGCGGGTGACTGACACATGTTACAGTATTGCACATGATTATAGCGGGTGACTGACACATGTTACAGTATTGCACATGATTATAGCGGGTGGATGACACATGTTACAGTATTGCACATGATTATAGCGGGTGGATGACACATGTTACAGTATTGCACATGATTATAGCGGGTGACTGACACATGTTACAGTATTGCACATGATTATAGCGGGTGACTGACACATGTTACAGTATTGCACATGATTATAGCGGGTGACTGACACATGTTACAGTATTGCACATGATGAATGACACATGTTACAGTATTGCACATGATGAATGACACATGTTACAGTATTGCACATGATTATAGCGGGTGGATGACACATGTTACAGTATTGCACATGATGAATGACACATGTTACAGTATTGCACATGATGAATGACACATGTTACAGTATTGCACATGATTATAGCGGGTGACTGACACATGTTACAGTATTGCACATGATTATAGCGGGTGGATGACACATGTTACAGTATTGCACATGATTATAGCGGGTGACTGACACATGTTACAGTATTGCACATGATTATAGCGGGTGACTGACACATGTTACAGTATTGCACATGATGAATGACACATGTTACAGTATTGCACATGATGAATGACACATGTTACAGTATTGCACATGATTATAGCGGGTGGATGACACATGTTACAGTATTGCACATGATGAATGACACATGTTACAGTATTGCACATGATGAATGACACATGTTACAGTATTGCACATGATTATAGCGGGTGACTGACACATGTTACAGTATTGCACATGATTATAGCGGGTGACTGACACATGTTCAGGGCTAACAGTGTTCATTGTAAAGTCTGACAGCAGCAGGAAGGAAAGACCTGCCAAACCTCTCCTTCACACAGCCAGGGTGAATCAGTCTGTCACTGAAGCTGCTCTCCAGGGCAGACAGAGCGTCCTGCAGGGGGTGGGACTCATGGTCCAGCATAGACGTGAGTTTAGCCAGGACCCTTCTGTCCCCCACCTCACGTTGCTAAACCAAGCTCTCCACAATGCTCCTGCTCTGAGCGCGATCAGATGTGAAGAATGATGTGCATGCAACGCTGTTTGAGGCTTTCAAGACGGTTGAAAGTCTTTCCAGCTCCACAGGTCAGCCCTGAACAGAGCTCTAATCAAGATCTAATGTAGGTCTTAAAAACTCTGAACAGAAGGCAATTCATTGTATTTTCAATTATAACATTTGTACATGAACAGAGTAATAATCGAAATCACGATTATATATATATACCATGAACTGCACAGCCCTGGGAGATATTTTAGATTTGCCTGGAACATTGCATTGTATAGAATTTGTATCCATTTTTAATTTATCTAATCCATTCTTACTGCAAGTGGGAGCGCCTTTCCATAGATCTGACCAGTAACTTGGCCTGGTGATGTTAAAATGTACATAGCACACCTTTAAGGTTTGTTGTTGTAATATATTTAGATTCTTCTCACCAAACGCTGATTTGTTCTTGTGATAAACCGCTGTATTTCCAGAAATTATAACTTAATCTGTTGAGCCCACATGCTTAGCAAAACAACGCTAGCACCTGTTAGCATCAGCTGTTTCCTGTTTATTGACGCCGGCACTCACTTCACGATCCAGAATATAATGTTTCCAGTGCGTGATGCATCTAAAATGATCCAAACACAATCAATTACACAAAGAGGCGTGGAAAACAGCATAGAGACTTTGCAAACAAGTGAAATAAATGTGAAAAATCTGACTGGAAGTAGTTTCCTAGTCTCCTGTTTAGTCTAGCTTTAGCCACGTCCCACACGACACAAACTATTACTAACTCCTATTATGAAAACATCTTTTTGTGAATCGCTCAGATCGGCCGCATAATTAAAAAGTTAAATTCAGCTGAGATTTTAGTTGTATGTATTAAGAAAGCATTTGAATGTATGACAATAAACAAAAAAGAAGGAAAAAAAACAACAACAAAGTAAATTATTACACTTTTTCGACTAAAAAGTTCTGAGAAGAATTGACTCCTGGACCACAGTTTCAGAAACAGTGCATTAGCTGTTACTGCATATTGTAAAATACTGTACACCGTTGTGCTGCTGTAAATGACAGGATTAGGATTGTGTTAATTGAACGTGCCTTCAGAAGCACTTTCAAGCCCTCCTGTTATGCTAAACGGGGCTGTTTCCCTTGAAGCCGGTGCTTTGATGGAGCAGAGCAGTGTTTGAAGTCACAGACGGAGCACATTCATCGTCGTCTAATCTGTCCACGAGAGCAGCGACGAGTTCCGCTTTTTACACTGGAGGATTAAAAACATTAAAAACAAATGTGGATGAATTAATTTGGAGCAGAGACAAATGATGGAACACACAACACCTGCATTTCAGAACATGTCTGTAGAACGCTAAACTACTCAACTTTACTGATGGAGGGTTTGTCACCTGTTTGTTTCCATGTTTTTTTTAATGTCCAATTGTTTTGAACCCAGAGAATCGGATTATGGTAAGTTTTTCTAATTATGACTTAGTTGGGTGAAGGGCTGCAAAGATTAATCATCGACAATAAAAATGAATCAACTATAAAAATAGATCAACTAATCAACTAATCGTTATCTGAACTAGACGGACTCTAAAACACATGTCAAAAGACCTTTTATAACAAGGACTGTGACATTATAACATTCATTCATTCATTCATTTTCTACCGCTTATTCCCGTTAGGGGTCGCGGGTGACTGGAGCCTATCCCAGTGACTTTGGGCCTTAGGCGGGGTACACCCTGGACAGTGGCAACTCATCACAGCAAACACAGAGAGACAGACAAGGACAGACAACCATTCACTCTCACATTCACACACTGTGGGCAATTTAGAGTTGTCAATTAACCTCCACAGTCATGTCTTTGGACGGTGGGAGGAGCCAGAGAACCCAGAGAGAACCCACGGTAACACGGGGAGGACATGCAGACTCCACCCAGAGAGATCGTGTGATGTTAGGGTGGTCTGGGATTTAAACCCACGATCTCCTTATTGAGAGGCAGAAGCTCTAGCCGCTCTGCCACCGTGCACCCCATTATAACATCAAAATGTCAAAAAATGAATTGATTATTTCTGTTTTTCTTCAATAATACACTTCATTCATAACTATTCTCTATCTAGAAGCCTCCAGTCACCGTATGTCAATGTTTATTTGGCTGACAATGTATTTAAAAAGTTTAAATATACAATAGAAATAATTGTTTGACTAGTCGACTACTAAAATTATTGTTAATGACCGCCCTAGTTTGGTGGAAGAGCACCTGAGGTAAATATTTATCATAGTTTTACATCCGTGTGAAGGAATTTAGCAAAATAAAAGTTTAAAATTACAGGAAGTAGAGCTGAATTCTAAAACTGAATCCCTCTGTGATGTCATCAGGAGTCCTCGTACAAGTGAAAATACAGGGACTGTGATTCCCCAATTTGAGTCAGTTAAAGTTTAAAATGTTATGTTTGACGTAGTTTGATCATGTACGTGTTGCCGTAGAACAGGCATGTCCAAACTCAGGCCCGGGGGCCAAATGCGGCCCTCAGACCAATTTTTCTTGGCCCTTAGTCTTCTGGTGAACTGGCCCACATTGTCCTGATAAGTACTATTTACAGCACATTTCAGATTTTCTACAATTCCAACCTAAATAACTAACATTTTGGTGCGAGACAGACCTGATATTAAGGCACTGAGACTGAATGTAGATGTGGTGGTGCTTAAAACATCAGATAAATGCAGCTTTTTTAACGTTTCATGATTGATTTGTGGCACTCCGCTTGGTCTATATTTCAATATGTGGCCCTCGATGGAAAAAGTTTGGACACCCCTGCCGTAGAGACTCGTGTGCTTGTGCAGAAACCTCTGGGCATACGCAGATTTAATTTTGACACAAATTTCTCAAACTGGGGAATCACAGCGACAATATAGACACAACTGACACGTGTTTCTGACCTTTTAAAAAACCCTTAAGCTGAAGATGTTCCACCGGTGGTACATTGGACTTTTTCTGAACTTTGTCCACCATGTGATAAAAGGAAACTATCAGCTGCTACAAATGTTAGACATAAAAACAATGCTGTAACAAAATTATTTCCATAAAATCAAACATTCAGGGATGAATCGGGGTCAGTTTGTTCTCCAAAAGCACCAATAAAAAAAATACCCAAACTTTTTTCTAATTTAATCGAACTTTTATATGGATTCCGCCAAGACTTTTTTACGTACTTTAGTCCCAAAAACAATTTTTTTGTCAAATTAGCTTCAGCTTTGAAACAGGAATTGTAAAATCCCAACAAAAGCCCAAACTAGTGTGTATCACCAGGTTTACTTACGTTTTGGTTTTCCTCTTTGCAGAGCTTGTTTCCTCTTGTAATCAGAATAAATCCGACACCAGAGGCCAAAACTACAGAGTCTGAGCTTCACAAAGAGACCAGACAATAGTTTGTGCTCCTAAGGGTTCAAGAACAGCTTCAGTTTGAGGCTCATTTTAGTCACACGTTTGAGGAAAAACAGGCCGTCCGTGTAACAGGTTTTAAGCAGTCATTCAACAAAATAAAGGTGTAATCAGGCATGAGTTATTGTCAATTCCTTACTCTTGTGTTATATGGATTTTGGCCCTTGTTTACAGTCTGGTTGCTATGGTAACTGCTGTAGAATTACCTCTAATTATGCCATATTTGCTGCTCATGTTCAACCAGGAAGTAACATTTAAACTTTACAAAAACTGTCAAACTGGGGACAAATGAGGAAAATGTTTAGTAAAATCTTAAATATAATCATGTTCATTATGTTTTAGTGAAATGTGAGCTTTAAAGTCCTTTCAACTGACAAGAATCGCACTTTTAGAGTCATAAATGTCATTACTTTCTAATTACATTTTTGTTTCATGTGGATAGGCTCAAGTAACTAGAGATATGAACCATAAACCAGGACAGCAAATCTGCAAACGGACAAAACGGTGATGTCGACCGTAGAATTCTGCCTTGTCCTCAGGCTGTGGTGTCATTTCTGTTTGATAAATACGACCTGAGCAGTGCCTCTTCTGTGTCCTGTTTGTGTTCTGCAGACTGCCTGTTCAGACTGTGCCCCATGAACCGCTACTCGGCCCAAAAGCAGTTCTGGAAAGCGGCGAAACCCGGAGGAAACACCGACGCCGTCCTCCTCAACAAACTCCACGTGAGTCCAGCAACGTCTGTAAAACAAACACCAGACCAGGTTTTATCAAGAGCTTTTAAATGTATTTTAGTGGCTATTTTTGTGGTTTTATTGTTATTTTAGCTAGTGCTGCAACTAACGATTATTTTGGTAATTGATAAGTCTAGAGATTATTCCTTCAATTAATCGATTCTTTGTTAGAACGTGAAAGACCGTTGAATTAATTGATTTAACGCAGTTTTACCCCAATAAAGCTGAAGTGAAGGCGTTTGACGACGTCCTGGTGGAGAATATCAGAATCAGAATCGGTTTATTGCCGTTGTCAGTGATCAAAATTCACAAACATAGGAACTTGCTTCGGCGTAAGGTGCAACATAAAACAATGAATAGAATATAATAAAACATATAAAAGAGGCATGCATAAGATTAAGAATAAGATAAATATTTATGAACGAAACACGCAATTTACATGTTTCCTGTGTATTTTTTATGTCATTCCTGCTCTGTCTGAGTCATAAAACCTCTTCTTTCAGCTCGTAAAATGTTTTAGAGTCTGTGATTATTTAATTAGTTGACAACCATTTCTATAATCGATTAGTTGCAATTAATCGATTAACTTGTTACAGCGCCAATTTTAACCCTAATAGAACTAAATAACACAAGGAGTTAATCAAGTAATCGATTATCGTCAACTAATGTCATAATCTAATAATTGTTAACTGGTCTAGAGCTGAGAAAAGAAGTTTTATGACTCAAACTGAGCCGAAATTGAATGAAAATGACGTAGAAAATCTGTAAATTTCGTGTATTTGATGAAAGCATTCTTCTGTCCTTGAATTTTCTCCGCCAGGATCCAGAACGGCTTCACTTCAGCTTCATTTTAGTCAAACTGAATAAAAATATTCTCATCTTTGACTTTTCCGTCCTGAACAACTAATCGATTAATTGAAAGAACAATTGCTGGATGAATCGTTTATCTTAAATGAGGGTTAGTTACAGCACAATAAGCATTTTTTAAACATAACGTACTAAACACTGAAACAACTTCAAAGTTTAATCGCAGCTGAGTGATTATTGAGACAATCATGAACTAATTTAATAATCGAATAATCGTTACCTGGACAATTCACAGACTTCAAATTAGGTCTGGGTGATACGGTGATAAAAATGGAATGTTGAGCTGTGACAATCTGCTGTTTTTGTGAAATCGTCGTATCATGATTGACTGTTTGTGTCTTTAATGCAGCTGTCTGTTCAAACACACTTTTTCTCCTGTTGTTTAGCCTCTGAAGCCTCTGAGCAGATGACTTTATTTACCTCTTAAAGGCCAGAGCTGCACAATTGTTAGCAGGGTCCCTCACACAGCGTTTAACGTGGACATTTAACACAGATAACAAATACAACCTTTTGTGTGTGTGAACACAGTTTTCCACGATCACGCTTCTCTTTATTTTTCACACAGGTGCAGGCCATTCATAATTTTTGGATCCGTTCACGTGACAGAACAAACACATGTCATTGGCTGCAACACAGCATGTGAAATAAACAATACTAATGAGAGCACATCTCTACACCCCCACTTGCTCACATTTTAAGAATCCATTAGTTATAATAAACACAGTCAGGCCTATACACCTTTAACATAAATATTCATATTACATACCAAACAGAAACATTTCAGACTTCAATAACTTTGGTTTGGTTGTTGGTTTTGTTAGCAAATCTGCAACCATCTGATCAGTGGGACAATATTCCAGGTTAATCCTGCCTTCATTTAACATGGATCTCACAAAATGATATTTGATATCCACATGTTTACAGCGTTGTCTGTGCACAGGATTCTTTGCTAAAGCTATAGCTCCTTGGTTGTCCTCAAAAATTTTACATCTATATATGCGTCCATCAAAACACTCTAAGAGCTGTTGCAAATACATACACTCTTGTATGGTCGCAGCCAAAGCCATATACTCTGCCTCGCAGGTGGACAGTGCTACAGTAGGCTGTCTTTTAGTTTTCCAGCAGACTACTGGTCCATCTTTGTTCAGACTAATGCAATAGCCTGTTGTGCTTTTTCGGTCACTCACATCAGCAGCCCAATTAGCGTCACTATAGGCGTACAGCACATTATCATCTCTGTATTGTCTGAAACATAGTACTTTGTCTTGGTTACCTTTTAAATAGCGCAGAGTGTGTTTTACTGTGGTCCATTGTTCAGAAGTTGGTTTTGTGAAATACTGAGACAGTTTACTCACCACAAAACTTAAGTCTGGCCTTGTACACGTTGCCAGATAGATTAAACTACCGACTGCCTCCTGTAATTTTGGACATCTTCCATCTCCTCAGCATCATCACTGTAGTTCAATTTCTGTTCACAGGGGGTAGCTCTGACTTTACAATTTTGCATATCAAATCTGTCCAGTATTTTGTCAACATACTTGTGCTGTGACATCTTGATATAATCATCGGTTTGCTCAAAATCAATGCCCAGAAAGTGTGTTAATCTTCCTAAATCTTTCATGCTAAATTTGGTTTTGAGCATTTCTTTGACACGTATCAGAATGTCTTCATCATCAGTGGCAATAATTAGATCATCAACCCAAATGATTATATACACTCTTTCATTGTTATTTACTCTGCTATACACACAATGATCAGCTGGGTTTTGCACAAAGTCATTTTCACACAGGTAGTCATGTAACATTTTGTTCCAGTTGCGCCCTGATTGTTTTAGCCCATACAGGGACTTCTTTAATTTACACACCAGTCTGTCATTTTGTTTGTCTTTCTGATCAGGCTTCACCTCGTAACCTTCAGGCTGTTCAATGTAAATGTCACATTCAATAGGTGCATGTAAATAGGCTGTTTTCACATCCATCTGGTGGACTATTAGATTCTCCTGAGCTGCTTTTTGTACCAGCACCCTGATGCTGGTCATGCTTGCAGTGGGAGAAAACGTCTCCTCATAGTTCACGCCTTTCTTCTGACTGTACCCTTTGGCAACATATCGGGCCTTGTATTTATTTGATCCATCAGAGTTCTTTTTGAGTGCATAGACCCATCTACCCCCCACTACATCTTTGCCCTGTGGTAAGGTGGTCAGGGTAAACGTTACATTGTCTGTTAATGATTGCATTTCTTCATCCATTGCACTAACCCACTCTCTTGCATCTGGTGACGTTACAGCCTCTTTATAGGTTTGAGGTATGTTACACAAAAGTCTGTAACAATAGTCAATATTAGTTAAGTCATCCTCAAAACCGCAAACATAGTCACCAAAATAATCAGGCTTCTTCCTCTGTCTTTCAGGATATCGCCTTTGGTCAGGAAGTTTTTCATCACTTTCTATTTGTGATTGGTCCAGTTTATTGTTCACGGTTTGCATTTGATTATCATTCTGCTCTATGACCTCTTGTTTTTCAGCTATATGTGGACAAACAGGTGGCGTTTTAACTGCCTGTCTGTTGCCTATAAAATCTTCCACATCAGCATCCAGCACTTCTGCATTTGTTCTGGAGACAAACTCCACAAGTCTGTGTTTTTGCACTTTTCCATTGCTGGGATAGTACACAAAATAGGCCGGACTATTCTTGTCATATCCAACAAAAAGTCCTCTCTCACTCCTGGAATCGAACTTTCCTTTTTGATGTTTGTACGCATAACACAACTGACCAAACTTCTGCATCCTGGACACATTAGGCTGTCTGCCAGTCAGCATGTAGAAAGGAGTCTGTTTAGTACGATTGCTGAAGCATCTATTCCTCACTACAGCAGCTGTCTGGACAGCATAGGTCCATAACATCTTTGGTAGCCCACTCTGAATGAGCATACACCTGGCCATGTCAAACAGAGTTCTCCAGTTGCGTTCAGCAGTTCCATTTTGATGTGGAGAGTATGGGGCTGAGGTCTCATGCCTAATACTACTCTGGCACATTAATGCCTGGTACTCCTTCCCAGTGTACTCAGTACCATTATCGGACCTTATACACTTAACCCGCCCATAAGGGGCCATGTCGGCTAGAAACTTTTCCGTAGCCTGCACTGTGTCACTTTTACTTTTCAGGAAGTACACAAACACTGCACTTGAATAATCATCTATGAAGGACAGTGCATATTTATGACCTTCTCTGGACATAGGGTCAATAGGACCAGCTAAATCGGTGTGCACCATTTCCAGCGGTGCTTTGGCTCTGGCATCTGGTCCTCTGGTCCTTGTTTGGATAAACTTCCCCTGAGTACAGATTTCACAATTTGGTATTGTTGTATATCTCTCATTTTTAATCTCCATACCCTCAACAACATGTCTTAGTTTCTTTATATCTGCATAATTGCAATGTCCTAGAATTTCATGCCAGGTCTGCAAATCATGGCATTTGTTACATTGGTCATCACACTCACTGTCTAAAGTGTGCAGATAGTACAGTTTGTTGTGTACGTGTATAGGGAACTCGGTACCGTCTTTATGCAGCAGAACATTCTTCCTCTCTCTAAAGATCACCGTGGCGCCACAGGAGGTGGCAGCTTTCACAGAGAAGATATCTTGAGGATATGTTGGGATGTAGAGGGCGCTCCTCAACGTTGTCTTAAAACGACGCCCTCTGCTGTCGACCAGCCACACCTCCGCATCACCTCTCTGTTTGGCGACCCCGCTGCTCCTTGTGCCATCCGCCAGTTCCACGCAGTGCGTCCCGGCCTGGAAACTGGCATCAAACCTCTTGAACTTTGCGATGTCTGTGATGATATGTGAGGTTGCACCCGCATCCACCATCAAACCCCTGTTCTTGACGACTGGCACCTTCATCTCCACGTCGCTTATCCGGAAAGCATATTCCTTGGTCGACGCGTCGGACAGCCCCCGTGGCGTTATCCCGCTGTTTCCTTCGTCTGCACGTTGAGTTGTTGTGTGTTGTACTTTTACAGAGATTGCACCACTGTTTACGTGGACAGGCTCTGGCTATGTGGCCTCTGGTGCCGCACCTGTAACAGGCAATGTCTAAATTGGCGCTATCTGTTGCGCTCTCCCGTGCGCGTCTTGTGCCAAACTGCGCTTTCGCCTTCATTATATTATCTTCAGACGCAGCTGCGCGCATATTCTCAATGTCCTCATAACTCCGCAGCTTTGTCTTAAACTCAGAAAAAGTCATTTTATCTTCGCTTTGTGAAGTATGTATGGCAAACGGCTTAAATGTCTCTGGCAGCCCCTTCAGCACCATCGCTATTAGAAGTCCGTCACTGAGTGCCTCACCCGCACTTCTTAAAGCGGTGATCGCAGTCTCTGCTCTAAGGACAAATTCAGTGACATTCTCCATCGGCGACTTCTGTAGTGACGTTAACTGTGTGTACAAGTTAATTACTCTGGGCTTCCCTTTGCCAGCATAATATTCCCGGAGAATCTTTAGCGCCGCGCGCCCGTCATCCGCAGCGTCGCGCATCACCAGCGACAGGCTCTTGTCATCCAAAAATTGAATGAGCTCCGCGTACGCCTCGGCATTCTTCTCCTCATCCTCTTCATTGTCTGGACCGGGGTGGTTCAGAATAGTGTCCTTCAAACCCTGGAGACAGAGGTGGCCCAAAAACTTTGTCTCCCACAACTCATATCCTTTCTCGTCACCATCAAATACAAGTCTGCCCCACCGGCTTGGTATCATGTCCTTTTCTTTTCTGCTCATTCTTGCAGTCTTCTTGCAGTGGCCAAACTCAGGTGCACGCTTTCACCGTCGCGACATTCACCTTCCACCGCTCATCAAACTGTGTCAAAATACTCTGGGCCCATAACCTGTTAGCAGGGTCCCTCACACAGCGTTTAACGTGGACATTTAACACAGATAACAAATACAACCTTTTGTGTGTGTGAACACAGTTTTCCACGATCACGCTTCTCTTTATTTTTCACACAGGTGCAGGCCATTCATAATTTTTGGATCCGTTCACGTGACAGAACAAACACATGTCATTGGCTGCAACACAGCATGTGAAATAAACAATACTAATGAGAGCACATCTCTAAAGTAAATCCACACAAAATCACAATTTTAATGGATGTAATTAGGAAATCTTTAAAGTGCAATCATTTCCAAAAACAACAAAATGTCTGGGTTTGATTTGAATAAAAACTGCTGACACTGTAGTTTGGATTTGTACAAACGCGTTCTGAAACAAGCGACAAAAGCGTGACCAATAGCGATAAGAATGCGTTCAAAACGAGCCTACAAACAATAAACACGACTCAATGCACCATAACGCGACTAAAAGTGACAAAAACGTGACTAAAAGCGACAAAATTGTTTAACGTGTGAATTTGAACAGAATCTTATTATGAAACTGGTCAGAAAAATCACAATTAGATATTTTTCCTGAATCGCGCAGCTCTATTAAAGACAACAGAAAATACAAAGTGAACATGAATCGTGATAAAACTGAAATCTTGATCTGGCCCCGAGAAAATCGTGATAATTTATTTCTTACTGTATCACCCAGCCCTACTTCAAATCATACCATGTGCTGAGAGAAGAGGTTTTAAGACAAGAATTACATTAAAAATGACACAGGATACATGTATTTGGTATTTTAGGTCAAAAACATAGTCAGTGTGTAAATATTCCTGCTTTTATTTGGTCTTGAACGCACAACTCAGGACTCTGGGCAAAAGCTGCTGCCTGACTTCAAGCCAATGTAAGATAAAAAAGCATAAGAAAATCCTAATCGTTTCGCCTTTTCACCCACGTCCAGCCTCCTCCTCCGCTCGGTCACATCAGTCCTCCCACAAACCTGTCCACTTAAAGACTCTCTCTGCTCCTGCACAGTTCAAAATGTAAATCTGATGCACAAGATCAGACCAATGTGGCAGAAAACAGTGGTCTTTCAGCACAAGACCAGAGTGAGAGGATTTGGAGAAACACAGGAGCTGAATGTGTGTGTTTGTTGTACAGTATCAGACACTAATGCGCCTCAACCAAGAAGCACTTCAACAATATAGTGTCCCTGTGTGAAATCGTCATATCGTGATTCACTGTGTCTTTAATGCACAGTGTCTTTAATGCAGCTGTCTGTTCAAACACACTTTTTCTCCTGTTGTTTAACCTCTGAAGCCTCTGAGCAGATGACTTTACCTCTTAAAGGCATGGATGTATTAAAAGAACTGGATAAGGTCTGTCTGTGGTCCCAGATTGATTAGTGGCCGTGCGAGGTACTGCAGCCTCTTGGGACCAGCCTTTTTCTAAAATCGCACATTATAATTGCAGTATTATAATAATTACAGTACTGAATTATTATCGGTATTTAAATAAAATAGAAGGAAATGTTCTTTTCTACCGTTTCTAAAATCACCGAAATTACCGTTTTTATATGAAGTGGGGGATTGTGGTCACGTGGCGCCCTAAAGCAAAGATGGCAGCCTCCGTATCAGGAAGTAAAACAAAGATGGCAGCCTCCGTATCAGGAAGTAAAACAAAGATGTCAGCCTCCGTATCAGGAATTAAATGCGGAAGTAAGAGACTTTTTTGGGGTCATGCGACAATGAGCTCAGGCCATAGGGATAAACAGGGCGGCCATTTTGAATTCATCTTCCAGGTTTTATTATAGTTCTATGCTTAAAGGCCAGAGCTGCACAATTAAACCAAATCCACACAATTATTTATAGATTCAATTAGAAAATCACATAGTTTTGAAGCAACATTTCTTCCACAAACAACAAAATGAAGGAAAAATTAATAAAAACTGCAGTTTGGATATGTACAAGTTATGTTCTGAAACAAGCGACAAAAGCGATAAAAATGTGTTCAAAAGCGACAAAAAACGCGCCTATGAACAACAAACAACTGAATGCACCGAAACATGACTAAAAGAGACAAAAACGCAACTAAAAATGACAAAGACGCGTTTAAACTTCACTTTTAGTCGCGTTTTTGTTGTGTTTATCATATTTACGCGTGCCTTTGTCACTGTCCCTTTCAGTTGCGTTTTGGTGCATTGAGTCATGTTGGCTTGTTTTTGTCGCCTTTGAACGCATTTTCATCACTTTTGGTCGTGCTTTTGTCGCTTGTTTCTGTTTGTACAAATCCAAACTACAGCGTTTGTAGTTTTAATCCAAATCAAAGTAAAACATTTTGTTATTTGCGGAGGAAATTATTGCACTTTAAAAATTTGATTTGCTAATTGCATCCATTAAAATTGCGATTTTGTGTGGATTTAGTTTAATTGTGAAGCTCTGGCCTTTAAGAGGTAAATAAAGTCATCTGCTCAGAGGCTTCAGAGGCTAAACAACAGGAGAAAAAGTGTGTTTGAACAGACAGCTGCATTAAAGACACAAACAGTCAATCACGATACAACAATTTCACAAAAATAGCAGATTGTTACAGGGCCTTATATAAATTACTATAAAATTTAATGGAAAATAAGTGTAAACAAAACCGACTAAATTATGTACCTATTTTCTTTAGTTTTTAACATTCATTTCCATTTAAAGCCAGCTCTCATTTGGCCACACAGTTGTAAAAATTGTCGATTGTAATCTCTTACGTGTTTCTGCAGAGACTCATGTCAGACTTTGCGTTGTTCGTAAATGATGTCTGACTCTGGTTGTAAAAGTTAAACGCGCACATTAAACCCTCTTTCATCTGCGTTATCTGCTGCGAGCGGTGGATTTACGGCGTCGGTTTGACCCGTGCTGTTTCTGTCTTCTCTCCTCCCTCTGAAGCACGCCGCCGATCTGGAGAAGAAGCAGAACGACTCGGAGAACAAAAAACTCCTGGGGACAGTAATTCAATACGGCAACGTCATCCAGGTTTGTGTTTGCGCACCGGTAATGCACTCTTCACGGTTCTTTTGTTACAAGAAATGACTTTAACATGACGTTTTACCAGCTCGCTCACCAGTAACGGCATTTTATAATAATTTTTACACCTATTTGGCAAATCATTGTGACCACTTGCTTAAGGTGAGACGTGATCAGTTTGAAACTTCTCCTGTAGTTTACTCACACAAATGTAAGAAAAAGATATTACAAGAAATAAGGCATTTTATGTGGAAAAATGGCCAAAAATACACATATTTGAGACATTTAAATCTGAAAAATGGACAGAACCAGGTTTAAATTTCTTTGTTCATTTTGTAACATTAATTACAAAATCCCTTGGTAATTTTTTTTGTATTTCTTATTTAGTTAAACTAGTTTGGACTGAAAATTGTCCTAAAAATTCAAATTTCGCCTCATTTTTAAACTTTTTTTTTTTACTTCAATAAATCTGTTCTAGAATTAAATACCAAAAAATCCCTCTGTACATTTCGTCAAAATGTTGTTGAGTCCAAGATTGTAATATTTGGTGTGTGTAGGAGCTATTTAAAGTGGTGATCCTCATGTCATTTTAAGAAAATGGTTATTAAACTGTTTTCAATACTTTTCTTTCCTTAGACTCCCTTTGATGGAACAGATACGGAATTATTGCAGATATGGAATCTTCACAATCCAGAGAATCCTATGATTTCTGGGCATTATGTAGGGCTGATATGGATCTATTTCCCAAAATATGATAACAATTTACCACAAACACAGCTCTGTTTAACCACAAACTTATTAAAGACTTGCATACTCCCATTTTGTGCAGTTGTGTGTGTTCTTCAGGCAGCAGGTCGGCCAAAACAAAATATCAGTTTCTGCTGGAGAATTATCGGCCCGATACATCGGCCGCCTGATATCGGTTTATCTCTATTATACAGATACTGACCTCTGGAGTTGCAGTCTAAAGATGCTTTTATCCAGTCGTCACATTTTTGACAAACTTGCTACAACACATTTCATATTCCTGACATGTCTATTAAATCTAGTATTTACTCTTATATTTGCATCCCCCTCAGATGCTCCACCTGAAGAGTAACAAGTACCTGACGGTGAACAAGCGCCTGCCCGCTCTGCTGGAGAAGAACGCCATGAGAGTCATGCTGGACACGGCCGGCAACGAGGGCTCCTGGTTCTACATCCAACCCTTCTACAAACTACGCTCCATCGGAGACAGCGTAAGTCACTACAACCGCTCCTGCACGAGACGGTTATTACAACCGCTCCTGCACAACACTGTTATTACAACTGCTCCTGCACCACACTGTTATTACAACTGCTCCTGCACAACACGGTTATTACAACTGCTCCTGCACAACACGGTTATTACAACTGCTCCTGCACAACACGGTTATTACAACTGCTCCTGCACAACACGGTTATTACAACTGCTCCTGCACCACACTGCTCCTGCATAACACTGTTATTACAACCGCTCCTGCATAACACTGTTATTACACCTGCTCCTGCATAACACTGTTATTACAACTGCTCCTGCACGACACGGTTATTACAACTGCTCCTGCATAACACTGTTATTACAACTGCTCCTGCATAACACTGTTATTACAACTGCTCCTGCACGACACTGTTATTACAACTGCTCCTGTACGACACTGTTATTACAACTGCTCCTGCGTAACGCTGTTATAACAGTATTACAACTGTTCCTGAGTAACAGTTATTACACTGTTATTACAACTATTACAAGTGCTCCTGCACCACACTGTTATTACAACTGCTCCTGCACAACAGTTATTACAACTGCTCCTGCATAACACTGTTATTACACTGTTATTACAACTGCTCCTGCATTACACGGTTATTACACTGTTATTACAACTGCTCCTGCATAACACTGTTATTACACTGTTATTACAACTGCTCCTGCATTACACTGTTATTACACTGTTATTACAACTGCTCCTGCATTACACGGTTATTACACTGTTATTACAACTGCTCCTGCATAACACTGTTATTACACTGTTATTACAACTGCTCCTGCATAACACTGTTATTACACTGTTATTACAACTGCTCCTGCATAACACGGTTATTAGAACTGCTCCTGCACGACTCTGTTATTACATCTGCTCCTGCACCAAACTGCGCCTGCACGACTCTGTTATTACAACTGCTCCTGCATAACACTGTTATTACAACTGCTCCTGCGTAACACTGTTATTACTACTGCTCCTGCATAACACTGTTATGGCAGAAGGCAGAAGAATTCTTTTTAAATTCATTTGATTGATGAACACTTTTTACCAGATGTACTCTGACTTTGCTTTTGTGTTGCTTTTTTCTTTTTATTCTTTGTGAGTTTTAGCATTTACAGCAATAGTTACTTTATACATGTGTACACAATTCTCTGTTGTGTTTTCCCTTCTCGAGAAACATTCCCATCCTTACGAACCGAAAACCTAGAACATATAAATCTTTTTTATTTACATTCTAAAATGAAAATTTACCTCTTTAGATTTCAATCCACATTCCCAAGCTTTTTACAAATACTGCAATCTCTCTTCCATTTAATACATTTTTGGTATTATTTCCCACCATAAATTTCAATGTTGGTATTTCCTGTTGTTGACTTTTTACTTGCAACCAACAAGCCAAGTAGACATTTATCATTTATCCAGCCCTTTGGTTGCATAAAAAATGTTTTATATTCCAAAGGGAAATGTACATATAAAAATGTCTTTCAGTGTTTTATGAACATCGTTCCAGTCGGTGGAAACTCCTGTAGAATATGGAGATGGTTTGCTTGTTCATTTCTCCAGCAGATCAGAGGATTTCATAAGCAGTGTTTACCCACCAAACGTCCTCTATCTTTGTGATGTTTCCATTCAGTTCAGTTTCAATTCAATTTCAAATAATTTTTGTTGTGCCCAAAAACACATCAGCTTCTAATATCTTTATTCTTCCTTCTGTCTCATTTGTTGCTTTTAATAAATACATTTTTGGATCATTTTGCTGATGTTTTCGTTGAGTAAAGAGGGGCTGTTACTGCAGATCAGCAGATTGCTCAGACTCATGTTTGAAATTCACAGTGATGGTGCACTTTGAGGTGCCAAGTCACAGCCATGACTCATTCTGTCTGATGTTTTCTTTTATGTGACACTTTAAACCTTTCTGTGAATGAAAACAGACCCAGACTGTGCAGTGGGCAGTGGCTTTTAATAGAATGCAGTATACATTTTATCTTTGTGCCCTTTTAAACATGACCGTGTTTAGGTGGCAGGTCCAACATGTTTTTGCCTGGAATGTTCCATGAAATTGCATATAACTTGAAACATAGAGACAAAATGTATTGTTTTTTGTAAAATGTTGAGTCAGAATCTTGTCCCTTGACTTCCTGTTAGAGTAACGTTTCACTGCAGGAAGCAGCGGATTTTCATTTGTTTTCTCGTTGTCAATGTTTGACCCAGAGTCTGAATTTGTACGAATAATGGGCTCTGTGCACAAGGCACCTGGCTAGCTCAGTATTAGCGCAGTGTTAGCTCAGTGCTAGCTCAGTATTAGCCCAGTGTTAGCTCAGTGTTAACTCACTGCTAGCTCAGTGTTACCTCAGTGTTAGCTCAGTGCTAGCTCGGTGTTAGTTCAGTGCTAGGTCAGTGTTAGCTCAGTGCTAGCTCATTGTTAGCTCAGTGCTAGGTCAGTGTTAGCTCAGTGCTAGCTCGGTGTTAGTTCAGTGCTAGGTCAGTGTTAGCTCAGTGCTAGCTCGGTGTTAGTTCAGTTCTAGGTCAGTGTTAGCTCAGTGCTAGCTCATTGTTAGCTCAGTGTTAGCTCAGTGCTAGCTCAGTGTTAGCTCAGTGCTAGCTCAGATAGCGTTAGTACTTCCTGTCTAATTCTATCTCTATGGGGTTTTTGCTGTGGATAGAAAAGGAACCTCCAGCAGCTCAATCTTCCCCACTAAACCAGTTCTGCCTCATCATCGTCACTTTGCATTGGTGCAAACGTTCTAGCAAAATATTTTTTCACAACTGGCTAATGTTAGGTTTAGGAACAGGTAATTTGGTTAGAGTTGATGCTAGTCGACTGAGGAAAAGGACTTTAAAGTAATTAAAGTGATTAGGCGTCGTTTTAGGAATTATCAAGTACCAAACTGTGTGATTAACGTCTGCACATCAGCGGATTTTAAAATCTTCTTCTTATTATTTTTTATCTGTTATTATTTATAAGTGAAAATTTGTGAATTTGGTGTTGGCAAATATCAGTTAACGGCAACAGCAGCAAGACAAATATCTGTTATCGGTATCAAAAAAAAAAAAAAAAATCCAATCGCTCCGACCCACACAGAACCGTGACAAATAATCGCCGCTCGGGCCTCGCCTCCTGAAGTCCTGGAGAGTCAAATCGGGCTTAAAATCGTGCCAAAAATCCTCCAGTGTGCAGAAGGCTTAAGGAAGTAAAATAGTTTGTGATTAATTAATGGATTAACAACAATGGAAGAGCATCAGCATCCAGTAAACAACCCGCAAACAGATTACACCCTCCGCGAAGTGAGCTCGAGGAAGTTGACAATACATTTCGCCGCAGACTGAACCGCTCTAAATCTTCCCCCCTCTTAATCTCCAGCCTGCGCTCGTCTTTAAACGCCTTCAGAGCCTAATTCTCCTGTTGGCAGAGGCTTCTCCCCGTGGCACCGGCCCAGGACAGGCTCTGGCTCCTCTGTAAACTCCTAAAGCGCCACGAGTCTCTCCAAACACGACCTGAAATGTTTGTGTCGACCGGAATAACCTGAGGCCAGTGTCTCCCGATGAGATCAATGCCCTGCGGCTATTTATAACAAAGCTATCTGAGGTATTTAGAGTCTGTTGATTCTGCAATTAGGAAAGTTAGATCGAGGGAACAGAGAGAGGGTTTTATTTTAGGGTTGGGTTTCAAGCCACTGGTCTATTTTGTTAAAGGAAAAAATATTCTGCTTTTTTCATATTGTTATTAGTCTTTAAACATGCTCTTGGGTGCCTTTAAATTTGCCATCTCATGTTTTAAAACAACAAAGAAGTTATTTTATTATATTATTCATTCAATGCCCTGTGTTATCAGTATGAAATGACACTGAGTGCATCCAGCCAGCAGACAGCGCCAGCGCTATATACACTCTAGTGAAGTTGGCGCTGAAAAGACGTCATTGTGTGGATTTGCTGCAGCAGTTATTGTGTTTAGAAGCAGAAATGCTCAGAACGAGTTTAGCGATGATTTAAGGACTAAACACAGCGGAAGATTCTCTGATAAGTGACGTATGAAGTCTGAAAATATGTCGGAAAATCCCATAAGTTCAGCAGGAAGTTTGTTTGACGCTCAGAGGGAGAGGATTTTCTGATAAACATTCCTCAAAACAGTGTGAATGCAGCTGAACGCTACTCCAGGTGAGTTTTTGAGGACGGAACATTGTCAGAACATGGTTTAAAAGCTCAAAAAAGTCACTGTAGCAGATTATGTGTCCTTTAAATTAGACAAGAGCAGACATATTTGTTGCGCTGAATATATTGTTTTTCAAAAATGTCTGTTTTAGTTAACTTTATCGCAGTAGAAATGCTCTCTGCTTCCCTCTGTTGGTCTTTTAAGTCATGTTATTGAACGTGAAAATTGCTCCTTATAAACAAAACAAATGAAATACACCCAGCACTCTAAAGAATTCTGTTGGAAAAATGTGTCATGGTATTTCAAAAGTGCACAATATTCACTGGGAAATACTTCTTACTGCAGAAATTGTGACCGTCAAGTGGCCCATCATGTGTTTTTTTTTTTTTTAGATGTACAGCTGTTCATAAATATTAGACTGAGATTAATAAATCACAGCAAATCATTTTTGAACATTATCCGCATCTGGGACATATAACTCCTGCAATAGAAACAATAGATGGATACCTTTTAGAATGTGCTTTGGCAGTCGGAAAAAATGGGACGACACAGGATTACGGTAACTAT
Source organism: Rhinogobius similis (assembly GCA_019453435.1). Taxonomy (NCBI): domain Eukaryota; kingdom Metazoa; phylum Chordata; class Actinopteri; order Gobiiformes; family Gobiidae; genus Rhinogobius; species Rhinogobius similis. Next base: position 3,041,640 of record CM033627.1, read on the forward strand.
TAAGGATTTGGCTCAAGTAACAATAGAGATTTATATAACATGGAAAAAATAACTTTTACATTTTCATATTTCTTGTTTTATGAAACAATTAAACTGATTCATAGAAAACCATAATACCTATTTTTTAAAGGACACACTGCAAAATTGAGCTTTTAACCATGTTTTAAAACTGTTCCCCCATCAGAAATGTCTTGTATTTAGCTTCATTCACGCTTGTTTGATGAATCCTGTATCAAATCGGGTTGGGCGGGGGAGGCAGCCTGCTCTCTGTTCGGGGGGGTCAGATCTCAGAGTGAGACGTTTGCTTTTGCAAGGAGGGGGGCCAGTCCAAGAAATGGGTGTTTTTTGGAAACTGTTATGTTATGGATATTACACAACGAGAAAATGTATCAACAAAGCCCTTAGAATAGACTGTGTAAAGGGGGAAATAGCAGAATATGGGACCTTTAAGATCTGAGCTCTTCTGTGCTGCTTTTAATCCATAAAATCCATAAAGACATAAACGTCATTCTGAGCCCGGTTAAGTGCCTCTAGTTTCTCCCTAAACAAACCTCCTCGTGTTTGTTTTTGCTGCAGGTTGTGATTGGAGACAAAGTGGTTCTGAATCCTGTGAACGCCGGACAGCCGCTCCACGCCAGCTCCCATCAGCTCGTGGACAACCCCGGCTGTAACGAGGTTTGTCTGGAACTTCAAACTGTCTCCGATGTGCCTTTAAATACATAATGCATCGTACTGTGTGTCAGATGTATTTATTAAACCACTGAACAAATATTGAGCCGTGTTTTCCTCAGGTGAACTCCGTGAACTGTAACACAAGCTGGAAGATCGTTTTATTCATGAAATGGAGCGACAACCAGGAAATCATCCTCAAAGGGGTCTGTCATTTCAAATATAGTCTATAATTGTGTTACTTTATAGTTTTTTTTTACTCTTGTTGAATCGAATATCAGAGGCAATACTTAAAATTTGCTGAATCGGGTATGAGCTTCAAAATATAGTTTCAGCTGATATCCTGGTCAGGCCTTTAAAGTGATGTAATAAGACCATTGACTGGCCCTTGTTGATCCAGAACTTGTTAATGTTTGAGGTTTTATTTACACAAAACTGTTCTGTAGTTAATGGAAAGATAAAGTACAATTACACAACCCATTTGGAGAGTTTATCATACTTTATACAGACAATAAATGCTATATTTAGTCTCTGCAGAGGTATCGGCTGATACTTAGGTTCCAGGTAACTGCTAACTGGGATATTTCTCACCTTCGACTTGAAAAAATGCCCTGGAACGCCAGCTGAACTGTAAATCCTACTTGTAAAGTGGAGCTGGTCGAGCAACTCCCACTTCATAAACGAGGTTAACTGTGACGTGTTACAGCGATAATAATCATCACAAAAGTGAACCTGAGCGATTAACCACCTCATAAATTTACAGTTATTATTAGCCAAGTTGTTTACATACGAGTTATTCAGCTGGAACGCTCTGAGGTAGAAAAGAATCGACTTTCCGGTTGCCTGGAACACAGCATTAAAGCCCAAATATCGAAATCAGTAATGGATCTGAAAAAGCTGTATCGTGCATCTCTTTTTTTCATTCTTATGCTTTATTTAGTGTGTGATTTTATTCAAACCATTTCTTACTAGTTTAGTTAAATCTCTGCTCTTAAAGGTCCCATAACATGCAAAATCGACTTTTCAGAGGTTTTAACCTTCCTACAGAGCTATCTGGGCCTCGTATGTTGTGCCTAAAGTGGTTTTTTGATTGATTCCCACATGTTTTCGTTAGAGAACTGTCTTTTCCGTCCCCCTCGGGTGAGCAGCAGACGGGGGCTCCTCACTAAGATGACGCGGTGTTTAAGCCACGCCTCCAGGAAGCGCGCAGCCGCAAGAATAACAACAGCTAATGCTAACGCTACACAGTAATTACACGATGGATACGACAGATCGAAGAGTTAGCTTGTTATTTACCAAACGGCAATGTGCGTCGTCGAGGCCCTGGAGCACGTCAAACTCCAGGTCAGATCCAGGACGTAGGACTCAGCACGACGCACCGTCAGGACGGAGAAAATGTTTATTCCTGTGTTTGTGTATCGCTGTTTACCGGAGCACACGGCGCATGCACCATCTCCGCTCTAGGCTTCGGCGCGGGTTGGGCGGGGGAGGCGCGCGGGTTGGGCGGGGGAGGCAGCCTGCTCTCTGTTCGGGGGGGTCAGATCTCAGAGTGATCCGTTTACTTTTGCAAGGAGGGGGGCCAGTCCAAGAAATGGGTGTTTTTTGTAAACTGTTATGTTATGGATATTACACAACGCAAACATTTATCAACAAAGCCCTTAGAATAGACTGTGTAAAGGGGAAAAGAGCAGAATATGGGACCTTTAATGCCCATTTTTAATCCATTTTTATTAAGCATTTCTTGATACCTTTTATGCTAGTGCTGTTCTTGTTGCGTTTCAACATCGACATTTTCCCCATTGAGGGACAAATGAAGATTATCTTAAATTATAGAATAGCATAGAATAGAATAAATTATAGAATAGCAAAGAAATTAAATGATGAAATCTTCTTCTTGACCAAACACCAGCTCAGCGAAAAAGCCCTCGGAAACATGGCTTTTGTACAAACTGCAGTGAACCATTGATTTCATGTAATGTCTAACTGCTGTGTCCTGGTTTCAGGGCGATGTGGTTCGCTTGTTTCACGCCGAGCAGGAGAAGTTCCTCACGTGTGACGACCACAGGAAGAAACAGTACGTCTTTCTGCGCACGACCGGCCGCCAGTCTGCCACCTCCGCCACCAGCAGCAAGGCATTGTGGGAGATCGAGGTAGGCACAGGGCCAATGCACGACAATCCACTTCATTCAGGAAGTTGCCTCGGGCGCCGCGTTAATTCTACACGTCCTTCTCGTGGTGTGATTTTACAAAAGGCTCCTGATCTAAAGCACAAATCGATTATGTACAGACTCCAAAGCCAGACAGAGACTTTTGTTTTTTCACACAAATCAACCTTCTTTATAAATTATTTTAGCTGCAAGATGTTTCTCTAGAAATTTAAATTAAGGAGAAAGACTACAGGCAAAACTCTTATTTTATTACTCTTTTATTACTACTACTACTTTTATTACTCTTTATTTTGTTTTTTGGTCCGTTTGCTCTCTCAACATCTCTTCTTTCATGTGGAAACATCAAACTTGTCCAATCTGCTCTAAAGATGTTTTATTCTTCCATTGAATCCACTTCATCCATAGATTTCTCTGGGACATTGTAACTTCAAAGACCGTTTTCTTAAAGTGCATTTTTCTCCCTCGAGACATAAAGATCAGCCTTAAAGTAGATCCTACACCAAACTGTACAATCTGGACTCAACAAGATTTAGACAAAACGTACAGAAGGATTTTTTTAAATATCTAATTCTGAAACTGATTTATTGAAGTTTTTAGTAAAGAAAATGAGGTGAAATTTGAATTTTTGGACGATTTTCAGTCAGATTTAGTTTACTTAAAAACCAAATAAGAAATCCAAAATCCTCTCTGTAAAGTTTTTTTGTAACTAACATGTGTACAAAAGAAATGTAAACCTGGTTCTGTCCATTTTTAAGATTTAAATGTTCCAAATATGTGTATTTTTGGCCATTTTTACACATAAAATGCCTAATTTCTACATGAAAACATGACATGATGAAAAACTTGTAATACATTTAAGTAGTTTCAAATTGATATCTTTTAAATTTAAGACTTTTTTTCCTATTCACCTGCTGCGTCTCGTCTTAACCAGAACCCGCCTCTGAATACCATGAATGAGCTGAACACGTCGTCTTTAATCATGCATAATTAATCTGAAGCTGTGTCTTTGTGTTTTTAGGTGGTGCAGCATGATCCGTGTCGAGGAGGAGCCGGCTACTGGAACAGTCTCTTCAGGTTCAAACACTTGGCCACAGGACACTACTTGGCTGCAGAGGTGGGTCTAACACGGACGGTAAACTCACATTCCTGTTGTTTAGGGCGCCGCCGTAGCAGGAGTAGCTGTAGAGCAGGTGCAAAGTACTCAAGACAGTTATTTATTTCTGCAGGTAAACCCAGAATATGAAGAGGAATGTCTGGAGTCTCGCTCTTCTGTAAGGAACACTCCATCAGAAGTAGTTGATCATTAGTAGATGTCATTGTTTGAAAATGCCATTTACCATCTCAGAACCAAAACCACTGGAATATGCATGTTTAGGCAGTAGTTTGTCATGGTATTAACATTTCAGACTCGATTTCATTGTCAGTGCTGATTTCAATACCACAATTCGACTTTAAAGGACACATATTCTGTTACACTGGCTTTTTTGAGCTTTTAAACCTGTCCTAACAATGTTCCATCATCAAAAACACACTGGAGTAGCATTCAGTTACATTCACACTGTTTTGAGGAATGTTTATGATCAAATCCTCCCCCCTCCAAACATGAAAAAACACTTCCTGTTGAACTCCCTCAATCCGGGACATATTTTCAGATTGTATACGTCACTTACCCGAGTGTTTTGCTGTTTTAAGTCTTTAAATCATCACCAGACAGAACATTTCTACCATCTAAAGACGATAACTGCTACTGCGAGGCTAATCGACGTGTGCCTTTTAAGATAAGAGATCCTTTATTTGTCCCACAATGGGGAAATTCCAATGTTGCAACACACAGTTTAGGACAGGAATGAATGAAATAGGCGCATGCAATAAAAATAGGATAAATAAACATGGTAATAAAAATACAATATAAAGTATAAAGTGCACACTCTTATTTACAGTAGGTGGCTGTCTGGGAATAAATAGTAAAAATGGCCAATAAAGTGGCTTAAGTGTATTGTTATATACAGTAAGTGACTATAGTGAGGTAAAAGTGTATTAATAGTATGTTAAATTAAAGTGCTAACATCACTGAATTGTGCAAGTGCTTGGCGCCATGTACTGGCTGGATGCACTCAGTAAGTGCCAGAGCAGACAGCAGAGAAAAACTTTGATTATTTCGTAATACATTTTTTGTTTCAAATGAGATGACAAATTTAAGGTACTCAAGAGCATGTTTAAAGGCCAATAACAATACAAAAAATGCATTATAATTTTCCTTTAATAATGCTCTTTTGTAACGACAGACTGTCAGTTTCAGCACAAAATAATTCTCTATATTACAATGTGTGTTAAAAAAAAAAAAAAAAGTCTCCCTAGTGTGTCGTCATCTTGTTGGGGAACTACATTTACTTTGTAATTTTCATCATATTTTTCATATTTTCTTCCAAACTGACATTCATTTAACAGTTTTTATCTACCAAATAAAGTTAAAAAAAAACATTAAAAACCCTATCATAAGCACTTGGCCTGTGATATACTGTATTTAGTGTCCAATGCCTCAGTATCAAGTAAATAAATATATAAAATAAAAGCTGGGGTACCTGATTTTCACACTGCGGAACCAAAAGTAGGTTTTAAAATCGATCTAACAAACCCTTTGGCACATCGTTAAAACTCACTTGCATTCATTTTCAGTCCTGTGCGCAACTTAACAACAGCTTTTTTCAGACGCCGAAGTGAAACTGGGGAGGACCACCCAAGCGCAGCCAATCAGAGCGCTGCTTTTAGCTCTTATTTGGAGACAAAACACTTGACTGTTAAATGCAGACAGCCCGCAGAGGTCGCATTTTAGTCAGAAAGTGCTGCTTTTACAAGATACTCTATGGTGGAAAACACAAAATGTACTAATTTACACTCAAAAAATTCAGGTACTCCAGCCTTAATATGGTAAAAGTAAATGAGGTACCACTTTATAATAACTACATCTTATTTTGCCTTAATAAAGCATTCACAAAGACTTAATTAATAATGAAAATATAGTTTATTAATCATGATTCAGGCTTAGTAACTGCTAAATTAAGGTTAAGGTTAGGCTTAGAAATTAGGGTTGGAATATTAAATAGTTACTAAGCCTGAATCATTCTTAATAAACAATTTGTTGATTATGAATTAAGTCTTTGTTCATGCTTTATTAAGTCATGACTAAGTGGAGTTATTATAAAGTGTTACCGTAAATGATAGTATTCAGCAAATTAATCGCAAATCAATAAAGCAACTTCAATTTATAAGCGCTAAAATGTGTTTAATGAAGTTGTATATTATGCAGTTATACCTTCATGACCAGCAGATGGCAGCATTCCCTTGTAATTCAGCACACATGGGTCTAAAGCGTGTTACTCCCATCTCTGTCCTGTTTCTTAACCCTCCACATCATTACTCTGATATAAACTAATGAAGTTTGACATTTTGTTAATGCCAAATGCCACTTAAGACGTTTGATTGAATTATTTCGTGACGCACTGCATCCAGTACGTTAAACGGTGCCTTTTATTGCCTTATTAAATTAAGACGTTATACCAGGAAATTGTAAGAGACCCAATGAACCGTGCGACAAACCTGGAGTATTTATTGTAGAAACTTCAAATAAACGTACAAATTTAGACTTTATTTCCTTTAAAAGTTCAACATGTTCCGGATTTGTTATGTTTTATGTAACTTTTCTGGTGTAATGTGCGCCACCATTTTGTCTCCAGGGAAAGGTTACTGCTTTGGCTGGAATGCTCCACAGAACGGCATTAAACCTGTCTTTCTTGCGTTGTTTTTAGTGGAGTCTTATTTATTTCGTACCAAAATGTTGCGTACGTGACTTTCAGCGTTAAGTTTGTGAACTATGAAAAGAGAACTCGATGAGGAAATTAACGATTTCGGTCCTAAAACTCTGAGCTTTGTGCGTCTGTGCTTTCAAAGCCGCTTTAGAGGACGTTTTTAGACATTTGTGTTTTGTCCAGACGTACACTTTTAGTAAGAATTCCACGTTAGAGCTGCACGATATTGGAAATGACTGCGGCACGGCTATTAAGATCTGCGATATCGATAATATTGCAATAATTAAATGCACTTTTTGACTAAGTCTGAAACTAACGATTAATTTAGTCGTCAGTGATTATTTCTATTGTAGATTGAGACTTAGAATAAACTAACATTTTAACCAAATAAATGTTCAAATGAAGTCTTCTAGAAAGTTAGAAAATCAGAAATGGTCTGTTCTTTTTTGATATTTTTTTTTTTTATAATGTCACTGTTTTTGTGATAAAAGTCTTTAAGTTTGTGTTTTAGAGTCTGTTTAGTCCAGAGAACGACGACATTGTCAAAATACGTCGGACATTGTTTAGACTTCACAATTATTCTATTAATTGTTGAATATATATTTGCAGCCCTATTTTTGATTCAATAATGTCTGTTATATTAAAATAGAAACCAAGAAATAGAAAACCATGGCTAATTTAGTTTGAAAATATTTGTAATTGCTCAAGTTGGAATGTTGAGGAGCATTTTTCGAATAAAATACTCTGTACATAGCCTCGGTTGTGCCTTCTCCGCTCTTTAATGTGTGTATTTTGATTTGTTTCAGATGGACTCGGAGCAGGAGGCGCTTCGAGCTCGTCTGAGGAACATCCAGGACAAGGTCATGTACACTCTGGTGTCCGTCCCAGATGGGAACGACATCTCCTCCATCTTTGAGCTGGACCCGACCACTCTGAGGGGCGGCGACTCGATGGTGCCCAGGTGAGGAGTGCAACACGACGACGCGCATATTTAAATCTGAAGAGTCTGAGCCGGGTGTCTGCCGCACGATTTTGGCCGTCTGCGATGAAAGATGACTGATCGTGGGGAAGATCTTGGCTCAAAGAGTCACTCCGGTTTAAGTTGAAAGTAGCTTTTCTTGAAAGATATGTAGACTTCTTACCCCACGGTGACACTGGAATTGTATCATGAAGTCCTTTTTCAGATTCTAGAGCGAATATCCGTGCTTGTAGCTCAGTTATTTCATGTTGATATTTCCGAAAGCGTTCACAAGAGTCTGTTTGCCTTCTCTCCCCGGACATGTTGCTGGCTCGTCAGATAGTTTGTTAAAAATGGAAAAAATTATCTTAAAATCCTTACATTCATTCACTACGGACAATTTAGAGTTGTCAATTAACCTACACAGTCATGTCTTTGGACGGTGGGAGGAGCCAGAGAACCCAGAGAGAACCCACGGTAACACGGGGAGGACATGCAGACTCCACCCAGAGAGAGCGTGTGATGTTGGGGTGGTCTGGGATTTGAACCCACGATCTCCTTATTGAGAGGCAGAAGCTCTAGCCGCTCTGCCACTGTGCACCCTAACTAAACTAACTGCCCTAACTAAAATACAGTTAAGATAAATATATTTAAAGTTTTGCTGAAAATAATTATACATTTTATCATTTTAGCAGTATTTTTGTGGTTTTGTAATATCACTTCCTGGTTGTTAATGATGACATCACACTAGAAAATAGGTCTGGGCGATACGGTGATAAAAATGGAATCATGAGCTCGTCCCTGTGACAATCCTATTTTTGTGAAATCGTCGTATCGTGATTGACTGTTTGTGTCTTTAATGCAGCTGTCTGTTCAAACACACTTTTTCTCCTGTTGTTTAGCCTCTGAAGCCTCTGAGCAGATGACTTTATTTACCTCTTAAAGACCAGAGCTGCACAGTTAAATTAAATTGACACAAAATCACAATTTTAATGGATGCAATTAGCAAATCACAAAGGCTGCAATTTTTGAAGTGCAATAATTTCTTTCACAAACAGAATAAAAACTGCTAACACTGTAGTCTGGATTTGTATTAACATGTTCTGAAGCAAGCAACAAAAGCGTGACCAAAAGTGATTAAAAATGCGTTCAAGAGCAACAAAGACGCATTTAAATTGTTTTTATTGTTTTTATTGTTTTATTAGGATCCCCATTAATACAATAAAAACTATTTAAATGCGCTTTGTTGCTCTTGAACGCATTTTTAATCACTTTTGGTCGCGCTTTTGTGACAAACACAACTGAACGTAACAAAAACGTGACTAAAAGTGACAAAATTGGGTGTAAAATGTGAATTTGAACAGAATCCTATTATTAAAACATAAATCGCAATCGCACTGGTCAGAAAAATCACAATTAGATATTTTTCCTAAATCGTGCAGCTCTATTAAAGGCAACAGAAAAACACAAAGTGAACACGAATCATGATAAAATCGAAATCATGATTTGGCCTCAAGAAAATCGTGATAATCATTTTTTGCCGTATCGCCCAGCCCTACATTTAGAACAAGGTCAAGCAGTTTCCTTAAAGGTCATTTGATCAATTTAGAAAAAGGAAAGCCCCAACAGACAAATAATATTACATCAGGTAACATTACTAGGTGCTTAAAGTGAAATATGAAGTACAATTTTAAAGGTCCCATATCATGCAAAATCGACTTTTCAGAGGTTTTAACCTTCCTACAGTGCTATTTGGGCCTCGTATGTTGTGCCCAAAGTGGTTTTTTGATTGATTCCCGCATGTTTTCGCTAGAGAACTGTCTTTTCCGTCCCCCTCGGCTGAGCAGCAGACGGGGGCTCCTCACTAAGATGACGCAGTGTTTAAGCTACGCCCAGGAAGCCAAGCAGCCGCAAGAATAAAAACAGCTAATGCTAATGCTACACAGTAATTACACGATGGATACGAAAGATAGAAGAGTTAGCTTGTTATTTACCAAACGGCAACGTCTGTCGTCGAGGTACTGGAGCACGTCAAACTCCAGGTCAGATCCAGGACGTAGGACTCAGCATAGGGCTGGGCAAAAAATCGATTTAATCGATTAATCGAATTTGTAGCGCAAGTCGATTTTTATTTTTGCAAATTCGATTTATTATTTTCTTTTTTATATAAATTTGTCCACAGTTAGTGCCGCGGTATTTTTCGCGTTCAACACTTCCTTGTGAGCTCCCGTAGTGCACTGTGAACTCCTCCTCAAGCAGCTTAAACGTGAAACAAAACAACATGGCAGCGGCAGCGTGTAGCGGAGAACTTATTCTCAAGAAAGGCATTGTCAATTCAGTCGCTTGGAAATGGTACAGCTTTGATGCATAAGACGGAGAAGAGACAGTGTGCGTCACGACAAGGGTGGAGCGCGGAGGAAAGCGACACGGAGGCTATCACTTTTTTTATCGCCACGGATATGCTGCCCATTTACTCTGAGCATGTGATTAAAACCTCGTTTTTCGACAAAGTTTTAGATGCGAGGTACGTTGTACCTAGTCGCAAGTATTTTTCACATGTAGCACTGCCTTACCTGTACAACGCCAAACGGCTTACTTCCCAGATGACCACACGGCAAAATTATTGCCCATGGTTTAAAGGGACGCGCTAAACTCCTGGGTCTTCCCAGAAGAACAACTCATCTGTATGACCACAGATAGTGGCACAAACATAATCAAAGCTCTCAAAGACAACAACTGGCCCAGTCTACAGTGCTTCGGACACAGACTACACAATGCAATAGGTATGAGTTTGTGTAAGAAAAACAATGTATACACATTTACACAAGTAAAATATTGTTGGTAATGTAAATATATAATACTGAGATTTAATCTATAAAGGTAATGCTCTGTTTATTAAACATAGACTGAAATTGTTGAATTACAGGGCCTCATTTACATTTTATTTTGGCCTTGTTTAAATGCACTTTAACTCCATGGTCAATCACATCAATAAAGTTACACTTTTTGACAAAAAATCTAATATTTGTACTGCAGTTATTTTTCAAATTATTGTTTAAAAAAAAAATCGAAAATCGAATCGAAAATCTAATTTTTCTTTAAAAAATCTGAGATTTTTTTTTTAGGCCAAATCGCCCAGCCCTAACTCAGCACGACGCACCATCAGGAGGATAAAAGGTTTATTCAGTGTTTGTGTATCGCTGTTTACCGGAGCACACGGCGCATGCACCATCTCCACTCTAGGCTTCGGCACGAGTTGGGCGGGGGAGGAGCGCGGGTTGGGCGGGGGAGGCAGCCTGCTCTCTGTTCGGGGGGGTCAGATCTCAGAGTGAGCCGTTTGCTTTTGCAAGGAGGGGGGCCAGTCCAAGAAATGGGTGTTTTTTGTAAACTGTTATGTTATGGATATTACACAACGCAAACATTTATCAACAAAGCCCTTAGAATAGACTGTGTAAAGGGGAAAATAGCAGAATATGGGACCTTTAATAGTATTTTTGCATTTTGTACATTGTTATTTTTATTATTTCTTGTGGTTATATTTGGTGTGAGGGCCCCCCTGTTATTTTTGGCTCGGGGCCCCTTGGTATCCGTGCAGCACCATTGAAAGCTTGTATTGCTTATGTACAGGAAGTTAACAACGAAGACATCTTTATTAGCATTTAAATTGACAAAATAAAGTGTGAACATTGTGATTGAGAAAAACAGGGATGAAAACTGTGATTCTTATTATTTTTCGGTCATGGTTCCTGGCCCTGGAGCTGTTTCTTTTGAAGGAGCTGTGCGCCTGGTTCGCTCCTGACCTTTGAGATGAAGTCAGGAGCTGGTCTGGTGTTTTCTTGAGCCGTGTGGGTGGCCAGAGCTGGAGGATGGAAAATGTAATGTGTCCGTTTACGACACGGAGCCGATGACAAACGAGAGCGCTCCATCCAAACCCACAAGGCTCTCAAGACGTTTAATCCTGTCGTAACATTATTGCTTTTGGATATTTGTGGGGATTCTTTTTGGGGGGAAATATCTCATTGCGTTTGTATTGCAATTAGTTTTGTTCTGATACCATTTTTTTCCGTCTGATACGATACTTCAGATCAAGGGAGCTGCTGATTCCAAGTACCAGTCCAATACCATTATAACTGTTAAAGTTCAGACCAATTTTGACACATTTAAACAAATACAAATGCTTCATTCTATATATATATATATATTTTTTTTATTACATGGTATAATAACACATCTATTCACCTTATTCTGCCCCACCCACTTTTTGCCAGATACGGACTTTTGTTGTAAACGCACTTCCGTTTGACGAGAACTCCGTTAAAGCTAATGATGAACGAGGGAAAAGTCTCACCGCTAAAATGTTACATAAAGTAGATTGATTTGTGTGAAATGTTTAATGAACACGAGCAACAACAAGTCAACAACGCAACGTCTGAAAACGTCTTTTTAGTCCATGAAGAACTTATTTTCTGTTGAGCTCGTCTGCTCCATGTAAACTACAACGGAAACAAGACGGCGGCGCGTACGGCAACTTCAGGAATAAGGTGAACAGAAATACTCAATCACTGAATTTAAGACACAACATTTCCTTCATGGGATTGCAAGTATGAAAAAGTGCCATATTTGCATCAAGTGCCCCTGACAGGCTGGACCACTCATTTAACTAAAATGCAGTTAAGATAAACATATTTAAAAATTTGCCAAAATATTTTACAACTTCGATCACGGTTTAGCATTTTGTTTTACTTCCTGGTTGTAAATGATGACATCACACTGGGAAATGACCTAGAAACCGCACTGTACACTGGGCCAGAACTCTTCTAATGTCACAAGATTTTTTAAATTTTACAAATAAAAATACATCTGAACACGTTTTTTGTTGAATTAATGTTTAAAGGGTCAAAAAAGTAGTCTCTCTTGTGTAAATTATGCCTAATCTTTGTCCACCCAGTGTGATGTCATCAATTTATTTACTTCCTGTCATCATCTACAGATTTTTCAACTTTTCTCGGCAAACGGCAACTTGATTGGTGTAAAACTATAATTTTTATTTATAACAGGTATTTGTACACCAAAAAATTAGACAATCATGAAAGCCTGTCATACGCACTTTAAGATAAACATATTTCAAATTGTGCAAAATCCCTATAGACATCTGTTAATGGTCGTGATTAGGTCTGGGTGATACGTTGATAAAAATGGAATCATAAGCTGGTCCCTGTGACAATCTGCTGTTTTTGTGAAATCGTCGTATCGTGATTGACTGTTTGTGTCTTTAATGCAGCTGTCTGTTCAAACACACTTTTTCTCCTGTTGTTTAGCCTCTGAAGCCTCTGAGCAGATGACTTTATTTACCTCTTAAAGACCAGAGCTGCACGATTAAACCAAATCCACACAAAATCGCAATTTGAATGGATGCGATTAGCAATACAAACATGGGACAAAATCGATAAAAATACATTCAAAAGTGACAAAGACGCGTTTAAAAATGACCAACCAACAAAAACGCAACTAAAAGCAATAAAATTGTGTTTGAAAAATCACAATTAGATATTTTTCCCAAATGGTGCAGCTCTATTAAAGACAATAGAAAAATACAACGTGAACATGAATCGTGATCAAATCTAACTCATGATCGTGAAAATAGTTTTTTGCCATATCGCCCAGCCTTAGTCGTGATATTAACTGGTTGCATGTCTTTTCAGAAACTCGTACGTTCGTCTCAGACACTTGTGCACGAACACCTGGGTCCACAGCACGAACCAGCCCATCGACAAAGAGGAGGAGAAGCCCGTCATGCTCCGAGTGAGTGCCTAAAAAACACCACATCCACTCAACCTCATCGTTAGCATGAACTGAGTGTAACCCCTGCAAATATCACAAAATTGTACAAACTATTTCGGGGCGGCCCATTTACAGCAGCACAGAGTGAAAATAATACTACATTTGGTACCACTTTATAATAACTACATCTTATTTTGCCTTAATAAAGCACTATGACCCAACAAATGCTCTTTTTATTAAATTAAAAACCTTAAAATTGCATGATCTTGTTGATCTTAACACTGCAATTGTGATGTATACGGCACATAACCATTTGCTCCCTCACTGTCTCCAAGAGAAGTTCAAACCGAGAGAGACCGGGTACAACCTCAGAGGATCGAGTCTCTTTCAGAAGGAAATGTAAGGACTAACATAAAAAATAGATGTATTTCTGTAAGAGGAGTTAATTTATGGAACAATTTGGAGGAAACATTAAAAGACTCTAAAAGTATTTACACTTTTAAAACAAAATTTAGATCCAATGTAATAAAATAATATCAAGAAATCGAAATAATGAGTGTGTGAGTGCGTTTGTGCAGCTCAGTAACTGTTTGTGTCTGTTTATATTATACAAAAGTGTTATTTGTGCCTGTGTTTATAGATTTCTATTATGTTCATCTGTCGCTCTCTGCACGTCATACTTTAAGTTATTAGGGTTTGGCAAAATAAGTGTTAAACTTCAGCCTAAACCCTTTCGGTCTGTTTTCTTTCTTTATTCATATGCTTTTTTTTTTTTTTTGTATTGTTTGGTAACGCTTTAGATTAAGGTTCCTTAGTAAACTATTAATAGGGAGTTAATAACTACTATTTACTCGTTCATGCACTTATAACGCCTTATACAGGCTTATAACCATTAACCAAAAACATGTTTGAGTGAATAAACCACATGTACAGAGCATCAATGAGCTGCATATTACATTATTTTCAATTATCAGGCTAATAAATGCTTGTAAATGCCTTATAAGTGCTCATAAACACATAACAAGTTCTTATTAATGCATTATAAATAGTTTACTAAGGAACCTTAATCTAAAGCGTTACCTATTTTTGTATTTCTATGGACCGAAGAAAAATAAACTAACTAATTAACAAAGACTTAATTAATAATGAATATGTAGTTTATTAAACATGATTCAGGCTTAGTAACTACTTAATTAAGGTTAAGGTAAAGGTTAGAAATTAGGGTTGAAATATTTGTTAAATAGTTACTAAGCCTGAATCATTCTTAATAAACTATTTGTTGATTATGAATTAAGTCTTTGTTCATGCTTTATTAAGGCAGGAATAAGTGGAGTTATTATAAAGTGTTACCCTACATTTATTGAATTAAATAGTTTGTACATTTATGATATTTGCAGGGGTTACATGAGTCCACAGATCGCCATTTTAATGTTAGTTCTTTTCAGCTGACAACAATCATGCATTTTTTTCATTTTCAAGCCATTGTGAAAATACTGTTGTTTTTCATAAGTGCCTATAAATAGTCCTTATGTCATATTCACCCCAGTCTCTCTCTATTTAGACAGACGCTTTTCACGCTTTAAAGTCGAACTTAGTAATAGGGCTGTTATCCTTTAGTAGTTTAGTGCAGTGTTTTTCAACCTTTTCTGAGTTGCAACACGCTTTTTTGATTGAAAAGATACCACGCCCCACCACCTTCTAATTATCGTTACCAAATCAGACCTTTTAATTAAAAAAAAAAAGTGGTGTTATATGGCAAATCGTGATTGTGCCACTGTCTGGTTCTGGTTCTGCATTTGCGATTGTTTTGCTTTCTGCTTCGTTTATGTAAGTTCCCAAACAAGACAGTGATAGTTGTACCCCCGATCTGACTGGAAAGTACCTGAAAACATCCCTAAAGTGCGGTCCCAGACCATAGTTCTTACTGTCTAAAGGCACACTGTCACAACCCAGCTCTGCTAGGGTAGGGGAAGTAACAAAAAACCAAAGATGGGAAAAGGTTTAAATAAAGATGCAATTTAATGAACAGGGGTGTAAGGGTAAAGTAACAGAACTAAAACAAAATACAGGCGGTATGTCAGTCCCAAAATGCACGGGTCACACAGGCCTAACAAAACAAAGGCCCATTACAGAATCGGGTGACAAAATAAAAAGAGACATGACATACTAAACGAAACAAAACACACAGAACACAGGCACAGCCACTGCAGCCCTGACAAACACAGAGGCACAAAAAGGCACACTGGCCACACACAGGCCAGCAGCCCTGAACAGGTGTGGAGCGAGTCCTTAAATACTGGGCAGGACCACAGGTGGACAGATTGGCCCTCCAATCAGTGGGCCAGGAGGCAGCAGCCAATCCCGTTCAGCATGAACTAGCCTCCTCTCTCCAGCAGGAACTCCACAGCCAGTTTCACACAGAGAAACACAATATTCAAAAAACACAAATTGAGGCAGGATCTGTAGGTCTGGGGCCATAACACACACCAAATGCTGATTGGTACAAACAAACAAAAAAGAACTAAAATAGGTTTGATAATCTCTATTGAACCTTGTGCCAGTGTTTGAAATATCCCAGTGATTAGGGACAGTGTCAAACCATGAGCCGTTCAGTCATGTTATTGCCGACAGCACGGGTTTATTTGTGTTTTGCCGTTGCAGATCGGGACGTCCGCACAGAAAGAGGA
Source organism: Rhinogobius similis (assembly GCA_019453435.1). Taxonomy (NCBI): domain Eukaryota; kingdom Metazoa; phylum Chordata; class Actinopteri; order Gobiiformes; family Gobiidae; genus Rhinogobius; species Rhinogobius similis. Next base: position 3,057,709 of record CM033627.1, read on the forward strand.
CAAGGAGGCGTTCGCCATCGTCCCCGTGTCTCCCGCCGAGGTCCGAGATCTGGACTTTGCCAACGACGCCAGTAAAGTGCTCGCCTCCATCGCGGGGAAACTGGAGAAGGGCACGATCACACAGAACGAGAGGAGGTACAGTCAGAGCCACAGCCTGCTCCGCAAACCCTCGTCGACGACATGTCACCGACCGGCCCAGTCGCAGCTTTATAAAAAACAACCAGGCGAAAACGCATGGGGTTTTTGCAGTCTGTGGAATAGGCATGAGCAATGTTGGCAAAACTGGAGAATATCTCAGCTTTTCTTTTGTATTTCTGTAGTAGATAACAACAGTCAGGTGAAATTATGTCAGTTCAACAGAAATTAGTCAAAACATGTGTTTAAACATATTAGTTGAGGCTTAATTATCAGACAAATGTGAAATGTCTGTAAAATGATTCATAAAAGGGCAAAAATATTAGTCCAACTACGTTCATTTGGTCTTCTACTGACTAAATATTTTAAGATTCTTATTTCAGACCAGTGTTTGTTTGTTTTACCTGACAGTTTCGACTGCTCACTCGCTCATCAGAGTTTAGTTTAGTTTAGTTTATTTGAATAGGGACAAGTATGCTTCATGAGCTCATGTCACATACTACAACATTTTAGCCGAGGCTAATTCTCAATGTCCATCCCCAGAAGGGCTTTTACAGAGAAAATACAGTACAATTAAAATACAGAGCGTTTAAAATACAGTACATTAAAAAAAACGTACATACAACAGTGCAGATATTACAATATACAAATTACAACTACATATGGTCATAGTGGTCATATGTCTGACCACTGATCAAATAATTTTTCAGTTTATGTTTAAAAAGGACCCAGGTCAGCTCTCCCTTGAGTTCAGTGGGTAAACTGTTCCAGGCCTTAGTGCCTTGTACAGTGAAGACTGATTATTCAAAAGTTGTTTTTCTCCTTGGGACCTGACAGACTTTGAGCTCCTCTGGTTCTGGAGCACACAGTCCTGAGAGGAACGACACTCTCACAAAGAACCCGAGGAGCTTGGCCGTGTAAACATTTATGGATCAGCTTCAACTGTGAGTCACTCCATGTTGCTGTGACGTGTTTTGTCGACTGATCTACACAGGTTTTGGTGTGGTTTTCCTACCGGTGGAGGTAGGACAACAGCGCCATCTGCAGTCTGACTTCTTTAAGACAGTGTCCCAGGTGTGTGAGCGTAAAACAGCCCCCTCGTCCCGGTTCATAGTCCTCTGGGCTGGGCTCTCAGGGCATACTTTGGCCTAATTCAACACATTTATGGACTATTTTGCTTTTGAAATCGTGCACGTTGAAGTCCTTTGTGCATTTGAGGACGAGGAAGAAGTCTGTGCTTTTCACTCAACTGGATTTATTGATTTCTTGTTCTCTCTTGTTCTGCTTTTACGACGCTGCGTCCAATCAGTTCAAATGTTCGTCATGACGTTAAGCATTTTCCCGAATGACATCAACGGGGCCTGTCCAGATTGATAAAGAACTACAACTAATTCAGCGTGATACACATATCAATCTGGAGTGAGCAGGTTACAAGCAGGTAACAAGAACAACAAAGGTTTTGGGGAAGTAGATTAAAACAGAATAAAATAAAAACGTTAAAAAAAACAGGAAATGCATCGTTATCATGCTAATGAGTAAAAAAGTCCCCTTGTCCCGGTTCATAGTCCTCTGGGCACGTTTCCGTATTTCAGTTGAATCCAGCGACGATGTTTGTTTGTCCTCTGTCCCAATGATGTTTGCTCCTTCCCAGTCCATAATGTGGACTTTAACTTTTTCTTTTTTTTTTTTTCTTTTTTCTTTTTTTTTTAACCAGCTATTTTTGTAGCATTTTTGTAGGGACGCACCGATCCAGCTTTTTTAGATCCAATGCCTGATTTCGATACTTGGGCTTTAAGTATTTGTCGATACCTAATATCATCCTCTGCAGAGACTGAAAGTAGCATTTATTTTCTTAAAACTTAAATAACGTACGACAAAACTAATCCAAATGTGTTGTGCATCAATTCTTTATCCTGCAACGACAGCTTTATGTCACAAAACCTCAAACATCATGACAACAACAAGGGCCAGTAAATAGTCTTAATAAATCAATTTAAAGGGTCAACCAGGATATCAGCTGAACCGATATTCTGAAGGTGATTCAACAAATGTTTCCGTATTGACACCGATATTCAATTGACCCTTTGCACCTACGTCACACGATCACGTGGGTGCACCATAATGGACGGCAAGAGTACGCGAGCGCAGAATTACGGGGAGCGCAAAAGTAACAAACTCACAGTGATTGCAATTATTTTTGTCACTTAAGCAATGGCTACTTCTAACTCGTGTTCAGTTCAGTTGTCACTGGAAGCAGGACATCTTTTAGGCGCTCACAAAGCGCGGTATTTTGAGAAAGTGAAGATCGCTAGCTTAGAAACGGACCCTTACCTGCTTCCTCCTGCCATGCTCACCGATTTAATCAAAACGTCAATATCATTCATTTTCTACCGCTTATTCCCGTTAGGGGTCGCGGGTGACTGGAGCCTATCCCAGTGACTTTTGGCCTTAGGCGGGGTACACCCTGGACAGTGAGTTCTCCGGGTTCTCCGGCTCCTCCCACCGTCCAAAGACATGACTGTGTAGGTTAATTGGAAACTCTAAATTGCCCCTAGTGTATGAATGTGAGAGTGAATGGTTGTCTGTCAATGTCTCTGTCTCTCTGTGTCAATATCATCATAATCATAATATTTTATTCACAAATAATAATTCTGTGGATGTAATATGTATTATCCATTTTGCAGGCTTGAGTCTATATACATACATACAAGTTAATTTCTTGGCTGGATAACTAACGCCGTGCCCCGCATAACTTTGACTGTTTCACATATTCAGATATGTTTTCGTGTAAAATGTCATTCACTTGTAACATTGGCATTGACTTAACTTGTAAAAAGTGCTCACTGCAAATCCGTGAGTACTTGGAGGGCTTCCAGTTCTTTCGATTTATTGCTGCTACCCATCGCCGTCTTCTGTCTTCATCAACAGGTAAACGATAAAAGGCTACACTGGGCTTACGGCTTTGCCTGTTAGTGCAGCCAACCGCACAACAGGATATCACCATTTTACGTGTAAAATTGATCAATGTTAGCTTACTAATAGTTAGGTTTATGGCAAATTTTGTTCATTTTACCTCGCACAAACAGCGCTTCCGCCGTCCGTCATGGCAAAGTGGGCATTCCGTGACGTCACATGCAAAGGGTCAATACCAGTATCTTTAAAGTATCTTAGTATCTTTATTACTTTAAACCAATGGTGTCCAAACTACGGCTATCAGTACTTTTCACTGCAATTTTAAGTTATTCTACCACAGTATCGTCAATAGCATCTTACCTACAGCTCTAGAGCGGCCTGAGCTTTGGCTGTTTCGCTTTTACAGTTTGTGATCTACTTTGCATGTCAATTTTTTCTTATTATTTTTCTTCTTTATTATTTGAAGTGCTCACCGTTTGAGTTTTATTCCATGTTTTGAGTTATTTCACATATTTTTTGTTTAGTACAGTCCATGTGTGTTCATTTATAGCTTTGATGCCTTCTGTGAGAATCTACAATGACAATAGTAATGAAAATAGTAATGAAAAAGCATTAAATCAAACGGCTGGTTCAGGTGGAATTGAACCCTGATGAAATAATCTCCAATTTGGAAGAAAGAAATCACTTCATTCTTGGCCTTGGTCACAATAACAATTCTTAAATCACAATAAACAACAATATTGAAACTACTTTATGTGGATTTTACAATAACTTTAAAGCAGGAAAACACCAATAAATTATTTTGTACATGTATAATAATTATAAAAACAGAAACTGCACTAAATATATAATAAAATAAAACTCTTAAGTACTCATTTTGAATCTATAATTAGTCAGAGAAGTCACTTATTTGACCCTCAATTGTTCAAACGTGACCTTACAGCAAAAAAAGTGCAAAGGAGAAGTTCATATGATAAATATTGAGCCACAGAAAATATTGTCCCAGCTCTTATTTTTTGAACGATGAGTCGATATAGTAATTATTGTGACTGGCTTATTTTATTCTCCAAAATGTTAAATCTGTCATTTGCTTTGGCTAATGCTGCGTTATCGTTAGGTGCTAATATTTATGTTTGTGTCTGCTGTGTTTCTCAACCAGAGCAGTTACCAAACTCCTTGAAGACTTGGTGTTTTTTGTGGTGGACATTCCCAACAACGGACAAGACGTTTTAGAAATCATGGTCAACAAACCGAACAGAGAAAGACAGAAACTCATGAGAGAGCAGAATATTCTCAAACAGGTAAAGAACAACACTTAACACTTTATTTTTACTTTTAAATCTAATTGGACGCCTTTGCATTGATGTTTTGTTTGTAACATAAGCACATATTTAATCAAAGAAAACATGGGTGTGTTCAAGCTCTCGTCTTTCATTTTTAGTGTGAAAGATGAAAGTGTTGTAGTGATGGCAAAGTAAAAACAGAAACGAGCAGGAAAACCTGGCCCTGTCATATGAATTCTCACAATATTTGTGACTTCACAAACTCTTGAGAGTCCATCTACACGGTGTGCCGCTGTCAGGGCATACTTTGGCTTATTTCAACACATTTATGGACTATTTTGCTTTTGAAATCGTGCACAGTGAGGTCCTTTGTGCATTTGAGGACGAGGAAGAAGTCTGTGCTTTTCACTCAACTGGATTTATTTATTTCTCTGCTTGTTCTGCTTTTACGACGCTGTGTCCAATCAGTTCAAATGTTTGTCATGATGTTAAGCATTTTCCCGAACGACATCAAGATTGATAAAGTGTAGACCTAATTCACCGTGAAAAATAAAAATGTTCAAAAAACCAGGAAATGTATCATTATCATGCTAATATTTGTTAGCTTTACTGTAACGGGGAAGCTTGCTGTGGCAGGTGAATCAGACCCCTTCTTTGCCCTGTGGCTGCTTTGTGCATTCATTAAAAAATCTGCTGATAATACAATGCTGAATAAGCCCTCATTCTAGGCTGTATGCGCATGAATTTATAATTGTGTGTTTTTATGACAATTTTAAGCTAATGGTTTTATTTATTTATTTGGAACCCCATTAGCTTCCACTGAGTGGTCGCTAGTCTTCCTGGGGTACATTCAACATAAAATACAATCACATACTGTGTATAGTCATAATGGATCAAGCAAATAACTTTACATTTACACTAATTACAATAATAATTAAAGCATAGCGGCATCGAGCGACCCTACATGTAGTGCTCGTCGTACTCCCCTCTACTTAACTCACTGCAAATGGCTGTGGCGCCCTCATCCTTTCCTGTACTGGGGCTTTGTGGTGGAACAAAGCTGTGTCCCAAAACTGCTGTTGTTATTAATGAGCAGAAATGTTTGCCAATTGTTGCGGCTCACTTGCATGGATACCGTAACACTTGTCCCAAAAATGTGGATAACTTTAGATGCCCCACTCCCCAGGATGATTGTCACCAAGTTTCAGGTTGATCGGGCTTGCGCCCGAGGAGGAGTTCATTAAAGTACAAAGTTTAATTTGAGAGATTTTCCCATAGGAATAACATGGGATGTTTCGGTAATTTGTTCAAGTTTGGGCAATTTCTGCGGCTTCGCCGCACGGAGAGTGTAATACTTAGCCTAATAATTTGGATAACTTTTTGGTGCCCCCTCCTCAGGAAGATGTCCACCAAATTTCAGGTTGGTCGGGCTTGCGCCCGAGGAGGAGTGCGTTAAAGTACAAAGTTTAATTTTAGTGATTTTGAGTTTTTCCCATAGGAATAACATGGGGTTTTTCTGTGTTTTGTAAAATGTTGGCCAAATGTGCGGCTTCGCTGCGCAGAGTCCGTAATACCTATCTTAATAATTTGGATAACTTTTGGTGCCCCACTCCTCAGGATGATTGTCACCAAGTTTCGGATTGATCGGGCTTACGCCCGAAGACAAGTTCGTTAAAGTACAAAGTTAAATTTGAGAGATTTTGCGATTTTCCCATAGGAATAACATGGGGTTTTTGTGTGTTTTCTAAAATGTTGGCAAAATTCGCGGCTTCGCCGCACAGAGACCGTAATACGTATCCCAATAATTTGGATAACTTTTGGTGCCCCACTCCTCAGGAAGATGTCCAACAAATTTCAGGTTGATCGGGCTTGCGCCCGAGGAGGAGTTCGTTAAAATGCGTATTAAAAAAATATCCAAATTTGAGACAATTTTTGATTTTCCCATAGGAATAACATGGGATGTTTTGGTCATTGGTACGGCTTCGCCGTACAAAATACGACATGGTTCTGATTGGCTTTTTTGATCGGTAGGCCAAAATGGAATTTTGTGCGAAATTTCAAAAAAAATTTAAAAACTAAATTTTTTCCTCCCCATACAAAAAGTTATTTAACTCTGTAGGGGGCGCTATCGCGCCAAATGAAAACATGTCCCCTAAAGTAGGTCCAGGCAAGAAAGTTAAACAACCTATTAAAATTTCAGCTTGATAGGACTCGTTTTGCCAAAACGGGAGCATTTTGAAAATTTTGAGAATTACAAAAATCGTGGTTCAAGTTTGCAGCTGCGCCGCACAGAAACCGTAAAAGTTATTTAAACGAACTGGATAACTTTAGATGCCCCACTTGTCTAGAGCATGTGCAGCGATTTTGAGCGCGGTGGGCGAAACGCCCTAGGAGGAGTTCGTTCAAGTTGACGTGGTAGCGCTGACTCAGCGTTTTGGAACTTTAAATCAATATGGCGGCCATACGGTGAGTCAGGGGCGTGGCCATAATAATATTTTTTTTTAGTCCTCAGGAGAGGAATGCGTGTTCCGAATTTCGTGGCTGTCCGACAAAGTTGACGTCGGGACGCCTCCCATAGGCGCAATGTATTTTGACTTTTGTAGGTGGCGCTGTCGCGCCATTTTTTTTCCCTCAAACAAAAAACCTATAAAAAACAAAATTTTTCGCCGATTCTGAATTTTGCGTTGAATATTTCCGTTTTACTGAGAACGACATATTATACGTTTTTTGAAAGCTCCGACCCTTCCCCAGGTCACCATGGGGTCCAATTTGGATGCAGCGCTTTACGGCGCTCGTCACTCCCTCAGTCGGGCCAGCGCCAGGGCTCCCCATTGGTTTCCATGTATTTTAGCAGGAACAAGTATGGTTACTGAGTGGGGCTTGATGCCAGGGGTGTGGGACAGTTCACTGTCAATGTTTGGGGCGTTGGGGGGGGCCGACAGTTGATAGGGTTCTTTCGCATAGCAGGAGTAAATATGCAGGTCCCATGCCTTCGGCATGGGCTATTTCACTGTCCGACCATAGAACCGACTAGGCTGCCAAACTTCCGCTGTGGCCTTGAAAGTTTAGCGAGACAAGTTCTAACGATGCCTTTGGCATCGTTGCGAGCTTTAATAAACCCTCGCCCTGTAGGGGCTCGGGCCTAATAATCATCATTGAAATTGTAATCATTCCAACTTAATATTCACAGCAATTCAATTATACATCTTTTTAAAATTAGCTAATGGTTGAGGTGCAGGGAGCTGCTGTGTACAATCGAGAGTGAATGACAGAAACTGTGATGTGTTGATACATATTATTTGACTAAATCTTGTTTCTAAACTCTGACAATAGACACTGAAGTTGTGTCACTCGTTTTGGGATATACTGTAATAGCGAGAGGAAAAGAGAGAATCACACACAGCTTTTATAATTAAAAAGAGATTCTCTCTTTTCCTCTCTCCCTTGAACGCAGCAGCTCTGGGTCATACATGTAAAGTTTGAAAATGTCACAGCCATTTTTCAACAATAGAAATAAGTAAATTAAATCAAATCTGCTGCTTGAAGAGGCAGAGCTTATCGGTTCAGTAGTTTTGAACTGAGACTCACTCACTGGACCTGTTTCTATTATTAAGCCGTTTTAGATCAATAATATGGTTTACAAAGAACAAAATGTATAATAAAAATATAGTTATGTTTTAGTTTAATACTAAACACTCCATAAAAAGCATGTGTATTATGTAAATGCTGTTTTCTATGTGCTCAGATCTTTAAGCTGCTGCAGGCTCCGTTCACAGACAGCGGTGATGGGCCCATGCTGCGACTGGAGGAGCTCGCAGACCAACGACACGCTCCGTTCAGACACATCTGTCGTCTGTGCTACCGCGTCCTGAGGCACTCGCAGCAGGACTACAGGAAGAACCAGGTACTGCGCCTCCCGTCTGACCACTTGTACCTCAGACCCTGATCCTGACACTGTTAAAATATCGTTTGAGTATCGAGATAATAATACAGAGATATTCTTTTTTGTCAATATCGCCCACCACTGCTCCCAGATATAGATCATTTTCAGGCAGGGCAATATTGGCAACAGAGACAGACTTGAAACACGTTAAAATACATTTCCTTACCCTCAAAAGTTGCCATAAATTTTACATTTATAAGGTATATTTGGTATATTTTAGAATTAAAAAATGATAATACCTTATAATCCGCAAACTACCTTTAAATTATCATGTTGATATGAATTAAGTCATGTATTATTAGGCCCAATAATTCCTGATGCAGTGATCTGTACAGGTCTGGGATTTTAAGCAGGTCCTCGCTCTTTATTTGAAACCGTGGTTTAACTCTGGCTCTTGTGTCAGTGAATTATCAAACCTTCCACTGCAGAAGTCATCAGTCCCAGTATCTGCTCCAGGAGTTGTAGTTTTGACGGGTTCTGTGTGTTTTATTGGCGGGCCGTTTATAATACAAATTAAAAATCATCTCAGGGGCCACCAGAAATCGCCTGGAGGGCCATATTTGGTCCGCGGGCCGCTAGTTTGACACCCCTGGCTTACAGAATCAAAATTAGACCGTTGTGTGCTGCCTGCATCTAATTATTGAATGTTTTATTTTCTGAGAAACAGGATTTGCACTGTTAGCATGCTAGTTAGCTTTAATGTCACAGCCTCTGAAAGTTGTGAAAAACACATGTAAACTCATCACAGCGACTAATTAGGATACAAAGAATATATTTGGAGCTTGAGGAATAACTCTGTAAGAAGTTAAAAATCAATTAAGTTCTGTTTTTCGCATTTTAAGAAAGTAAAAATCAGGTACAGTGCCTTTGTTGTCACTCTACTGTTCACGCTCTGGTCTGATCACGTGCCGTCCTCTTCCTCTTGTCCCCGTCAGGAGTACATTGCCAAACAGTTCCGGTTCATGCAGAAGCAGATTGGCTATGACGTCCTTGCGGAGGATACGATCACGGCGCTGCTCCATAACAACCGCAAACTGCTGGAGAAGCACATCACGGCGGCGGAAATCGACACCTTCGTCAGCCTCGTGCGCAAGAACCGCGAACCCAGGTCTGTGTCTGAGGCCTCATAAAGCCTCAAAAAAGTCTTAAAATACCCACGAGTCCTTTCCAGTTCCGTCCTGATGTAGTTTTGTTTAGAGCTAGAGCATTTTTATTTTATTATTTCATTAATTTATTATTAATTTATTACTTTTATTACATTTTTACTTTGTTCGTGGTCAGGATTAGAAATTTTGCTTTTATCATACTTTAAATAAAAGCTTTTAACCCTGTTCTAACATTGTTCCGTCATCAAAAACAAACCTGGAGGTGCATTTTGCTTCATTCACGCTAGTTTGATGAATCCTGATTAGAAAATACGACGTAAAATACTCTCCATTCTGAATTTCCTGGATGTGTGACGTGGCTCTGAGCATGTTTAAAGATAAAAACGATAGAAAAAATGCATATTTTTTGCCCTTTAATGACAGAAACCCGCGGTCACCCCGAGTCATCTCAACACAGGAATATAGTGTTTTTATTTGAATTCAGGATTACTAAAACTTTACTTTATACCCGTGAGGTGTTCCCTTATCAGGATTTGTGTTAGCGCTCCATCTACTGACAGCAGCGTATTGCCATGGGGAAATAAACAAAAGCTATCGTTCCCTGACGTGTTAATCTGAGCACACAGCTGTAATTAATATATTTTGGAAAAGAGACCTCCGTATTTCTACCTATGATGCCACCAGTCTGGGACATTCGAAACGGAAGAAGAAGAAGAAGAATTTTTATTTATAGAGCGCTTTTCCGCCTAATAGGCACCCAAAGCGCTTTACAAACCGTTGAAACTACAGTTGCCGTTACAACAGAACATATACAATTACATTTATAGACAATACATAAGCAAGACAAAGCAGGTAGCTGCATTCTGTAAGTAATCCATGTTAAGTAATCAAAAGATGCAAGTAGCTGTTTAGAAATGAACAGTAGAGCAAACATTAATACACAATATACAACAGATATTGGGAATACGGTACACGTGGTCACGTGATGGAATTTTTTCAGTGGATATAGGACAGGGTCACAAACAAGAAGATAGAGGGGAGAGCGCGGGCGGTGTGTGCAAATGTTATCTCATGTTTATGTTGCTGGGTCGGTCTGACTCGGGTTCTTCCAGCCAGCTGCATCTCAAGGTCCGGGATAAGAGGAAAACCAAGGGAGGGAGGGCAGAAAAATATATTTTAATACATTTGTTGATCAGGAATTTGTACAGATCAATAAACCAATCATTTCTGGTCTTTCCGAGTAGCGATTCGTTGTTTCATTGAGTTACTCCGTCTTTAACCGTCTCTCTCTAATTGTCCAACGGCTTTCAGCACCTCCGTGGTCCGAGACAAGATGTTACGATTCAGATCCAGGAGCTGTGCCAGTCCGTGGTCCAGTCTTTGCTCAAGTCTTAACACCCTTTCACTCAGTTCCACAAACTTTGTTTTGTTGTTCTCAGACAGGTTTTGGACGAATTCTCCTGTCTGAAAAATATTCCGATAGACAAAGGCGATTCCAAGTCCCAATAATAGAAAGCCCGCTATCATAAATCCAAATATAAATAGATCTTCTACATCTTCGACCTGCAAGGGCTCGATGCATAGGATCTGCCAGGTGTTATACCAATTATCCCGTACGAATCCAGCCATGTCTGTTCCGTCGGGGCAGCGTGCCTCTCCGGGGGGGAGGCTTTTCGTTGGGAGAAAATCTTATCCAAAGCGCTCAGAGACCAGTCGATCACATTCATTTTCAGAGATCAGTTGGCGGGCAGATAATCCGAGTTGAAAAGGTAAAAAAGTTGGAAAAAATTGACGAGACAAAGCAAGTAGCAAAAAAACAGAGCAGGAGCAGAGAGAAGACACGTCCGCACTCGAAGAGGAGGAGGAGAGAGTGTAAACAGGGTTAATGAAATAAGTCTGAATGAAGCTAAATACTACTCCAGGTTTTGTTTTTGATGAGGAAACGATGTTATAATATGATTAAACGTCTATTTTGCATTATATGTTTCCTTCAAACTCAGTTGACAACAATCATGCCTTTGTCTTTGAGGAGTTCTACCACTTATTTGTCCTGTATCTGTTTTTGACCTTCTAAAATAAGCTTGAATCAACCAAAATACAATAATGAAGTAACTTCATTATAACTACAGTGTAAGAGCTCATAAAAGTGGGCTTTGAATATAATTTTGTTTCTTTTGAGTCTCCTTCAAAAGGCAAATTTGACTTTGTTGATCTTTTATCCATGTTCTAACATTGTTCCGTCATTCAAAAACACACCTGGAGTAGCATTTAGCTTTATTCCTGTTTGTTTGTTGATGTTGGTTTGTAAATCCTTTCTCTCCAACATTGTGTTCTGAACTCCTTCGATGTGTGACTTAGTTCAGTGATTCCCAACCTTTTTTTGTGTGGAGTACCCCTTAAGCTTTGTCTCACAATCAGAGTACCCCGTAAGTTGAGTTTCAGGCAAATAAATGGGTTTAATAGTCACATATTGTCAATTATTACTATTATATATAGTTTTGTTTGATTTAAGATCCAGTATACTCCAAAAAGATGCAAAATGTACAACTAATTACACTTTTAATTCAGATAAAAGTACATTTCATCTTCTTTTAAAACCTGAAACCATCCCTAGAACCCCCTGGTAATTGCTCACGTACCCCTTGGAGTCCCTGCATTCCTGGTTGGAAAACACTGACGTAGATGATGCTGACGTCATTTATCCCAGAATCCTTTGCTGCTTTAAGTCCTTAAATCATGGTCAGACTCTATCTATATACCTGGGCTGTGTCCCACCAAAGTGGTCAGACTCGCTCTGAACATTTCTTCCGTCTAATCACGATAACTACAACTTCGTCAGATCCACTCTTTACTGCAGTGCATTGTGGGTATATATTTACATGTGTGTAATTTCCTCTGCAGCCAGTAGATGGAGCCACAGCTAAGTCAAAATGGAATCTTCCAACGCAGTGTATGTTTTTCTTAGTAAAAGCATTTAATTTTTAGTTCTAAAACATGAAACAAACTGAAGACACTCGAGAGCAGGTTTAAAGGCTAAAAACAACACAAATAATGCGTAATATTTGTCCTTTAAGGTAAGACACTGCAGGTGAACAGGAAAAAGTCTTAAATTTAAAGATATCAGTGTTAAACTTCTCCTGTAGTTTACTCACATAAATGTAAGACAAAATATATAACAAGTTTTTCATCTTGTCATGTTTTCATGTAGAAATAAGGCATTTTATGTGTAAAAACAACCAAAATTTCATATATTTGGGACATTTAAATCTGAAAAATGGACAGAACCAGGTTTACATTTCTTAGTTAATTGTGTACACATATTAGATACAAAAAAATGTACAGGGGGAATTTTAGATTTCTTATTTAGTTTTTGAGTAAACAAAATTTAATTGAAAATTGCCCCCAAAAATTCTAATTGTGCCTAATTTTTTAAAAACTTAATTCTTCAATAAATCAGTTTAAGAATTGGTTATCAAGTGGCGGCAGTAGCTCAGTTGGCAGAGACATTGTCTTCTGATCCGAAGGTCGGTGGTTCAAATCCCGCTCCTGACATAAACATCCTTGGTTGAGCGGTCAGATCCACTGACCCACAGGTTGGCGGTGCAATTGCTCCTGCAGGTGAATACTGCCGTTGTGTCCTTGGGCAAGACACTTAACCCGCCTTGTCCCCAGTGTCTGCGTACACTGGTGTGTGAATGTGTGAGTGAATGGGTGAATGGTTCCCTGATGTAAAGCGCTTTGAGGGCCTCGAAACGGTGGAAAAGCGCTGTGTAAATATGTGACCATTTACCATCAACAAATCCTTCTGTACGTTTTGTCTAAATCTTGTGGAGTCCAGATTGTACAGTTTGGTGTAGGATCTACTTTAAGGCTGATCTTTATGTCTCGAGGGAGAAAAATACATTTTAAGAAAACGTCCTTTTAAGTTACATGAATGAATGAATGAATGAATGAGTTTATTTGGCTGTCCATATATCAAACAAAATTATATACAATAGAGAAAAAAATACATCTGTTTGCAACCAAAAGGACATTGTCCCAGAGAAATCTATGGATGAAGTGGATTCAATGAAAGAATAAAACATCTTTGGGAGCAGATTGGACACATTTTTCACATGTTGAGAGAGCAAAAATTATACTTAGTTTTGCCTGTCGTGTCTTGCCTTAAAAACCCCTGTCGATGATGTTTGCAGGTTCCTGGATTACCTGTCAGACCTGTGTGTGTCCATGAGCAAGTCCATCCCTGTGACGCAGGAGCTCATCTGCAACGCCGTTCTGGACCCGGCCAACGGCGACATCCTCATAGAAACCAAGTGAGTCTGACGCTGACACTTTTCCTTCCCGTCCCTCCGTCTTCTTGGGCTTCGTGGAGGCATCAGTCTGAGCGGAGAGCCCCACACTTCTCTTTCCACGCACACGTCCTCGAGCTCCTTCAGGGGGATCTCGGTGCCTTCCTGGGCCGCAGAGAGCCGTAGTTCCTCCAGTGTGTCCTTGTTCTTCTTCCTTGGTTCCTCTCGACGTGGAGCAGTGACTCTACTCTGAGCATGTACTTGAGTTAAACCCTTTTATCGCTCGTAAACCCAGAAGTGCGGAGTCCATTTTCACTTTGCCGTCTTAAAAAAGCAGTTCTAAAGCCGTCCACGCGCCCAAAAGTGAATAAATAAAAATAAATCACATTTATACAGCGCTTTTCTACCTTTTTTAAGGCACTCAAAGCGCTTTACATCAAGGAACCAGTCACCCATTCACTCACACATTCATACACCAGTGTATGCAGACACTGAGGGCGAGGTGGGTTAAGTGTCTTGCCCAAGGACACAACGGCATTATCATCAGAAGGAGCTGAAATCGCACCACCAACCTGCGGGTCAAAGGATCTGACCACTCAACTACTCCATGTCTGGAGTGGGATTCGAACTGCCGACCTTCGGATCAGAAGGCGCCCACTCTGACAACTGAGCTACTGCCGCCCTCTGAATGCATGTATGAAAGTGAACCGTGGTAAAGGATCTGAGAGCGCGACGCCACAAAAAATATTTCTATCTGAGTTAAAATGACTTTAAATCAGTATGTAATTTCAATACCTTTAATTGGTTCATTATTTTTGCCTGTTCAATGGTGTTTGTGACTTGTTTTACTAGATTTCTTCTTATTTCAAGCTGAATTATTTGCGAATGGGACAAGTATTTTTTACTAACCCCATGGGCAAATTTTATTTCTTATTTCAAGCTGAAATATCTTGTAATCAGTCCAAAATATTCAGCGTCACATAAGCAATTAAATCTAACCAGGTCAAAACTACTCAAATAAATTGCTCTTAATAAATATACTGAATACTGAAGTTCTACTTACAGATCGGACCTGTTTTTCCTAAAACGTCCGACTAAAATGTGCCTCATTTCAAACTGAAGCTGTTTCTGAACCTTTTAGACACAAACTATTGTCTGGACTCTTTGTAAAGCTCAGACTCTGGTGTCTGATTTACACTAATTACATTCTGCTCACAGGAATATTAGATTTTAAATCCACCTGAATAATTTTTGTGATATAAATGAAGATGTAAATCAGAATCAGAATTACTTTTATTTATCCCCAAGGGGAAATTCTTTTTGTTACATGTGCAACCGACCGGTAGAGACAGTAAAGTATTATAAACAAAATAAGATATATATAAAATAAGAATAAAATACAATAGCTCTATAATGATCAACCCCATTTAACTTGACTTATAAAGTGTCTTTATTAATCAACTAAACCCCCGATATGAACAATACTCAACTAAACCCCCGATATAAAGCTGGTGTCTTTTGATTTTGCCTGATTGACTTTTGGCTTTTGTTGGTTTTGACAATTCCTCTTTCAAAGCTGAAGCTAATTTAACGGAAAAAAAAAGTTTTAGGGTTTTGTAATAAAGTAAAAAAAAAAAAAAAACAGTCCAGGTGGAATATATATAAATGTCCTATTACATTTTTCTGAATTTTAGTGTAATTTCTTTTTTTTCATGAAAACTGACTCTAATTCATCCCAGAATGTTGGATTTGACAGTAACTAAGTGAGTTACAGCTTTCTTTTCATATTAATCATGTCCAGCAGCTGATAGTTTCCTTTTATCAGATGTAGATAAAAAGAAATAAACTAATAAAAATCCAGAATAGTAACTGCATGGCCAGATATTAATTTTTTTTTGTAAATTAGAAACTTGGATAGATTGAAATACATAGTTCCTCGTTTCGTGGTTTGAAAATAACCAAACCATTCGGTGGATTTGTGGAGACAGACAAAGAATTAAACAAACATACGTACATAAAGTGCTGTACTGTTTTTGTTCACCTCTGCGCTCCGGTTTGTCGTTTCAGACTGGTGCTGTCCCGGTTTGAGATCGAAGGGGAGCATTTGGGTGAGAACACAGAGGAGTCTGAGGAGGACGAGGAGGAGGTGTGGCTGTTCTGGAAGGACAGCAACAAAGAGATCCGCAGTAAAAGCATCCGAGAGCTGGCCCAGGACGCCAAAGAGGGACAGAAGGAGGACCAGGAGGTCGTCAGCTACTACAGGTACTGCACTCAGAGCCTGCAGCCCATGGAAATAAGGAACTGAATGTAGAGTAGAATATTAATATTTTACGACTGGTTCCAAAACAATTTAAATTTAGATCAATCTAGAAGAAAATATCCAATAATATATACAATAAGTTATCTTCTCTTGTATCGAAATAAGTAAACACCATCCAGATCCTTAAAGTTACTCAAAATTTGGGCTGCAACACTTATTTTAGTAGTCGATCAGTCAAACGATTATTTGTGTGGGATACTGAGAGTTTTTACCAAATAAATATTGAAATACGGTGACTGAAGCCTTCTACATAGAGAATATTTAAGAATAAAGTGTTTCTGTCTTTTCGTGTGTGTTTTAGACCAGTGGTTCCCAATCTTTTTTGTCTCGAGTACCCCCTAAAGTTTGTTTCACCCTCAGAGTACCCCTGAACTTGGGTTTCAGGCAAATAAATGGGCTTGTTAAAATATAATCAATCAATACTATTATAGCTTTGTTTTATTTATAGTATTTATGGTCCAAAACACACCAGAAATGGGCAAAATGTACAACTATTGACACTTTTTTGTTCAGATAAAAGTACAGTTCATCTTCATTTAAAACCTGAAACCATTCTAAGTACCCCCCGCTAATTACTCACGTACCCCTTGGGGTCCCTGTACCCCTGGTTGGGAAACACTGTTTTAGACCGTGTATAGTCTGGATAAAAAATGATTATCAAAATACAATAAAACATATTTTTTATAATGTTTTATGATCGTTGCAGCCCTACTCAAAACTAGTCGAAACTATTCAAATTAAGATTTGATGTAATAATTTCAGCTGAGGGCAGGGCCTGTATAAAACTCTGCGGTCGATTCAGAAATATCCAAAATGAACATCTACAAATGTTTGACTTCATCTTTACCATTATTTGAGTTTGTCCCATATTCATCCTGAGGTTTATAGTCAGTTGACAATAATCACGCCTTCATCATTGAAAAGTGCTAAAAAATATTAAGCTGTTATGAAAACAGAGATGTTAAACTTTGTACCATTTGTTTCATGTGGACAGGCCGAGTAATTACAGAGATATTAACCATAAACAAGATCAAAGCTTAGGCCTTTTGACAGCTAAATGGACTGTTGTCGACAAAAGAAATTCTTGGTCGATTAAAAACTAAAAGGGTCGAAGGCGCTGGTAAAAGCCCTCAAACCAATCAAGTATCTCTGTGTTTTTGACCATGTATCTGCTCGATCTGTGTGTAAGTGCACTGACACCACCACAGACTTACAGGAGATCACATAATTACAATCATTTAAACAGAATACTTGTAAAATGGTGTATTTATCCGTCTAAACTCACAGTTCACCTCCAAATCTCAATATAATTCACCACATGCTTTCTCCTTTCTGCTGTCGTGAATATAAATCTTTATAAATCCCCCAAAACAATTTGCCGACTGATGAACGTTTTCATCAACCCGGACACCACTGACTGATAAAACAATTGAACAACTAAAGGTCTACAGTCCTCCGGCTCAGCTTCAAACTAGGAAGGCAAGGCAGGTTTATTTGTAGGGCACAATTTGTACACAAGGTAATTCAAAGTGCTTTACATCAGTGGTTCTCAAACTTTTTCAGTCGCGACCCTGAAAATAACAATAGTTCACATTCGCGACCCCCAAACACAAAAAATAGGTGACACGCAAAGGGATGAATTAGCCTTAAATCTAATGTTTGACTTTATTTTGAGAATATAGACCTAGAAAAATGACTTTGATCGGCCGACAAATAGGAATCTACATTTACCACTGCACTATTGTACTAATTTTTCCTCATCATCTGGGGACCCCTGGAAATCATTGCGGGACCCCTAGTTTAAGAACCACTGCTTTACATAACAGGAAAAGCTGCATTAAAAACACATAGACACACAGAATCATTGTGAAATAAAACGCTTTAAAAGAGAAGAGTGCAGATGCATCAGTTTACAGATCTACAGTTTTCAGTATCGTATGACTGTTTAAAGGGCCTATGACAGGTTGGACGACTAATTTGACAAAAATACAGTTAAGATAAATATGTTTCAAATTGTGCTTTAGCAATTTTTTAGTTTTTTTGTCTTACTTTCTGGTTGTAAATGACGACATCACACTAGGAAATTACCATAGCAACCATCCTGTACAGTGGGCCAAAACTCCTCAGATGTCACAGATTTGTTTATCTTACAAATAAAAATACATGTTAACACCTTTATTTTGTTGAATTCATGAATAAAGGTTAAAAAAAAAAGTTATTTATTTTGTGTAAATTTTGCGTAACCTTTGTCTCCCTAGCGTGATGTCATCAATTTGTTTACTTCCTGTAATTCTGAACAGATTTTTCAACTTTTCTCCACAAACAACGACCTGATTGGTGTAAAACTATAATTTATATTTACAACAGGTATTAATACACCGAATAAAGTCAAAATTAGAAAATCATGAAAACCTGTCATACGCCCTTTAACTCTCCTGTAGGTACCAGCTGAACCTGTTCGCCCGGATGTGTCTGGACCGGCAGTACTTGGCCATCAATAAGATCTCGGGGCAGCTGGACGTGGACCTCATATTGAGATGCATGTCGGACGAGGACCTGCCCTTTGACCTGCGCGCCTCCTTCTGCCGGATGATGCTGCACATGCACGTGGACCGCGACCCCCAGGAGCAGGTCACGCCCGTCAAATACGCACGACTCTGGTCCGAAATCCCCTCCGAGATCGCCATCGACGAGTGAGTCTGGACAACAAAACTTCAGCAACATAACGCTGGAGGAGTCTAGTGTGGTTCTGTGTTTGTGGGTTAGATATTCTGGAAAAGTGAGCATCATTTCAACATGGCCTGACGCGATAAACATTTTGAAGTATTGACTCTTACAAATGCTCAAGTCATCAGAATGTTAAAAAAATCCATAATATATTTTCAAAAATTAGCCGACGTCAGATCTAAGTCTTGGTTTGAAATCTTTTTAACAAAAATAAGCGACAGTTTTCTATTTCCAGGGTAGAAATGTCAGTTTATTTATTTATTTTTGTTATTTTCTACCTTTAAAATTGTATTTGAGCTTTACTACAAGAATTATTTGTGGTTTAGTGTGTAATATATCTTAAGGTGGAGTCAACATTTCTGGGAGTATTTGTCCAGTAAAACTTGGCTTTTGCCTTGATCAAAATTGCAACGTGTGTGTTCAAATCTCATTTTAAGACACATGTAGTGTAAAATATTTATGTTAAACCAGAACCAGACTGATCCCTCACTTGTGTCTGAGTGCTTTTAATTTGACAAAATAGTTTTGATTTTTCATATTTTTCATATTTTGTGATAATATGTGATGATAACCTCAGTTTCTCTGTGAATTCACTTGATGTTCTACTTCACTTTTGCCTCCATTCAGGAATTTAGAATGGTTTTGTTTACAACACATATTCTGCCAGAGACTTTTTGAGCTTTTAACCCAGTACTAACAATGTTGTAACAAAACACACCTGGAGTTGCATTTTGCGGCACACCACTTTGAGGATGTTTTCGTGAATATCTTCTCCTCAGTTCTCCTCTTCTGCTGTTTTAACTCCTTAAATCATCGCAGACCCGTTCTGAACATTTCAGCCTCTGAACACGATCACTGCTACTGCTCGCCTGACCGTCGTGTGTCTTAAAATGATGATGAAGTGATAATATTGATAAATTGTGTAAGCGCTAGGCGCCATCTACTGGCTGCATACACTCAGTGCCAGGGCAGATAGCTGAGAAACTTGTTAATTTTTTTGCACTCGAGCATGTTTAAAGGCTAATAACAACATGAAAATATTTTTCCTTTAACTCTTTAAGAGATTGGGGTAATAATACCCTAATCTCTTAATTAGGTGGTATTTGTTCATTATAAATGTATTCTTTGTTTATGCTTTATTAAGTAAATTTATTAATGGAGGAATTATTGTAAAGTAGTTCGAAGTTACCCTAAAAATGGTGTCACTGTTACTTGATTGCTGTTACGTTGTGTCATTTTATTCTTCCTTCTGTCTGGTCGCAGTTACGATAACGATGGAACCTCTAAAGACGAGATAAAGGAGCGCTTTTCTCAGACGATGGAATTTGTGGAGAATTACCTTCGAGACGTCGTGTGTCAGAGCTTCCCCTTCGCCGACAAAGAGAAGAACAAGCTCACGTTTGAGGTTTGACTCACAGCATGTCATCCTCTAGACCAGGGCTTTTCAACTTTAGGCCCAGGGGCCAAATCTGGCCCTTCAAGGGACATGATCCGGCCCTCAACCGTCTTAAAAAATATAGACAATATTAGTCTCGTTATTCGTTTAGACCTGGTTTAGACCTGGTTTAGACGTGGTTTAGACCTGGTTTAGTCCTGGTTTAGACCTGGTTTAGACCTGGTCTAGTCCTGGTTTAGTCCTAGTTTAGACCTGGTTTAGTCCTAGTTTAGACCTGGTTTAGTCCTGGTTTAGACCTGGTTTAGTCCTGGTTTAGACCTGGTTTAGTCCTGGTTTAGACCTGGTTTAGTCCTAGTTTAGACCTGGTTTAGTCCTAGTTTAGACCTGGTTTAGTCCTAGTTTAGACCTGGTTTAGTCCTGGTTTAGACCTGGTTTAGACCTGGTTTAGTCCTGGTTTAGACCTGGTTTAGTCCTGGTTTAGACCTGGTTTAGTCCTAGTTTAGACCTGGTTTAGTCCTGGTTTAGTCCTAGTTTAGACCTGGTTTAGTCCTGGTTTAGTCCTGGTTTAGACCTGGTTTAGTCCTGGTTGTTATTAAAGCCTTTTCTGTTTCATTTTTTTCTTTTTTCAAAAGCTTTGGACACATTTTCATAATTTTCTAAACACATTTACCTCTGTGCGCATCATCTCACTGTGATTGTTGCAGAAACAAACAATATTCCCATTATCACCGAGCACCAATGTGCACTTTTCCTTTCAGGTGGTGAATCTGGCCAGAAACCTGATTTATTTTGGCTTCTACAACTTCAGTGACTTGTTAAGACTGACCAAGATCCTGTTGGCGATTCTGGACTGCGTCCACGTCAGCACCATGTTCCCCTTCAACAACATCCACAAGGGCGACGAGAGCAAAGGTGGGGCTCGTGGAGTTACTCTTTATTTACTTTTACTTCCTTCCTTTGTCCTCACAATTCCCTCAGCTGTGTGGCACTTTATACACGAAGTTCAGTGCTCACATTTTAACAGCTGGATGGTGTATTATAGCCTATTTAATATTTTACATTTCCATGGCCTTGTTGGATTCAGTTTTATGGATGAAACTTGGACACTGCAATCTGGTACAATTAGGTTGGTTACAAGAACACAATTTGAAGGTCCTAAACCTTATTTGCTGGCAGAAAATATTGTGATAAACAACATTATTGAAGACCACTTCATGCCACAGCAGTAGATTTGTAAATTTTACTCATATGTTTAGATCTAAAACATGAGAAAATGTTCCCATAGGTACCAGAGGTTACATTAACTGAGAATTCATCTTTATTTTCAGCTTTGACAGAAAATTATTGCCCTTATTTTTGCTTAGGATATCAACATAACTTGAACAAATTTGAAATAAAGCGCTACATTTCAGCTTGTACTGCTGTTTTCGGTACCACTTTATAATAATCTTATTTTGCCTTAATAAAGCATTAACAAAGACTTAATAAATAATGAATATACAGTTCATTAAAAATGATTCAGGCTTAGTAACAAATTAATTAAGGTTAAAGGTCCCATAACATGCAAAATTGACTTTTCAGAGGTTTTAACCTTTCTACGGTGCTATTAGGGCCTCGTATGTTGTGCCCAAAGTGGTTTTTTGATTGATTCCCTCATGTTTTCACTAGAGAACTGTCTTTTCCGTCCCCCTCGGCTGAGCAGCAGACGGGGGCTCCTCACTAAGATGACGCGGCTTCACCAGGATGACGCGGTGTTTAAGCCACGCCTCCAGGAAGAGTGCAACCGCAGAATAAAAACAGCTAATGCTAATGCTAATGCTACACAGTAATTACACGATGGATACGACAGATAGAAGAGTTAGCTTGTTATTTACCAAACGGCAACGTCCGTCGTCGTGGCCCTGGAGCACGTCAAACTCCAGGTCCATGTGTCGTGGTGTAGACACGCACATAAAACACAGACACCTGTTACTGAGCTTTTAAAGCAGGAAATACAAATAAATTCTTGCATCTGTAACAAAGAAATATGACTTTCTAGCAAGAGAGGGTTTATTGTCATTGCCTTTAAAAGCCCCAGACGCCCTGCACCTGTCAGACACCTGCAGTAAAAATATAATGCGGATAAAAATGGCTCAGGACGGATGTTTTGGGACCCCACCTGTCATGATGACGGACTGGAATAATCTCTAGTGATATCCCTAATAGGTACCCAAATAAAAATCATGAAGTCATTTTTTGCAGCGGATCCCATCAGTTTTTGTCTCGTCAAAGGCACGCATGAACTTATTTATTATCTATTACAGTGATCCCTCGCTCTATCGCGTTTCATCTTTCACGGCTTCGCTGCTTCACGGATTTTTTTTACAGTGCGGATATTTTTACAGTGCGGATATTTTTACAGTGCATCCACTGAACTTCTGCGCACGGCACAAGAACGGGACCCTTTGACGAGTCGTTCATTGCAGTTCTCAAATATAATCGAAGATGGCATATCCGTTTATAAAAATCTTCTTGCTCAGAAAAAGAAAGAGCGCCAACAACTAAAGAAAGAGTCGTGCGCCTTCAGTAGAAACAGAGGCTACAGGGGGCGGAGTCAGGACGAAGAGGCACAGACTGTGAAATACACCAGTGACAATGTTTACAACCTTGTATTACTATATTAAAATCATTGTTTTAAACTAATTTTGGGCTTTAAAACAGGTTTTGATTATTGGTTTCATTCCATAGTTCAGTATTGCATTGTAAAATAATACAAAATAAAGCTGTGACTACTTCACGGATTTCACTTTTCGCGTGTTATTTTTGGAACGCAACTCCCGCGATAAACGAGGGATCACTGTACGTCAAAATCTTGTCTTATTCTTGTGTCTCATCTTGCGGAATTGTGTTTCATCCAAGCCATAACTCATCATCTGTTAAAAAAAAAAAAGAAAAGAAAATTGAGCCCATTTTAGTCCTGATGTACTGATGTAGACTTTGTTTGGTCCTATTAAGACCTGTTTTTTTTTTTCTTTTCAGTTTTGATCTAGTAAATGTACAAGAATATCATCTGTCCCATTGACTCTGTGCTTGTGTGAACTCTCCTCTTCCCTGTGTGTTTTCAGGCAGTAACGTGATGCGCTCCATCCACGGTGTGGGCGAGCTCATGTCTCAGGTGGTGCTCAGAGGCGGGGGGTTCCTGCCCACGGCCTCCAGCGCCTCCACGACTCGAGACGTGGCCAAAACTCAAACTGAACCAGAGAAACAGGACATCCTCGTCATGGACACCAAGCTCAAGATCATCGAGATACTGCAGGTACGGACCTGTAGACTTAAAGAAGACATAATGCACCTGTAGCATTCTGAATTTCTGATTGAGGAGCATTGCACGTGAACAGGACCAATGCAGCTGAACCTACTGTGGGCAACTATTGTCATTTACTTTTATCTTCTGTGCAGCAAAAACTTTTGAAGAAGTGATATATGACAGCTCTGCTATTGGTGTGTAATGCTCTAACGACACAAAACGCACATTTATGCAGAGATACTCAGCCTGGTCAGACAGATGCACTTATGATAAAGCCTCATGTGTCACAAACGTCACTTTAAAAACAGTCCTGCGTTAAACCAGACACAATAAAACTCACCTGTCACTCCCAGATGATGCAGATGAAATACACCTCCTCCTCCTCCACCTTCCTGAAGAAATGTCCTGTATTTCTCTGAAGTGCAGTTTGTCCAAAAGAGCCACAGATCCTCTTTTCTTTCTTTTATCGCTGTTGTAGCTACACAAAACCTCTGGTCACAGCCTCTTGGATCACTGCTCGTCTGCTTCGTCTGGATCCTCCATGACACACAAACTCGCCCCCTATGTGATTAAAACACTGTACTGTACTTCTAACTAACATTTAATCATTACAAACGTGAACATAGCCTCAGCTAGAAACAATTACTGGACGCTAAAAGCTAGTTTTGAAAGTTAGCGCTGCTGTCGACGTCCTGCTGCTCATGCGCAGTTCTCGCTCAGACGCACAAGCAGCAGACGTCTCTGTTTTATTCAGTCCTTCACAACAAACAAACGTTGATTATATAGAGAATGTGTTATAGGTACACCAGTTTTTGCTAACTGGTGATTAAAGTTTGTGAAAATGAGTGTATGAATATGTTGTATGCGTTGGTTAGTTTGGATAGATGCTGCATGTGGAGGCAACAAGGGTTGTGGCTTTTTTAATTGTTGTAAATATGTAAATAATTCTTGTTGACCCCTCCCCCTGAGGACTACAGATGGAAATTAGCTGTGAAGCTAGAGTCTGGTACAAGCATCTCTGCCATTGTGCTTAATGTAATTGTACATTGTCCTAATAAACGAATAAATAAAATGAAAACTGTATGAGCCTGGCGTGGTCTGCGCAACATGCAGTTCTCCTCCGCGGTATTAAAACCTGACGTCAGAGAGCGGAGTGTGGTTTGGCCTCATTGTTACAGGGTCAGACAGCGCTCTGGTCTGCAGTACTGCTAAAGCCACTAAAACACACCGTGACTTCCAGCCAAGTTTCAGCAGACAGTGAAATGAAGGGAAAACGGGCTTAGTTGGATATTTTTCAATTCAGTGTAATTGTTTTACTGGTCAATCACAGATAGCTTTGCTTGTCCGGACCACACACCACTGACTTTAAGAGCCAACCACTCTTGACATTCTTGCCTCCCCAGCCTTTTATGAACAGTAAATGATCTGATTCCTCCCTCCAGTTCATTCTGAATGTACGGCTGGACTACAGGATCTCGTGTCTGCTGTCCATTTTCAAGAGCGAGTTTGACGAGAGCAACTCCCAAAGTGAATTTTCCATTTCTGGCGCAGTGGAGGGTCCCAACAATATGCCTGGTCTGTTTAACCGTTTGCCTTATAAACTAAAACTCTTGAAAGATTAGTTTCGGTTGATTTGAACTCTTCCTTTTTGAATTCAGGTGCACTGGATTTTGAGCACATAGAGGAGCAGGCGGAGGGCATTTTCGGAGGAAGGTAATGTAGCTTTAAGTAGAAATGCAACCGATCAAACACAGTCAAAACAAAATGACAGTTTAAATGGTCACAACTAGAAAACTGAAATAATTATCGTTTGCAAAGGAGACTAACTACCTAAAGTTTAATTACCCACATTTATTACAGCCCATGATTTATACAGTATTCATTTGGAAAAGGCTTTACATTGATTTTCCTGTTGTGTTTCAGTGAAGAGAACACTCCGCTGGACCTGGACGATCACGGCGGCCGCACGTTCCTCAGAGTTCTGCTCCACCTCACGATGCACGACTATCCCCCGCTGGTGTCCCGAGCGCTGCACCTGCTCTTCAGACACTTCAGTCAGAGACAGGAAGTGCTCCAGGCGTTCAAACAGGTCCGAGCCGCAAACACCCACTGCGGATAAACGCCAACATGTCCTTTATCAGATGTTTTTTAAACCGTTTAAAGCTGTGGTCGACTAAGAATTTGATGGACGACTAAAGACATGTCCTGCAAAAAAACTCACAAAACTTTGAGGTATCTCTATGATCTGACCATGTACTGTATCTCAGGGGCTCCCAAACATATCTGGCCACGACCCCCAAAATAGCCATGCAACCAACTTGGGACCCCCAAAGTGAAATTAAAGTGACAGTAGAAAAAAAAGTGTCAAAATGTGTTAAATCTAGTTTAATATTTGTTATATGAATAGTTTATTGTCTTATTGGACCCTATTTCACTAAAATATATTAATATATTAATAAAAAATAGACCAAATACAGGGTAATATTTATTAAAATTAAATCTTGAAATCATCTCGCGACCCCCAGCTCACCCCTCGCGACCCCCAGGGGGTCCCGACCCCCACTATAGGAACCACTGCTGTATCTGACCAAACCCGCAAACAATTTATACCAAAAAGAACCAGGAAACGGTGTCTTTTAATGTAAAAATCCATCTTAAACTCATGATTTACTTCAAACTCTTCAGCTAACTCATTTCTCATCTTCTCCTTTATGCTGTTGTTCCATGAACATCCTCTTAATCTAAATGAAATATTAACTAAACAACTGAAGACTTTACACCGTTTCTTCTGTGAAACTTTTATTTTGACATTAGCTGAACCTTTGAAAAAGAGACACTGTGTGGCACACAGTGGATAGCACACATACCTGCTGTGTGGGGCAGGCCGTAGGGTTGCGGGTTTGAATCTGGCTCTGACCATGTGCTGCATGTCATTCCCCGTTCTTTCCCATTTCATTCTGCACAGTTCAAATAAAACCTACAGACCGAAGAAATCCTTTCAAATCCTTTTAAAAAAACAAAAAAGTGTTGCATCAATCCATGAGTTTCAAAGTGATGAGACTCCAGCACTGTTAATTAACAATCCAAAATGATACATAAAAGTCCTCAAATATCAACTATAAACAGAAAGCAGAAGCCTATTAATATGCTTTTTGACATATCCAATCCAATTTACCACAATTTATAAACAAGATTCCATAAGGAAGACCCATTCCATCCAAAGGTTTTGCATAATTTACTCAAAATAAACAAGTTATTTTACCCTTAAAACATTAATTCAACAAAATAAAGGTGTACTGTGTATTTTGATTTGTCGGACAAAAAAATCTGACATTAGCCGCGTTTTGGCCAAGTGTACAAAGTAATTTCCTAGTGTGATGTCATTATTTACAACCAGGAAGTGAAATTGATAAAATGTATAATTATTTTTAGCAAAACTTTAAATATATTTATCTCACCTGTATTTTAGGTGAATGAGCAGTCCAACCTGTCAGAGGCCCTTTAATAGCCGTATCAGTCGTTTCCCGTCCGGTGCAGCCCTGATCTGTGTGCTCTGTTTGGTGCAGGTCCAGCTCTTGGTCACCAGTCAGGACGTGGAGAACTACAAACAGATCAAGTCGGACCTGGACCAGCTGCGCTCGATCGTGGAGAAGTCGGAGCTGTGGGTTTACAAGAGGCAGGGTCCAGACGAGGGCTTGGACGGCGGGGAAAACACCCTGGACAAGGTGAGGCTGCAGGATTTACACCGAACAACACTATGAACTGAAACGTGACCCATGGGCGGGGTTTGAACGGGCGCTTGAAATTAAGGCTGTGTGATATTGGAAATTATTGATTAAGATCTTGTAATATTGATATTATTGCCATATTTCTTCAGTATCGATATTATTGCGATATTTAAATACACTTTTTGACTAAGGCTGATACAAACAATTATTTTAGAAGTCGACTTGTCAACAATTATTTCTATTGTGGACTGAGACTAAACTAACATTTTTAAAGGTCCCATAACATGCAAAATTGACTTTTCAGAGGTGTTAACCTTCCTACAGTGCTATTTGGGCCTCATATGTTGTGCCCAAAGTGTTTTTTTGATTGATTCCCTCATGCTTTCGCTAGAGAACTGTCTTTTCCGTCCCCCTCGGGTGAGCAGCAGACGGGGGCTCCTCACTAAGATGACGCGGCTTCACCAGGATGACGCGGTGTTTAAGCCACGCCTCCAGGAAGCGCGCAGCCGCAAGAATAAAAACAGCTAATGCTACACAGTAATTACACGATGGATACGACAGATCGAAGAGTTAGCTTGTTATTTACCAAACGGCAACGTCTGTCGTCGAGGCCCTGGAGCACGTCAAACTCCAGGTCAGATCCAGGACGTAGGACTCAGCACGACGCACCGTCAGGACGAGAAAATGTTTATTCAGTGTTTGTGTATCGCTGTTTACCGGAGCACTCGGCGCATGCACCATCTCCGCTCTAGGCTTCGGCACGGGTTGGGAGGGGGAGGCAGCCTGCTCTCTGTTCGGGGGGGGTCAGATCTCAGAGTGAGCCGTTTGCTTTTGCAAGGAGGGGGGCCAGTCCAAGAAATGGGTGTTTTTTGTAAACTGTTATGTTATGGATATTGCACAACGCAAACATTTATCAACAAAGCCCTTAGAATAGACTGTGTAAAGGGGAAAATAGCAGAATATGGGACCTTTAACCAAATAAATGTTGAAATATTGTGAATGAAGCTTCTAAAGAGAGAATATTGATGAAGTGTATAATTGAGGAAAATCAGAAATGCATTATTCTTTTTTTGCCATTTTTCTTTAATAATGTCACTGATTTTGTTATAAAAGCTTTTTAGAGTCTGTTTAGTCCAGAGAACAACGACTGTCATGATGGGCTGCACAATTAAACCAAACAGACACAAAATTGCAATTTTAATGGATGCAATTAGAAAATTGCAAAGGCTGCAATTTTTGAAGTGCAATCATTTCTTCTACAAACAGCAAAATGTCACAGAACAAAACTTGAAGTGAGTGTCTCTTGGAGTGAGGTCCTTAAATAGTGGGAGGGACCACAGGTGACTGATTGGCCCTCCAATCAGTCGGCCAGGAGGCAGCAGCCAATCATGTTCAGCTTGAGCAGGCCTCCACTCTCCAGCAGGAACTCCACAGCCCGTTTCACACAAAGACAAAAACACAATATTCAAAAACACAAAAGGAGGCAGGATCTGTAGGTCTGGGGCTTTTGTTTATCTCCCCATGATAATTCCCTCTGCTGCCAGAAGATGGAACGCTAACACAAATCCTGATGATTAAATGCCTGACTTATTCACCTTATTCTGCCCCGCCCACTTTTGCTGTTTTTTGCCACAGATACGCACTTTTGTTGTAAACGCACTTCCGTTTGACGAGAACTCCGTTAAAGCTAATGACGAACGAGGGAAAAGTCTCACCGTTAAAATGTTACATAAAGTAGATTGATTTGTGTAAAATGTTTAATGAACACGAGCAACAACAAGTCAACAACGCAATGATTTCCTGGTCAGTCTGAAAACGTCTTTTTAGTCCATGTAGAACTTATTTTCTGTTGAGCTCGTCTGCTCCATGTGAACTACAACGGAAACAAGACGGCGGCGTGTACGGCAACTTCCGGAATAATGTGAATAGAAAGTAATATTTTCTTTAAGTGGATTCATTATTGTCACGTCTAAAACATGAGATTCAGAGGAGAAAGTACATGTTTAAAGGGCATTAACAATACAAATAATGCAGCTGTTTTGTCCTTTAAATCCAGAAACCTTAATTGTCATGCATTTTCTGTAACTTATATTATAATAAGACCAGCCACTGAAACTTTGTGCCATGTCCTGATGAACACACTTTACATCTGCGCAGGGAGACACCGGCGGCTCCGACAAACCGAAGAAAGCGGAGAGCACCAGCAGCTACAACTACAGAGTGGTCAAAGAGGTACCTGTGTTTCACTACCCACTGCTTCACCCTCACCACCGTGTCTCATCGTCTCTGCCTCTGTGTCCTGTGCGGCCCCAGATCTTGCTGCGTCTCAGTCGGCTGTGCGTTCAGGAGGGTCTGTCGGGGAGGAAGAGCCGCAAGCAGCAGCAGAGACTCCTGAGGAACATGAGCGCTCACGCCGTGGTCCTGGAGCTGCTGCAGATCCCATACGAGAAGGTCACACAAAAGGGCCGTGCGCCGTTTGTCGTTTAGTCGAATTATCGGTCGATGGATGGATGGATCCACCAACGTTTTTATTAGTCGACTATTCTCTTTAGATTTAAAGGATTTATAAGTCAAAAAGAGCTTTGTCGTCATGCTCTGGGCTCAGAAACTAGTAGTAGGACTGTAGTACTATGGTCCATTCACGTTTTCCGCCAAGACAGAGCCCTGGTGTAGTCCTGGTTTAGTCTTGGTTTAGTCCTGGTTTAGCCCTGGTTTTCGTCCTGGTTTAGCCCTGGTTTAGCCCTGGTTTTTGTCCTGGTTTAGTTCTGGTTTAGTCCTGGTTTAGCCCTGGTTTAGCCCTGGTTTTCGTCCTGGTTTAGCCCTGGTTTTCGTCCTGGTTTAGCCCTGGTTTAGCCCTGGTTTAGCCCTGGTTTAGTCCTGGTTTTTGTCCTGGTTTTTGTCCTGGTTTAGTCCTGGTTTAGTCCTGGTTTAGCCCTGGTTTAGCCCTGGTTTAGCCCTGGTTTAGTCCTGGTTTAGCCCTGGTTTAGCCCTGGTTTAGTCCTGGTTTAGCCCTGGTTTAGCCCTGGTTTAGCCCTGGTTTAGCCCTGGTTTAGCCCTGGTTTAGCCCTGGTTTAGTCCTGGTTTTTGTCCTGGTTTTTGTCCTGGTTTAGTCCTGGTTTAGTCCTGGTTTAGCCCTGGTTTAGCCCTGGTTTAGCCCTGGTTTAGTCCTGGTTTAGCCCTGGTTTAGCCCTAGTTTTTGTCCTGGTTTAGTCCTGGTTTAGCCCTGGTTTAGCCCTGGTTTTTGCCCTGGTTTAGTCCTGGTTTAGTCCTGGTTTAGTCCCTGGTTTAGTCCTGGTTTTCGTCCTGGTTTAGCCCGGGTTTAGCCCTGGTTTTACCCTGGTTTAGTCGAGTAATCGGTCGACCAACATTTTTATTAGTAGACTATTCTCTTTAGATTTAAAGGATTTATAAGTCAAAAACAGCTTTACTGTGATGGTTCGTGACGCTATGGGCTCAGAAACTGGTGAAAAGTACTTCTAAACGTCTCGCGGTGAATATTTATGATGCTGGGACTGTATTAGGAAAGTGAGAGATATATGTGATATGAACTAGTTCTGTTTTCCACTTTTCAAAACTATAAAAATCAGGTACAGGGCTTTTTAAACTATTAATAATGACCTCAAAGAGAGACCAAGACGTCCAGTGTAATCCCCCAAAGTATAAAATTATATTTCTGCACTTTTGTGGTTAATATTATAGTCCATTCACATTTAGTTAGACACTTGAACCACCGCCAAGACATAGCCCTGGTTTAGTACTGGTTTAGTCCTGGTGTAGTCCTGGTTTAGCCCTGGTTTAGTCCTGGTTTAGCCATTTAGTCGAGTAATTGGTCGATGGAGTCTTAGTTGACCAACATCTTTATTAGTCGACTGTTCTCTTTAGATTTAGAGGATTTTTAAGTCAAAAACAGCAAAAACATGAATATATGAAGTGAGTTTGCTGAAGATTTTGGAGTCCAAAACATACAAGATTCCGAGGACTTTTTTGTAAATATTTGCATGAACTCCTGTGCACATACTTTATAGTTTTTTTGTTTTCCTTTTTACGTTGTACATTTAGTCGTTTAATCAGTCGACAGGGCAGGTCTTTAGTCGACCAAGAACAGACGTGATCCTCTCATGGTGCAGTTTCAAAAGTGCTAAAAGCTAATTGTAAGAAGAGTTAAAGGAACTATATGTAAACAACTCCATAAGACCATTCCAGACACATCCACAATATGTTCTTTATAAAGACAATTAAACAGGAGGATCTATTTACCTTGTTGACATGTTTCGGCTGCTTAACTACGCTTTAATTGTCTTTAAGAAGAACATATTGTGGATATAACTAAGGAATAAACGTTGTTGGACTGTTCCAGACTGTTCATTTCTGAGTCATGGTGCAGTTTCAAAAGTGTTAAAAACTAATTGTAAGCAGAGTTAGAGAAAGGATGGAGGGCAATATTGAGTGAAAGGAAGGACTATGTGGGCGGGGCTAACGTTCAAACAAAAACATGTTCCTGTCTCACCGTTCAAAATCAGGTACAAGCCCTTTAATGATGCGTTCATCACTTTCAGGGTGAAGATTTGCGTATGCAGGACATCATGAAGTTGGCTCATCAGTTTCTGCAGAACTTTTGTGCCGGAAACCAACAGAACCAGGCGCTGCTCCACAAAAACATCAACCTGTTCCTGAACCCTGGGGTGAGCACTCGTCCGCTTTCACATTCACCGGTCGCAAACGTAAGCGTGAACTCGGCACTGTCCGCAGATCCTGGAGGCCGTCACCATGCAGCACATCTTCATGAACAACTTCCAGCTCTGCAGCGAGATCAACGACCGGGTGGTGCAGCACTTCGTCCACTGCATCGAGACCCACGGCCGCAACGTTCAGTACCTCAAGTTCCTCCAGACCATCGTCAAAGCGGAAAACAAGTTCATCAAGAAGTGCCAGGACATCGTCATGGCTGAGGTAAACAAGCACCTAGCCTACCAAGCTGCTTGTTACGGCTTATTACTTCTGTGCAAATTGTCCCGTACGCATAAAGTAGAGTTGGGAGATGTATTAAAGGACACATATTCTGCTACAGTGACTTTTTTGAGCTTTAAACCATGTTCTAACAATGTTCCGTAATCAAAAACACACCTGGAGTAGCATTCAGTTGCATTCACGCTGTTTTGAGGAATGTTTATTAGAAAATCCTCCTCCTCCGAGCGTCAAACACACTTCCTGCTGAACTTCCTGCGATTTCTGTACGTATTTTCGAATCATCTAGGTCAGTGGTTCCCAACCCTTTTTGTCTCAAGTACCCCTTAAGCTTTGTTTCATGCTCGGAGTACCCCTTAACTAGAGTTTCAGACAAATAAATGGGTTTAGTAGTTGCATATTGTAATTATTATTATTATATTTTAGTTTTAATTATGTTTATGGTCCAAGATACTTCAAAAATATAAAAAATGTACAACTAATGACACTTTTAAAATTCAAATAAAAGCATATTTTATCTTTTAAACCTGAAACCATTCCAAGTACCCCCTGGTAATTGCTCACGTACCCCAAGGGGTCCCCGTACCCCTGGTTGGGAAACACTGATCTACGTCACTTATCAGAGAACGTTCCATTGTTTTTAGTCCTTAAACCATCGCTAAACTTGTTTTGAGCGTTTCTGCCTCTAAACACGAGAACCGCTGTAGCAAATCCACCAGCAAATGTTTGTAGGTGCACTTTTGTCGCTTTTTAATGCATTTTTAACACTTTTGGTCGCCCTTTTGTTGTTTGTTTCAGAACAATCCAAGCTACAGTGTTAGCAGTTTTTATTCAAATCAAAGCAAGACATTTAGTTGTTTGTGGAAGAAATGATTGCGCTTAAAAAATTGCAGTCTTTGTGATTTGCTAATTGCATTTAAATTGTGATTTTAGTGTCGATTTGCCATTGCCATCCATTTAAAATAATCTGCTCAGAGGCTAAACAACAGGAGAAAAAGTGTGTTTGAACAGACAGCTGCATTAAACACACAAACAGTCAATCACGATACGACGATTTCACAAAAATAGCAGATTGTTACAGGAACGAGCTCACGATTCCATTTTTATCACTGTCCTACATAAACGTCCTTTCTGTCCCTCCCGCTCGTCTGCAGCTGGTGAACGCCGGGGAGGACGTGCTGGTTTTCTACAACGACCGTGCCTCGTTCCAGACGCTGGTGCAGATGATGAGGTCCGAGCGAGACCGCATGGACGAGAACAGCGCCCTCATGTACCACATTCACCTGGTGGAGCTGCTCGCCGTCTGCACCGAGGGCAAAAACGTCTACACCGAGATCAAGTGCAACTCCCTGCTGCCCCTGGACGACATCGTCAGGGTGGTCACTCACGAAGACTGCATCCCAGAGGTCTGAACCCCAGCGGCCCCTCGGCTCCTCCCACCCAGGGCTGATTTTGATTAAACACAGTCGTCAGGCAAGGAAAGGTTTATAGAAATGTCCAGATAAAATATAACTAATTTTGACTTTATTTGGTGCATTAATACCTGTTGCAAATATAAATGATAGTTTTACATCAATCAAGTAGCTGTTTGTAGAGAAAATGGAAAAATATGTTGAAAATTACAGGAAGTAAACAAATCGATGACATCACACTAGGGAGACAAAGCACTATGCATAATTTACGTAAAAGAGACAACATTTTTGACCCTTTAAACATTAATTTAACAAAATAATGGAGTTCATGTGTATTTTTATTTGTCAAATAAAAAAAAATCTCTAACATTAGATCAGTTTTTGCCCAATGTACATTCTAATTTCCTTGTGTGATGTCATCATTCACAACCAGGAAGTGAAATTAAAACCTGAAAAATTGCTTAACATTGAAATATATTTATCTTAACTGCATTTTAGTCAAATGAGGCATCCAACCTGTCATAGGCACTTTAAGGTGAACAGGAAAAACATCTTAAATTTAAATATATCAATGGTAAACTTCTCCTGTAGTTTAGTCACATAAATGTAAGACGAAAATCTGCTACATGTTTTTCATCATGTCATGTTTTCATGTAGAAATTAGGCATTTTATGTGTAAAAATGGCCAAAAATACATATATTTGAGATATTTAAATCTGAAAAATGGACAGAACCAGGTTTAAATTTCTTTGTTCGTTTTGTACACATATTAGTAACAAAAAAAATCAGAGTGGATTCTGGATTTCTTATTAGGTTTTAAAGTAAACTAGATTTAACTGAAATTTGTCCTAAAAATTCAAATTTTCCCTAATTATTTTTGACTTACAAAGTCAATAAATCAGTTTTAGAATTGGATATCAACAAATCGTTGCGTCAGAATCTTGTTGAGTCCAGATTGTACAGTTTGGTGTAGGATCTACTTTAAGGCTGATCTTTATGTCTCGAGGGAGAAAAATGCATTTGGAGAAATTGGCCTTTGAAGTTACAATGTCCCAGAGAAATCTATGGATGAAGTGGATTCAATGGAAGAATAAAACATCTTTAAGAGCAGATTGGACACGTTTGTTGTTTCCACATTAAAGCCTGCTCTCAGTAGTTACTAAACCTGAGTCATTCCTAATAAAAAGTCTTTGTTCAGGCTTAAATAACAGTAATTAAACTGCAGTTATCATAAAACTTGTATCTTTTTATGTTTAAAAGTTGTTTCAGTGTCTGGTGTCGGGTATTGACAGTCACATTGTATTATGGTTATATATAATACAAGCAGAAAAATCTTGCAATGTTTTTAGTCGACAAAATGCTTTGTCAGAATAATGATAACTGAGGGAAGCTATTAAACATGTATTTTATTTTTACATCCATAAATCTCCTTTCTTGGCTTCTTGTTTTCTGCAGGTCTAACCTCCCTCTGTCCATATAATCATATTCCCTCCTATTGTTTTTTTATTTTTTTTATTTTACAATATTTTTATGATGGCTTCTGACAGTTTGTTTTTGTTTTGTCAGATCAAGATCGCGTACATAAACTTCCTGAATCACTGTTATGTGGACACTGAGGTGGAAATGAAGGAGATCTACACGTCCAACCACATGTGGAAACTGTTTGAGAACTTTCTGGTCGACATCTGTCGGGTGAGAGACATTTAGTCAATTTTATAGAAAAAGGAGCCGTGTTTTGCTGTTAAACTGTCAAAATGCAGATATTTTCCCTTGTGTATGGTTAAAGTGCGTATGACAAGTTTCTATGATTTTCTAATTTTGACTTTATTTAGTGTATTAATACTTGTTGTAAATAGAAATGATAGTTTTACACCAATCAGGTCGCTGTTTGTGGAGAAAAGTTGAAAAACCTGTCAAAAAATACAGGAAGTAAACAAACTGATGACATCACAGTGGGGAGACAAAGGTTATGCATCATTTACACAAAATACACTACTTTTTTGACCCTTTAAACATTAATTCAACAAAATAAAGGTGTTCACATTTATTTTTATTTGTCAAATCAAAAAAATGTGACATTAGATGAGTTTTGGCCCAGTGTACAGTGTTGTTGCTATGGTAATTTCCTAGCGTGATGTCATCATTTACAACCAGGAAGTAAAATTAAAAAGCTAAAAATTGCGAAAACGGTGTAAAATTTGTAAAGAATTTTAGCTAATTTTGAAATATGTTTATCTGAACTACATTTTGGTTAAATGAGTAGCCCAACCTGTCATGGGCAATTTAATATCTCAGTAATAACTTGGCTTTTCCTCATAAAACAAACCCTTATGGTTTTATTGATAGCAGTTGAAATAACTTGACTTTTTTTTCTTTCAACTAAATCCCTAAGAAAACGTTATGAGGCTCAACATTTGTAGATTTTGGATTTCAATTTTTCTGAATCGCTCTGAATCTGAAACCATGAAGCTGTTTTAGAGGCCTCTTATTCAAGCTTCAGCTCCAAATACAGGGCTCTGTACTGTTTGACCGTTCAAAGGATGGATTTAAAAAAATACATTTTTAAGCCTCGACACTGCAGAAAAAGACTTCCATTTAGAGATATCAAATAGAATCTTGTACAGTTTTTTTTTTTTTTTATTGTAATGAAAAAGTTATTAGCAGTTTTTCATCATGTAATGTTTTCATATAAAAATAAGGCGTTTTATGGCAAAATTGCATATATTTGTGACAAATAACCTCCATCTAATCTCCACTGCAACTATAAATAGTATCATTTGTCTGTAAAATTGTTATGTACGTCTCTGTGTAACATTCATTCATTCATTCATTTTCTACCGCTTATTCCCGTTAGGGGTCGCGGGTGACTACAGCCTATCCCAGTGACTTTGGGCCTTAGGCGGGGTACACCCTGGACAGTGGCCAACTCGTCACAGGGCTGACTCTGCATAACATTTTATCTTTAATAACATAAAGAAAACAAAAAGAAAAAATATAGAAATATACATCAAATATACAACAAAGAATAACTTTATTAACATTGTTTTAACATCGATATCGGCTGCAGTGCCAATTAATTTAATCTTCCTTATTTTATTGTAAGATTAATTACACTTTATTGTAGTTCAGCACACACAGCCTGTTCCCCGGGGGTCACACGCGCCCCCCTGACGTCGCACCGTTTGAGAAAGACTGCCTTAATTGCTGAGGAAACAATGCTAGTTTTTTCTGACCTGATGTTTTTTCTGACCGGCTGCTCATGTGTTTGCTGTAGGTTTGTAACAACACGAGTGATCGCAAACACGCCGACACCATTCTGGAGCGATATGTGACCGAGACCGTGATGAGCATCGTCACCACCTTCTTCAGCTCGCCCTTCTCCGACCAGAGCACCAGCCTGCAGGTAAAGCCCCCGCCCCCTCTCAAACCAGAGCACCAGCCTGCAGGTAAAGCCCCGCCCCCTCTAAAACAGAGCACCAGCCTGCAGGTAAAGCCCCGCCCCCTCTCAAACAGAGCACCAGCCTGCAGGTAAAGCCCCGCCCCCTCTAAAACAGAGCACCAGCCTGCAGGTAAAGCCCCGCCCCCTCTCAAACCAGAGCACCAGCCTGCAGGTAAAGCCCCGCCCCCTCTCAAACAGAGCACCAGCCTGCAGGTAAAGCCCTGCCCCCTCTCAAACAGAGCACCAGCCTGCAGGTAAAGCCCCGCCCCCTCCGACCAGCGCACCAGCCTGCAGGTAAAGCCCCGCCCCCTCTCAAACAGAGCACCAGCCTGCAGGTAAAGCCCGCCCCTCCGACCAGAGCACCAGCCTGCAGGTAAAGCCCCGCCCCCTCTCAAACAGAGCACCAGCCTGCAGGTAAAGCCCCCCCCTCTAAAACAGAGCACCAGCCTGCAGGTAAAGCCCCGCCCCCTCTCAAACAGAGCACCAGCCTGCAGGTAAAGCCCCGCCCCCTCTCAAACAGAGCACCAGCCTGCAGGTAAAGCCCCGCCCCCTCTAAAACAGAGCACCAGCCTGCAGGTAAAGCCCCGCCCCCTCCGACCAGCGCACCAGCCTGCAGGTAAAGCCCCGCCCCCTCTCAAACAGAGCACCAGCCTGCAGGTAAAGCCCCGCCCCCTCTCAAACCAGAGCACCAGCCTGCAGGTAAAGCCCCACCCCCTCCGACCTGAGCACCAGGCTGCAGGTAAAGCCACGCCCCCTCTCAAACCAGAGCACCAGCCTGCAGGTAAAGCCCGCCCCCTCTCAAACCAGAGCACCAGCCTGCAGGTAAAGCCCCGCCCCCTCCCACCAGTTTTGTGTGGAGTTTTGTGTGAGATTATGTCAAATTTGCTTTTTTTCTCAGCAAAAAATTTGGAATTGCAATCATTTTTGGGGAGAAATACTTTTTAATACAGACTTTCGGTCATGACAGTAAATGCTAAATGTTCTCTTTCCTGAGACGATTTTGAATGTTCTTGAACTTTATCCAAACGTGTACAAAACCACAACGTTTAACAAAGAATTAGCTATTATTTGATGTTGTAAATGTCAGTCTGTTGTTTAAAACTTTGACCTAACAAAGATCATTTTTTAAATTATTATTGTGGCATCGATTGTTAGTTTAATGCCATGCTGTGAAACATTCAATCTTAGCGGTTACATCTTCAGGAAAACAAGCAGTACTCTCCACCAGAAAACAAGAAATAAAAAATGTACATACTTCCCTCCTCCTTCCTTTTTTCCTGTAGATTAAAGTGTGGACTTCTCAAACGACCATGTATTATTTTATTAAGCGTCTTACTCAACCTCCTTATTCCTGTTTCATTTTAATCAAACCTTTTCACACTGAAAAAGCGGACTAAAGTTCCCCTCTGAGGCTCTGAGTGGATTTCTTGATTAATATAATTGTAACGCAGAGACTCTTAAAAAATGTGCCCATGTTTCCACGAACTGTACAATAGAAAGTGCTTTTATTTCTGACGCAGACTATTTCACTGAACTCTCGTGGTCTTGAAGGTGAAGTTAATCGCCGTCATCAAGTACCTGGTAATTTAAAGGTGCACATCGGGTTCTGTCACCTACGCTGCAAAAATACACTTCTAGATGAGTCAGACTGTCTGGATTTCAGGAAATTAATCGGGATTTCAGGCATTTTGACCCGTTACAGTCGATTTATTTGATGGATAAGAGATTATTTGACGTGTTTCATTACTTAGTCATTACATTACTTCTAACTTCAAGCCAATGGATTAAGAAAAATGTCTGAAAAATAACTAATCGTGACTATAATAATGATCGAAATTGTTAGGTGGACTATACAGACTCTAAAACACATGTCAAAACACCTTTTATAACAAAGATAGAAACATTTTTAAATCAAAATGTCCAAAACGAATAAAGTATTGCATATTTGCATTAATAATACACTTAATTGATGACTATCCCATAGCTAGAAGGATTGAGAGACCATAAATCAACCTTTATTAGGTTTAAAATGTATTCAAATGACAAAATTTACAACAGAAATAATCGTTTGACAAGTCGACTCCTAAAATGATCGTTAGCGACAGTCCCACTTTACTCGTTTAGCATTTTTCACTTTAAGCTAAATTATATCATAACAAGTAAGAAATGCCTTGAAATCAGTGAAATAATCAACGTCACTTTAGCAATAAAATCTCGTCCTGTCAAAAAAGATCTCAAAATCTAGTTTAAAATTCTGATTTCAAGTCATTTTAAGCGATTCTCGATGTACATTTTCATGGGGTGTCAAGCATGGTCAGGTCAGGTGTGTTTTTACGTTCACAAATGTTGTGATTAGGGCGGCAACTAACAATATTTCAGTCATCGATTAGTCTAGCAGTGATTCCTTTGATTAATCGATTAGTTGTTTAGAACGCAAAAAACCCTTAAACATGAGAATTTTACTCAGTTTTACTTAGACAAAGCTGAAGTGAAGGCGTTTGACGACGTTCTGGTGGAAAATACTTATAGATGAACATATTCACCTTATTCCTGAAGTTGCCGTACGCGCCGCCGTCTTGTTTCCGTTGTAGTTCACACGGAGCAGACGAGCTCAACAGAAAATAAGTTCTACATGGACTAAAAAGACGTTTTCAGGCCTCAGGAAATCGTTGCGTTGTTGACTTGTTGTTGCTCGTGTTCATTAAACATTTTACACAAATCAATCTACTTTATGTAACATTTTAGTGGCGAGACTTTTCGTGTTTTTGTCACTTATTGTCACATTTTTGTCACTTTTACTCACATTTTTGTCACTCATTTAGTCACATTTTTGTCACTTGTTGCATTTTCGTCACTTATTGCTGCGTTTTTGCCACTTTATTCCGTTTTTTCCACGTTTTTGTCACTTTTAATCACATTTTTCTCACTTTTAGTTGCGTTTTTGTCACTTATTGTCGTGCATTTGTCACTTTCTTCCGTTTTTTGGTCACGTTTTTGTCACTTTTACTCACATTTTTGTCAGTCATTTAGTTACGTTTTTGTCACTTGTCGCGTTTTTGTCACTTATTGCCGCATTTTTGCCACTTTATTCTGTTTTTTTCCACGTTTTTGTCACTTTTAATCGCATTTTTGTCACATTTTTGTCTAAACACGACTAAAAACCCGTTTTCAGACTGACCAGGAAATCGTTGCGTTGTGACTTGTTGTTGCTCGTGTTCATTAAACATTTTACACAAATCAATCTACTTTATGTAACATTTTAGCGGCGAGACTTTTCCCTCGTTCGTCATTAGCTTTAACGGAGTTCTCGTCAAACGGAAGCGCGTTTACAGACGGAAGTGCAGAAAACGGCAAAAGTGGGCGGGGCAGAATAAGGTCAATAGAAGAAGTATTTCAATCAAAAACACACAATTTTCCTGTTTCTTGTGTGTTGTTTGTGTCGTTCCTGTTCTGTCTAAGTGATAAAACCTCTTCTTCTGTGTATCGAACAGTTAACGATTGCTCGATTGTTTAATTAGTTGACAACCATTTCTATAGTCGATAAGTTTAATCGATTAACTTGTTCCGGCGCTGGTAGTGATGGCGCTGTTTTGTGACGTTTGTTCCCCTCAGACTCGGCAGCCCGTGTTTGTGCAGCTGCTCCAGGGCGTGTTCCGGGTTTATCACTGCACCTGGATGGTCCCGCTCCAGAAGGGCTCCGTCGAGAACTGCATCAAAGTGCTGTCCGACGTCGGTAAGAGCTGCTTCTTGAATGGACACAAGGGACACATTACATGCAAACTTGACTATTTTGAGCTTTTATCCCGGTTATTACATTGTTCCCTTGTCAAAAACCCACCGGGAGTCGTGTTTAGCTTCATTCAGGCTTGTTTGATGATCCTGTTTAGTAAGTCTTCTCTTTCTGAGCCTCAGAAAGCACACTGTTATAAATTCCCCAGTTTTGTGGC
Organism: Rhinogobius similis; assembly: GCA_019453435.1. Lineage (NCBI taxonomy): Eukaryota > Metazoa > Chordata > Actinopteri > Gobiiformes > Gobiidae > Rhinogobius > Rhinogobius similis. The sequence goes on from CM033627.1 coordinate 3,098,598, forward strand.
GTCTGAGACCTTCTGGGTTGTTTAAAAATGTATATATTATCACCAGACTGAGCATTTCTGCCTCAAATTGTGTTTATTACTCGTTGACTGACATAGGGATTACCCAGTCAGAAAACTGTTTGTCTTTTTGTGTGTGTTTTTTTGGGGGGGAAAATAAGAAAAAATAAGGACTAAACATAGACCAGAGTCAGGACTAAACATAGACCAGAGTCAGGACTAAACATAGACCAGAGTCAGGACTAAACATAGACCAGAGTCAGGACTAAACATGGACCAGAGTCAGGACTAAACATGGACCAAAGTCAGGACTAAACGTGGACCAGAGTCAGGACTAAACGTGGACCAGTGTCAGGACTAAACGTGGACCAGTGTCAGGACTAAACATGGACCAGAGTCAGGACTAAACATGGACCAGTGTCAGGACTAAACATGGACCAGAGTCAGGACTAAACATGGACCAGTGTCAGGACTAAACATGGACCAGTGTCAGGACTAAACATGGACCAGTGTCAGGACTAAACATGGACCAGTGTCAGGACTAAACATGGACCAGTGTCAGGACTAAACATGGACCAGAGTCAGGACTAAACATGGACCAGTGTCAGGACTAAACATGGACCAGAGTCAGGACTAAACATGGACCAAAGTCAGGACTAAACGTGGACCAGAGTCAAGACTAAACATGGACCAGAGTCAGGACTAAACATGGACCAGAGTCAGGACTAAACGTGGACCAGAGTCAGGACTAAACGTGGACCAGAGTCAGGACTAAACGTGGACCAGAGTCAGGACTAAACGTGGACCAGAGTCAGGACTAAACGTGGACCAGAGTCAGGACTAAACGTGGACCAGAGTCAGGACTATACGTGGACCAGAGTCAGGACTAAACGTGGACCAGAGTCAGGACTAAACGTGGACCAGAGTCAGGACTAAACATGGACCAGAGTCAGGACTAAACGCGGACCAGAGTCGGGACTAAACGTGGACCAGAGTCGGGACTAAACGCGGACCAGAGTCGGGACTAAACATGGACCAGAGTCGGGACTAAACATAGACCAGAGTCAGGACTAAACACGGACCAGAGTCAGGACTAAACACGGACCAGAGTCAGGACTAAACACGGACCAGTGTCAGGACTAAACATGGACCAGAGTCAGGACTAAACATGGACCAAAGTCAGGACTAAACGTGGACCAGTGTAAGGACTAAACGTGGACCAGAGTCAGGACTAAACGTGGACCAGAGTCAGGACTAAACGTGGACCAGAGTCAGGACTAAACGTGGACCAGAGTCAGGACTAAACGTGGACCAGAGTCAGGACTAAACGTGGACCAGAGTCAGGACTAAACGTGGACCAGAGTCAGGACTAAACGTGGACCAGAGTCGGGACTAAACATGGACCAGAGTCGGGACTAAACATAGACCAGAGTCAGGACTAAACACGGACCAGAGTCAGGACTAAACACGGACCAGAGTCAGGACTAAACATGGACCAGTGTCAGGACTAAACATGGACCAGAGTCAGGACTAAACATGGACCAAAGTCAGGACTAAACGTGGACCAGTGTCAGGACTAAACGTGGACCAGAGTCAGGACTAAACGCGGACCAGAGTCGGGACTAAACATGGACCAGAGTCAGGACTAAACGTGGACCAGAGTCAGGACTAAACGTGGACCAGAGTCAGGACTAAACGTGGACCAGAGTCAGGACTAAACGTGGACCAGAGTCAGGACTAAACGTGGACCAGAGTCAGGACTATACGTGGACCAGAGTCAGGACTATACGTGGACCAGAGTCAGGACTAAACGTGGACCAGAGTCAGGACTAAACGTGGACCAGAGTCAGGACTAAACGTGGACCAGAGTCAGGACTAAACGTGGACCAGAGTCAGGACTAAACGTGGACCAGAGTCGGGACTAAACATGGACCAGAGTCGGGACTAAACATAGACCAGAGTCAGGACTAAACACGGACCAGAGTCAGGACTAAACGCGGACCAGAGTCAGGACTAAACATGGACCAGAGTCAGGACCAGAGTCAGGACTAAACATGGACCAGAGTCAGGACTAAACATGGACCAGAGTCAGGACTAAACATGGACCAGAGTCAGGACTAAACATGGACCAGAGTCAGGACTAAACGTGGACCCAAGTCAGGTCTAAACATGGACCAGAGTCAGGACTAAACATGGACCAGAGTCAGGACTAAACATGGACCAGAGTCAGGGCTAAACGTGGACCAGAGTCAGGACTAAACATGGACCAGAGTCAGGACTAAACATGGACCAGAGTCAGGACTAAACATGGACCAGAGTCAGGACTAAACATGGACCAGAGTCAGGACTAAACATGGACCAGAGTCAGGACTAAACGTGGACCCAAGTCAGGGCTAAACATGGACCAGAGTCAGGACTAAACATGGACCAGAGTCAGGACTAAACATGGACCAGAGTCAGGACTAAACATGGACCAGAGTCAGGACTAAACATAGACAGGAGTCAGGACTAAACATGGACAGGAGTCAGGACTAAACATGGACAGGAGTCAGGACTAAACACGGACCAGAGTCAGGACTAAACACGGACCAGAGTCAGGACTAAACATGGACCAGAGTCAGGACTAAACGTGGACCCGAGTCCTGCACTCTTCTCGCATTATGTATTTAACACAAACACATAATCGCTGTTTTCCGTCTACATTTGTGTTTTAGCCAAAGGGAGGGCCATTGCGATCCCCGTGGACCTGGACAACCAAGTGAACAACCTGTTTGTCAAATCCAACAACATCGTTCAGAAGACGGCCATGAGCTGGAGACTTTCAGCCCGAAACGCCGCCAGACGAGACTCTGTGGTCACGGCCTCACGGGACTACAGGAACATCATCGAGCGGCTGCAGGTTTGTGTCCGTTTGTCAGGTTCACGTTATAACGCTTTCAGTGCAAACAGCCAGTCCACAAATGGTGTTTCAATGCATTTGCACAAAGTTAAAGATGGGCAGATGACAGGCTTTTAAGATTTTATAATTTTGACTTTATTCAGTGTATTGAATTATACTTTTACACCAATCAGGTCGCTGTTTGTGGAGAAAAGTTGAAAAATATGTTGAAAATTACAGGAAGTGAACAAATTGATGACGTCACACCAGTGGTTATGCATAATTTACACTTTTTTTTAACCTATTTAAACATTGATTCGACAAAAATAAAGGTGTTCACGACAAAGAAAAAATCTTTATCAAATTAAAAGTGACATTAGAGGAGTTTTGGTGCTTCTTGGTAATTTCCCAGTGTGATCATGTCATCATTTACAACCAGGAAGTAAAGTTAAAAACCTAAAAAAAACTTTGTTAAATGAGTAGTCCAACCTGTCAGAGGCACTTCAAGCCGAAATTTCAAACGTAAACATCTGATTCTTTTTTCTGATTTACACCATCAAACGTTTTTTAGAGATGATCTAAATAATTTCTTTTTCACGCTGCCTTTTGACTTTATTTAAGGTTTTCAAAGTGAAATTTATTACTCTCAAACTCATTTTTAGTGATATTAGCTTCAGCTTTCAAAGGTGAGTTGTCAAAACCGGCACGTGCTCCATCCAGCCCTGATACAGACACCAGCTTTACTCATTCATGTATAAGAAAATTTAGGCGGACTGTAAAGTGCGTATGACAGATTTTTATTATTTTCTAATTTTGATTTTATTTGGTTTATTAACCTATTAACCTAACCTATAAAGTCATGGTTTGTGGAGAAAAGTTGAAAAATTGGTTTAAATTTACAGGAAGTGACAAACTGATGACATCACACTAGGGAGACTCATTCCATCCAAAGTTTATGCACAATTTACCCAAAATAAACAAAGTATTTTACCTTTAAAACATTAATTCAACAAAATAAACATGTTCACATATATCTTGATTTGTCAGACAAAAAAATCTCCGACATTAGCTGAGTTTTAGCTGAGTGTGCAAAGTAATTTCCTAGTGTGATGTCATCATTTACACCCAGGAAGTGATATGACAAAACTAAAAAAATTGCAAAAAATTATAAAATATATAATTATTTTTAGCAAAACTTTAAATATATTTATCTTACCTGTATTTTAGTTACATGAGTAGTCCAACCTGTCATAGGCACTTTAAATTTTGGTTTGCAGAGTTTGTTTCCACTTGTAATTAGTGTAAATCAGACACCAGAGGTCAAAACTACAGAGTCTCAGCTTCACAAAGTGTCCAGACCAGGGGTGTCAAAGATACGGATGCGGCCCCCCAGAGGTTTTAATCCGCCCTGCAAGGCATTTCTAATTTATATTTATTAATTTCTGATGGCAATATATTGTTTTTATCGCTAGAACTACGAGTCCCATGAGCCTTTGTAGCAGCGCCGATCCGACTCGTCTGCTCTGGGCCGAATAGTGCAACAAACTTTACAGAATTGACTTCAGCAAAGCGGCATGAGTGAAGGAAAGCGGTGTGTGGCTTTGGGATACATGTGGAAAAGAGGAGACTTTTAGTGAACATTAGAGCTGCTAAAAGTGGCGCTAATGTGGAGCTAACAACAAGAAACAAACTTTTGATGACAGCTCTGTGAGGAACACATCCGAACAAGAGCAAAACCTGCACAGGATCTGCAGAAAAACAGTCAAGTCTCACTGTAGAGTGTGATGTAAAGCATTAACGCGACAAAGTGAAGCTGCTGTGAGCTCTGTATCCACTGTGTCCACTTTGTCCTAGTGTGACAATGCACTCATTTGATTCACTAAGCTTCAGCTGCTTAAACTATAACACAAATATATACGTTCATATTGAGTTTGATGCAGCAACAGCAAACATGTCTTTGATATGAAAGAAAGTCTTGTCCATGTAATTGTCCTGTTCAAGCGGCAGGTTTGAGCAACAGTGTCCACAAATAACTCTGAGGAAGCTGCTGATATTATGATATGACTGAAATTGTGATTTCATACTTTTTATGTCACGTTCAAATTCGGCCCGCAGCCCAAAATGAGTTTGACACCCCTGGTCTAGACCAGTGGTTCTCAAACTAGGGCTCACGAAATGATTTCCAGGGGTCCCCATATGATGGGGAAAAACTGATACAATAGTGTTAAACAAGGCTTGAAATGCAGTGGTGAATGTAGATTCCTATTTGTCGGCCGATCAAAGTCATTTTTCTAGGTCTATATTCTCAAAATAAAGTCAAACGTTAGATATAAGGCTAATTTATCACTTTGCGTGTCGCCTATTTTTTGTGTTTGGGGGTCCGAATGTGAACTATTGTTATTTTCGGGGTCGCGACTGAAAAAGTTTGAGAACCACTGATTTAGACATTTGTTTTTGCTCCAAAGGGTTGAAGAACAGCTTCAGTTTGAAATGAGGCTCATTTTAGTCAGACATTTTAGGAAAAATTGGCTTCAGTGTATATTTTAATTGACCTTTTTAGCAGTCTAGATTTAACAATGGTGACTTTATGAATCAGTAGGATTTGTTTGGTTGTACAGTACAGTTCTGAATTCCCTTGTGCGCCGTCTCTGTGCAGGACATCGTGTCGGCTCTAGAGGACCGCCTGCGCCCGCTGGTCCAGGCCGAGCTCTCTGTCCTGGTGGACGTCCTTCATCGGCCCGAGCTGCTTTTCCCCGAGAACACGGACTCTCGGAAGAAGTGCGAGAGCGGAGGCTTCATCTGCAAGTGCGTCACACACGTCTGGCTCCAGTCCTTTTAATGCCTGTTTTATTGACCTTATTCTGCCCCGCCCACTTTTGCCGTTTTTTTGCACTTTTGTTGTAAACGCACTTCCGTTTGATGAGAACTCCGTTAAAGCTAATGACGAACGAGGGAAAAGTCTCGCAGCTAAAATGTTACATAAAGTAGATTGATTTGTGTAAAATGTTTAATGAACACGAACAACAACAAGTCACAACGCAACGATTTCCTGAGGCCTGAAAACGTCTTTTTAGTCGTGTAGACAAAAATGTGACAAAAATGCGATTAAAAGTGACAAAAATGTGGAAAAAAACAGAATAAAGTGGCAAAAATGCGGCAATAAGTGACGAAAACGCGACAAGTGACAAAAACGTGACTAAATGAGTGACAAAAATGTGAGTAAAAGTGACAAAAACGTGACAAAAAAAACAGAAGAAAGTGACAAATGCACGACAATAAGTGACAAAAACGTGACAAGAACGCAACTAAAAGTGAGAAAAATTTGATTAAAAGTGAGAAAAATGCGGGAAAAAGTGACGAAAATGTGACAATAAGTGACAAAAACACGAAACGTCTCGCTGCTAAAACATTGTATAAACTAGTCTGATTTGTGTAAAATGTTTAATGAACACGAGCAACAACAAGTAACGCACCGATTTCCTGGTCAGTCTGAAAACTGCTTTTCAGTCCATGTAGAACTTATTTTCTGTCGAGCTCGTCTGCTCCGTGTGAACTACAACAGAAACAAGACGGCGGCGTGTCTGGCAACTTCAGGAATAAGTTGGATAGAACGCTGAACAAAGACGAATCCCACAAAAACATAAACAGCATTTGGTCACAAATTGCAAATGCTGAAATTCATGGGATTCCAAAATGACATAAAAAAAAACCAAGTCTATATCTATTTTTCAACAATTGAATGTAATTTTACGCAAAATAATAGTAATTTTGTCGATAGTAACATATGGTCTAATACTACGTCAGATATAGATCAAGGCCCGTCTAAAACTATTAACTTAAAGGTGCAATTATTATTCTTATTATGTCATATTACTAAATTTAATTTTTTCAGTATGGATACCTTTATTACTTTTGTTGTATCTGAGTAATTCTCTCTTTTCTTGTTTTCTTTTTTACAAACCCAGTGCACTTTGAGCAGAATCCAACTATTAAAACATAAATTGTAAAACTGATCTCAAAACTTGCTGGAAAAATAGCAATTATATATTGTCCCAAAATGAATCCCAGCCCATGTTTACACATAAAGTATTTTAAAGTGTGACAGGTTTTTATGCTTTTCGAATTATGACTTTATTTAGTGTATGAATAGCTGTTGTAAATATAAATCATTGTGTTCAGGTATCCGTTTGTGTAGAAACATTTATAAATCTGTTGAAAATGACAAGTAAACAAATAATGACGTCACACCAGGGAGACAAAGGTTATGGCATGATAAAAAAAAAACTATTTGGACCCTTTAAACATTAATTCGACAAAGTTTCACACATATTTTCATGTATCAAATAAAACTGTGACATTAAATGAGTTTTGGTTCAGTGTACAGCTTTTTCCAACAGGTTTTTTTTTTGTTTTTTTGTAATGGTATTTTTACTTTTTATTTTTTCATTTGTATTTATTTGTTTTTAATTTATTTTATTTTTTGTGGGCTCCCCTTGCCAAGAAGGAGAGTCAGTTGCTAAATATTTAAACTTTTTTCTACCTGTGGCCCATCGAGGCATCGAAGTGTTTGATTGATTTTGGGCGCTACAAAAATAAAATTTAACTGATTGCTTCTCAATTTCCTGGTGTTATGTCATCAGTTACAACCAGGAAGTAAAATTAAAAACATAAAAATATGCTAAACTGGGATAAAATTTGAAAAAAAGGAAAGATATTTGCAAAATTTGAAGTATATTTATCTGCACTTTAGGTAAATGTAGTCCAACCTGTCAGAGGCTCTTGAAGCTAAAAGCAGTTTAAGATTGACTTAATTTACTGTGACACAGGGCCCTTAACATAAGAATAATAAGATAATAATGAGTTTAATCTGTTTTTTACACTTTTTTCAGGCTGATCAAACACACAAAACAACTTCTGGAAGAAAACGAGGAGCGACTTTGCATCAAAGTCCTGCAAACGCTGCGAGAGATGATGACCAAAGACCGAGGCTACGGGGAAAAGGTAGAACCACTAAACACTCACTTTTAGGTTTTAAAAGTCTCCTGGACACGCTGTTTAATCCACTCTCATTCCTGTTTTATTTATTCTGGTCAAAGGCACGTTTAGTTTAGAGAAATGCACAATATTTTTTTTTTTTTTTCAGCCAAAGACCGAACGGATTCAGGTGCATCTTGATGAATTACTGTCAGTGAAAATATTATAGTCAGTTTTGAAATGAACTGTGTTGGTTTAGTTCAGATTGCACCAACTCTTGCCTTTTTGTATTGGCTGTAATCTATTTTCTATGAAGGAATTTATGGTTCCAAAAACAAAACTCCAATTCATGTTTGTTTCCGTAGACTTTTCCCCCCAAATAACCCAAAAAAAAACAGATTTTCTGTTGTATTTTGTTTGTCAGTGTTTCCATTTAGTGAATATAAACATAAGTTACATCGGTTTAAGTTTCTGGAGAAAATGTCAAGAGTGTCTGGCTGCAGACCTTAACCAAGAGGCGCCTTCACCCACAAGTCCAGAAGTACGTTGCGCGGACGAAAATAATAATTTAAAAAACAGGTTACGCCGCAATATTACTTTTTACTAACTTAAGTAAGAGGTTAGTAAAAATATGTTTAAAAACAATCAGAAAACATTCAAACTGAATGAAAGATTAACAGTTTATGGAAATATTGAAAGCACTGCAAATCAAAATATTGAACATTATAATCAGAAAATTAAAAAAACTGTATTGAAAAACTTGAAAGAAAGATTACATGCATTACTCATTCATCTCATTACATTCACAAAAAACAAAGCCCCTCCATCCACCACGTCTTCCACACAAACAAATATGATTTTAAAAAGCTCCAGCTCCTCCTCGTGTTCTTCATCGTCAGATTCCAGTCTCATCTTTATTGACGATGGATCTATTTCTACAAATTCACATTAAATTTGCGATTAACAGTAAACTTCAGCCCTAGTTTTTCATAACATGTTACTTAAAACTCCACTTCAACGCCTTTAACATTAGAAGCGATAACATAAAGAGCGTGTGGAGCTGTAATATCTAAATATACACTTCACAGCACGAGACAAATTCTAATCGTCACATTTTGTTAAGATTAATCAGCGGAGAGACACATATTTAATTTAGTTTCTACAAGAGGAATGATTGAATTAAAAACATAAGGTGCCGTGTGTTGATGTTGGTTATTTTTGACACATCCGGGCTCTGGTAGGGCCTCTGGGTTAAGGTACAGGTCACGTGGGCGCCTCCTGGTTAAGGTCTGCGGAGAGGCGACTCTGGATTAAGGTCTGCAGCCGGACGCCTCTCGAAAATGTACTTCCAGAACCAGACGTATTTGGGCATCATTAACCCGTTATTTGCCAAATGTTTCATAACCTGTTGCATTTAACTGAACAGACATAATAACATCCATAAAAAGCTATGATTTTAAAGGTGCTCTGTGTAACTTTTCTGGTACGTCAACTGCTTTGCCTGTAATGTTTTTATTTAACCATGTAAAATGTAAGATACGAGCCAATTCTCAGGCACAAACATGTCCCACAGTATGGCATTAAACTTCTGCATCTTGCTTTTAATCGGTTTTTGTTGCTAAAAAACATGAATTTTTACTGTGAATGGCGTCGCCTCTCCGCAGATCTGACCTGCAACGTGGCATTCTGGCGTCACCTGCGTGTTTTCAAGGAGATGGATAAGTTTAATGCCAAATTAATCAATCAATCAAGACTCAAGGGGTCTAAACAGAACAAATAAAAACACACAGAAGACAAACAACATACAACATAATAGTGTACTCTACTCCAGTGGTTCCCAACCTTTTTAAAGTCGGATATTCCTCTTTGCGGAGCTTGTTTCCAAGTGTAATCAGAGTAAATCAGACTCCAGAGGCCAAAACTACAGAGTCTGAGCTTCACAAAGAGTCCAGACAATAGTTTGTGCTGCAAAGAGTTCAAGAACAGCTTCAGTTTGAAACGAGGCTCGTTTTAGTCGCATGAAAAACAGGTCCGAGCGGCGTGTGGTTAGTTGCAACTTTAGACCCTTTTTGCAGTATCTTGGACCATACCTGGAAAATAAAATAAAAATATATGCAAATGAGGAAAAAATATCTCAACGCATGACACGTATATCGCACTAATTTCCCATATCGTGCAGCCCTGAATACCACCTCTGATACACTGTGGAATAGGCTGCACAATAGATCGAAAAAATATCGCTATCGTGATAATAACAAGTGCAAAGAGGCACGATAATTCCTACTGGTTAAACCTTAAATGTTCACCCTCAAAAGCGCAAGTGAATATTAAAGTCTTTTATTGTTAAAGCTCTTCAAAATCCTTCTCATTTTTTTTCCTCCACTATTTCATAAACACATAAATGAAGGTGAGTAAAATGTCAGAAATGTTTAAAATGCCTGAGTAATGGATAAAGCAACTCCAAAGGTCTCCAATGTAATATTTGTACTAAGCTGCTATATTTTACAGTAAGTGTTGAATACTTACCGTATTTTCCGCACTATAAGGCGCACCGGATTATAAGGCGCACCTTCAATGAATGGCCTATTTGAAAACTTTGTTCATATATAAGGCGCACCGCATTATAAGGCGCATAGAATAGAAGCTACAGTAGTGGCTGTGGTTGCGTAGTTGCGGCTCAGTATTGATCCATATATAAAGCGCACTGGATTATAAGGCGCACTGTCAGTTTTTGAGAAAATTGAAAGCTTTTAGGTGCGCCTTATAGTGCGGAAAAAACGGTAATTGTTACCCTTTTATACCGGGAAAAGAAATGAAAAATATCAAATCAAATCAAATCAGTTTATTTTTATAATGCCCAAAATAACAACAGTTGCCTCGATGGGCCACAGGTAAAAGCAGTTCAGATAACTGTCCCAGAATGCCCCTGTCCTTTGACCCTCCTTCGCGGCGAGGAAAAACTACAAAAAATATATACAAACGAGGGGAAAATATCGCAGTAATATCACCACATCGCACTGATTTCCAATATCGTGCAGCCCTACTGTGGGACATTCCAGGCAAAGTGATAAGAAACGTTACATGGCGCACCTTGAAACGCACTCACAGCGGCTTCGTTTGAGTCCTTCAGCTCGTTCTAAACCCCGGTGTCGATGTCTCGCCTGTGTCTCCGCTCCGTGCATTTACTGCTGTTTCCTTTGGCAGTGATTTGTCAGATTTAACCCGCTCCACAGGCTCGACGCACTAACCTCCTGTGACACTCACACTCTTCTCTGTTGCAGCTCAGGGCCTTTGATGATGAGATGGATTTGCCAAAGGTTGTTTTTTTTGTTTTTTTCTGCTCAATTCGTATCCGTTCTCGTCTGTTTCTATGTCTGTTTTCAGTCCATGTCCTGCTGGTAGTGCTTACGGTTCGGAGAGGCGGAAGTAACAAAAACAAAGACGAAAATTAAATGGATAGAATGTGTTTTGTAGCGTCACAGTTTGGCACCGGGGAAGTTGTTGTGGATGATAGGGTAAAAAATGACTTTCACTTTTCCTTTTTCCTTATATTAATCAATTTCGAGTTGAATATACGTAAAAAAAAAAAAAATCAAACAAGAATTTGTGCTTTTTAAAAAATAGCCCAATTTCTTCCTCAAAAGTCAAAACTCTGCTCCAAACCACATTTTTTTATTGGTAAGGTTTGACTGTGGAGCTTTGTATTCAAAAACTCAAGCTTATAATTGACTATTAGACATTCTAATTCGATGAATTGCTCAAATTTGATTTATTTGATTTGATTTAAGTCCTAAAGTAGTTGGTTTTGTCAGTGGTAAGCTGTAGTTTTGACAGAGTCTGAGTAAATTAACATGCACATTTTAGTTATAATTAGGGCTGTCGAAGTTAATGTGTCGACGTTAAACTTGACGCATTAATCACAAATGGACCTAGATTAATCACACGGGTTGATTTGACAAAACACGCTCTTTTAAATTACGCTGGAGGCTTTACCTGAGTGAGGGAGAAGGAACAGGAGCAGCTGTAATTTTACAAATATAATCCATCCGTCCTCACGTAAACGAGCACAGATCACTCAGCGGCTGAAACGTAAACTGGGCCAAACATGTCACCAAACTATTACAGACACTTGTGGACACCAGACCAACACCAGCTCCATATGAATGTCAGTTACCCATGTGTAACTATAGTTCTGTGAGTGTATGAAGGGCCCTTAATCCATTAAACCTATGTTTGGTCTGGAAGCCGAGATCTACCTGAAACATGAGCCACAGATTCAACGTGAAACATGAAATGAAATGTCTAAACCTAATTAGTTAGGCTTTTAAATAAATAAATAAATAAATAAATGAATAATAAATAAATAAAGATTCATTTTTTAATCGTTTGACAGCACTAGTTATAATATATCCCTGAAATTAAGTTGGAAAAAAAGATTATATCATAATATTGCAATAAGATAAATATTGCAGTAATTACTGCCATATTGCATATCTTAATGTTTTCCAACGTTGTGCAGGACACAATTCTGAATTCAATGCAAGTCTGGGCAACTCTTCTGTCCAATAAGTTTTGATTTTTTTGTTCTTGAAATCTGGTGCTTTTCTACTGCACCTGGTAATCGTCCAAATGATTAGTCTATTGCCAAAACCAACAAAAGCTGCAAAGTATAATAAAAGTGTAATGCATGTGATATGAGAGTTTTAATCTTATAAAACATTAGACAGTTTTCTAATTATTAACGTGAACTTGTTTTTGTTTCTTCCGCCCCGCGTGCAGTCGTAGGATGTCTATAGTTGCTTTTTTGTCTGGTTCTGGTTCATAGCGTGTCCATGTCGTATTGTGTTGTGAATCATGAGACAGAGACAGAGGTGCGTGCAGTGATGACACACCTTCATTCATTTATGAGCCTCCAATTATCTGTTCCTCCTGTTTATTTGCACTAGCAAGGCAAGGCAAGGTTATTTGTAGAGCACATTTCATACACAAGGCAATTCAAAGTGCTTTACATAACAGGAAAAGCTGCATTAAAATCACAAAAAGACACACAGAATCATTTTAAAATAAAGCACTTTAAAAGGTCAGAGTGCAGATAGATCTTTCAGTCGTTTGCACATCTAAACAGAACTGTTTTTAGCCTGGATTTAAACATAGTCAGAGTGAGGCCTGTGTCACATCTTCAGGGAGACTGTTCCAGATTTTAGCTGCAAAAAACTGAAACGCTGATTCCCCATGTTTAGTCCTGACTCTGGTCCATGTTTAGTCCTGACTCTGGTCCATGTTTAGTCCTGACTCTGGTCCATGTTTAGTCCTGACTCTGGTCCATGTTTAGTCTTGACTCTGGTCCATGTTTAGTCCTGACTCTGGTCCATGTTTAGTCCTGACTCTGGTCCATGTTTAGTCCTGACTCTGGTCCATGTTTAGTCCTGACTCTGGTTGTTAAAATGTTAAAAGATAAGTTACCAGGGACTTAGTTGATAAAACAGATCTATTTTATTTCATCCTTTATCCTATTGCAATACTGATGTTTTTTATTTGTAATTTTGAACAAGTTAAGTCTTTTGATCTTATTTTTAACTTTTATTTTCTTCGTCTTGTCGGTTGCTGTAACAATAAATAAAATAATGATGAATATAAAAGTAAATCGGATTCTAAATCCAACCTGTTTTACATTAAGACATGAATCAAATGCTGTTTTTAAACAATAATATATTTAGCAAAGTTTAGTACAGAAAAAAAGAATATTTGACTCAGTTCTGTTGATGATGAACGGATCCGATGGTGCAGGTTTAAGTCACAGTATTATTACTGTCAGGCATCGTGAAGTTGCAACCGAAAGGCACAACGGCAATGATAAAGACAGAAGTAGAACACATGCATTTGTATTTTATAATAAAATCATTAGTCATAACTCCAGTGTTGCTATTGTTCACAAAAAACAAAACCAAAGGCCTCCTTTTAACTTAAGTCTTTGGTATTTAGAGGTGGATAGTGTATTAAAGATAATAAAGATGTTTAAAGTAGTCTATATTAAATCAGAATATCAAGTATATCATGCCAAAAAGCTGCTTAAAGACTTGATAAAAACTAGAGGAGAAGAGGATAGACTGTGATATTTGTGCACTTTTCTGTTTAGTTTTACTGTCCGTTCATTCTTTGACATATTTAAGCACAATAATCACATGTTTATGATCAGGAAAATTCATCAACATGTTCATCTTTTTTCTCTCAGTTTTGCTTAGTTCACAATGACACTCTGTAAAATGAAGGTAACAGGGATTTACCAATTATTACAATTCACCATTTTACAATTTTGCAGTTATTACAATTAACTGTTAGGAAATTCTAGGTTGCAACCGAAAGCAAATCAGCGATGATAAGGACAGAAACAGAACAAATTCATTTGTATTTTCTAAATAAAATCATTAGTCATAACTCCAGTGTTTCCATTGTTCACTAAAAACCAAACGCCTCCTCATAACTTAAGTCATTGGTTTTTAGAGGTGGCTCGTTTATGAAAAAAAATAAGATGTTTCTCCTTTTTTTTTTTTAGAATATCAAGTATATCATGCCAAAAAGCTGCTTAAAGACTTGATAAATACTAGAGGAGAAGAGGATAGACTGTGATATTTCTGCACTTTTGTGTTTAGTTTTACTGTCCATTCATTCTTTGACATATTTAAGCACAATAATCACATATTTATGATCAGGAAAATTCATCGACATCTGTTTTCCCTCATGCGTGCTCAGTTCAAAATGACACTCTGGTAAATCCCTGTTACTTTCATTTTCCCTTCCCTCGCAGCTGCTCTTGGGTGTTTCCCCTGCAGTTCCTCCAGACGCCTGCAGGGGGCACTGTGTCCGTTTGAATGTGCGTGAGGGAGAGACGTGTGTGTGGATCTGCTCGAGCTGTGGCAGTGTCCTACTTTCCTGCACGATTCCTGGACCGTTGCCAAATCCGGCGCTCTTACATAACACGCCCGGCTTTTTTTTTCTTCCTGGAACTGGCCCCAGCCTGATGTGTGACCTTCACAGCCAGCGCCAATAAAAAAAAAATTAAAAAAAGAGGTGTAGCAGAGGAGCTTGTTTACCCACAAAGCTGCTACCAATGCCACTGCTGCTGCTGATACCTGCAGGCGTTAGATCGTTTAAAAATATTACATAAAACTTTAATTATGAGTTTAAAGTGCATTTGACAGTTTAGACGATTTCACTAAAACTGTTGTATTTAAGATTTGACTAAACGTTTTGCATTTGTCCCCAGTTTGACAGTTTTTGTAAAGTTTATAATGTCACTTCCTGGTTGAACATGGGCAGCAAATATGACACAGTTAGAGGTGATTCCACAACTGTTACTTTTGAAATTTTGAAAACAAGGGCCAAAATCCATAGAAATGACACAATAGTTATGATTTGACAAATAATAATACCTGATAACACTTTGATTTTGATTTTTTTTTTTTTTTTTCCCAGAAATGGTGTCAGTTGGCTGTAAATTGTCTCTGTGTTTTCGACGGTTTGTCGATTTTTGATGACATCACAGAGGGATTCTGTTTTCAGCACTACTTCCTGTCATTTTAAACTTTTATTTTTCCTTTTTTTTCACAAACTGCAACTTCACAAATGTAAAACTATGCTAAATATTTACCAAAGCTGCCCTCCCACCAAACTGAATAATAATTATATTATAATAATGAGAACCTTTATATAGGCTTTAAACAAAGATTATGAATAAAACACTTTCAAGTTAAAATATTCTACATTTTTCATATTGCTGTTAGCCTTTAAACATGCTCTTAAGTGCCCTAAATTACGCTTACTGAGTGCATCCAGCCAGCAATACACAATACACAATCTTGTGAAGTTAGCGCTGAAAAGACGTCATTGTGTGGATTTGATTGTAAAAGTTATCGTGTTTAGAGGCAGAAATGCTCAGAACGAGTTTAGTGATGATTTAAGGACTTAAAACTGCAGAATATTCTCTGATAAGTGACGTATGAAGTCTGAAAATATGTCAGAAAATCACAGAAGTTCAGCAGGAAGTGTGTTTGACGCTCAGAGGGAGAGGATTTTCTAATAAACATTCCTTAAAACTTCGTGAATGCAACTGAAAGCTACTTCAGGTGTGTTTTTGATGAAGAACGTTGTTAGAACATGATTTAAAGCTCAAAAAAGTCACTGTAGCAGAATATGTGTCCTTTAATAAATATGTTAAACATGTGCGTGTCAGGTGGATTTGACCCATATTCGTTACAGAAATCCATGTTTATTGGAGTTTTGCAGACTTTTTTTTCTCCCAGACGCCAGAGTCACGTGACCCGCGGCGAGGAGAAAGTATGAGCTGCGTGTCTGAATCGCTCTGTGATTATGAGCACTATTTAGTCTGATCAACAGCGCAGGACTGTGGAGTGAACGAGGGGTTAGAGATCAGGGAGGACATTCAGACACAGCCCCAGTATTTACAAGGGTACGTCGCCCATTGATGACATCACAGAGGGATTCCGTTGGTAATCGATTAGTGTAGTGAATATTCGATTAGTTGTTTAAAATTAGTGTAAAAGACCCTTAAATATGAGAATTTTACTCAATGTTACCTTGAGAAAACTGAAATGAAAGTGTTTGATGACTTACTGGTGGAGAATATTATAGATGAACAAGGATTTTAATCAAAAAATCCCAATTTTACATGTTTCCTGTATGTTTTTTGTGTCATTCCTGCTCTGTCTGAGTAATAAAACCTCTTCTTTCAGCTCATACAATGTCTGTGTATAGACAACTTAATGATTATTCGATTATTTAATTAGTTGACAACCATTTCTATAATCGATTATTTGCGATCAATCGATCAACTGGTTGCAGCCCTATCTAACTCCAATTGTTTTTTGTATAACTGTTGTTTGAAATATGTATTTTTCACCCTTTGGATTATAGCCTTCTTCTTCTTCGTCTTCATCTTATTCGTCTTCTCCGTCGTCTTCTTCTTCTACTTCTACTACTACTTCCTCTACTTCTTCTTCTTCTACTTCTTCTTCTACTTCTTCTCCTTCTTCTACTTCTTCTTCTACTCCTTCTCCTCCTTCTACTTCTTCTACTCCTTCTACTTCTCCTTCTTCTACTTCTCCTCCTCCTTCTTCTTCTCCTTCTTCTTCTTCTCCTTCTTCTCCTCCTCCTCTTTCTTCTCCTCCTCCCCCTTCTACTTCTTCTTCTCCTTCTCTTCCTTCTTCTTCTTCTTCTCTTTCTTCTCCTACTTCTTCTCCTCCTTCTTCCTACTTCTTCTCCTCCTTCTCCTCCTTCTTCTTCTTCTTCTCTTTCTTCTCCTACTTCTTCTCCTCCTTCTCCTCCTTCTTCTCCTTCTTCTTCTTCTCCTTCTCTCCTTGTCATTTGAGTAAACCTGAGTGCTGTGATGGTGTTGGGCCTGTTTCCCTGTAATACTGAGCGTGTTGAAAGCTGAGGTCTGAACACCTGTTGATGGTGCAACTGTGAGTCAGAGGCGTCTGGGTTTATTGTAGACTTAATGTGGAAATGCCTCTGCAAAGTTTTGAATACACGCACGCCGCAAGATAAAGCACCGGCAACTGAGTCGAGACATAGCAGGCTCAGGATTGAACTATAACATAAGTAGAGCTTCCTGTTTAAGGCCAGATGCTACAGGAAAAACTCTTTTTTTGGGTTTTTTTTCTCTCTTGACTTATCGGCTTTCATGTGGATACAACAAATCTGTCCAATCTGCTCTTAAAGATGTTTTATTACTTTGAGTAATCCACTTCATCCATAGATTTCTCTGGGACATTGTAACTTCAAAGACTGTTTTCTTAAAATGCATTTTTCTTCCACAGAGACTTTAGAGACCTTAAAGTAGATCCTACTCCAAACTGTTCAATCTGGACTCAACAAGATTTTGGCGAAACTTACAGAAGGATTTTTAAATATCTAATTCTAAAATGGATTTATTGAAGTTTTAAGTTAAAAAAATGAGGCGAAATTTGAATTTTTAGGACAATTTTCAGTCAAATCTTAATTAAAAAAACAAAAAAACAAAATAAGAAATCCAAAATCCTCTTTGTAAAGTTTTTTGTAAATAATAGATGTTACAAAAGGAATTAAGAAATTTAAACCTGGTTCTGTCCATTTTTCAGGTTTAATGTCCCAAATATGTGTAATTTTGTGCGTTTTTACACATAAAATGTCTTATTTCTACATGAAAACATGACATAATGAAAAACTTGTAATATATTTTTTTCTTACATTTATGTGAGTAAACTACAGGAGAAGTTTCAAATGGATGTGTTTAGATTCAAGATTTTTTCCTGTTCACCTGCAGCGTCTGGCCTTAAATCTGCAGAACTGATAAGCCCCGCCTCCTCGAAGTGACATTTCACTGTAACAAGCAGCGGATTTTCATTGACACATTTTTATTTTTGAAAAGTGCCCACGTGGCATTTTAGAACTCTTAATTGTTCAAATAAAGTGGGATGATATGGGGGCGGGGATAGGGGGTAGGTGAAAACAGGAATTTTCTGGGCACTCGAGCCTCAGCGGCAGGACAATATAGGATTATTCAGACATGCGTGAATCAATCAAAATGCAACTTTGAGTAAGATAATGACAAGGAAACACTGTTGTAACAAGGACTGTTTTTACATAATGTCTCCTTTAACTTTAACCTTTAACTACTGACACTAACATTAATTCAGTATTTTTTTCCCTCCTTAAACAGCAAATTATTCTGTCTTAAACATGTTGTGTACACCTTGAAATTCTTGTGTTAGTTTAGCAGTTTGTCGCGCCACCCTTTTGACCACATTGCACAGGAAAGTGTTGTAGAGCTGCAACTAACGACTATTTTAGTAATCGATTAGTCAAGCGATTATTCCTTCAATTTATGGATTTGTTGTTTGGAGCGACCTTGACCCTTGAATAAGAGAATTTTACTCAATTTGACCCAGACAAAGCTGAAGTGAAGCCGTTTGATGACGTCCTGGAGGAGAATGTGTATAGATTATAAATGTAGTAATTGTGTATTTTAATCAAAAACACACAATTATCATGTTTCCTGTGTGTTTTTTGTGTCATTCCTGCTCCATCTAAGTAATAAAACCACTTCTTTCAGTTCCTACAATGTTATAAATTTTATTCATAGACCAGTTAATGATTATTTAATTAGTTGACAACCATTTCCATAATAGTTGTGATTAATCAATTAACTTGTTGCAGCCCTAAGTGGATGAATGGTCGGAGATTGGCGCAGATTGTACAGTGTAGCGCTTTGAGAGGCAAGTGTAAGGCATTTTTATCGTTGTTTTTCATAATTATTCGTATTATTATTAGTGAACACAAATCAGTACTGAGTATCACGTACGATTGCCATCACTAACCAAAACAAATGAAAACAAATGCAACCAGTACAACCAGTTCAGAAGGGATTTCCACAGTAACTATTACCAAAGTTACCACAACAATGTAACCACCCAACTCGAGTTCAGATTAAACTCCACCTACTCGGCTGGAAAAAATAGGCTTAAAGGTGCTGTACCTGATTTTAAAGGACACACATTCTGCTACAGTGACTTTTTTTTGAACCTTTATCCATGTTCTAACAATGTTCCGTCATCAAAAACACACCTGGAGTTGTATTTAGATTCGTTCACGCCATTTTGAGGAATGTTTATGAGAAAATCCTCTGCCTCCGACTGTCAAAAACACTTGCTGAACTCCCTCGTTTGCTTTTTTTTTTCCTTTTTTCGAATTTTAGACGTCACTTATCCAAGGATCTTCTGTTGTTTTAAGTCCTTTAGTAATCGACATACTCGTTCTGAGCATTTCTGCCTCTAAACACTGCACGTTCACTGCTATTGCTAACCTGATCATAGCATTTCTTAAAGCGATAATAATTAGAATGTGTATAGCGCCATCTACTGGCTGCATACACACAGTTGGTGCCAGTGCAGACAGCAGAGAAACTTGTTCTTTCTTCCTGTTCTTTAGTGTAGGGCTGTAACTAACGTTTATTTTGGTTATTTATTTGGTGAAAGATCTGTAAATATGAGATTTTTATTCATTTTACACAGATAAAGCTGAAGTGAAGCTGTTTGAGGACGTCCTGGTGAAGTATATTTACAGATGAAAGAATATTTACACTTTTCCCACTTTTTTGTGTTATTTTGGCTTTTTCTGAGTAAATAAAACAAACTCTTTTCTCATCTCATTGGCATGTTTTGGAGTCTGTGCATTAACCAGTAAATGATTTTTCAATTACTTAATTAGTCGACTACAATCAATTAGTTGCGATCGATCGATTAACTTGTTGCAGCCCTAATTTAGTTCATAATTTAAACAAAAAAAATATATTTGAAAACATGAGCTGGTAAATGTAAGAGCACTTTTAAAGGCTAATAACGATATGAAAAATGCATTATATTTTTCCTTCAAATATTATGCAAAATGGACTTTTTGAGCTTTTAACCCTGTTTTAACCTGGAATTGCATGTAGCTTCTTTCACGCTAGTTTGACGAATCCTGGTTGGAAAATCCGCTCCGTCCGACCGTCAAAAACACTCTCTGCTGAATTCGCTCGATGACTCACGTTGTCCGACGACTGATGTCACTTATCGGAGAATCTTCTTCTGTTTTAAGTCCTTAAATCAGGCATGTCCAAACTAAGGCCCGGGGGCCAAAAGCGGCCCGCAGACCAATTTTTCTTGGCCCTCAAGCTTCCTGGTGATTTGGTCCACATTGTCCTAACATACTTTTTACAACAAATTTCACATTTTCTACAATTCCAACCTAAATAACTAACATTTTGGTGCGATACAGACCTGATATCAAGGCATTGAGACTGAATTTAGATGTGGTGGTGCTTTAAAAATCAGATTAATGCAACTTTTTTGAACGTTTTACGATTTAATTGTGGCCCTCCGCTTGGTCTAAATTTCAGTCTGTGGCCCTCGATGGAAAAAGTTTGGACACCCCTGCCTTAAATCATCCTCAAACTCGTTCTGAGCCTTTCTGCCGTCACTACAAACGGCTAGGCTAACTTGCATTTCTTCACAAACGCATTTTTACCAAGTGATGTCGGAAAACGCAACAGATACAGATGTTCATTTTGTTTTTTATACATTTTTTATTATTATTATAAAACATGAGATGCCAAATGTAAGGTACTCAAGAGCATGTTTAAAGTCTAATAATATCACAAAAAATGCAAAATATTTTTCGTTTATTTGTCTCAGAAACAAAGAACACAGCATAGAAACATAACCATGTCATTATAAACATATGTATCCATTATCTAACATATAACATGGCATAATTACAGTTTACAAATACCTTGCGTGTCGCTGCAGCATTACTCCTCCAACTATTAATTACATCAATTACTGCTAATAGTTACTAAGTTAATCAGTTGCGTCTGTTATTACTAAAACTACTCCCAGAAACTAATGATTCAACTACATTTGGTACCAGGTTCAGTAAGATTTACCCGTTTAATCAAATTCTATTTAATCCAACTTTTAATTAGTTATTTTTGCACAAAATGACATGCAGGGCTGGCATTTATGAGCACAACAAGAATAAAATCTAAATCCACAGAGCTCCGAGTCGACCTCTTTACCATCTCAACCTCAGAATCACCCTCATCAAAATCTATTTAAGGCGAGACACTACACTACTTTTTTTTGGTCAGTTTGCTCTCTCGACATATCGTCTTTCATGTGGAAACAACAAACTTGTCCAATCTGCTCCTAAAGATGTTTTATTCTTCCATTGAATCCACTTCATCCATAGATTTCTCTGGGACATTGTGAGTTCAAAGGACGTTTTCTTAAAATGCATTTTTCTCCCTCGAGACATAAAGATCAGCCTTAAAGTAGATCCTACACCAAACTGTACAATCTGGACTCAACAAGATTCTGACCAAACACAAGGATTTGACTAAAAGGGACAAAAACATGACTAAACAGGACAAAAACATGAGTAAAAGTGGCAAAAATGTGACCAAAAGCAAAAAAATGTGGCAAAAAAGGGAAAAAATGCAGCTAAAATGACAGAAATCCGACTAAAAGCGTCAAAAATGCAACAAACTCCAAACGACAGCCTTTTCTCCAAATGCATTTTTGTCCCTCGAGACATAAAGATCAGCCTTAAAGTAGATCCTACACCAAACTGTACAATCTGGACTCAACAAGATTTAGACAAAACGAACAGAAGGATTTGTTGATATCTAATTCTAAAATGGATTTATTGAAGTTTTAAGTAAAAAAAAAAAAAAAAAAAAAAAGAGGCGAAATTTGAATTTTTAGGACAAAAAAGTAAGAAATCCAAAATCCCCTCTGTAACGTTTTTTGTAACTAACATGTTGCAAAATGAACCAAGAAATTTAAACCTTGTTCTGTCCATTTTTCAGATTTAAATGTCCCAAATATGTGCATTTTTGGCCATTTTTACATATAAAATGCCTTATTTCTACATGAAAACATGACCTGATGAAAAACTTGTAATACATTTTTGTCTTACATTTATGTGAGTAAACTACAGGAGAAGTTTCAAAGTGATATCTTCAAATTTAATATTTTTTCATATTCACCTGCAGCGCCTCGAACTCTAAGTGCACACATGCGTTGCTGATTAGTTTGTCCGCACGAGGCCACACAAAACCACCGGCGTGGATATATTTTTATGAATGACAGGCGCAGTTCGAGGCGTTCCCTTGGTCTCACCTCTGCCGTTTGTGCTGCGCTGCTTTTGTAAATGTCAGCGAGGTAGTTCTGATCCCTCTCTGTCATCTGTGAGTTATGTAAAAGCCCGATGGCCCCGTGCACTCCCTCTTACATAAGCCCTCCATGTCAGAGGACTCTTACTGTACGTGTTTTGCTCCTGTTTATTTTAGCTTTAAAGACTGAACGATTTGAAGGAAACGTTGTTCATTTGCACATCTGGGTTTCTTGTTTATATCCACACGGCGCCCACGGCAAAGGCGTTTTCCAGCTGTGGGGGAAGTAGGTCAGAGCGTAGAAATGACACGGTGACATAATGGTAATTCAACTGTTTTCTATACAACCGATGCGCTCTTAAAGGGACGTTGCCCCATTTCCTGTTTTGGTCTAAACTCCACCCAAACCAACTGCTATTTTGTTTTTAATTCATAATAATAATAATACTTAACACTTAAAGACGTGCCGTGTCATCAGAATGTTCCAAATTCCAGAATGGAGGCGCCAGGTTAATAAGACGTACTGAAACGCGATCTAAATAGTAATGGTTTAAGTCTGTTTTACAACTCAGCACTATTTCCTGTAATTTTTTACTTTTATTTTTAAGAAATGTTCGGCTGGACAGACTCAATTTTCAGCCGACGTTTTGTTTTTTAACCAAGAAACTTCTTCAGGGCTCTGTTCAGACTCCATCAGATGTGTGTTCTGGGCAGAGCTTTTCACCTTATTCCTGAAGTTGCCTTACGCGCCACCGTCTTGTTTCCGTTGTATTAGTTTACACGGAGCAGACGAGCTCAACAGAAAATACGTTCTACTCGATTAAAAAGCCGTTTTCAGACTGACCAGGAAATCGTTGCGTTGTTGACTTGTTGTTGCTCGTGTTCATTAAACATTTTACACAAATCAATCTACTTTATGTAACATTTTAGCGGTGAGACTTTTCCCTCGTTCGTCATTAGCTTTAACGGAGTTCTCATCAAACGAAAGTGTGTTTACAGACGGAAGTGCAGAAAACTGCAAAAGTGGGCGGGGCAGAATAAGGTCAATATCCTTCTCACAGTCACCAGGTAAAACATGCCAAACGTCCATTCAAAAACATCCAGAAGAATATCATTAAGAAATGTTCAAACAATTTCTGTTGGACAGACTCAATTTTCACTTTTATTTTTCAAATTTTTTTCCACAAACTTCAACTTCACAAAAGTAAAACTATGATCAGTACTTACCACAGGTGCCCTCCCACCAAGTTAAGTCATAATTAGAAATACATGAGGTTATATTCACCTTATTCCGGAGGTTCCTGTGGGCGCGCCATCTTGTTTCCATTGTAGTTCACACGGGGCAGACGAGCTCAGCAGAAAATAAGTTCTACTCAGACTGAAAAGCCGTTTTCAGGCCGCTCAGGAAATCGGTGCTTTGTGACCTGTTTTTGCTCGTGTGCATTAAACATTTTACTCAAATCAATCTACTTTATGTAATGTTTTAGCAGCAAGACTTTTCCCCTGTTCACTATTAGCTTTGACGGCGTTCTCGTCAATGCGTTTACAACAAGAGCGCAAATAGCAAGAAGCAAAAAGAGGCAAAAGTGGGCGGGGCGGAATAAGGTGAATAGACTTTAAGTGGTCTGAGCTCAATACTTTTAGATTGTCTAATATAATAGGCCAATGGTTCAATGAACAAAGCAAATAAAAGGGGAGACTAAGCACACCCCTGTCTTACTCCTCTTTCAGTGACAGTTTGTCTGTTAAGTGACCATTCATTTTAATTATTCATTTTGGACTTGGACGTCGTAAAGAGCCCCACTATTCTTTTATTGTTGAGTCATGAAATGTGTTTAGTACTTTAAGCACATAAGGCCGGCTGACAGAGTCAAACACACTCATCATCACCTGATGAGTTTGTGTGTGTGATTCATTGTGTGTAAAGAGAGTCCTTTGTTGTCTTGGGTTTGTCGTTTGTTAATAAATCCTGTCTGATTATTGTGCATTACAGTTGGGAGTTCTTTTAGACTTAATTTAGAATTGAGGTTGGTCTGTTATTTTATTTATTTGATATGGACATAGCAGTTACATTGGATGAACCAGGTGCATTGTTTCAAGTGTAACAGCAAAAATGCTAATGTTCAACACCTGTCCATAAGAAGCTTTTTAGAGAAATCCAGTTAAAAACATCACAGATTAGCAATGGTGAGTACACAATATTAATAATAACTAGAATTTCACTCAAAATTATCATGTGTACAACTCTGCTCTGATTTCAGCCACAGTTTCAGACGTTTGTAAAAGATGTTCGGAGCTCAGAGTCTCCAGTGACAGAGGCTCTGGTGTCAGGCCTGACAGCCAGAAAACTGTGACACATGAGAGGTCAGACATTTAAAAAACAGTCTTCTTCAGCTACTAAAGATGTGACAGCCTCTTTACAACTCAGAGGAATCTGAGCTTTTTAACTGCCCAGTTGAACTTTGTTAAAAATAGAGTTTTTTCTTTTTTTGAGCTTTATAACTCTGAGGTGAAGCGCTTAGTACTTTTAAAGGTTTGGAGTTACTGTGTCCTCCGCTGTGCAGCAGTTGCTCCGCCTGCTTTAGTTTAGTTTAGTTTAGTTTATTTGGGCTCTTTTTTTCCACACACACACACACACACACACACACACACACACACACACCCCAGGCCATTTCATTCACAGCCGCCTGATAGTTGCACACAACATTCAAAGCAGAATGATTCCTTCTTCCTCACAGTGTCAGTGTGTTATAAATGAGTGACTGGACTGTCCTTACAAAGGCACACGGACACAGTGTGCGCCCTTCTATGGATAGGTTAAGTTTTTTTATTTATTTTTGTGATATCTATAATGAAGCACACACAAGACATGAGCATGTGCCCGCTTATTTATCAGCACTTAAATATAATCCCATTCACAGGCAAACACGTGGAAATAGCACCAACGTTTAATACGAGCATCGCTTAAACGACGATTGAACATAATGCCATAATGTCCATTTGAACTGAACACAGAAAACATGTTGTGCTCGTTTAAGAATTTCCGCATTAGTTTAATGAGAGTGGTGTGACCAGACTGGGGCATAACCAGGGATTTTCCAGCAACCTCAGCTCTGCCTCTAGATTCTACATTTCTCACTTGTGTGGCATTCATAGACTTTGTTTTATTTCATTATTTTTAAACCTTAGCAGCAGCACTTTTCCTGTGGCCATTGTTCATGTTCTATAAAGGCCAAAAGTCCAATGTGAACGTGCCGTGCAATTTGTAATCCTCCACCATGTTATTGTCAATGCATTGAACACGTTTGGCCCATTTGAAAACGTTCTTATTGACTTGACAGTTGCCAAATCAAGCTTTAAAACACAGAAAAAAGTTGAAAATGAAATGATAAAGAGCGTCGTCTGCTTCCATGTCTGTGCTGCGTGCGGTCAAACGTAGGAAGTGGTGGTCTTTGAGGTTTCAGAATGGTCTAAAAAGTCTCCAGCTGCAGATGCGATGTTTCTCATGTGGTTTGAAGAACGAGCGCAGCAGCTGTAAGGTGTCACGGCCGACAGTTTCATCTTTGAGACACAGCGCAATCTGCAGCTTGTCGTGGTTAAAACGAGACGTAAAACAAGAGAGGACCAGGCTGTGGCAACAAGGGCGAACGCAATTCTGCCACAAAGCAATACGGCACCTGGCAGGATTTATTCTCGGGTTTGGACATCCGGGTATCAGAGCTCGTGACGCTTGGCTTAGAAACCACAGGTAAAGGGGAAAACATTCAAAATAAAATATAGAGAAATGGTATTATCGAGGTACAGGGCTGAGGAAATGATCTAGTCTCTGTATCGACTTGTGTTTATAGATGTGACTGAGTTACAGATTGTGTATTGTGTCACAGAAGTTACTGTAAATTTATGATTCATATTATCCTTTTTATCTTGTAAATAAGCTGTATATATGTATTTCATATTAACGTATGCCCATAAGTAAACCTTAGTTAGGTTAATCATGTTACTGAAATGGAAGAGTATATGTTATATGTGTAAATGTGCTACGTATAAACGCAACACTGCAAAAAATGAATTTCTAGATGAGTTAATGTCTTGATTTCAGGATATTAATCTGAATTTCAGATGTTTAGTTTCGTTAAGATCAATGGAGACGATTTATTTGATGGAACTAGATTATTTTACTTGTTTCAATCCATTTCTGACTTGTTTCAATACATTATTTCTTACTTCAATCCAAATTATCTGTCACTGGGTTAAGATCATTTTACTTACCACTGACAAATGTATTTTCTTAATTTTAAGCAAAATTATCGCAGGATCAGTCAGAAATACCTTGAAACCAGTGAAATATTCTGCATCACATCAGCAATTAAATCTCATCGAGTCAAAACTTCTCAAATCCAGATAAAAATGATCAATTCAAGCCATTTTAAGCTTGGATAGGTTTACATTTTTTGCTGTGAACCTCATGGATTAACAGATTGAGTTAGTGGTGGGAGTACATACTTTTTACTTCTTCTCACTCCCTGTCTTAAATTGATTTGTTTATTAATATTGTACATTATTGCAAAGGAACTTGTAAATTGTTTATTACCGATCATTGATTGTGAGCTGGAATAAAAAGTGTCTATCTAACATTAGACCACAGTCCATAGGGAAGCAGTATGACTGGAGTAGATCCTCAAATACTGAAGATTGAAGACTGTAAAACTAACGCTGTGTGATGGAGTGTAAATATAAAGGCACCATGACCCCATCTGAAGTCAGACGTTTTACTAATGCGTAACAAAAGAGCCATCAAAGCAAGAAAAAGCCTTTTTAGCTCCCAAAGTTGGACTAACCATCGCTGTATATTCCCACAGCAAGTCACAAATAACTTGAAATGCCGTAGTTAATTCTTCTATATCACTGTAGTTAGTTTTAAACACTGACAGCAGGATTTTCTTCACTTTGAGGTGGTTTAGTCCACAGTTCCAAACTTGCAGCTACAGGTGCTAAAGTCCACAGCCTGAATCCTCACTATGGTTTGTGTGAATGGACTTCTCACATTCAACAAGTGTGAGAAAAGTAGATCATCCGAACCAGGGCTGGAGTCGACCAAAGAAACTCTTGATCGACTAAAGACCTGACCGATTAATCGACTAAAAGGGGGCGCGGCAAAAATATATAAAAACTAGCATCTCCATAAGTATCTCCATGTATCTGACCAAAACTGCACTGGAATTCATGCAAAAGCAACTATTTATACGGAAAAGAACAAGGACTGACAACTCGATCTTTAAACGGCGTCCGGATGACAACCTCTGAACCCCTTTCTACGATGGACCACACCTGGACGAATAAGGGTTTACATCGACAAGGACTGACAGTGTATTTCATGTTAGATCTATGAAAGTTACACTAAACTCACTGTAAAATAATTACTCAACCAATAAAAGAGTTGGTTGACTAAGACACCATCGACCGATTGATCGACTAAACAACTAAAGGATTACATATGACACAACCAAAAGACTTCAGGAGAGTTTTATATGGACCTGTGCTAAGACCAGGGAGCTCCGTAGCGGCTCCTGGTTTTATTATATTGTTGTGTGCTGTTTGGGCTCATTTGTTGCAGTTTTTCTTGAGAATTTGAAGACTAGATGGAAGTTTACCATTGCTTTCCATTGTAGTTTGCCCCTTCATTAAAAATGGCCGAACCGGACAATGACACCAGGCAGAATTGTTGGTGCCTGGCAGAATTGTTACTCTTAAGACCCAGTTTTAGTCTTTGGATATTTAACAACCATAAATGTCAGCCCATGTGAATGTTGGCTGCAAAAGGCCTTGTGAACTGCACCTTTGAATATTTTGCTTTTCTGTGCACGATGGAGAAAATCCACGTAAACTAGTCCTTGTCCTGGTCTGGTCTTGGTTTAGTCCTGATGCACAATTGGTTTGGACCTGTTATCGTCTAGTTTAGTCTTGGTCCAGTCCAAGACATAAAAACGAATAAAGAAAACGGCAGAATTTCTTGAAGCCATGAGTAATATATTGTTAATTATGAGTAAGACTTTATTATATAAGTATCTAATGCGTTGTTGAAAGTTAGGGTTATGAAATGTGCAGTTATTATAAAGTCTTACCAGGTTTCTAGGGCTGTAGACTATTAGTTGTTAAGTTTATTATTTAAAATTCCCAAAAAATGTTCATTAGTCAACTAATTGTTTTGGAGAATTTAAAAAATCTATGACAGGTTTTCAAGAATTTCTCATTATGACTTAGTTTGGTGGGAGGGCGCCTGTGGTAATTATTTTTAATCCGAGTTTTGCATTTGCGAAGTTGCAGTTTGTGAAAAAGATTAGGAAAATAAATGTTTAAAATTAGAGGAAGTAGTGCTGAGTTTTAAAACGGAATCCCTCTGTGATGTCATCAAAAAGCGACGTACCGTTGTCAAACAGAGACAATTTCCACAACGGACACATTTTTTGACAGTTTAAACCATCATTCGACAAAATAAAGGTGTTGTCAAGTATTATTGTTTGTCAAATCATGATTTTGGCTTTGTTTACACTCTGGTTGCTATAGTAACAGTTGTAAAATTACCTCTAACTATGTAATATCTGCTGTTCAACCAGGAAGTAAAATTTAAAACATTACAAAAACTGTCAAAGTGGGACCAATGGGCAAAATGTTTAGTAAAATCTTAAATATAATCATGTTCACTACGTTTTAGAGAAATGTGTCGTCTATTTCTTTCTAGGGAGTTCAGTGTTTTTGACGGTCGGCGGGAGAGGATTTTCTAACCAGCATTCCTCAGACTTGCGTGAAAGCAGCCAAATGCAGCTCCGGGTGTGTTTTTGACGACGGAACATTGTTAGAACATGCCTAAACGCTCAGAAAAGTCACCGTGGCAGAACGTGTGTCCTTGAAGAACGCAGAGCTCAAACGCACCTCCATGTTCACGACGAAACAAAATGAGATCCGGCGCGTACAGCCCATGATCGGCCGCCTGCTCCGGTGCTGACAGATGGCTCTGGCCTGGTTCCTCTCTGGGTCATTATGTAACGCGCCCTCAGTCTCCTCTGCTCCAGTCAGGCTTTTTACATAACCAAAGTATGTGGAGCGCGCTCTCTGTCAACAGGCTGCTCTGTACGGCTCTGAATAGCTCCTGTTAACGGCGCAAACATGTCTCAAAGTTGGCTTAATTTTGTCAAGTAATATTTTTCGTTGTTAAAAATTGACTCTACTAAAAAGTACAATGACCCCAAATATCTTTTCAGTTACAGTGATGTGACTATTTATAATAATTCGTTACGTTCTACCCCTGCAAAAGGTTGTTAGACAAAACAAAAGGTGCCACAAGTTCAAACTGCGAGTGTGACTTGAACCATGGGACGAAGCTGGAAAAATGAACAAAATATAGGTTTTCTGTTCACACCAGAGCCTCGTTAGAAAACATGACCAAGTAAAGACGCTTTTTGTTTAGTTTATAGATTTATAAATAGATAGATTTATAAATTAGCATAAACCCCAATGACAATGTAATAATCCTTTTTTACATCCAACATTGTGCTGATAAAACGCACCAAAAACATTGCAGACGACCACAGTTTGACAAGGAATTTGTTGTTTTGCGCCATTAATACTTCATTAATTTGTGAACTTTAGGAAATAGAGCTGGAAATTGGATATTGACTCTTTTTGTTTGTTTAGGTAAATGTAAAAAAACATATAAACAACAGCAACAATCTCTTTACACAGCATACAAACAGCAAAATTCATCTTTTTATTTTGCTACTCTATTGAAATGAATGGGATAGAATGTTGATATTAGTACCAGGCAACTTTTCTAAACATATCAATCCTGGAAGGGTTTATAATTATTGAATATACTGAACGACAATGACATGTTTAGTCTGTAGTTGCACAAATGTGTTTATCGACCCCTTAAAATACTGTGTCATCAAAATTCCAGCATGGGGGGAAAATGAAGCAGACTGTAATTCACTCACATCAGATATAAATATTAATGATGTTAAGTTGTTATGTGAGGGAAAAGCATTAAATTAGAATTTTCAGGGTAGAAACGTCTCTTCTATTACAAAGGACGGACAATATACTATTTTCTTGTCTTGAGCTTCATAAAAAGTATATTTATGGTAAAGTATGTGATATTTCTGTAGATACAAGTCGTCATAATCAACTATAACATAAACAAATCACGTAAAATACAATCGTAAACATCTTTAAAGCAGCTCTGATGTCACTCACATATTTCTGACTGGTTTTAATTTTCTAAAATCATCCCAATTTCTCATATTTTTGTAATTGTCTAAGGTATATTCCAATGAAATCACATTGTGTTTTTGTTTAATTTTTATTTAATTTTCACATTAATACAGTTAATGTCACTTAAATAAGTTGCATGTTATAGCAAAGTCTACGTTTAATAACTGGAACTGTAAATGTTTTTAGTTGTGAAAGGGGGCAGATATTAGAAGTTTTATACTTCTTTCTGCTCCTTTTCTTTCACATACAGTAATGTAAAAAAAAAAAAAGAAAAGAAATCTATATAATTTTATATTTAAATGAATGAAATAAAATAAAAATGAAAATGAAAATGAATGAATGAATGAAATGATCTCTACTCTCTACTGCCTCCATTCCAGAATTTAGAATGTCTTTGTTTACTTTTAAAGGGTCAATAGATTTAACCCTTTGCTGACTGGAAGAAGACATTGGGTCATAGGTTAGCACTGGTTCTATACTAATCACTTGAACTCTCCCAAGTCCAACATTATCACCATAATTCAATACCAAGCCTCACGTGTCTCGTTACACGACGTCCAAAATGGTCGCCGAAAACCTGTAGCGGATTTTTGTTGTTGCTGCTGTCATTGCACAAACCTGTCTCTGCAACGTGTAATCTGCTCGCCTCTGACACTTTTGCTTGGCCGCTCACCAAAGCTGCAGTAATCCATTTGTCATCACTAATTTAATCACTATTATTAACCTTTGCATTGCATGTGTTCTAACTGTCCTTTCGTTTGTCCGACACTGGCTGTGCTGCTGCTCACTGGCCTCACAGCTGGACCAAAACCAACCCGAGAAGCTGCTAAATGACCAAAAACGGGTACGTACTAACAAAAAGAACGTATGCAAATGTACACCTGATCACACACCTGCTTTGCCTGCTGTCACTGTCCATATAATAATAAATTTCAAACTGTAAAAGTGGTTTGGAAGAGGTGATTTCACAATGTTTCTGACAATGTTCTGAATGGGCTTTGTACCAGAAATTAACTGGGTTTACTTTGTACGGTTTTCCAAAGTCTTTCAGATGGAAGATGGGTACTTCTCTTTTGTAGATATTTCTCAATTTAACTCTTTATCATTCAGAAAGTCTGTTTTTGCAAAGCTGGTCACATACTAGAGCAGAATGGTGGAACGAATACTTTCACTTTAAAGGTGCTGTACCTGATTTTTACATTGTTACATACAGTTTTTTAAATTGAAAAACAAAAGTAGTTGATGTTAAAGACCTCCATGAGTTTCTAAGTGCTTTTCACCCATCTCAGGCCCAGCGCGAGTAAGCTAACAAACATTAGCATGCTAAAGGTGCACTTCCTGCTTCTCGTAGAATAAAACGCTCTATAAACAGATGCAGAGAAAGCGCTGTGGTCTCATTTTCACCCAAATAGATGCTTTTACATTATATCTGTGCTGGAGCGACACAGATTTTACATTATTACTTGCAAAAAATGGGGAACATAAACTAGATTTGTTTTTCTCGTTTCACAACAGTAAAAATCAGGTGCAGCCCCTTTAAATTGCTTCAGATTAAAGTATAAAAACACGACATAGGATTAAAACATTGTTTTGCATTTATTTATCACTGACTTGAAAAGGAAAAATCACAGCTGCGTGTACCACAAAAGCGATGTTTTCTTTTTCCTCACTAATGCTGCTTGTTAATTTACAATCTGGAAGTAAATTATTAACCTTAAAAAAACAAAACTGTAATAATATTCCATCTTAAATATTATTATGTATCTAAATATTAAATAACTGTGTTTTATGAGTATTTAAAATGTATCTATCTATTAGCAGCTCAAGCTAAGGCAAATGTTAACGAATTTACACTGTAACAGTTTATTTAATAACTTAATAGTAATATTCATTTTTTAAAAAGTGTTCTGTTTAAATTTCTTGGTTAACTTTACACACATCCTAGTTAGAAAAAAATGTAAACATGGAGGGAATTGTTTTAATCTGGTTTAGTTTTTGAGTAAACTTGATCTGACTGAAAATTGGTCTAAAAATTTACATTTAGACATAAAACTTTAATAAATCTGTCTTAGAATTAGATATGAACAAATCTCTCTCTCTGTGTGATCTGTCAAAATATTTCTTTGTAAAGTGTTATGTGTGCAGGTCCTTCTTTATGTCCCCAAGAAATTAATTTGGAGAAAACGGCCTTTGAAAATGTCCCAGAGAAATCTATGGATGAAGTCAAATACACAGAGGAATATAGGAAAATAGCAGATTGGAAAAGTTTGTTGTTTCCACATTAAAGCCGATATGTCGAGAGAGCAAACTGACCTAAAACAAAACCTTTTATTTTAAATGAATTCTGGCTGTAAAGTCTCGTCTTAACCAGGAACAAATCAAGATCCAAACCAAGAACAAACCAGGACCAAATCAAGATATAAACCAAGACTAACCGGGATCCAATCAAGATCTAAACCAAGACTAACCGAGATCCAATCAAGATCTAAACCAAGACTAACCGGGATCCAATCGAGATCTAAACCAGGACTAATCAGGATCCAATCTAGATCTAAACCAAGACTAACCGGGATCCAATCAAGATCTAAACCAGGACTAATCAGGATCCAATCAAGATCTAAACCAGGACTAATCGGGACCAAATCAAGATCCAAACCAAGACTAACCGGGATCCAATCAAGATCTAAACCAGAACTAACAGGACCAAATGAAGTTCTAAACCAGGACTAATCAGGACCAAATCAAGATCTAAACCAGGATCAAATCAAGATCCAAACCAGGACTAAATCAAGATCCAAACCAGTACCAAATCAGTATCTAAACCAGGAATAATCAGGACCAAATCAAGATCTAAACCAGGAACAAATCAAGATCCAAACCAGGACTAAACCAGGACCAAATCAAGATCTAAACCAGGACTAATCAGGACCAAATCAAGATCCAAACCAGGACTAATCAGGACCAAATCAAGTTGTAAACCAGGACTAATCAGGACCAAATCAAGATCCAAACCAGGAACAAATCAAGATCCAAACCAGGACTAAATCAAGATCCAAACCAGGACTAAACCAGGACCAAATCAAGATCTAAATCAGGACTAAATCAAGATCCAAACCAGGACTAAACCAGGACCAAATCAGTATCTAAACCAGGAATAATCAGGACCAAATCAAGATCCAAACCAGGAACAAATCAAGATCTAAATCAGGACCAAATCAAGATCCAAACCAGAACTAACAGGACCAAATCAAGTTCTAAACAGGACTAATCAGGACCAAATCAAGATTTAAACCAGGACCAAATCAGTATCTAAACCAGGAATAATCAGGACCAAATCAAGATCTAAATCAGGAACAAATCAAGATCCAAACCAAATCAAGATCTAAATCAGGACCAAATCAAGATCCAAACCAGGACTAAAGTTATTTTCTGTTGGGCTGCTGGGAGCTAGTGCCTCGCGTGGACACTCGGACTCTCACCGTGCCATCTTTATTGCGGAACATTCGACACACGGCACAAACACGGCCTGAACACAGTCATGGGACCACACTGACCTCACGGCGGCGGCTTACATAACCCCCCCGTCGCCCGGACCACCCGCCGGCCGCCAGCACCATTTTTCACGTAACCACAAAACAAACAAACAACACAAACCTCCTCCTCTTCGATTCCCCTCCGCCGCGTCTCCGGGGAGGTCTGTCGCCATGACGACGGCCGCTCGTGCCTCCGAATGAT
This sequence comes from Rhinogobius similis, assembly GCA_019453435.1. Classification (NCBI taxonomy): domain Eukaryota; kingdom Metazoa; phylum Chordata; class Actinopteri; order Gobiiformes; family Gobiidae; genus Rhinogobius; species Rhinogobius similis. Next base: position 3,133,160 of record CM033627.1, read on the forward strand.
TCACCGTGTTGAGTTTGCGTGTAGGTTTATCTGATCGGACCAGAGCAAGAACAACAAAACACACTCAGGACAATAATCAAACCTTTTTCCACGTCATTGTTTTATCTTGATTCAATAAGATTTGAAGAGGAGTTATTAATTGTGAGACACTACTGGAAAAACCCACTTCTTTCAGTTTTTTTGGTTATTTTGGTCAGTTGCTCTCTCACCCGGCCAGGGCTATTCAACTGAAGGCCCGGGGGCCAAATCAGGCCCTCAAAGGGTTATGATTCGGCCCTCAACCCATCTTCAAAACTATAGAAAACATTTTATCTATTGTTAGTGGTTTAGTCTTGGTTTTAGTTCTGGTTTAGACCTTGTTTAGTCCTGGTTTTAGTCCTGCTTTTAGTCTTGGTTTAGTTCTGGTTTAGTCCTCGTTAAATACTAGTTTAGACTTGGTTTTGACCTAGTTTTAACCTGATTTAGACCTGGCGTTGTCCTGGTTTTAAACCTGGTTTATTCATTCATTCATTCATTCATTTTCTACCGCTTATTCCCGTTAGGGGTCGCGGGTGACTGGAGCCTATCCCAGTGACTTTGGGCCTTAGGCGGGGTACACCCTGGACAGTGGCCAACTCGTCGCAGGGCTGACACAGAGACAGAGACATGGACAGACAACCATTCACTCTCACATTCATACTGGTTTAGACTTGATTTATTCCTGGTTTTAACCTGGTTTAGTCCTGTTTTTAGTCCTTGGTTTAGTCCTGGTTTAGTCCTGGTGTAGTACTGATTAGACCTGATTTAGTCCTGATTAGACCTAGTTTAAACCTGGTTTAGTCCTGAATTAGACCTGGATTAGACCTGGTTATGGCCTGGTTTAGTCCTGGTTTAGTCCTTTTTCAATCTGGTTTAGTCCTTTTTCAATCTCCAAATGAAAAAGGAGGTGTAGTTTTTAAAGGTCAACTTTATTTATTTTGATTTTATTTTGTTTGTGAGTGCATGACCTCACATGTTGTCACTGTGGAAGCAGATTAGAGAGTGTGAGCAGATGATGAAAATGAGTGGTTGTTTGTGATCTTAATGACTCTCAGACTACATGAAGTAAACATAGACCAGTCCTAACTCGGGTTTGGAACTGCCTAAAATGTAAATAAAAACAGCACAAAGAAATCCAACACTTGTTGCATAATATTTTATTTATTGCACGTGTTTGATTTCTTTATCAGTAAAATAAATCCATTTTTGAGGGTCAAACAAAATGGACGTAAATTATTAAGAATTAAGTCTACGTTCATTGTTCACTGAGTCAGACTTGTTATTATAAAGTGTTACCAATTGTTTTCCTCTGTTGTGCTTATCATATATTTGGAGTAAAAAGTTATTTTAAAATCTCCGAGGTGATGTGTTATGTAGGGCTGACATTAATTATTATGTTAGTCTGCGATTAATAACGATTATTTTTATTGTATATTTAAACTTTTAAAATACATTATCAACCAAATAAAGGTAGGAATGTGGTGACTGAAGACTTCTAGATAGACAATATTTATGAATGAAGTGTATTATTCATGAAAATCAGCAATAATCTAGTCATTTTGATGTATTCATTTCACGGTCTTTGTTATTAAAGGTTGTTTGACGTGTTTTAGAGTCTGTATAGTTCAGTTAACGATTAGTCGATTATCATTTTTTATAGTTAAAAAAAATATTATTATTTATTGCAGCTATAAACTATACTATATTTATATAAATAACTAAAACCAAAACTTTGACAGAAAAAGTTTAGACCAAGTAAAGACAAAGTGAGACATTTTTTAAAAGAGAGGATATTTTGGGATTTTTTTTTTTATTGATTCATGAAATAATAAAGTGTTGTACAAATATTTCTAATTAAAGACGAAGGAATATCTTTGAGTTCCATCTCTAAAAGCAGCATTAGTTGTTGTAGCAGTAGAAGCACTTGATAGTTAGTAGATCGTAATATCACTAATCATTTTAGTCTTTATTGCCAGGGAGCATGTTCAAATTCATTCATTTTATAAAAGAAAAAATGATCTGCACTAGATTTAGCTTCTTCTACTTTCCACCTGCAGTCACTGGGCAGTTGAGGAAAACATTTATTAAAAGGTGCACAATACATATGCAGTGCTTTAGAAACATGAGGTACAAAACATTAGAATATTTCATAAAAGTTACACAGATATCAGGTACAATTTACAGATACAGTTTAACGTGGCTGATATTCGCTTATTATCGAAAATGAGCTATTTTAAGTTTCAAGTCTAAGTATGAAAGTCTATTGACAATTTCAGACTGTTCAGGAGTTGATTCCACTGTCTGACTGTAACAAATGAAAAAGTCGACTGTGCAAAGGCAGAGGATCTTTAGTCATAGCTCAGTGTTGGTCAAAATGTTTAGTATATCTTTCTAAAAATAGGTGATATTCATAGAAGTAGTAAATAAACATTGGTCGTGAAATTTTGACAGTTTATGTAACGCAGAACTAATGGTAGCAATGTGTACTGTATGAAAGTATTTTAATTAAAAACCCGCAGTCTTGTTTTGGGGAACTCCACTCGGAAACTCTCTGAAACGCTGCCGGCCGGTGATGCATCCGTTATACAACCGCTCCCTCCCTGTCGTCACGGCGACCTCACATCATTTCTATTTTCTGCTTCTTCAGGGCGAGGCGCTGAGGCAGATCCTGGTGAACCGTTACTATGGAAACTTCCGGAGCGGTGGGCGCAGGGACAGTCTGACGTCATTCTCCAACGGGCCAGTGCTGGGCGCCGTGCACGCCAAGTCCTCGTCAGGTAGAGTTACTCATCTGCGGAGGCGGGATGCAGGGGTTTTGTTCGCTGGTTTGGTGTTTAAAGTCTATATGACAGGTTTGACGACACATTTAACTAAAAACTGTGTGAATATGATTATATTTAAGTTTTGAGTGAACATTTTGCGTATTTGTCCCCAGTTTGACAGTGTTTGTGACGTCTATAATGTTACTTCCTGGTTGGACATGAGCACAAATATGACATTGACTGTGTCTGAATGTCCACACTGTTCCCTCGAGGGGGCACTATATAGTGGTCACGCCATTTTTAGCGCTGTCCGAATGTCCTGCAGGTGAAAAATTTCCCACAATGCATCTTGAAAAGTAGTGTCCAGTGATGGTCACTAGACCGGTCAATATTGACCACAATGCATTGCAAGAGTCGGAAAAACTACAGCGAACAGTGACAGGTCTTTAACTGGACACAACAGACTGAATGAAGCAGAAACAGGAGCTGTTTAAACGAGCTGTTGAGTCGAGATTATGAACAAAACACTTTAAACAAACCATTAGCTGCAGAGTTGCTAGCGTTAGCCGCTAACCTTAGCTTGAGCTGTGAATAGATCGCAAATCTCAGGCAAAAAGTTGAATAATCCAGTCTGTTTGATGTTTCATGTTCGATCCATGGTTAATAAAACTTGTTTGATGATTATTAGTTCATTATGTGTGTGTCCCACATTCATAACAGAAATCAAGTTTTATCAGAGTTTTGCAGACTTTTTTTCCTCCTAGACGCCAGAGTCACGTGACCCGCGGCGAGGAGAAAGTATGAGCTGCGTCCGAATCACTCTGTGATTGAGGGCACTCTTTAGTCTGATAAAGAGCGCAGGACTGTGGAGTGAATGAGGGGTTAAGGAATGAGTGTGGATATTTGGACACAGCCATAGTTAGAGGTAATTCCACAACTGTTACCATAGCAACCATTTTGAAAACAAGGGACAAAAACCATCTAAATTACACAATAGTTATGATTTGACCAATAATAATCCCAGATAACACTTTTACTTTGCTGAATGAGGTTTAAACTGTCAGAAAAGGTGTCAGTTGTGTGTAAATTGTCTGTCTTTTAAATGGTTTGTCACTTTCTGATGACATCACAGAGGGATCCCGTTTTAGAACTCAGCACTACTTCCTGTCATTTTAAACTTTTGTTTTTCAAAATTTCTTCACAAAGTGCAACTTCTCGGACATAAAAAAAAAAACTATTTATTTACTATCCCCATCAAACTAAGTGAACTACTACTGTTGTATTGTGTGCTTGTTATTTTTTGAAATTGTAATTAACCTGAAAGTAACAAGTACTGATGTATTTGTGTAGAAAGTAACTGAAATTATTGAAATTGTAATATGTGAGAAATCTAAAATGACCCCAGGAAGACATCAAATCAAATAAACAATTAAAAGAAAAAGTACATTACACCATGTTTTCAAATGTTCTTATTTAAATAGAACATCTTGTATTCAGGCAAGCAACAGATAATGAGTAACATTTATTTGCAAAGGAGGAGGTCAAATACGTCTTTATCTGTTTGTCAGTATTTCCTGTCTATTGCTTTAATGCTTACATAAAGTACAACTCAGAGCTTCCTGGTTATCAGCTCCGTCGCCCCGCGCTCCTCTGCCCTTTGACCCCTGAGTGCGTAACACGATAACGGCCGCGGCGTGTCCACAGCGTGTGCACGTTGCAGCAGAGGTCACACGAGTCCACAGACAAAATCAGTACGAGAAGAGCCTCACGCAGCAGCGCCGTGACCCCGAGCGGCCTCACCCTGCGCTCTGCTCATGGGGTCGTGTTTGATTATAATCTTCTCTGGGAGGAGTTGGTGCAATTACAGAGCACAAGAGGCAGAAAGATTTAAAGGACACGTGTTCTGCTGCAGTGACTTTTTGGAGCTTTAAACCATGTTCTAACAGTGTTCTTCATCAAAAACACACCTGGAGTAGCATTCAGTTGCATTTACACTGTTTTGAGGAATGTTTATTAGAAAATCCTCTCCCTCCGAGCGTCAAACACACTTCCTGCAGAACGCCCTTGATCCGGGATGTATTTTCAGATCATCTACGTCAGGGGTTCCCAAACTTTTCTGGCCGGGACCCCCAAAATAGCCATGCAACAGACTCAGGACCCCAAAGCGAAAGTGTCAAAGCATGTTAAGTCACCTTTAATATTGATTATTTGAATAGTTTGTCTTATTAGACCCTATTTCACTAAAATATACAGTTTTTAATTTGAAAAATGGAGCAAATTCAGTGTCACTGCTGCAGCAAATCTGCATCATAGCATCTTTCCAGCGCTAACATCACTAGATTGTATATTGCGTTGGCGTCATTTGCTGGCTGAATGCACTCAATAAGTGTCATTTCAGACTGGCGGATTTAAAAAGAAAGACACTGGATGAATAAGAGTCAAGACTCAAGAGCATGTTTAAAGGCTTCTAACAATATGAAAAATGCATTATTGCAATATTTTCCTTTAAAGGGGCTGTACCAGAGGTGGGTAATATATCGTAATGCAGATCATATCGTGAATGTTGTTTTTGAAGAAATGCAAAATTCGACCACATTAGAGCTGTCACTAATGATTATTTTAGTAGTCGACTAGTCAAACAATTATTTCTATTTTATATTTAAGCTTTTTAAATACATTGTCAGCCAAATAAAGGTTGAAATATGGGACTGAAGACTTCTAGATAGAGAATATTTATGAATGAAGTGCATTATTGATGAAAAAAATGAATAATTTATTATTTTTTTGACATTTTGATGTAATAATGGTATGGTTTTTGTTAGAAAAGGTCTTTTGACATGTTTTAGAGCGTGTATAGTTCAGTTAACAATTAGTCGATTATCAATTTTTATAGTTGATTAGTCGATTAATTGTTGCAGCCCTAGAGTACATCATTTATAGCAAAAAAAACGCTACAAAAAGAGCTGATTAAAAATAAAAGTCAAAACAAAGTTATGTTGTAGACTTTCAAATAAGGATAAAAGGAAACATTTCTGCACTTTTGTTATTCATTTTACAGACATTTCTCATTTGTCTGATAATTAGGTAACACTTTAGATTAAGGTTCCTTAGTAAACAATTTATAATGCAGTAATAAGCTTTTTATGTGTTTATCAGCACTTACAAGGCATTTACAAGCATTTATTAACGTGATAATTGAAAATAATGTAATATGCAGCTCATTGATGCTCTGTACATGTGGTTTATTCACTCAAACATGTTTTGGCTGATGGATTATAAACATGTATAAGGCGTTATAAGTGCATAAACAAACTATTAGAGCTTATTAACATTTTATAAATAGTTAACTAAGGAACCTTAATCTAAGGCGTTACCGATAATTAACCCTCAACTAATAAGTTTAAAGACATATTTTAACACATTTCCGTTGGACTGACCTAATATTGTCTGGTTATTGTTATCAGGAAACTTCAAAAAGGAGGATATAAAGAGATTAATTTTTGTCAATATTGCCCACTGCCCACTCGAGGCTGTAAAATGTATATATTTTTAACATGTCATAAAGTAAAATCTGATAGATTGCAGATATAAAAGCGTCTCTCAGGGTCCACTGTGTGAGTCTGGTTATCTGACTGTAGAGCGTTTTATTCTTCACAAAGCATGCACTGTTAGCATGCTAATGTTTGTTTTACTGTGACGGTAAGAGACAACTGCTTATAAACTCATCACAGAGAATAATTACGATGCTCAGAGTGCGGAAAGTAAGCAATACATTCGGATGGCTGCAAATGGTTTAAATGCACTAGCTGTTTTTGTTGTTTTTAAGTGTAGTCTGTGTCATATATTGAGTGAGTTACAAACGCAAAACACTGACACAAGTTTTAATATTTACAGACTGCGGAAATATTTAGTTTTAAGTGCACATTTTGAAGTAAAGATGAGTCAAAAAATACTAATCCTTAGAAGAAACATTATTACTGGGCAAACATCTCCAGTCTGCCCCAATCTACTGTCATCGCTGTCAGATAGACTGTTTATATATTTTAATATTTATATACATGTATTTCAACTTTAAAGGGGACGTATTACTCGAAATCAACTTTAATAAGCTTTTAACCTTGTCATCTGCTAACGGTGTTTCTTTATCATTAGTTTACTCAAAGTTGTATTTTGATTCATAAATGTTTGAATTAATCCTGTATTGTCCTGCAAATGAGGCTCAGAAAATTCCTGATTTCACCTACCCCCTATCCCCTCCTACTTCCTGTACTCATGTGATTCTCCAAGTGATTCTAAAATATCACATAGCTACTTTTCAAAACCAAAACCACATAAATGACAATTTGCTGCTTGTTACAGTGAAATGTCACTGTGAAGAGGCGGGGCTTATCAATTCTGCAGTTTTAAATACAAAGTCAATGGACACGTTTCTGTTACTAATCAGAAACTATCAGTATTATGGTATACAACGAACAAAATGTAAAATTATGGTCTACTTATGCTATTATTCAGTACAAAGCACCCAGAGAAAAAAGCGTAACCTGTCTCCTTTAAAGTGCCTCTGACAGGTTGAAGTACTCATTTTACTAAAACATAGTCAAGATCATTATATTAAAGATTTTGCTAAAGAATTTTCTATTTTTTATTCCAGTTTGACATTTTTTTTTAGGTTAAAATGTTTACTTCCTGGTAGTAAATGATGACATCACACTAGGAAATTCTGTAACTGTTACCTAGCAACCATGTTGTACACTGGGCCAAAACACCTCTAATGTCACAGAAATTATAATTTATCAAATACAAATATATGGGAACACCTTTATTTTGTCGAATTGATGTTTGAAGGATCAGAAAAATGTGTCGTTTGGTTGTAAATTGTCTTAGGTGTGTCTCCATAGTGTGATGTCGACATGTTTTGGAACTCTTCCTGTAAATTTCAACATATTTTTCAGCTTTTCTTCACAAACTGACACTTCACTGGTGTAAAACTATCATAAATATTCACAATAGCGTTTATTCCACCAAATAAAGTCAAAAGTAGAAAATCATAAAAACCTGTCCTACGCACTTTAATGATCACTACAGCTTTTTAATGTTTGTTTTGATCAGGACAATAAGCATAAAGCATCATTTGTCGTATCCGTTTATTGTTCAGCTTGTTCTTTGAATCAAATTGGACTGCTGATTGCGTCACAGTCTTTGCGAATAAATCAAATCAAACTTTATTTATAAAGCACTTTTCATACATAGCATGTAACACAAAGTGCTTTACAGTGTATTAAAAACATTCCCACACGTGACCATTTCCCACCCAACCGCCTCCCACCAGCCAAGCAACCCACTCACACACACACACACACTCACACACTCACACACTCACACACTCACACACACACACTCACACACACACTCACACACACTCACACACACTCACACACACGCACACGCACACACCCATCTATGTGCATATACACGTATTTACACACACATACTCTAGGATACAATAGGCTGAGTGCAGATACACCAGTTTAAGAAGCACCATCAGAGGGACATAAAGGGACACGCTGAAGCTAATAATCCTCCCGTACATTTTCCAGCGCTGGTTCCCGGAGGCCTGAGCCGAGGGGAGATGAGCCTGGCCGAAGTGCAGTGTCACCTGGACAAAGAGGGGGCGTCGGACCTGGTGATCGACCTCATCATGAACACCAGCAGCGACCGGGTCTTTCAGGAGAGTATTCTGCTGGCCATCGCTCTGCTGGAGGGAGGAAACACCACCATACAGGTGCGTTTCACCAGGGACGAGGTTGGGAAAATAAACAATAATATCGTTTATCGTGATAAAAAAGGAAGACAATAATCGTTTGTGCTACATTTTGTACAATCGTGATAATTGCCAACAAAGATAATCGCCATTTTGTCACCAGATTGTGCAGAAAAAAAGCAATATGTTCTCTTCTAGATCGTTTTTGTTTTCACTTATAATAAAGTACAAATATGTCCGAAGTTATTTATAATGTCTACTGTTATCAATACTCTCTCAAACTTTTAAATGTTCAAACTGATGAACAACAAAATGTCCTGTTTTGATCTCCATAAAAACTGCTAACCCTGTAGATTAGACTTGTTAAAACATGTTCTGAAACAAGCGACTAAAGTGACAAAAATGTGACTGAGAGACTCAAAAATTTGACTTAAAGCGACAAAAACACACAATAAAGCGACAAAAACCACACTTAAAACTGACAAAAATGTGACTTATAGCGTCCAAAAGTAATGTCTTTATACGTCACATTTTCAGACTGTTAGCAATTTTAATAACTGTCGTGATATTATCGTTAATCACAATTATTTTGGCCAAGATAATCGTGACACAAAATTTCAATATCGTCCCAAGCCTAGTCCACGTGAAATCATTCTAAACGGCCCAGCGTTCAACACTGTGCTGGAGGACAGGTCAGAGTTGTACGGTAGAGTTTGCAGATTGTGGATATTTTGCCGTCGTGTCATAATTAAAGGTCCCATATTCTGCTATTTCCCCTTCACACAGTCTATTCTAAGGGCTTTGTTGATACATTTTTGCGTTGTGCAATATCCATAACATAACAGTTTCCAAAAAACACCCATTTCTTGGACTGGCCCCCCTCCTTGCAAAAGCAAACGGCTCACTCTGAGATCTGACCCCCCGAACAGAGAGCAGGCTGCCTCCCCCGCCCAACCCGCGACGAAGCCTAGAGCGGAGATGGCGCATGCGCCGTGTGCTCCGGTAAACAGCGATACACAAACACTGAATAAACATTTTATCCGTCCTGACGGTGCGTCGTGCTTAGTCCTACGTCCTGGATCTGACCTGGAGTTTGACGTGCTCCAGGACCTCGACGACGGACTTTGCCGTTTGGTAAATAACAAGCTAACTCTTCTATCTCTCGTATTCATCGTGTAATTACTGTGTAGCATTAGCATTAGCTGTTTTTATTCTTCGGGCTGCGCGCTTCCTGGAGGCGTGGCTTGAGCGCCGCGTCATCCTGGTGAAGCACGTCATCTTAGTGAGGAGCCCCCGTCTGCTGCTCAGCCGAGGGGGACGGAAAAGACAGTTCTCTAGTGAAAACATGAGGGAATCAATCAAAAAAAACACTTTGGGCACAACATACGAGGCCCAAATAGCACTGTAGGAAGGTTAAAACCTCTGAAAAGTCGAGTTTGCATGTTATGGGACCTTTAAGTTGCCTGGTCTCCATTCTAATCTCCAATGTTGCCGATTAGTCTGGAAATCCCGCTGCACAATTTGACTTCAGGGGGCGGGAAAGCGTCCTTGTCTGTGGCTGTCCGTCCAAAATAGCTGTAGTTGTAAAGCTTCCTCTGGCTGTGGTTTTAACGACACGTCCTGGTCTTTTAAAACGGAGGAGAGAGCAGCCCCCAACGTTTTCTCTGTGGTGGACGCCATCTTGCTTGTTATCGCTCATAATCGCTGCACACGGATGTGACGTTCTCCTCTCGCGGCTCTGATTGGTTTTGTCGTGTAACACTTAAATGTATTCAACTTTGTTTCACTGATGGCCAAATTTTTCAGATGGTTTTGTCCTCGAGTCCAACGCTTTTGAAATATGAAAAACATGTAACAGGCTTTAACAACAACTGCAGAACTGAACCAGGTCTAAACCAGAACTAAAACAGGTACTAAAACTAGAACTAAAACCAAGACTAAACCAGGTCCAAAACCAGGACTAAACCGGGACTAAGACTCGTACTGAAACCAGGTCTAAAACCAGTCCAAACCAAGACCAAACCAGGTCTAAAACCAGGGCTAAACCAGGTCTAAAACCAGGTCTAAAACCAGGACTAAACCAGGTATAAACCAGGGCTGAAACCGGACTAAAACAGGTTTAAACCAGGACTAAACCAGAACTAAAACCAGGTCTAAACCAAGACTAAACCACAACTAAAACCAGGTCTGAACCAGGACTGAACCAGGACTAAAACCAGGTCTAAGCCAGGACCAAACCAGGACTAAACCAGGACAAAACCAGGACTAAAACCAGGACTAAACCAGGACAAAACCAGGACTGAAGCCAGGACCAAACCAGGACCAAACCAGGGCTAAACCAGGACAAAACCAGGACTAAAACCAAGTCTAAACCAGTTGTAAACCAGGATTAAACCAAGTCTAAACCAGGTCTAAACCAGGACTAAACTACGTCTAAACTAGGACTAAAACCACAACTTAACCAGAGCTACACCAGGGCTAAACCTGGGCTAAAACCAGGACTAAACCAGCACTAAAGCACTAACAACAGATAAAATATGTTCTGTATTTTTATATGGCGGTTGAGGGCCGGATCATGACCCTCGGAGGCCTGATTCCGTTTTCTCTGTGGTGGACGCCATCTTGCTTGTTATCGCTCATAATCGCTGCACGTGGATGTGACGTTCTCCTCTCGCGGCTCTGATTGGCTCGATTGCCGCAGAATAGAGGGAGCAGGGGGTTTAGCGATCAGCCCACACACTTTCTTTAAAAAAATGAAAGTTATTGAAAGATAGTGGGAATGGCTGGTCAGGCTTTAATCTCTGGGCCTATCCGCATGAAACAAAAACTGTCACAAAGTTCATCATCTTCTGTCCGCACTAATGTTATTTAATTGTTGTGTCTGAATGTCCACACTCATTCCCCAGCCCCTCGTTCACTCCACAGTCCTGCACTCTAGAGCAGACTAAACAGTGCACTCAATCACAGAGCGACACTACTTTCTCCTCGCCGTGTCATGTGACGCTTCTGGGAGGTAAAAAAGTCGTCAAAACTCCAATAAAAATTTATTTCTGTAATGAATATGGGTCACATCCTCCTCCCACCTATTTATGGACTAATAATGATCATACAAGCTTGATTTATCATTGCGCGGGAAACATCAAACAGACAACTTTTTGCCTGAGATTTGGGATCTATTCACAGCTCAAGCTAAGGTAAGCGGCTAACGCTAGCAACTCAACTGTTACCAGAGCAACCATTTTGAAAACAAGTATCAAAATCCACATGAATTACACAATAGTTATGATTTGACAAATAATAATGCCAGATAACACCTTTATTTTGGTAGAAGGCAAAGGAGAAGTGCACGCTTCACTGGGTCTGAAAACTAGTGAACAGAATCAGGTGCTGTTTGAGGATGAATGGATACATTACTAGATAAGAAAAATCGCATTGGCGTCCCTGTCCACAATAAAGGACTTTTAACTCAGTCAGTATGCCTCGGATCTCTGCCTATGCTCCACAAGTTTTCTAATACGGCGATTTTTTTTTATCTAGTAATACCTTTATTTTGTTGAATGACTGTTAATTGTCTTGTTAATTGTTTTCTGTTAAGTGATATACCTTTGTAAGTAACAAAGGTATGTCATTTTTTGATGACATCACAGAGAGATTCCCTGTAACCCTGTAGATTAGACTTGTTAAAACATGTTCTGAAACAAGCGACTAAAGTGACACAAATGTGAGAGTCAAAAATGTGACTTAAAGCGACAAAAACACACGATAAAGCCACAAAAACACACTTTAAAGCGACAAAAAACACACTTAAAACTAACAAAAATGTGACTTATAGCGTCTTTATACGTCACATTTTCAGACTGTTAGCAATTTTAATAACTGTTGTGATATGTCCACAATAAAGGACTTTTAACTCAGTCAGTATGCCTCGGATCTCTGCCTATGCTCCACAAGTTTTCTAATACGGCGATTTTTTTTATCTAGTAACACCTTTATTTTGTTGAATGTTAATTGTCTTGTTAATTGTTTTCTGTTAAGTGACATACCTTTGTAAGTAACAAAGGTATGTCATTTTTTGATGACATCACAGAGAGATTCCATTTTAGAATTCAGCAAACACAGATTTTTTTCACCAAGGACGAGGTTTAACTGGCATTTTATTCCTTCTGCTCGATCTGGTGGTGTTCTGTTTTTTGTGTTTTACTGTTACATTTACACGATGTTTGATAATTTGACAAAAAAAAATAAAGAAAATGCAGGGACAATTATCACAAATTAACAACATTTTTGACAGCTTAAACAATCTATTAACACCATAAAAGTGCTACTTTTTGTATGATTTCATTTATACGGATTTTTGTCTTTGTTTACGTTATGGTTGCTAGGTAACAGTTGTGGAATAACCTCTAACTATGTCATATTTTACAACCAGGAAGTAACATTTTAAACTTTGCGAAAATGGTGAAATTGCTGAAAAATAGCCACTTTTTTTGTTAAATATATAAGTAATAGTTGACCAAATTCCCTGAAGGATGGGTCAAACGCAGGTGACACACTGTACAATCTGGCCATATTGTTGGGCGCTGGGTAAACGATGTCAGGGAGCTTTTGAACGCTAAATGAATATGGGTTTTGACCTTATCGACATCAGATACTTTCTTTTATCGCCTAAATCTCCGCCCCGGACGCTCGGCTTTTCTAAACAGAGTACTGCGTCATGTATGCTGGTTTTTGTCCGCGGTGGATCGGGTTATGTGGGTCAGTGTGCCACCACAGTATCACATCATGTGCGGGATCCCACCTCGAACACGTCCCATATAGGCCACCGCTAATGATGTCACCGGGGAGTATACTGTTTTCAAGTTTTAGCCTCGAATAATGAGCGCCAAACTGTCCTTGAACGGGAGATTCCCAGCCTTTTTTTCCCCGAAGCCCGTCCTGCATAAACCAGAGACCCAACAAACACATCACAGGATCAAAATGTTTACTACTAACAACATTCACTGCAGACAAATGAACAGCAGCTCTGCAACTTTGTGTGGGATCGACTAATTATTTCATTGATCGAGTGCACAATGGCAGAGCGGTTAGAAAATGAATGAAAATTAATATTAGTACAAAGTCCTGACCCTTTGACCCTTTGACCCTATGACCCTAGAGGTTCGTTAATCCCCGGGTTGGACCCACTGCTCTGAGAGATTTACTGCTTTAGAAAGAAACAGTCAAACTGAAAAAACAAAAATCTTGAACTTTATTTGACTCCCAAATTCTCCTCTCTTTTGTCTCTCTCTCCCCTCTCCTCCTGTCTCTCTCTCTGTCTCTCCCCTCTCCTCCCGTCTCTCTCTCCCCTCTCCTCCTGTCTGTCTGTCTCTCTCTCCCCTCTCCTCCTGTCTGTCTCTCTCTCTCTCTCTCTCTCTACCCTGTCCTCCTCTCTCTCCCCTCTCTTCCTGTGTCTCTCTCTCCCCTCTCCTCCCGTCTCTCTCTCCCCTCTCCTCCTGTCTGTCTGTCTCTCTCTCACCTCTCCTCCTGTCTCTCTCTCTCTCTCTCTGTCTCTCCCCCTCCTCTTGTCTGTCTCTCTCTCCCCTCTCCTCCTGTCTCTCTCTCCCCCTCCCCTCCTGTCTCTCCCCTCTCCTCCTGTCTCTCTCTCCCCTCTCCTCCTATCTCTCTCTCTCCCCTTTCCTCCTGTCTGTCTCTCTCTCTGTCTCCCCTCTCCTCCTGTCTCTCTCTCTGTCTCTCCCCTCTCCTCCCGTCTCTCTCTCCCCTCTCCTCCTGTCTCTCTCTCTCCCCTTTCCTCCTGTCTGTCTCTCTCTCTGTCTCCCCTCTCCTCCTGTCTGTCTCTCTCCCCCCTCCTCTTGTCTGCCTCCCTCTCTCTCCCCTCTCCTCCTGTCTCCCCCCGTCTCTCCCCTCTCCTCCTGTCTGTCTGTCTCTCTCTCTCTCTCTCTCTCTACCCTGTTCTTCTCTCTCTCCCCTCTCTTCCTGTGTCTCTCTCTCCCCTCTCCTCCCGTCTCTCTCTCCCCTCTCCTCCTGTCTGTCTGTCTCTCTCTCCCCTCTCCTCCTGTCTCTCTCTCTCTCTCTCTGTCTCTCCCCTCTCCTCCTGTGTGTCTCTCTCTCCCCTCTCCTCCTGTCTCTCTCTCTCCCCTTTCCTCCTGTCTGTCTCTCTCTCTGTCTCCCCTCTCCTCCTGTCTGTCTCTCTCCCCCCTCCTCTTGTCTGCCTCCCTCTCTCTCCCCTCTCCTCCTGTCTCCCCCCGTCTCTCCCCTCTCCTCCTGTCTGTCTGTCTCTCTCTCTCTCTCTCTCTCTACCCTGTCCTCCTCTCTCTCCCCTCTCTTCCTGTGTCTCTCTCTCCCCTCTCCTCCTGTCTCTCTCTCTCCCCTCTCCTCCTGTCTGTCTGTCTCTCTCTCTCTCTGTCTCTCCCCTCTCCTCCCCTGTCTCTCTCTCCCCTCTCCTCCTGTCTCTCCCTCTCCCCTCTCCTCCTGTCTGTCTGTCTCTCTCTCTCTGTCTCTCCCCTCTCCTCCTCTCTCTCTCTCTCTCTCACCCCTCTCCTCCTGTCTCTCTGCTCTCCTCCTGTCTGTCTTTCTCCCCTCCTCCCCTCTGTCTCTCTCTCCCCTCTCCTCCTGTCTCTCCCCTCTCCTCCTGTCTGTCTCTTTCTCTCTCCCCCCTCTCCTCCTCTCTCTGTCTCTCCCCTCTCCTCCCCTCTGTCTCTCCTCTCCTCCCCTCTGTCTCTCTCTCCCCTCTCCTCCTGTCTGTCTCTCCCCCCCCCCTCCCCTCTCTCTCTCCCCTCTCCTCCTATCTGTCTCTCTCTCTCTCTTTGTCTCTCTCTCTCCCCTCTCCTCCTGTCTCTCCCCTCTCCTCCTGTCTGTCTCTTTCTCTCTCCCCCCTCTCCTCCTCTCTCTGTCTCTCCCCTCTCCTCCCCTCTGTCTCTCCTCTCCTCCCCTCTGTCTCTCTCTCTCCCCTCTCCTCCTGTCTGTCTCTCCCCCTCCCCTCTCTCTCTCCCCTCTCCTCCTATCTGTCTCTCTCTCTCTCTTTGTCTCTGTCTCTCCCCTCTCCTCCCCTCTCCCTCTCTCTCCCCTCTCCTCCTGTCTGTCTCTTTCTCTCGCTCCCCTCTCCTCCTCTGTCTCTCTCTCCCCTCTCCTCCCCTCTGTCTCTCTCTCCCCTCTCCTCCCGTCTCTGGCTGTTGTATAAGCGCGGGGCCTTGCATAATCAGGTTTTTGAGCGAGGAAGCCGCTGTGGCGCAGATAGAGCTTCCCACGGCTCTGTCTCTCCGGCGGCGGCAGCAGCAGCCGAGCCGGAGTCACGTGATCCCGGCCCTGTTACATAAGCGCCCGGGTGAATGAACAATGAGGAATGTCTCAGCCCTCAAAACACATCCAGCCTCTCCCGCCTCTCGCTCGCTCTGTAACCGGCTCAAACTGGGTCACGCTGGGCCTCCGGAACTGGGGCAGTGGGGAGAGGGGAACGTCGACTTTTCTGTACTGTACCTAAGCGTAAAATATGAATAGATAGAGTGTCGTGATTGAAACTTTTAAAATGCGTTCAGTTGCATAATCCACACACATTTCGTATTTTCGTAAATCCTGATGAAGAAACGCCAAAACTAGGACTAAAACCAGGTCTAAGCCAGGACCAAACCAGGACTAAACCAGGACTAAACCAGGACAAAACCAGGATGAAGCCAGGACCAAACCAGGACTAAAGCCAGGTCTAAACCAGGGCTAAACCAGGACAAAACCAGGACTAAAACCAGGACAAAACCAGGACTAAAACCAGGTCTAAACCAGTTGTAAACCAGGACTAAACTACATCTAAACTAGGACTAAAACCACAATTTAACCAGAGCTACACCCGGGCTAATACCAAGACTAAACCAGGACTAAAACACGTCGACTTTTCTGTACTGTACCTAAGCATAAAATATGAATAGATAGAGTGTCGTGATTGAAACTTTTAAAATGCGTTCAGTTGCATAATCCACACACATTTCGTATTTCTGTTTAGATAGTTATTGAACGATATCATTAAATTGTAAACGACCAAAGAAAATAGTCTAGACATGTGTTTAAACCAAAGAGCAAGCTTTCTTTGGCCCATTGACTCGACTGAACGGGACAAATGTAACTGCAAAATGGAGTTAAGAGACGCCGAGATGTTTATTCTCACCGTCTTGACCAATTATTGATCTTAAAACGCACGCTGTTATTTCAGAAGGACACCAAATTGACTTTTTTGAACTCTTTGAACCAACTTACAACTGCGTGTGTTCATTAGCACGTCTGAGCGAGTTAACTTTCTTTTGTTTCTCCATGGTAATTCCCTCTGCTGATAACACAAATCCTGATGAAGAAACGCCTCACAGATATAAAGTAATGTGCGCTTTCAGATAAAGCTGGCGGATATGAAAAAACATAATTCATATATACTTTATTTCAAAATGGAATATAATGTGTTTTTTATCATGCAAACATACAGCCTCTTCTTTAGCTTCAAAATCTGTATAAAAATATCAGATTTTACAGATTCATAAATATAAAATATCCCCAGTATCATGGATGCCAATATATCGTCAAGTGTCAGCTTTGTTTCACTGAGGGCCAAATATATCGGATGGTGTTGTCCTCGAGGCCAGAAACAAGTCCAACGCTTTAGAAATATGAAAAACATCTAACAGGCTTTAACAACATCTGCAGAACCAGGACTAAACCAGTCTAAACCAAGACTAAGCCAGGTCCTAAACCAGGTGTAAACCAGGGCTGAAACCGGACTAAAACAGGTCTAAAAGCAGGACTTAAACAGGTTTAAACCAGGACTAAAACGAGTTGTAATCCAGGACTAAAACAGAACTAAAACCAGGTCTAAACCAAGACTAAACCACAACTAAAACCAGGTCTGAACCAGGACTAAACCAGGACAAAACCAGGTCTAAGCCAGGATGAAGCCAGGACCAAACCAGGACTAAAACCAGGTCTAAACCAGGGCTAAACCAGGACAAACCCAGGACTAAAACCAGGTCTAAACCAGTTGTAAACCAGGACTATAACCAAGTCTAAACCAGGTCTAAATCAGGACTAAACTACGTCTAAACTAGGACTAAAACCAAGACTAAACCACAGCTACACCAGGGCTAAACCTGGGCTAAAACCAGGACTAAACCAGTCTAAACCAAGACTAAGCCAGGTCCAAAACCAGGACTAAAACCGGTACTTAAACCAGGACTAAAACCAGTCTAAATCAAGGCTAAACGAGGTCTAAAACCAGGACTAAACCAGGTCTAAAACCAGGACTAAACCAGGTGTAAACCAGGGCTGAAACCGGACTAAAACAGGTCTAAAAGCAGGACTAAAACGGGTTTAAACCAGGACTAAAACCAGTTGTAATCCAGGACTAAACCAGAACTAAAACCAGGTCTAAACCAAGACTAAACCACAACTAAAACCAGGTCTGAACCAGGACTAAACCAGGACAAAACCAGGTCTAAGCCAGGATGAAGCCAGGACCAAACCAGGACTAAAACCAGGGCTAAACCAGGACAAACCCAGGACTAAAACCAGGTCTAAACCAGGACAAAACCAGGACTATAACCAAGTCTAAACCAGGTCTAAATCAGGACTAAACTACATCTAAACTAGGACTAAAACCAAGATTAAACCACAGCTACACCAGGGCTAAACCCGGGCTAAAACCAGGACTAAACCAAGACTAAACCACAACTAAAACCAGGTCTGAACCAGGACTAAACCAGGACTAAAACCAGGTCTAAACCAGGGCTAAACCAGGACAAACCCAGGACTAAAACCAGGTCTAAGCCAGGACCAAAACAGGACTAAACCAGGACAAAACCAGGACTAAAACCAGGATGAAGCCAGGACCAAACCAGGACTAAAACCAGGTCTAAACCAGTTGTAAACCAGGACTAAAACCAAGTCTAAACCAGGACTAAACTACGTCTAAACTAAGACTAAACCAGGATTAAGCCAGGACTAAACTACATCTAAACTAGGACTAAAACCACAACTTAACCAGAGCTACACCAGGGCTAAACCCGGGCTAAAACCAGGACTAAACCAGCACTAACAACAGATAAAATATGTTCTGTATTTTTCTATGGCGGTTGAGGGCCGGATCATGACCCTCGGAGGCCTGGTTCCTTGAATAGCCCTGCCGTATATTCACGCCGCGGGTGACTGTGGCTCTGTGTCGCCGCATGTCAAGCAAACACCTGTTACGTCTTGGCCATCTCCCTCTCACATAACACTTAACTATTCACACATGACCCACATAGCACTCGGGGAAAAGTGTTACACAACTACAGGAATGAATAACCTTAACATTGATGTATTACTGCAGCAGAAGACGGAACTGGGGCTTGTTATTGCTCTGTCACATTCCACGTTTAGTTTTTTTAACAGTAGCTGCTGATGTTTAGTTTAAAAGGAGTTGTCTTAATATAGAACATAATTATTGGCAAGGGATTGTAGAATAAAAGTGCACACCCAGGCCTGTTATGTCACAATAAGTTCGATATATTGCCACAGAAAATATTGATAACATTCAAACTACTCTATACCACAGACATATTAACCCTCAAGGAGTATAATCCAGGTAAAACATTTTGTATCCTTAAACATAAATTACAATAGTTAAACAGTAGATTTAGAACATTTTGTAATTTGTTCAGCTGTAATAAGTCAGAAAAGTTATTTATTCAACCCTCCACGGCTTAAACAGTCTGAACCAGGACAGGACCAGGAGTACAAAAAGTGCACACCTTAAATATTGAAACCCCAAAAATGGTTCCATCTATCATTTATTGAACTATAATTACAGATTTAGTAATTCCCTAACCCCTAAACACACATATTGACTAAATGTGAACAAAATTGTTGCATTTTGTTATGCTCATCGTGGCTCTTCAAACCCTGTTCAATTATTTGGAAACATATTTGTAAAATATGCTGCAGAAGAGACACGTTTTGTGCATGGAAAAGTTGCATGTTGTTGCATAACATGCATTTATCAGTAGCTGAGGCTGATATGTTGCTGTTACCTTCTTGTTTGTTGATTGCAAAGTGCAATTCCATTTTGTGTGTGTTTAAAGAGGACATATTATGCAAAATCAACTTTGATGAGCTGTTGAAACTGTTGTTGAAACACTTTCCTCATTATTAGTTTACTCAGTTTATTTATGATTCTTGCATGTTTGAGTTAATCCCGGATTGTTCCCAAACTGAGGCTCGAGTGCTCAGGAAATTCCCCTTGCACTCTTCACTTTCACTTCACTTAGTTGTGATTATTTTGAAAATGAAGACTCAGTGTGATGCATATAGGGTTGTAAAATGTCACGTAAATGACAATCCGCTGCTTGCTATGTCACTATGAAGGGGCGGGGCTTCTGAGAGTTTTGAACAGGAAGTCAATTTATCGGTTTCTATTGCTTGCTGTCTTTTATTAATTGATTTATCAATAATGCGGTTTACAATGAACAAAATGTACAATGATTCACTTAAGTAGTAGTAGTTATTGGGTGTTATGCATTTTGATTGAGTTTAAGGCTTTTACGATAGATTTATTGTTTTAGTTGTTTTAATCATCGTTATTAAGTTTTATATGCCAAACAAAGCCTATCTTATGACTCGCTTTACACGTAATGTTGTACCTACACGTGTACAAAACATTCATTTTTGAATGTCATACATTTATTTGCATGCGTCTACGTCATTTAAACTTTAATGTGTCATTATTCACTTTAAAAAGGCTAACTGCTAATGTTATCATGTCACTCATTATAATGTTTTTTCCTGCCCATACATGTGCAATCATGTCATGTATTTCTCGTTTAAACTCTACTTTGCATTTAAGGTTGCTACAGGCTAACATGTCACTATTCTTACATGCCAAACAAGGCTAACTGCTAACGCTAACTTTGTTTTTTCTACCTACATAAGTACAAAACCCGTTCATTCTTTGTTGTCATGCATTTCCATTTAAGCCATTTAAGATACATGTATTACCTGAGTTGCTAAAGGCTAACACGTCACTATTTTTGCATACCAAACATGGCTAACCGCTAATGCTAACTTGTTTTTCCAACCTACACACGTACAAAACCATTTTATTTCTGGGCGTCATGCGTTGTGATCGCGTTTAAGCAAGGCTAACCGCTAACTTGTCACTCGTTTATCTGTTTTTCCTACCCACACGTGTGCAAAAACTAGGGTGACCAGATTTTCAAAACTCAAAACTGGGACACTATAATTTCACCGAAGAAAACAGATTTTCAATGGAATTTTATTCCTGTTTATTTGCAGTCAAAACAGTTCACATTGCTTACATTCTTTTGTTCCTTTTTTTAATGAAATGTATTATGGAAGTAATGTTATAGTGTCAAACTAAACAGTAAAAAAAGTAGTAATATTTCAACACAAACCTGTTTTGAATAATCAAAACTACAACACAACAAAACACTGAACAGTAGCTCATTCTTACTTTAGTATTTTAAGCTGGGGTCTATATATCATAGTCTACTTTTTAAGTAGACTATGCTTTTCAATAACGCTTGAATAGAACTCTGAGCAACTGTCATGAAAGTTCACCCGTGTAATGAGCAATGCCTTCAAAGTGTTAAGTACCATCACGGTTTCTCTCATCAGTCAAGTGTTGTTCATAAGAGAGAAAATGCGCTCTACAGGGGGCATTTGTGCCAGGAAGACATGGCAAACTGGCAGATAATGCTAATGTTTTTGTATGGAACATGGCCTTGGTTGAAATGGGTTAACATTTCAGCCCAGCGCTCATCTGCAGGCTTTGTAACTGTGCTCCATTCTTCAATCTTCTCAGATGTGTAGGTTTTGACACAGGTGACTTCATCAAACAGCTCGGTTTCATTAATGTCTATCTGTGGCAGTTTAGAGAAACATACCTCAGTGACAACTCAACCTCATCCCACTCTGGGATGTGTTCTAGCTGAGTGTCCAGGAGGCACTTTACTTCACAGAATGTAGACCCCACTCCTGTAGATATGAGATGCAGCAGTCATAGAAGCTCAGGACACCTTGCTTGAATACCTCACTTGATGGTGCTCTTGAAGTTCATCAAAGATTCTTTACCTGAATAAAATCAAATTTCAGTATATATATTGCACATTAACAACTATTAACATCAAACTGCTGAATTGTTAGTTTCATAAAAAATTTACTTAAATATTATAAGAAACATAATTGAATAGTATATTATGTTAGATGTACATTTGCCTCACCTTTAATCCCATGAAAAGGGCAGTCTTCCTCTCCAAAAGCTTCTCCTGTAGAGTGGACAGATACAGTGCTGAGTGGACAGCTGAGTTCTTCTCTTTCTCCATGTTTTTAATGATGTCATTAAAAAGTGCAAGCTGATTGTGCATGAACCACAAGCTTCACACACTTTAGTCATCCAGAAACTTAAGGATAGTTGTAGGAGCTTTTCTTGAGACCTGAAGTAGGACTGAAGTGCAGGATACAGCTTCAGGACACGCTCCACAGCTGGCCCCAGTGAAAGCCAGCGAGTTCTGCTGGTCCCAAGGGTATGGCATGTTCAACATCTACAAATGCACAGAAGTCTTTGAGCTCCTCAGTCGGACAGTGTAGATGTGAAAATATCCAAACATCTTAACGACAAAGTTTCGATGTCACAGGGGCGTATCAGCTGCGGACTGCACCGCGTATGGACTATGTGAGCCGCATCCGATTCCAACCAGGCTGTTGGTGGAAGCTTGATCCAGTTTGCAGAATACGTTGTTTTGCCCTCTTCTGGCCTTTCCACCAAAATTTGTGTTGGTGTTGTCTGCACAAAAGCCAACGAGCTTGTCCATCAGGCCAAATTCAATGAGGCTACGCTGCACTTCGTTAAACAGAATGGTTGACGTCTCACCTGGTAGTGATGTAAAGTCCAGTATCTTAACTTTCACTCCCTCAGTTAAGTTAAAGTAGCGGATCACAATAGGGAGAAGTTTCACTGCTTTGTGATTTGATGTATCCGCTGCGACAGAGACCAGCGTTACTGCCGCGGTGTCCTCCTTCAGCAACTCCATAGCATATGGGGCTATCACATTCGTAACAATCGCCTCGGCTTTGGTGCGAGCGCAGGTATGCGCCGGTCATAAAATTTCCGCAGTAGTCCTGCTGTGCAGTCCATGGAGCAAAAGCTGTGGTTGTGCCGCACAAGGTGATAGGCAAAGGTGGCCTCCTGAGCTGCCAGTTTAAGTTCTTTATCGCCAACAGCGGCTTGAAAAAAACTGTTGACTGAGCTACTTCCCGCCAGTTTCCATCTCTTATGCTTGCTAGTCTTGACCAGTGGGCGAGGCTACCGCGCTCAAATTGAGCCGCCGACTGTAGGCTGCCATGTTTGCAATCTGGTGCTGACCGCTAGGGGCTGCTGCGGAAGTAGAATTATCCAATGCAAGTCAATGGGGAGTTAGACGTTTCAAAACCTACTTTAGAGCCTGGCTCAAAATACGGCTTTGGTCTCAAACGTTAGCTTACGGCTCTGTGACACTGAGGGGGGTAAATGTTTTTGAACCAGGCTGGTTTAGCCGCTGTGATTTTTTAAAGTTCATGCATATCTAATGAAGAAAAGCGGGCTTTCGCGCCGGAAATGTCCGCAGCGCAGCCAAACACCTCACAGTGGGCGGTAACCATAGAAACAGCGGCGGCAGTACGTCAGCAAAGAGCGCCCCAAAGTCGGCCTCTCCCCGCCTCCCCACCGAGAGTGGTGAGAGCTAACCATAGAACTATAATAAAACCTGGAAGATGAATCCAAGATGGCGTCCTGTTTATCCTATGGAGAGTGCTCATTGGCGCATGACCCCAAAAAAGTTTCTTACTTCGCATTTACTTCACAATCTGAAGGCTGACATCTTTGTTTTACTTCCTGAATCGATGGCTGCCATCTTTGTTTTACTTCCTGAAAGCGATGGCTGCCATCTTTGTTTTACTTCCTGAAGCGATGGCTGCCATCTTTGTTTTAGGCGCCCGCGTGGCGACAATCCCCACTTCATATAAAAGCGGTAATTTAGGTGATTTTAGAAACGGTAGAAAAGAACATTTCCTTCTATTTTATTTAAATACAGATAATAATTCAGTACTGTCTGCAATTATAATCTGCAATTTTAGAAAAAGGCTGGTTCCAAGAGGCTGCAGTACCTCGCACGGCCACAAATCAATCTGGGACCACAGACAGAGGGGGCGTACCTTATCCAGTTCTTTTAATACATCCATGGGGCTAACCCGCGGCCATTTTGAATTCTCCATGACTGAGCCGCATTTTCATGAATGGGGCGGAGCGACGACAGTCTGTCCATTATTTTTTATGTCTATGGTCTTGACGTGAGCTTGTATGTCGTGTTTTCCTCCGTGAGAAACAGAAAACTCACACTTACAAAGTGTACAAAACGCAACATATTCATTACCTGCTCGTGTCTGAGAAATGTGTTTTGCTCCAGAAGTTCTTTTGTTAATCTTGATTTTCTTTTCGGCATGTTGAAGATAAAAGCGTGTAAGCTAAGTTATCACATACTTTACATTTTGTTTGCAAACGTCTAACGTTAATGCCAAACACCAATCAGCATTGAGTTACAAACATGTGGAGGACAACTGAGCTTTTTAATTGGTTTAGAGTGCAACGACTACTATGGCAACTGTTGTGATTGACATGTACACTAACCAACGAGATCAGCATAGCACACTAGCGGCGTTTTAGCTGTTTCTCTTTACCATTTGCGCCCCAGAAGACATCACGACTATGAAAAACCGGGACACACGGGACCAAGCCTGTGCAAAAACGGGACAAATAAATGGTTGGGGGCGATATCCACCGGGACACGGGACGTAACTCGCAAAATCGGGACTGTCCCGGGTAAATCGGGACGTCTGGTCACCGTAGCAAAAACATTTCATTATTTGGTGTCACGCATTTCCACTTAAGCTATTTAAAATACATTTATCTATTGAGTTTATCACTTGAGTTGCTAAAGGCTAACATATCACTATTTTTACATGCCAAACAAGGCTAACTGCAAATGCTAATTTGTTTTTCCTACCTACACATATACAAACCATTTTATTATATGGGGCGTCATGCATTACGATTGCGTTTAAGCAAGGCTAACCGCTAATGCTAACTTGTTTTTCCAACCTACACACGTACAAAACCATTTTATTACTGGGCATCATGCGTTGCGATCGCGTTTAAGCAAGGGTAACCGCTAATGCTAACTTGTCACTCGTTTAGCAGTTTTTCCTACCCACACGTGTGCAAAAACATTTCATTTTTTGGTGTCATGCATTTCCACTTAAGCCATTTAAGATACATTCATTACTTGAGTTGCTAAAGGCTAACATGTCACTATTTTTACATGCCAAACAAGGCTAACTGCAAATGCTAACTTGTTTTTCCATTCTACACATGTTCAAAACCATTTTATTATTGGGCGTCATGCATTACGATTGCGTTTAAGCAAGGCTAACCGCTAATGCTAACTTGTTTTTCCAACCTACACACGTACAAAACCATTTTATTACTGGGCGTCATGCGTTGTGATCACGTTTAAGCAAGGGTAACCGCTAATGCTAACTTGTCACTCGTTTATCTGTTTTTCCTACCCACACGTGTGCAAAAACATTTCATTATTTGGTGTCACGCATTTCCACTTATGCTATTTAGAATACATTTATCTATTGAGTTTATCACATGAGTTGCTAAAGGCTAACACGTCACTATTTTTACATGCCAAACAAGGCTAACTGCAAATGCTAACTTGTTTTTCCATTCTACATATGTTCAAAACCATTTTATTATTGGACGTCATGCATTACGATTGCATTTAAACAAGGCTAACCGCTAATGCTAACTTGTTTTTCCAACCTACAGACGTACAAAACCATTTTATTACTGTGCGTCATGCGTTGCGATCGCATTTAAGCAAGGGTAACCGCTAATGCTAACTTGTCACTCGTTTAGCAGTTTTTCCTATCCACACGTGTGCAAAAACATTTCATTATTTGGTGTCATGCATTTCCTATTAAACCATTTAAGATACATTTATTACTTGAGTTGCTAAAGGCTAACACGTCACTATTTTTACATGCCAAACAAGGCTAACTGCAAATGCTAACTTGTTTTTCCAACCTACACATGTTCAAAACCATTTTATTATTGGACGTCATGCATTACGATTGCCTGTAAACAAGGCTAACCGCTAATGCTAACTTGTTTTTCCTACCTACACATATACAAACCATTTTATTATTGAGCGTCATGCATTACAATTGCATTTAAACAAGGCTAACCGCTAATGCTAACTTGTTTTTCCAACCTACACACGTACAAAACCATTTTATTACTGTGCGTCATGCGTTGCGATCGCGTTTAAGCAAGGGTAAACCGCTAATGCTAACTTGTCACTCGTTTAGCAGTTTTTCCTACCCACACGTGTGCAAAAACATTTCATTGTTGGGCGTGATGCGTTTCCACTCTGCATGCGTTCGCTCGCTGCAGCGACGGAGAGGCAGGGCTCACGCGCATAAATAGCTCTTACATAACGTGGCTTTGTTGGTGCCAAGCGGAGAGGAGCAGGGGCGGGAGAGGGAAACGCTTTGACCTTGTTTTTCTGCAATGGCCGCTTCCACCTCTCTCTCGCTCTCTCTCTCTCTGCCTCGCTCGTTCCCTCCAGCCGTCGTCATGGATACAGACAGACTTTGGTGTTTACTCGACTCCAAAGGGGAGCCCGGAGAGCCACCCGGTCCAGTGCTGGCTCTGCTCCCTGTCTCTCCTTTTTCTTTTTTTCCCTCTCCGTCTCCTTGACCACCGATGTGCGTAAAACGTTGGTCATTACATCATCACACGGTCCTGCCTCTGCCGTAGACACTCTGCTCTCTCTCGGCGTAAAGAAATGGTCTTGGTGCAGCAGCAGTGGAATAAGACGAGAATTTGAATAGTTTTAAGCGTGCACGGTATTTGAAATTTGATCATTTGATGTGGACAAAAGATAACATCACAATAACAGTTTTGACGATGTGCAAAATTTCGAAATAAAGTGAAAATTAAGCATATGAAAAAATAAAAACAGGAACGTTCATGGTAATCTTCAGAATCTGGTGTGTCCACTGCACATTTTTTTAGATTTATGAATGTCCCACTACTAAGACGTGAAGTATTTAAATGTTAAGGCGACGCTCAGTCACACTGTAATGGTCAGTCATGGCGTCGATCAAAGTTTATGTGCGTGAATATCAGGACCAGGCGCCTGGTTAGCTGAGGCTGCATTTGTAAAAGTTTGCGAATGAAAGAGAAATTGGGAAATAAAGTCCTGTCCAGGATTTTGTAACTGGGATAGCAAAGGAGTGGCAAAGAGGGGGTCTGGGGGGCCTCACCCAGAAAATTTGTATTAAAGCAAACCACTTTTCTAGTAATTTGGTGCTTTTTTGGGGTGTTCCATTTGGTAAATTTGGAAATTATAGTCAAGTTTTATTAAAAAATACTCCCAGTGATGTATAGATCAGAGTGGAACATTATTTTTACTGCGACATCTACACAGTGTGCATAGTGAGTGAAGAACGATCAGGTTCAGCACTTTTGGTTGTTTCTCTGTCCAGTGTATGTAAAGCAGGCTCCTCTAAATTATTTGTTTTAATATAACTTACATATATATTTTCAACCTTCATAATAAATTAGAACAAAAATATTTTCATTATTTTGGCCACCAGCGTGAGTGAGCCGCCCCTGGTTTGTGCTTGTATTTACAGTTGGCACATTTCTGATTCTAGTTAATAAGTACATTTAAATATTTTACGAATCACCTTATTCTGCCCCGCCCACTTTTGCCGCTTTTTGCCACAGATACGCACTTTTGTTGTAAACGCACTTCCGTTTGACGAGAACTCCGTTAAAGCTAATGACGAACGAGGAAAAAGTCTTGCCGCTAAAATGTTACATAAAGTAGATTGATTTGTGTAAAATGTTTAATGAACACGAGCAACAACAAGTCAACAACACACCGATTTCCTGAGGCCTGAAAACGTCTTTTTAGTCCATGTAGAACTTATTTTCTGTTGAGCTCGTCTGCTCCGTGTGAACTACAACGGAAACAAGACGGCGGCGCGTACGGCAACTTCTGGAATAAGGTGAATAGATATTAGTTAGTTAAAGTGCCCATGACAGGTCGGGCTACTCATTAAACCAAAATGTAGTTCAGATAAACATATTTCAAAAATTGCTAAAATTCTTTACAGATTTTATACCAGTTTCACAATTTTCAGCTTTTTAATTTCACTTCCTGGTTGTAAATTATGACGTCACACTAGGAAATTACCATAGCAACAACACTGTACACCGGGCCAAAAGTCATCTAATGTCACTTTTCTTTTTTCTTTTTTTATTTGACAAATAAATATAAACGTGAACACCTTTATTTTGTTGAATCAATGTTTAAAGGGTCAAAACAGTAGTTTATTTTGTGTAAATTATGCCTAATCTTTATCTCCCCAGTGTGATGTCATCAGTTTGTTTACTTCCTGTATTTTTCAACAGATTTTTCAACTTTTCTCCACAAACAGCGACCTGATTGGTGTAAAACTATCATTTCTATTTACAACACATATAAATACACAAAATAAAGTCAAAATTAGAAAATCAAATAAACCTGTCATACGCACTTTAAATAGTTTACAGTTTCTTCATCAACCCATCGTGGCACATAAGGACTAAGTGTTTCTTCTGCTCAGGTTGAACTTTACCAGGGGAATAAAAGCTTGCACATTGAAGCCGTGGCATGATGTTCCCTGTTCCACTTGTTCTTTGTGTGAATGATTACGATGTCAGTTTTGCGCTGCAGGTGAAACTCTTTTGATTAACAACTTGATAAAGTCCACTCAACCTGCCAGCACTATTTTTCAAAGCAACCCTGGCTACGAAGAAGACTAAATATAACGGCAACAAACACAAACTTTACAGAGGAGAGTGTAAAAACTGTCTGCAGAGCTGGTAGTACTCAGTTTCATTTAATTGAGTAACGTTTTTAATAAACTTGTACTTCTAGGAGTAGTTTTTTTTAGGAGTAGACATTTTACTTTTACTTCAACTTACTGGAGTAATAGATTTTGCAGTTTAATCATCCTTGAGTAAATATGTGTTTTTTTTTTGTTTTTTTTTAATAAGGTTCCTTAGTAAAATATTTATAAGGAATCAATAAGCACTATTTATTTGTTTGTAAAAGCTTAGACACTAACTAGCATTTGTAGATGGCTTATAATACCTTAGAATGTTAATGAGCCAATAAACAAAAATGTGTGTTAATAAACCCTGTACAAAATTCTCGTAATTTTGTTTTAAGTGCTTAAGTATTTAAGTCTTTTCTTTAAAAATACCAGATTTTCTTTGCTTTACGTAATGTTTTGTCATTCCAGTCGCATTACCCCAGTTTAGCTTCCTTTTTTTAGGTTTTTAATTTCACTTCCTGGTTGTAAATGATGACATCACAATAGGAAATTATCCTGTACAGTGCACCAAAACTCGTCTAATGTCACAGATTTTTTCATTTGACAAAGAAAAATACATGTGAACATCTTTGTTTTGTTGAATCAATGTTTAAAAGGTCAAAAAAGTAGTTTATTTTGTGTAAATGATGTCTCCCCAGTGTGATGTCATCAGTTTGTTTACTTCCTGTATTTTTCAACAGGTTTTTCAACTTTTCTCCACAAACAGCGACCTGATTGGTGTAAAACTATAATTTATATTTACAACAGGTAAACACACTGAATAAAGTCAAAATCTGAAAATCATTAAAACCTGTCATACCCACTTTAAAACTACAAATCAGCAGCGGTAGTAAAGTAAGTACAAAAATTAAAAGTACTGTACTTAAGTTGTTTTACAGTCGATACTTTTTACTTTTACTTTACTACATTTGAGACCAAGTATCTGTACCTTTTACACCACTACATTTTTTTCAGCTGGACTTTGAGGGTTATTCTGATCTCGTTGATGGTGACGATTTTTATTTCAATAAATGAATTTGGATTGACCTTTGTTGACCAAAATAAAGCACAAATCTTTACCAAAATTACAACATTTAATACGCAAAACTGGTCTCATAATCTGCATGAAATACTTTTACTCTTAAAGTGCATATGACAGGTTTTAACCATTTTCTAATTTTGATTTTATTTGGTTGGTGTTAATGCGTATTGTACATAAAAAATACTGTTTTAACCAGTCAAGTTGTAGTTGGTGGAGAAAAGTTGAACAACCAGTTTGAAATTACAGGAAGTAAAAACTGATGACATCACACTAGGGAGACTCACTCCATCCAAAGGTTCTGCACAATTTACACAAAATAAACAACTTAAATTACCCTTAAAACATTAATTCAACAAAATAAAAGGTGTTCACCTATATTTTGGGGAAAAATCTGACATTAGCTGAGTTTTAGCTGAGTGTGCAAATTAATTTCCTTGTGTGATGTCATCATTTACAACCAGGAAGTGATACTACAAAACAAAAAAAAAACACAAAAAATTATAAAACGTATAATTATTTTTAGCAAAACTTTGAATATATTTATCTGAGCTGTATTTTAGTTACATGAGCAGTCCAACCTGTCATAGGCGCTTAAAAGTACATTTTCAAACAGTTACTTCAACACGTGTTCTTAAAGTGCGTATGACAGGTTTTTACGATTGTCTAATTTTGACTTTATTCAGTGTATTAATACCGCTTGTAAACATAAATTATAGTTTTACACCAATCAGATCACTGTTTGTGGAGAAAAAGTGAAAAATTTGTTGGCAGTTTCAGGAAGTAAACAAACTGATGATATCACACTGGGGAGACAAAGGTTATGCATAATTTACACAAAATAAACTACTTTTTTGACCCTTTAAACATTAATTCAACAAAATAAAGGTGTCACATGTGTTTTTCTTTGTCAAATGAACAAAATCTGTGACATTAGAGGAGTTTTGGCCAATGTACAGTGTGGTTGCTATGGTAATTTCCTAGTGTCCATACTTAACAACCAGGAAGTAAAATTTAAAACCAAAAAAATAGCTAAATGGGGTAAAATTTGTAAAGACTTTAGTAGAAATTTGAATATATTTATCTTTTATCTGCATTTTAGTTAAATGTGTATTTCAACCTGTCAGAGGCCCTTTAAGTCGTTCTTTATTGTGATAATTTTACTTGAGTAACAAAACTGAATTCTTCTTCCACCCGCAAACCAATCACTCTCCCTCGAACAACTCCTCGACCCACCGCTTTGCTCTCGTCGTCGTTTTGAAACCGATCTCCTCCGACTCCAGGTGAGGCCGTCAAACCAGCCCGCCGCTTCTTACATAACGACGGTGTAAAATAGTTTGACGGCGGCGCACGGTTCGGCCAGCTTTTGTGCTCCGTGGGCGTGTTCCGGCATGTGCGGCGCGCGAGACAGCTGACCTACTTCTGCTGTGTGCGGTTGTGCAGCAGTCGGTCAGTGGGTGGGTTTTGTGCGCCTCTGTACTGTACTTGTGTGTCTGCGCCGTTATGTAATGCCCCGGGGCGAGGGAGGGCGGGGGTGAGAGCGCGCTCCCCATGCTCGGGCCTCTCCGTCTCACCCTTAAAGGGCCCATGACAGGTTGAAGTACTCATTTCACTAAAACACAGTTAAGATAATTATATTCAAGATTCTGCTAAAAACAAAACAAATTTTATCCCAGTTTGGCAGTTTTTTAGATTTAAATGTTTACTTCCTGGTTGTAAATCATGACATCACACTGGGGAATTCTGCAACTGTTGCCTAGAAACCACGTCGTACACTGGGTGAAAACTCCTCAAATGTCAAAGAAATGATTATTTGACAAATAAAAACATAGTAACGCCTTTATTTTGATGAATTAATGTTTAAAGGATCAGATGTATATGTTTCTTGATTGTAAATTGTCCCTGGTGTGTCTCCCTAGTGTGATGTCATCATGTTTTGGAACTCTGCTTTACTTCCTGTAAATTTCAACACATTTTTAAACTTTTCTTCACAAACTGTCACCCGATTGGTGTAAAACTATCATTTATATTCACAACAGGTTTTATTCCACCAAATAAAGTCAAAACTAGAAAATCATAAAAACCTGTCATACGCACTTTAAAGGGCCCATGTCAGGTTGGACCACTCATTTACCTAAAATGCAGTTAAGATAAATATATTTCAAGTTTCGCTAAAATTCTTTACAAATGTTATCCCGGTTTAGCAGTTTTATAAGTTTTAATTTCACTTCCTGGTTGTAAATAATGACATCACACTAGGAAATTACTATAGCAACCACACTGTAAAATGGGCTAAAACTCATCTAATGTCATCAATTCTTTTACCTGACAAATAAAAATATATTTGACCTTATTTATTTAGTTGAATTCATGTTTAAATGGTCAAAAAAGTAGTTTATTTTGTGTAAATCGTGTATAAAGTTTGTCTCCCCAGTGTGATGTCATCAGTTTGTTTACTTCAACATATTTTTCAACTTTTTTCCACAAACAGCGAACTGATTGGTATAAAACTATCATTTATATGTACAACAAGTATTAATACACTGAATAAAGTCAAAATTAGAAAATCATAAAAACCTGTCATAGGCCCTTTAAGTCCTCTTTACGGTGCGTGCGAGAACAGAAACCATTGCCTCGCTAAAGCTGGCATTTCAGAAAGCTTGTTAATTGATTTGCGTCTAAGTAATGACCACTTGTGCTTAGTCGTGTTTATTTGGGTTGCGTTTCTGGGCTGTACTGTGCGTGGGGTAGAGCTGCAGGGGCCCGAGCGAGAAAATGAGAAAACTACAGTATAGGTGCAAAAAGAAGCAAAAAAACCCGAAAACATGCATTCTTACTGTGTGCAACGTCGCCTTTCCACAGATCTGACTTGTAACTTAGCCTGTGCTTAAGTATTTATGTAGTCTTCATGTGAAAGGGATCTTTCACTTTAGGTTTTATCTAATTTTCCTCTGTTTATTATTGCAGATTTGTGTTTATTAGTAAATCGTTTGGGTGTGTACTTTTTTTTTTTTGTAAGTGCTGTCAGCAGGTGATCAGTGGGGACACCTGTAGGGTCTGGGCTGCAGCACTGGGGTTAAGTTAGAGGGGGGATTGGTAAAATTGTTTGGTTTCCGTTTTACTTATGGCTAAGTTGTTAATTATATTGCTTTAAAGGTCCCATAACATGCAAAATCGACTTTTCAGAGGTTTTAACCTTTCTACGGTGCTATTTGGGCCTCGTATGTTGTGCCCAAAGTGGTTTTTTGATTGATTCCCTCATGTTTTCACTAGAGAACTGTCTTTTCCGTCCCCCTCGGCTGAGCAGCAGACGGGGGCTCCTCACTAAGATGACGCGGCTTCACCAGGATGACGCGGTGTTTAAGCCACGCCTCCAGGAAGCGTGCAGCCGCAAGAATAAAAACAGCTAATGCTAATGCTACACAGTAATTACACGATGGATACGACAGACAGAAGAGTTAGCTTGTTATTTACCAAACGGCAACGTCCGTCGTCGAGGCCCTGGAGCACGTCAAACTCCAGGTCAGATCCAGGACGTAGGACTCAGCACGACGCACCGTCAGGACGAGAAAATGTTTACTCAGTGTTTGTGTATCGCTGTTTACCGGAGCACACAGCGCATGCACCATCTCCGCTCTAGGTTTTGTCACATGTTGGGCGGGGGAGGCGCGTGAGTTGGGCGGGGGAGACAGCCTGCTCTCTGTTCGGGGGGTCAGATCTCAGAGTGAGCCGTTTGCTTTTGCAAGGAGGGGGGCCAGTCCAAGAAATGGATGTTTTTTGGAAACTGTTATGTTATGGATATTACACAACGCAAACATTTATCAACAAAGCTCTTAGAATAGACTGTGTGAAGGGCAAAATAGCAGAATATGGGACCTTTAAATATAGTTTTGTTTTTTGTTTCTTTAGTTATTGGTTAAAGTTACTTTGTTTATTGTGAGGTATTGGACCTCTTTGGGTTCTCCACCTGGAGGCTGTTGGTGCCTCCCAGGTGGTGTGGGCTCTCCCAATTTAAATCTCCTGGGTGTGAGGAGAAAAAGAGAGAGGCAGTTTGCAGTGAGGCTGCACGTTACTTTGTGTGTTTTTTGTCTTCTGTAATTTTTTTAAGTCCTAGGCATTATGATTTTGGTGTTTGGCTTTTTGTTTGGAAATAAATTCACATTTTTTTCTGAGCACCACTCCTGCTTTATGTCTTGCCTGACTCCCTGATCCAGTGGCAACTCTACACTTCATTTTACAAATACCAGATTTTTTTTGCTTTACGTAATGTTTTGTCATTCCAGTCTCATTCAGTTGACAGGTTGGACCACTCATTTAACTAAAATGCAGTTTAGATAAATATATATTTCAAATTCTAAAATCTAAAATCTTTACAAATTTTACCCCAGTTGAGCTTTGCTCTTTTTTTTTTTTTTTTTTTTTTTTTTTTGTAACCTAGCCTGGTGGAGAATTTTTAGCCAAGGCAAGTTTATTTGTAGAGCACAATTCACACACAAGTGCTTTACATAACAGGATAAAATGACATTAAGATCACAATCAGATTAAAACAAACAAAATCATTATTAAAAAAAATAAAAAAGAAGAAGAGTGCAGATAAATCAAGTGGTGTGTCTTGAAATGGTCCTTTAACCTTGTGCAAAATTTTCAGATTTCTTTCTCTATTTTCATGTTCTTTTTCCTTCCTTTCTGCAGCTGCTTTTCCCCACATTTCTAAACAGTCAAAATGTCTTTTTATTTCAGCTTTTTGTTTTGTTTACACTGTCTTTTTGGACAGAATTCTTTTGACTTGATCATTTATACACTACTGTCTGGCCAGAGTCTCTACTATTCATTGTTGCACCTCACGTCAAAACAAGTTCCTATGTTTGTGAAGTTTGATCACTGACAATGGCAATAAATCTGATTCTGATTTATTCTGTTTCTCGATGCCGTCAGACGCTGTCACTCATCCTTCCATTAAATCCCTTTGCTTTAAATTTTATTCATAAAAATTACATGTCTTCACAGAAATCTTTGCAGGACCATCTTTCCTGTATGGAGCTTAAAGTGCCTATGACAGGTTTTAAGGATTTTCTAATTTGGACTTTATTCAGTGTATTAATACCTCTTGTAAATATAAATTGTAGTTTTACACCAATCAGGTCGCTATTTGTTGAGAAAAGTTGAAAAATCTGTTGAAAATTGCAGGAAGTAAACAAATTGATGACATCACACTAGGGAGCCAAAGGTTATGCATAATTTACACAAAATAAACAACTTTTTTGACCCTTTAAACATTGATTCAACAAAATAAAGGTGTCACGTGTGTTTCTCTTTGTCAAATTAACAAAATCTGTGACATTGGAGGAGTTTTGACCAATGTACAGTGTGGATGCTATGGTAATTTCCTAGTGTGATGTCATACTTTACAACCAGGAAGTGAAATAAAAAACTTAAAAGAATAGCTAAACTGCGGTAAAACCAGTGGGCGAGGCTACCGCGCTCAAATTGAGCCGCCGACTGTAGGCTGCCATGTTTGCAATCTGCTGCTGACCACTAGGGGCCGCTGCGGAAGTAGAATTATTCAATGCAAGTCAATGGGGAGTTAGACGTTTCAAAACCTACTTTAGAGCCTGGCTCAAAATACGGCTTTGGTCTCAAACGTTAGCTTACGGCTCTGACAACACTGAGGGGGGTGAATGTTTTTGAACCAGGCTGGTTTAGCCGCTGTGATTTTTTAAAGTTCGTGCATATCTAATGAAGAAGGCGGGCTTTACGCGCTGGAAATGTCAGGGCGCAGCCATACACCTACGAGTGGGCGGTAACCATAGAGACAACGACAGTACGTCAGCAAAAGGCCGCCCCAAAGTCGCCCTCCCCCCACCTCCCCACCGAGGGGGGAGTGGTGTGGGCTAACCCGCGGCCATTTTGAATTCTCCATGAATGAGCCGCATTATCATGAATGGGGCGGAGCCACAACCGTCTGTCCACTATTTTTATGTCTATGGGTAAAATGTGTACAGATTTTAGTAGAATTTGAAATATATTTGTCTTAACTGCATTTAGTTGAATGAGTAGTCCAACCTGTCAGAGGCCCTTTAAGCGCTGACATATTTTTATTAGAAAAATGCTCCTCGACATTCCGACGTGAGTGGCAGAATTACGGGCAACACACTGATAAACTGATAAAATGTGTTCCTTTTGCTTTTTTTTGTCCATGGAGCTATTTTGTTGTTGCTGCTGACAGTAGGGGGTGATAAAGGACACTCCAACTCGCCTCATAACACTCAAGCTCAACACTTGGACTCAGAAACATGTTATTTAAGGACAGAAAGATAATGAGTCCAACTGTGTGTGATCCCAAAGTCTGTGCCAGTGATAAATGTGAGCGCAGCTGCTGTGTTCCTGTTTAAATATTTATCGCAGTTGTAGACTTTTATATTTGTTGTCAGACTGTAGCAGCTCATTCACGCTTTACTTGTGTTTTGAGCTTTTACAGCAGAAAACGTCATCTCTCACCATTGACTCTCAGGCGTTTTTGCCACTCGGTGCTAAAAGTCAGAACGCTTTGACGCTTTTGAAAATGTCTAATCTGTTCTGTTCACGCGACATCAGAGCATTACAGCCCTTATAGCTGCAGCTTTTTATGGTGGAAATACTGGTCAGATTACACATTTGTGGACTTGGTTTATGGTTCATGTCTCAGAACCATTTTTGTTTCGAGTTCAACATAATTTCTGTTAACACAAATAAACAAAAGTGTTGTTTTTTTCTCATAATTCACCTTATTCCAGAAGTTGCCGTACGTGCCGCCGTCTTGTTTCCGTTGTAGTTCACATGGAGCAGACGAGGTCAACAGAAAATAAGTTCTACACGGACTAAAAAGACGTTTTCAGACTGACCATGAAATCGTTGCGTTGTGACTTGTTGTTGCTCGTGTTCATTAAACATTTTACACAAATCAATCTACTTTATGTAACATTTTAGCGGTGAGACTTTTTGTGTTTTTGTCACTTATTGTCACATTTTCGTCACTTTTTTCCGCATTTTTGTCACTCATTTAGTCACATTTTTGTCACTTGTTGCGTTTTCGTCACTTATTGCCGCATTTTTGTCACTTTATTCGTTTTTCCATTTTTGTCATTTTGTTACTTTTACTCACATTTTTGTCAGTCATTTACTCACATTTTTGTCACTTGTTGCGTTTTCGTCACTTATTGCCGCATTTTTGTCACTTTATTCCGTTTTTTCCACGTTTTTGTCACGTTTTGTCACTTTTAATCACATTTTTCTCACTTTTAATCACATTTTTCTCACTTTTAGTTGCGTTCTTGTCCCTTGTCACATTTTTGTCACTTATTGTCGTGCATTTGTCACTTTCTTACGTTTTTTTGTCACTTATTGCCACATTTTTGCCACTTTATTCTGTTTTTTTTCACATTTTTGCCACTTTATTCTGTTTTTTTCCACGTTTTTGTCACTTTTAATCGCATTTTTGTCACATTTTTGTCTAAACACGACTAAAAAGCCGTTTTCAGGAAATCGTTGCGTTGTTGACTTGTTGTTGCTCGTGTTCATTAAACATTTTACACAAATCAATCTACTTTATGTAACATTTTAGCGGTGAGACTTTTCCCTCGTTCGTCATTAGCTTTAACAGAGTTCTCGTCAAACGGAAGTGCGTTTACAACAAAAGTGCGTATCTGTGGCAAAAAGTGGGCGGGGCAGAACAAGGTGAATAAGTACAAGGTTGTGCTACTTTTCAACTCCAAAATGTGATCGTTGTCAGTTGAAAGGATTAGCAATAAGTTAATTATTGCAGGTTTGTGGAATTAATCCCAAACAAATAATGATTCAACATTTGTAGATTTCCACTTTGGATGTTCCTTTCAAAAGCGTTAAACCTCCCACAGAGTTAAACAGACCCGTGCCCTTCATGTGAGATTACGCGCCTGCCTCGGCCTTAAATCTCCTGCGTAGGCCGCCGTTTGGTTTGGCTCAACCAATTACTTAAAAGAAAGACTTAAAGCTTTATTATAACGCCAGCTTTTTGTGACATCGCACAAAATGGGATTACACCGCTCCGTCTCTGCAGTGAAACAGTCGTGTGGAAGTCTAAAAATAAATCTAAAGAAAAAAATCCCCTTATGAATACTTTCCACTTGACAGAGAAGTGAAAAGTATTGACAGTAATTAAAGCGCCTCTGACAGGATGGATTACTCATTTGACTAAAATGCAGGTAAGAGAAGTATATTTCAAATTTTGCTGAAGTACTTTACAAATTTTATCCCGGTTTAACAATTTTTTGGTGTTTTGTTTCACTTCCTGGTTGTAAATGATATCACACTAGGTCATTACCATAGCAACCGAGCTGTACACTGGGCCAGAACTCCTCTAATGTCACAGATTTTTTACATTTTACAAATAAAAATACATGTGAGCACCTTTTTTGTTCAATCAATGTTTAAAGGGTCAAAAAAAGTAGTTTATTTTGTGTAAATTATGCATAGCCTTTGTCTCCCCAGTTTGTTTACTTGTTGTACTTTGTTTCTACAGATTTTCAACTTTTCTCCACAAACAGCGACCTGATTGGTGCAAAACTATAATTTTTATGAATACGCTGAATAAAGACAAAATTAGAAAATCATTAAAACCTGTCACATGCACTTTGAGTTAGTTGTCATCTCAAATCTAATACTTTTTGGAAAATTATCCACACAAAAAACAGCACATCTGTCCCTTAACTCTGACCGTTCTGCTCGTAATGGATCGTTTTAATAATAATTATCTGACATACTGCTGAACATTTTAGCCAAAGAACTGACTCCACCAGAAAATGTACACAGTTCCAGTCTATGTAACTTTTCCACAGACGCGCAAACGGTGTTTTATAGACTATTTAAAGACGTTTTCCCCATCATTTTAGACATTTTCAGTAATGACACTTAATGGAAGAGAATTGTCTTTGCCTCCTTCTTTTATCTTAACAGTAAATTGTACTGTAAACTATAATTGAAGGGCTTCATTAGAAATACAACAGGAAACGTGCCAAAATATTCCTGTAAATGTTCTTGACCGTCACTATTAACAAAGATATTTCCATTTGGCCTACCTTCAAAATAGCAGTAGTTTTATAGACTGCAGCGCCCTTCTCTAGTATGTGCTACTGAATGCTTGTGTATTGGATGTTGTAATGCAGCCGGTTGTATATGGACACATTTCCACTGCGGTAATTTAAATGCTCGGCGCGTCTTCCCGGAGCGTCTGCCAAGTGGAGCTCAAAGTGACGCAGACGGACGTGTGCTATTACTATCGGCGCTCCTCCATCGGCTCGGGGCCAGCAGCAGCCGCTAAACCTCTGCGTTCTGCACTCGCTCGCACTTGAACGCACCTCTAAGCACCTAAACCTGGACTAAAACGGGGCCGAACCAAGTCTGAATCAGGACTAAACCGAGATCAAACCGGGACAAGTGTGAAACATGGATGTCCCAGTGTGACAGTTCAGTGTTATTCACCTTATTCCAGAAGTTGCCGTACGCGCCGCCGTCTTGTTTCCGTTGTAGTTTACATGGAGCAGACGAGCTCAACAGAAAATAAGTTCTACATGGACTAAAAAGCCGTTTTCAGACTGACCAGGAAATCGGTGCGTTGTGACTTGTTGTTGCTCGTGTTCATTAAACATTTTACACAAATCAATCTACTTTATGTAACATTTTAGCGGTGAGACTATTCACATTTTTCTCACTTATCGTCACTTTTTCCAGCATTTGTCACTTTTATTCACGTTTTTGTCACTCATTTATTCACGTTTTTGCGTTTTCATCACTTATTGCTGCATTTTTGTCATTTTATTCAGTTTTTTCCACTTTTAATCACATTTTTCTCTCTTTTAGTTGCGTTCTTGTCACGTTTTTGTCACTTATTGTCGTGCATTTGTCACTTTCTTCCATTTTTTTGTCACATTTTTCTCACTTTTAGTTGCGTTCTTGTCACTTGTCACGTTTTCGTCACTTATTGTCGCTTTTTTACCACTTTATTCTATTTTTTTCCACGTTTTTGTCACTTTTAATCGCATTTTTGTCACATTTTTGTCTAAACACGACTAAAAAGCCGTTTTCAGGCCTCAGGAAATCGTTGCGTTGTGACTTGTTGTTGCTCGTGTTCATTAAACATTTTACACAAATCAATCTACTTTATGTAACATTTTAGCGGTGAGACTTTTCCCTCGTTCGTCATTAGCTTTAACGGAGTTCTCGTCAAACAGAAGTGCGTTTACAACAAAAGTGTGTATCTGTGGCAAAAAACTGCAAAAGTGGGCGGGGCAGAACAAGGTGCATTGCAGTGGTGGAAAGTAACGAAGTGCACAAGTAAAAGTACCGTACTCAAGTCAGTTTTGTAGGTGTCTGTACTTTACGTTAGGTGAGACGCTGCAGGTGAATGTGAAAAAAAAATACATTTAAAGACATTAATTGTAAACTTCTCCTGTAGTTTAGTCACATAAATGTAAGAAACAAATGTATTACAAGTTTTTCATCACGTCATGTTTTCATGAAGAAATAAGGAACTTTATGTGTAAAAACGGCCAAAAATCCACATATTTGGGACATTTAAATCTGAAAAATGGACAGAACCAGGTTTAAATTTCTTGTTTCATTTTGTAACATATTAGTAAATTTTCTCTATTTAAACATTTAATAAATCAGGAATTAGATATCAACAAACCATTCTGTGCGTTTCATCAAAATCAGTTTGTACAGTTTGGTTTATGTAGGATCTACTTTAAGGCTGGTCTTTATGTCTCGAGGAAGAAAAATGCATTTTAAGAAAACGGCCTTTGAAGTTACAATGTCCCAGAGAAATCTATGGATGAAGTGGATTCAATGGAAGAATAAAACATCTTCAGGAGCAGATTGGACAAGTTTGTTGTTTCCACATGAAAGAAGATATGTTGAGAGAACAAACTGACCAAAAAACAAAAAATTAAACAAGAAAAAAAAATACCGTTTATGCCTGTAGTGTCTAATATTAAAGGAGACGTCTCACGCTCTTTTCAGGCACTTTCTTTTGAACTATAACATACTGTAGGTAGATCATTATTTTGCATTTAGCTCATTGTGAACCGCAATATTGATCTAAAACGGCTCAGTAATAGAAGCCGGTACATTGACTTCCTGTTCAGATCAGCAGAACTAATAAGCCCCGCCTCTTCATAGTGACATTTCAGCAGCTAATTGTCGTTTACATGGTTTTATTTTTTTAAAGGGGCTACGTGTAATCTTAGAACTTCACATCTATCACTTACAGTCTTCATTTTTATAACAATCACAGCTAATTACAGTGATGTGGGCGTTGATAGGGGGTAGGTGAAAACAGGACTTTTTTCAGAACTTGAGCCTCAGGATTTCATAATATATCTTTGTGTAAACTAATGATGAGGAAACACTGTTGCAAGAGTTTAAAAGCCTATTAAAGTTAATTTTGCACAATATGTCCCGCTTAATCCACTTTCAGGCTGCGTTGTCCTGGTTTGGTCCTAGTTTGAGGCGTTTTATGCAAGAGATCTTAAAAAAAGGGAATAATCGATGCACGACGTGTATTTAAGGCGAGACACTACAGACAAAACTCATAAAGATGTTTATTGTTTCATTGAATCCACTTCTTCTCTGGGACATTGTAACTTCAAAGGCCGTTTTCTTAAAATGCATTTTGTTCCCTCGAGACATAAAGATCAGCCTTAAAGTAGATCCTACACAAACTGTACAATCTGGACTCAACAAGATTTTGACGAAACATACTGAAGGATTTTTTGATATCTAATTCTAAAACTGATTTATTGGAGTTTTAAGTTTAAAAAATGAGGCAAAATTTGAATTTTTAGGACAATTTTTAGTTTAATCTATAGCCTAAAACTTAAAAACTAAGTAATAATAATAAAATATATCCCACATTTTTTTGTATCTAATATATGTAAGAAATTTAAACCTGGTTCTGTCCATTTTTCAGTTTTAAATGTCCCAAATATGTGTATTTTTGGCCATTTTTACACATAAAACGCCTTATTTCTACATGAAAACATGACATGATGAAAAACTTGTAATACATTTTTTTCTTACATTCCTGTGAGTAAACTACAGGACAAGTTTCAAAGTGATATCTTTAAATTTAATATTTTTTCCTATTCACCTGCAGCGTCTCGCCTCATTCAACAAACTCTTCTCTCGTCGACTGCAGCCTTAGAGCAGCCGCTGTAATTGAGACGTTTATTGCACCATGACCGAGCCCGTGACACCCTCCCGCCCCTCCTCCCCCTCTCTCCCCCTCGCCCCGCTCGCCCTCGGTGCCTGAGTGCGTACGTGCAGGAGGGCTGTCGCACTGTGGT
Organism: Rhinogobius similis; assembly: GCA_019453435.1. Lineage (NCBI taxonomy): Eukaryota > Metazoa > Chordata > Actinopteri > Gobiiformes > Gobiidae > Rhinogobius > Rhinogobius similis. The sequence continues at coordinate 3,175,094 of CM033627.1, forward strand.
GGAGCGGCCCGGGGTCGGGACACGAGCAGCAGCAGCACAGTCGTCGTCGTCAAACGCTCGTCTGACCAGAGCTGCTCGCACAAACACAATTATGTCACTGTTTGGGAACGCACGACGCTCAGATGTGCGGCTCGGCGTCTGAAAGCCCGTGTTGTTTCGCGGACGGCGGGCTAGAATTTGATGGAACGTTTTTGCAGATGAACAGTGCAGATGTCTGGGTTTTGGTCAATAACCGTCTCTGAAACGACTAATCACATTAAGCGGATTAATCGATTTATTAAATAATCTAGGACTAATCTTTTAGCGATTTCTCATACATGCCATGTGAAGAAAAAAGAGTTTATCACAAAGACAAAGCAGTAATTCAATCAAAATGGTTCAAGGAGAGGATGCATGATGTGATTTTGTTAATAAATACAATTAATTTGTGATGTTCTCCGTTAAAAGGTCTTCTGTTGGCATTTGTTTGGGGTTTTGAGTGTGTTTTTTATGTTAAACAACAAAGTATTTTTGACTTGCCCAAAAAAATAATCGCTGACTTGTCGACTACTAAAATATTACTGACTTTCTGCACTTTGTGTTGAACAGCAAGCCAGCAAAATGTATTTGTAGCACTGTTTGTACAAAAAGTAATTCGAAGAGCAATAAGATCACAATGCAACAAATAAAAGCATAAATAACTCACTTTAACGGCTGCAGTAGCACTTTTGTACCATTTAGTACTTGTTAATGTCATTATTTTTGTCACATAATGCAGTATTTTGGCTGTGCACTTGAAGCACTTTGAGAAGCTGGTGTTCTTTTGACATTTTACAGTGTTGACCGTTGTTTTTTGTGTTGTTTTTTACATTTATATCATAATAATGGCAAATTCAACTGGAGGCTCGCGGTCCAGAACCGGCCCACCAAACAAGCTTATCTGGCCCTCATCCCATTTTCCCAAAACGTTTATTTGCTGTTTTTAATACATATACTTAAACTTTTAACTGTAGAATTGACTGATGTAGTATTACTGTAGCAAATGCTGGTTAAGGATCGTCGATTATGGAGTTTTTTTTTTTTCCAAAATCTGATAACTTTTATGCTCTACCACTGGCCAATTTTTGCCAGTATCGATATTATAATTTATCTATCCATTGCAAGTCCACACATTTCTGGTAAGTTACTGTAAAGATCACTATTTATCTTTTTGCTAACATGCTAACAAAGTGTATTTATCTTGTATATGAAATAACTAGTTGCATGATTGTGTAAATGTACAGCTGCATTTTTAACTTATTGCTCTTCTTTTCGCTCAGTAGTTTGTTTGGAAAGATCAATATGATCCACTGAGGACAAATTAAGAGATTGATATATTTACACTAAATATCTGCTACATTTTCAATATTGGATCGATAACTGGTCGCCAATCTGTAATGCTGGTTCACTTCATAAATGTTGTTAAATATTCAGTGCAGACACCATAGCCTTCAGTTAATCAACGCTACTACTACACTAACTTTCATAGTACTATACTACGCTACCCTGACGCTCACATTTTCTATCCTGTTCATCAGCTTTTCCATCAGAAAAACTTAAAATCTATATCTTAATATCTAAAAAAAATCTAGACAATTTACCTCCAATACTAACTAAACAAATCACAGATGAAACTATTTGAGATTTTCGACTTTATTTCACCGAGGGCCAGATTTTTCTGATGGTTTTGTCCTTGAGGCCAGAAACAAGTCTCAGCACTTTTGAAATATGAAAAAATGTTGAGGCTTTAACAACATCTGCAGAACTGAACCAGAACTGAACCAGGTCTGAACCAGGTCTAAACCAGGTCTAAATCAGATCTAAATTAGGACTAAACCGGGTCCAAACCACGTCTAAATCAAGTGTAAACCAGGACTAAACCAGGTCAATACCAGGTCTTAACCAGGTCCCAATCAGATCTAAATCAGGATTAAACCGGGTCCAAACCACGTCTAAATCAGGTGTGAACCAGGACTAAACCAGGTCAATACCAGGTCTAAACCAGGTCCAAATCAGATCTAAATCAGGTCTAAATCAGGACTAAACCGGGTCCAAACCACGCCTAAATCAAGTGTAAACCAGGACTAAACCAGGTCAATACCAGGTCTAAACCAGGTCCCAATCAGATCTAAATCAGGTCTAAATCAGGATTAAACCAGGTCCAAACCACGTCTAAATCAAGTGTAAACTAGGACTAAACCAGATGCAAAACCAGTCTAAACCAGGACTAAACCAGGACTAATGCAGGAATAAACTACTAACACGATAACAAATATTTTCTATGCTTTTGGAAGATGTGTTGAGGGCCGTAACATAACCCTTGGCGGGCCGGATTTGGCCCCCGGGCCTTCATTTGAATAGTCCTGGATTACACTGTAAACACATGACAAGCCCGGACACAGTTATGTCATTGTTGTTCACATTCATACTTTTATTATAAGCTTTTTTTCCTCGTTCTCTAATCGACAACAAAGCCAGTCTTGTCCGCGTGGCCTTGTGACTGCTGCCATTTATTTATTTCCTCCACTAGCCCAGTTTCCTAACCTGAAAAGACAGATGGTTATGTAACAAACTGGCCTAGATACTCTCTGATAACATTTCCCTCCTTTTTTCGCTCCCTTGCCTCCTTGCCTCCTCTCCTACCACCTTCCTCCTAAGCCATGTTTTATCCCCCCCCCCCTCTCTCCGCTGTATCTGTGTAACTGGGGCAGCCTTCGCCCCTTCTCCGCTTCCCCGCTCGCCTCTTTCACCCCGGCTCGTTCCGAAGGCTGCGGCGTTTAGCACAGGTTACATAATCAAAACAACAGCTCGCGCGCTCGGGACACGGTGTAAGGAGGGCTCGCCGAGGAGCGTTCCAGTTTCTGCCTGACCTCGTTTTGCGGCGGCGAGAAACGCACCGTGTGAACCTTTGCTCCCGGCCAAACAGCTTATATAATGTGCACGGATGACTCGCCGCGGCCCATAGGCGGCTGCAGGGACATGTCTCTGCCGTCCAAAGACAAAGGAGCAAAGGTTAAAACGCAAACAGTGTGGGTTTGCGCTTGGAAACGGCAGGGAAAAGGGTAGGATTAGCAGGTAGCACGTTATAATGACACCCTAATTAGACTTAAAGGGTGTGTGACAGGTTTTTACGATTTTCTAATTTTGACTTTATTCCGTGTATTAATACCTTGTGTGAATATAAATTGTAGTTTTACACCAATCAGGTCGCTGTTTGTGGAGAAAAGTTGAAAAATCTGTTGAGAATTACAGGAAGTAAACAAACCGATGACATCACACTGGGGAGACTAAGGTTACGCATAATTTACACAAAATAAACTACTTTTTTGACCTTTTAAACATTGATTCAACAAAATAAAGGTGTTCAAATGCGTTTCTCTTTGTCAAATGAACAAAATCTATCACATTAGATGAGTTTTGGCCCAGTGTACAGTGCGGTTGCTATGGTCATTTCCTAGTGTGATGTCATACTTTACAACCAGGAAGTAAAATTTAAAACCTAAAAAATAGCTTAACGGGGGTAAAATGTGTACAGATTTTGGTAGAAATTTGAATATATTCATCTTAACGGCATTTTAGTTAAATGTGTATTTCAACCTGTCATGGGCCCTTTAAAGTGCGTATGACGGGTTTTTATGATTTTCTAATTTTGGCTTTATGTAGTGTGTCGATACCTCTTGTAAATATAAAGTATAGTTTTACACCAATCAGGTCGCTGTTTGTGGAGGAAAATATGTTGAAAATACAGGAAGTAAACAAATCGATGACATCACACTGGGGAGACAAAAGTTCTGCATAATTTACAGAAAATAAACTACTTTTTTGACCCTTTAATAGACATTGATTCAACAAAATAAAGGTGTTCATGTGTATTTTTCTTTGTCAAATAAAAAAATCTGTGACATTAGAGGAGTTTTTGCCCAGTGTGCAGGATGGTTGCTATGGTAATTTCCCAGTGTGATGTCATCATTTACAACCAGGAAGTAAAACTGAAAACCTAAAAAATAGTTAAACCAAGGTAAAATTTGTAAAGATTTTAGCAGAATTTGAAATATAATTATATTAACTGCATTTTAGTTAAATTAGTAGTCCACAGGCACTTTAATAAAGCATGAACAAAATGTTAATTCATACAATTAGAGTAAGAGATAATGATTTTGTATGTCTTAAGCTGTTTTGTGGTTTTAATACAATTTTATTCTGTCATGTAAAGCACTTTGACTTGCTTCAGGTACAAATTACTCGCCTTGATCAGTTCAGTGAACAGTTTAAGACAAGGCACTGCAGGTGAATCGGAAGAAACATTCAAAATAAAAGTATAAATATAAAAATATAAATTTGAAACTGCAAGTTTTTAATTGTGTAATGTTTTCAAATAGAAATAAAGCATTTTATGTGTAAAACTGTCAAAACTGCACACATTTGGCAACTTAAAATCTAAAAAGAAAATCTAAAAAGATTTTTTATTATTTAGGTTTTTTTTTTTTGTTTTTTTTTTATTATCACACAACAACAACAACAAAAACAAACAAACATGCAGACAAAGGTCTCACACAAGATATCAAGACAGAATCCCCATCCACCAGACAACAGAAAGAAAAAACAAAACAAAAACATAACAATAACAATTAATAACAGATAATTACCAAAACAACACCAGTCTTCTCTTCTCAACCTATGGCCTGGCTATATTACTAAATCATTACTAAATCATACTTAGTAGTATGTGACCTATTTATTAGTTAATTCATTTGCCAGTCCTCCAACTTATAGTTAAAGGTTAGGCAAATGAATCAACATCCTTTTATTCTTTATTTCTTTTTATTTTTTATTTTTTGATGATTATTACTTTTCTTTTAATTACTTCTATTTTTTTTCCTATGTAATCTTTTTTCTCAGGAAATATAGTTGAATATAAGAATGATTGATTTAAATCGAAAGTGCACACATGTGTTCTCCTATATCCAAAATTAAACCTATACAGAATTATTCACACCCTAAGTGTTTGAAAACTTCCCATCTTTTTTATGTTTTGTAACTTCACTGTCTGTTTCAACCAGATATCCTTCCAGAGTTAAATATCTATAAATATATTTTTGAAATAAATAATATTTAGTAAGAATCTATTTTGGCTTGGAAAATAAACCGTTTCCCTAGAGCAATAATTAAATTACATAAGTCACTACTGCTTATAAAGTCTCCCAGCAAAGCAGAGGCAAAATTTAACTTAAGGACCAGACCAACCTCTAAACACATTTTCTCAATTTCAACCCAAAACAAAGACACAATATGGCAAAACCAAAACAAATGTTCAGTAGACTCCACTTCTAAACAACAAAAATGACATTCTTCAGTCTCTACCTTATTCCATATCTTTAACAATTTCCGTGTAGGTAGGAAGTTATATATAATTTTGATTTGAAAAATTCTATTTTGCACATCCACATTAGTATCATTAATAAGTTTAAATATTCTTTCCCATGGTAAGGGGCAGTCAACTGTGTCCTCCCATTTTTTAAAGATATTGTCCGGGTAGATCTTTATTGATTTATAAGACAGGAAAAAATTATTATTATTATTATTTATTATTTAGTTTTTGAGTAAACTAGATCTGACTGAAAACTGGCCTAAAAAAACTAAATTTTGTCTTGTTTATTTTTTTCTTTTTTCTTTTTTTTAACTTGAAACAGGTTTAGAATTAGATATCAGCAAATCCTTCTGTGCATTCCATCAACATCTTGTTTCATACAACATTTTAAGAGGCGCTCTTATGTCCCCAAGAGAAGAGAAATGTATTTTTTAAAAACAGCCTTTGAAGTTACAACGTCCCAGAGAAATCTATGGATGAAGTGCATTCAATTAAATAATAAAACATCTTTAGGAGCAGATTGGACAAGTTTGTTGTTTCCACATGAAAGTCGATATGTTGAGAGAAGAAACGAACGAACGAGCATTAAAATGTGAAATATAAAGAAACAACCCAACAAATAAAGACTTCCTGATTGTGTTTTATTCTGTAAAATAAAGTTAAACCCAATTTTGAAGATGTTTGCGAAATTTAGAGCAACAATTAAACCTACTTCATACTGCCTGGATATTAAACCCTGACCAATCGACCCTTTAAAAGTTTGTGAAGAAAAAACATTTTAAATTTCAGGAGGAGGCAAAAGTGAAGTGGAGTTTAATGTGATTTCACTGGAGAAACTGGGATTAATCTCAGAATATCAGAAAATATTCAGATGGTTTTGTCAAATTAAAACCACTCAGACTCTTGTGAGTGACATCAGAGCGGCTTTAAACACATTTAACATTCTATTTTACATTATTTGTTAATTTAATTGGATATTATGACTATTTACTGAACAAATACAACAGTTTTTAATTGTATCTACACACATATTACATACTTTACCACAAATTATACTTTTTATGAACATCAAGTACAATTCTGAGGCTAGAAAATGTGTTTTTTCTATCCTTTGTAGTAAAAACACAAACAATTCTACACTAAAAACGTGTGGTAGGGTGGTATGAATGTTTCTGCTCAGACGTTGGACATCTGTGCTCCCAGATATTAGAGTTTTAAATATACCGTACACATATGGCCTCTGTGCATTTAGACGAGCAGCTGCCGTCTGGAGCTGTTAACACATGTTCTATTTGCTGCTGTGGTGTGTGGCAATCTCTCTTAAGGAATCCTCTTATTTTGCTCTGCCTGCTTTGAAAAAATGAGAGGGCGTTTTTGTGCTTTTAAATGTATATAACTTTTGTTTTGATAATTTTAATTATAATTGAAATCACAATTATTTGAAGCAATTATTACGTTAAGCTGTAGAGGACTGTTTGTGCCATTCAGTTAAGAGTTGTTTCGTTATTGTGCCATTTGTGTGATTAAGGCGAGACGCTACAGGCAAAACTTTTTGTTTTTTGTCAGCTTGCTCTCTTAACATATAGACTTTCACGTGGAAACAACAAACGTGTCCAATCTGCTCCAAAATATGTTTTATCGTTTCATTGAATCCACTTCATCCATAGATTTCTCTGGGACATTGTAACGTCAAAGGCCGTTTTCTTTAAATGCATTTTTCTCCCTCGAGACATAAAGCCTTAAAGTAGATCCCACAAAAAAATCTCTGAGCTCAGGTCCTCTACCAGAGGCCAGGGAGCTTGAGGGTTCGGCGCAGTATCTTAGTTGTTCCTAGAACTGCGCTCTTCTGGACTGAGATGTCTGATGTTCCTCCAAGGATCTGTTGTAACCACTCCTCCAGTTTGGGGGTCACTGCCCCAAGTGCTCCGATCACCACGGGCACCACCTTGGCCTTCACCTTCAGACCTTCTCCAGCTCTTCTCTGAGCCCTTGGTATTTCTCTAGTTTCTCATGTTCCTTTCTCCTGATGTTGCCATCACTTGGTATCGCCACATCAACCACAACGGCCTTCCTCTGCTCTTTATCCACCACCACGATGTCTGGTTGGTTTGCCATTACCTTCTGTCAGTCTGTGTCTGGAAGTCCCACAGGATCTTCGCTCGGTCATTATATGTGTGTGTGTGTATCTATATGGTTTTAAGTATTTAAAAAAATAATAATAATAAAGAGTCGGAATTTGAATTTTTAGGAACATTTTCAGTCCAATCTCAAAAACTAAACAAGAAATCCCAAATTCCTATACATTTTTTGTAACAAATATATGTACAAAATGAATCAAGAAATTTAAACCTGGTTCTGTCCATTTTTCAGATTTATATATTTATTCATTTTTATTTAAGGAAAAGTGGGAACAATGCATATTAATGAACATTTAATCAAATGTAAATATGCCAGATTATTGACCTTATTCTGCCCCGCCCACTTTTGCCGTTTTTTGCACTTTTGTTGTAAACGCACTTCCGTTTGACGAGAACTCCGTTAAAGCTAATGATGAACGAGGGAAAAGTCTGACGCTAAAATGTTACATAAAGTAGATTGATTTGTGTAAAATGTTTAATGAACACGAGCAACAACAAGTCAACAACACAACGATTTCCTGAGGCCTGAAAACGTCTTTTTAGTCGAGTAGAACTTATTTTCTGTTGAACTCGTCTGCTCCGTGTGAACTACAACGGAAACAAGACGGCGGCGCGTACGGCAACTTCTGGAATAATGTGAATAGCTTTAGGCTATTTCCATCTGTGGACCCCCTGCAGGTCACAGAAAGATAAACACAGAGTAAACTTCAGTTGGACAGAGACAGGAAAACAGTTTTGTCATGTTAGTACAACTACAAACATTCAACAACAAACAAAATGTCTCAAATATGTGCAATTTTGGCCGTTTTAACACATAAAATGCCTCATCTCAACATGAAAACCTAACGTTATATATTTTAAACTACAGGAGAAGTTTCAAATTGATATCTTTAAATTTAAGATTTTTTCACCTGCAGTGTCTCTTTAACTGGAGTTATAATTGTTAATTGCACATGCAGGTCACACACAGTTTAACTTATTGCACTTTATTTAACATTATGCAATACTTTCTCTCTCATGCAGCGCTCATTCTTTTGCCGTTTGACCGAAGATAAAAAGTCTGAGAAGTTTTTCCGGGTTTTCTACGACCGGATGAAACTGGCCCAACTGGAAATCAAAGCCACAGTGACGGTCAACACCAGCGACCTCGGAAACAGGAAACGAGACGAGGAAGGAGGGGACAAGGAGGCACCGGCCAGAAGGAAAGGTCAGAGGCTTTATATAATACAATCTTCACTGTCTGTGCACAATGGAAGGACTTACTAAACGTGTCGAGAGGAAGAGTGGAGAAAATGTGCTAAGATCAACTCCAAATTTAGAAGTACGTCCCAAAAGGAGGGATTTAACAGTGTATAAAAATGGAAATAGAAGAACGATGAAGAAGCGAAATGAAAAAGTTAATGTGCAAATTTTATTGAAAGTTTTTTTTCACAATTAGTTTGCGATGCCATACGTTCTAAAATAAGAATATGGATATCATATCGGCCTCAGTTGGAGGTAAAAAATCCATCCAGCGTCTGGTTGGATGAGATTTGGACTGAAGAGCTGCTCTGACCTCTGACCTCTGGAGCCGCCGTCATCGAAGCGTATGACGTTTGTTAAAGGTCCCATATTCTGCTATTTCCCCCTTTACACAGTCTATTCTAAGGGCTTTGTTGATACATTTTTGCGTTGTGTAATATCCATAACATAACAGTTTCCAAAAAACACCCATTTCTTGGACTGGCCCCCCTCCTTGTAAAAGCAAACGGCTCACTCTGAGATCTGACCCCCCCCGAACAGAGAGCAGGCTGCCTCCCCCGCCCAACTCGCGCGCCTCCCCCGCCCAATCCGTGCCGAAGCCTAGAGCGGAGATAGTGCATGCGCCGTGTGCTCTGGTAAACAGTGATACACAAACACTGAATAAACATTTTATCGTCCTGACGGTGCGTCGTGCTGAGTCCTACGTCCTGGATCTGACCTGGAGTTTGACGTGCTCCAGGGCCTCAACCACGGACGTTGCCGTTTGGTAAATAACAAGCTAACTCTTCGATCTGTCGTATCCATCGTGTAATTACTGTGTAGCATTAGCATTAGCTGTTTTTATTCTTGCGACGCTGCGCTTCCTGGAGGCGTGGCTTAAACACCGTGTCATCCTGGTGAAGCGCGTCATCTTAGTGAGGAGCCCCCGTCTGCTGCTCAGCCGAGGGGGACGGAAAAGACAGTTCTCTAGTGAAAGCATGAGGGAATCAATCAAAAAAACACTTTGGGCACAACATACGAGGCCCAAATAGCACTGTAGGAAGGTTAAAACCTCTGAAAAGTCCATTTTGCATGTTATGGGACCTTTAAACCTTCACAAATGTCCAAACGCTCAGATCGTTCTGATTCTGCCGCAGCTCGAGACTCGGCGGTGGTGATGACGGAGGACGTGAAGGAGCAGTTGCTGGAGGCCTCGTCCGCCACAAAGAAAGCCTTCAACTCGTACCGCCGCGACGCCGACCCCGAGGACCACTTCAGCTCCGCCGACGGCCACCCGAGCTCCGGAGACAAGAGCCAGGACGACGGGGAGATGAGCTTCGTCATCATCATCATGCAGCCCATACTCCGCTTCCTCCAGCTGCTCTGCGAGAACCACAACCGAGACCTGCAGGTGAGGCGCACGCAGCAGGTTTAGCACATTCACTATGGACCGTGTGCCGTCACAGAAAGAAGCGACTGGAGGCAAAATGAAGCACAACATGAAACATTTTCAATCATTAACTGAGATCAGATCTAAATGGTAATGGTCTTAAATCTAAAGGGACAAAAACACATCTAAAAGAGACAAAAAGGAACAAAAAACAGAATAAAAGTGACAAATACACGACCTAAAGCGCTAGAAAATTACAAAAATAGAACTAAAAGCAACAAAAATGTGTCTTAAGTGATTAGAAAGTGGCAAGAATGTGACTAAAATGAGTCTAAAAGCAACAAAATAGTGACTAAAAGGGGCAGAAAATGCGTCTTAAATTGCCTAAAAGAGACAAAAAGGAACAAAAAACAGAATAAAAGCGACAAAAACACGATCTAAAGCGCTAGAAAATTACAAAAATAGAACTAAAAGCAACAAAAACGTTTCTAAGTGACTAGAAAGTGTCAAGAATGTGATTAAAATACGTCTAAAAGCAACAAAAAATAAGAAATAATTTTGAATATCTAGTGTAGAAATGTCAGTTCATTTGCTTTTTATTACAAAGAATGAAAAAAAAACACAATTTTCTAGTCTCAAAATGTTATTTGAGCATCACAAAAAGTAGAATTTGTGGTAAAGTATGTAAATAAAATGGAAAGACAATTGTGGGCTCAACATTTCTGTCAGTATTATCCAGTAAAACTTAAAATTCAGGATTTTGCCTTCATCAAAAAAATTCCAAAAGTGTCTAAACTCCTCTTAAATAAACAAATGCTGAAAAAAACACTGGTAAATTAGTTTAAATTAGTCTGAGTTTGCAAAAATCTCCTTGATTTTTCATATTTTCTGATATTCTGAGGTTAATTCCAGTTTCTTCAGTGAAATCACATTATGTTGCACTTCACTTTTGCCTCCTTTTTGGAACTTAGATTAATTTTTTGTAAGTTGGTAATGGTATCGAAGAAGGTACACAGACTATCTACAGTCTATCTCAGTTTATTTTATTTTTATTTGATTTTATTCTTAATCTTAAGCATGCCTCTTTTATATATTTTAATATTTTATTCATTGTTTTATGTCGCACTTACGCCAAAGCAAGTTCCTCTGTTTGTGAATTTTGATCACTGACAATAGCAATAAACCGATTCTGACGTTTTTTTGTGAGTTAAAGGTGTACTATGTAACTTTTCTGGTGGACGACCCATCACCTGGTTGTCTCCTTTGTTATTCTTATACCTTATGGCAAAAAAAGACATTTACTTCAGGAACCGCAGCAAACGTCGATGTGGCTGGGCCTGTCGAGCTCCAGTGGGTTTATATTTGTGTTTAGTGTCATTTTGTTTTCGTCAGAACTTCCTTCGATGTCAGAACAACAAGAACAACTACAACCTGGTGTGCGAGACGCTGCAGTTCCTGGACTGCATCTGCGGCAGCACCACCGGAGGCCTGGGTCTGCTGGGCCTTTACATCAACGAGAAGAACGTGGCCCTGATCAACCAGACGCTGGAGAGCCTCACCGAGTACTGCCAGGGACCGTGCCACGAAAACCAGGTCACGTTTACAATACGCTTATGACGTTTGAGAAGTAACAAAAGACATGCTCTGAGACAAGCAACAAAAAAGCGACTAAAGGTGTTCAAAGATGTGTCTAAAAGCAGCAAAATGGTGACTAAAAGGGACAAAAACACACCTAAAAGAGACAAAAATGAACAAAAAACAGAATAAAAGCGACAAAAACATGACCTAAAGCGCTAGAAAATTACAAAAATAGAACTAAAAGCAACAAAAATGTGTCTAAGTGACTAGAAAGTGGCAAGAATATGACTAAAATGTGTCTAAAAGCAACAAAATAGTGACTAAAAGGGACAAAAATGCGCCTTAAAGAGATAAAAAGGAACAAAAAACAGAATTAAAAGCGACAAAAACACGACCTAAAGCGCTAGAAAATTACAAAAATAGAACTAAAAGCAACAAAAATGTGTCTTAAGTGATTAGAAAGTGGCAAGAATGTGACTAAAATGAGTCTAAAAGCAACAAAATAGTGACTAAAAGGGACAAAAACGAGTCTTAAAGTGCCTAAAAGAGACAAAAAGGAACAAAAAACAGAGCTAAAAGCGACAAAAACACAACTTAAAGCGCTAGAAAATTACAAAAATAGAACTAAAAGCAACAAAATGTGTCTAAGTAACGAGAAAATGCGTCTAAAAGCAACAAAATAGTGACTAAAAGGGACAAAAACGCGTCTTAAAGCGCCTAAAAGAGACAAAAAGCAATAAAAAACAGAATTAAAAGCAACAAAAACATGATCTTAAGAGCTAGAAAATTACAAAAATAGAACTAAAAGCAACAAAATGTGTCTAAGTGACTAGAAAATCCATCTAAAAGCAACAAAATAGTGACTAAAAGGGACAAAAACGCATCTTAAAGCGCCTAAAAGAGACAAAAAGGAACAAAACAGAATAAAAGCGACAAAAACACAACTTAAAACACTAGAAAATTACAAAAATAAAACTAAAAGCAACAAAAAGTGTCTAAGTGATGAGAAAGTGGCAAGAATGTGACTAAAAGCAACACCAAAACACCTGAACAAGTCATAGGGGTGTAAATAACTCTGTGGGAGATCCACTGTTTTTGAGAGAAATAATCAAACATAAAATCATCGAGTGCGGTGACAGAGAAAACACTGAACTTTGTGCCACTTTTTGTATCATGTGAATAGGCCCAGTAATTACAGAGATTACAATTAAAATGAAAGGAGCTGTACCTGCTTTTTTTCTTTTCTTTAAGAGGCCCTGTACCTGATTTTTACTGTTTTGACACAAGAAAAACAGAACTAGTTGATGTTAAACTCTTTACATCAGTCACATGTAGCTCTCACTTTCCTAATGCAGTCCCGGCATCATAAATATTCACTGCAATGAGTTTATAAACACTTACAAGAGCGTCACAGACCTTCATGGGTAAAGCTAACAAACATTAGCATGCTAACGGTGCAATTCCTGCTTCTCGTAGAATAAAACGCTCTATAAATAAATGCAGAGAAAGCGCTGAGGTCTCATTTTCACCGGCATTAGTGTGAAAATGAAACCATTGTGGGCCAAAAGCGTTTTATTCTCCGCAAAAGCAGGATGCGCGCTGTTAGCATGCTAATGTGTGTTAGCTTTATTGTGACGGCAAACTCTGCTCTGGTCTCTGGAAGTTGGGTAAAAAGTCTTATTAGCTCATCTTTGTGAAAAATTACGAATGCGTTTGGCCCTCTGCAAACTGTTTAAAATGAAATTGTTATGTTTTAAAGTTTTTAAAGACACTAAAAGTCAGAAATAATGCCTTTTAACCATGAGCCACGTCCAAACACGTTCATTTGTATTTCAACAAATGAGAGGCACATTCTACCGACCTGTTTTCCTGCTCCATGGATTTTAGAATGTATTTTTTTACTTGAGCTCTATTTAAATATATGCTTGTCATGTTTATTGTGTCTTTTTTTTGTTTATTTTACCAGAACTGCATAGCCACACATGAGTCCAACGGCATCGACATCATCATCGCCCTGATCCTGAACGACATAAACCCTCTCGGGAAAAAACGCATGGATTTGGTGCTGGAGCTGAAGGTGAGTGAAAACTGTTAAATAAAAAGGATATGATATCACCTTAAAAAAAAAGAAATACACAATTAAAAGGAATCACCCAGGTATACAGGAGAAGTCCACAGTGTACCACATTTATTATACTGGAGTATTTATTGTGCAAAACTTTCTAAACATAAAGAGACGACTAAAATGTTTTTGCTGTACTGATGGAAAAGTGATATTACCTTTTGGTCAATCAAATTTATAACAACATTCACTCAATCTTATTTCAACAAAGTGTTTGTAATCAGTCTGTGCAAGCGAGCTTTTTCCATCGTGGATATAATGGATTTGTCAGTTTCTATCCCATGTTTTCTTTAAAGGACAAATGTTATGAAAAATGTACTTTTTAGCTTTTAACCATGTTCTAACATCATGTTCTCATCAAAAACATACCTGAGGTTGTATTTAGCTTCATTCACATTTGTTTCGTTTCCTGTTTAGTTCCTGCTCCTTCTCTGAGCCTCACAAACACTCACTGACACTCAGTTTGCTGCTGTTTTTAACATAAATCTTGGCCAAACTCTCAGTTACATAAAATCAAGTATTTCTTAAACAAATCTGCATTGTATTCTTTATATTGTTCTCTTCCCATTAAATTTGGGACATAGTTATAAGACAAATACAAAACCCATTTTTAAAATGCAAGAAAAAAGCCATGAGTATTGTCAACCATTTATCTTGTAATGAAGCGACAAAATAAATATTACTTAAATTTAGAGCACTAAAAGTCCATTCCATTACTCAAGTCCAAATACAGCATTATTCATGCATAAAGTTAGAATACAACTTGTAAAAATAGCCTGTGTATTTGTTTCTTTGAAATCAAGGAAGTTAAACATGATCTGAGAGTACAGGACGTCTAAAAAGCCAAACCCAAACAGCTGTTTTCCTGTCTGAGGGGTAAACATGTGGAATGATCTAACAGATGAATTTAGGAGTAATTCTATTAGGAGTAAATTGAAGAATGAAGCTTAAGTTGTGTATTTGACAAATCACATGTAAAAATGTAACTGATGTATCTGTAAAGTCGAAGGGCAGATGTGACGCTGTAAAAGGTCAAGATAATACAAATAATGCTTAACAATGGCTTGTTTTACCTTTTTCTTTTCTCTGACCAGAACAACGCATCCAAATTACTGCTGGCGATCATGGAGAGCCGGCACGACAGCGAGAATGCAGAGAGGATCCTGTACAACATGAGGCCCAAAGAGCTGGTAAAACAACTGCTTTAAAGCTGGGCTGCCTTATTTTCACGCTGCGGTACCAGGAGTAGGTTTTTAAATCTATCTAACTCACCTCTAGCTCTTACAAACCCTTTGGCACATTGTTAAAATTCACATAAATTCATTTTCGGCCCCGTGCACCGCTTTACAACAGCTTTTTTCAAACGACAAAGTGAAACTGGCACGACCGCCCAAGCACAGCCAATCAGAGCGCTGCTTTTAGCTCCCACTTTGAGACAGAATACTTGACTATTAGACGCAGACAGCACACAGAGGTCTCATTTTTGTCAGAAAGTGCTGCTTTCACAAGACACTATTTGACGGAAAACACAAAATTTACAAAGGTTCACCTAAAAAGTCAGGTTACCCAGCTTTAATCCACATATTTTGCGTCCTGTTCCTCTTTGAGCCGCTCGTTGTGACGTTTGTCCAGGTGGAGGTGATAAAGAAGGCGTACCTGCAGGGCGAGGTCGAGTTTGAAGACGCCGGACCAGACGAGGACAACGGCGAAGAGGAAGAGCACGACGCCGCTTCACCCAGAAACGTCGGACACAACATCTACATATTAGCTCATCAGGTTAGCATTAGCACACCACAAACGAGAAATACACTGTGACTGCAACCCACACTGGCCACGTCAATGTTTACCTTTTACAGATGACTGTACGGTGGCCCGGTTAGTCTAGAATGTTCCTCCACATCGTCCATCTTTCCTCCACATCCTCCATCTAAAAAACAACCAGGACAATACATTTTGAGTCATAAAATCCCACTTTTTGCCCTTTTTATTATCATAAACATGTAAAAATAACATAAATTAAAGCCGCTAGCGCGATGGTGGTTCTCGCCGCAGCGCGACCGCTTCTTCCCACGCCGACCTCCTCGGCCGGTCCCAAACCGCTCGGGTGCCGCTCTTCTCCTCTGAGCGTCACCGGGCCCCGTGACACCCTACCCCCGCCACACCAGGCGGCGCCCCATACAACTGCATAGGCGGGCGCTGCTCCTCCTAAAGTGGTGAAACCGTCCAAAACACTAAGCCGATGTAATTGACTTTTTGATCGAAATCCTCTAAATAATGCGCCTGCCGAAGTTTCACTGACTTTGCTTGAAATAATTTTGGCCTCTCCATAGACTTGTGCCATGTCTCATAGGAAATGCATGGGGAATATGCGTGGCCCCCCAGGCCAAACGATCCAAAATAGGACATTGGTGTAATTTACTTTTTTGCAGCTGTTGACACTCAAAATGAGATTCCAAGATTTCGTGGCAATCCTAAAATTTTGGTACTTTCATATGACCAGCAGGGGGCGCTATAGTGAAAAGTGCTCATGTGCTCCTGAGTCTGTTCTGTTTAATATTTGATTCTGCATCTGTGGTTACAGTTTGTGCTCTGTACGGCAATGCTTGTGGCTTGGAGAATAATTTTAAGAAACAGGAAATGAAAGGCGTATTTGCGATGGCGTACTATGGCTATACCGTGAAACGCTTATCATCAAAATTGCTTTTTAATCGAATTTCAATGCGTCCTGATCAGGAAACGTGTATGTTAGACTGATGTGGGCCAAAAACCCAGGACCCTTTTGCTATGGAAAAAAAAAAAAAAACTTAAAAGTGGCGCTCTAAAATAGAAATCAATATGGCCGCCTTGTCGTTTGTCTGATGAGTTTGCACCAATTATGTTTTAGGGTCATATTTATGTGTACTATCACTGTGGCAAATTTCATAGGCCTCCTCCAAAATAAATGTGTCTCCCTTTCCATAGGCCTGACCCAACAGGTGGCGCTGTAGAGGCTGTATTTGACTTGCATGTAAAATGGTGTAAAATGGGGCATTTATTTTCCTTAACAGGAGTCACTGTATTAAGTTTAGTGGCTATTCCTCACTGCTTAGTGGCTTTTTGCTGCATCTTTGTGTAAAGAGAGCATATTCTCCCATAGAGAATGATTAGGAGCTCTGGAGGGCCCTAGAGGCAAAAGTGTGAAGAATAGGCCATGGCTTTTCTGATCAGGAGGCCGTCTAGGATTTGTGTGCAAATTTTCAAAAATAAAAGTCAAAGTAATTGTTTTTATCCCCATTGTAATTTAGTGCGCTCCTACAGGTGGCGCCGTAGGGTTGATTGTTATTGTGCGCACATAAATGGATTCAGCTGCTTGACGTTTACGTGTGTTTCAAATTTCATGTCGATCGGAGAATGCGTGTGCACGCAGGAACTATTTAAATGATTTTGTGAGTACTCTTTGTGCCCCTGGTGGCCAACGGTGATAAATGCACCATATCACTAATTCAGTTTTTTTCATGGCGCCCTGCACTGGACATATTCCCCAAGTTTCGTCCAAATCGGACAAAGTCGATGTTTGACTTAATAGGTAGGGGGCGCTAGGGAGTACTTTTTATTTATTTTTATTAATGCATTACATTCAGATCATAATTACGCACTCGTGACTGAAATTACAGCTCTCTCAGTCCAAGCGTGTACCCGTGACATGCGATCGGAAAACAGGAAACGGCGTTAAATCTCGCTCGATGAAGCAGCCACGGCGAGACCATTAGAGATATCCGAATAAAAGTGGATATCTATTAAATTTCAATGTGTCCCGATCGCATAAATGTGTGCCAGACCCACGTCAGCCAAAAGCCCTAGTCCATGTTCTCCATCAAAAAAAAAAAGTCAAACTGGCGTGGCGACTTCGGTCCAATATGGCCGCCGTGCGCTTGGTCCGAGGGCCGCGCTTCCTCCAATGTCATGTTTTGCTCGGTTCACTGTTCTCTATCACTGTTCCGAGTTTCGCGTGCGCTCGGGCAAAATTTGCTCGCCCCATTTCCCATAGGGGTCCGGGACCGGTGCTGTTCGCTCGGGCCGGGTCGGACGCTTCTCGAGACGCGCGGAATACGAATTTTTTTTCGGGGCCGTTCGCGACTATACCCCAATTGAAGACTTTTGGTGCTTGTTTACTGGGCCGTCAAAGGGCCATACAAGAGTAAGAAAACGACAAAAATAATAAGCAAGAAACGGACGAAACACAATGTCCCTTGCCAGTTTACTGGCTCGGGCCAATGATTACTTAAAGATTAAATAATAGGCAATAAGCATAACATAAAAGATGACTTAAAGGTCCCATAACATGCAAAATCGACTTTTCAGAGGTTTTAACCTTCCTACAGTGCTATTTGGGCCTCGTATGTTGTGCCCAAAGTGGTTTTTTGATTGATTCCCTCATGTTTTCACTAGAGAACTGTCTTTTCCGTCCCCCTCGGGTGAGCAGCAGACGGGGGCTCCTCAGTAAGATGACGCGTGTTTAAGCCACGCCTCCAGGAAGAGTGCAGCCGCAAGAATAAAAACAGCTAATGCTAATGCTACACAGTAATTACACGATGGATACGACAGATCGAAGAGTTAGCTTGTTATTTACCAAACGGCAACGTCCGTCGTCGAGGCCCTGGAGCACGTCAAACTCCAGGTCAGAACCAGGACGTAGGACTCAGCACGACGCACCGTCAGGACGGAGAAAATGTTTATTCAGTGTTTGTGTATCGCTGTTTACCGGAGCACACGGCACATGCACCATCTCCACTCTAGGCTTCGTCATGGGTTGGGCGGGGGAGGCGCACGGGTTGGGCGGGGGAGGCGCGCGGGTTGGGCGGGGGAGGCAGCCTGCTCTCTGTTCGGGGGGTCAGATCTCAGAGTAAGCCTTTTGCTTTTACAAGGAGGGGGGCCAGTCCAAGAAATGGGTGTTTTTTGGAAACTGTTATGTTATGGATATTACACAACGCAAACATTTATCAACAAAGACCTTAGAATAGACTGTGTAAAGGGCAAAATAGCACAGTATGGGACCTTTAAAGATTAAATAAAAGGCAATAAGCAGTGTTTAAACTCAAATTATATTTTATTGTTCAACTCATTTGTGACACTCTGGTCTTCTTTGATTATATCCAAAATATAAGACTGTATTAAATCATTTAATTCTTTCATTTCTCTTTTCTTTGTGAAAGTTGCCTTTTAGAGTTACAAATTTCTCCTTAAAGTATGTTAAAGAGTCTAACTGCAGACATGTTTTATTGTGCTATTTATTTATTTACAATATGATCTGTTTCTACTTGAGTAATATTTAGTTTGAAGTAACAATAAGCATCTTCTTACTTGAGGAAAAGTTTTGATTAAAGCGACTAAAGCTTTATGTTGACAATATTAAATTATTTGTTTCTTGCACCGCTCCTTCAAGCACAATTTAGTTTTTTCTCATTTTTGTGTCTATCGTTTGAAAATACCAGGTTTTGTTTATCATTCATGTTCTGCCCTTACAATAAATTACATCAACTTCAAATCATAAATCAAAAACACACCTGACGTAGCATTCAGTTGCACTCACGCCGTTTTGAGGAATGTTTTTTCGAAAATCCTCTCCCTCTGACCGTCAGACACACTTCCTGCTGAACTCCTTCTCTCCGGGACATATTTTCGGATCATCTACGTCACTTATCTGAGAATCTTCTACTGTTTTAAGTCGTTAAATCATCGTCCTGAGCATTTCTGCCTCAACACGATCACTGCTGCAGCAAATCCACACAATGACGTCTCTACAGCACTTACTTTAGTACCATTTTTTCCCGCTCTACTCACTTCTAGCTGCAATATCATTTGTTTATTACCTAAAACGGACCGGATGTTTCAAATGAAGTGGCCAGTGAATCATAGTTACATATTCCTACGACACACGGACCGTTCAGAATGTCTCATATCCTGTTATATCATAAAATACAAACTAATAAAGTGTTTGTCCTTGTTCCAGCTGGCGCGGCACAATAAGGAGCTGTCGGCGATGCTGAGGCCGGGGGCAGCCAGCGGAGAAGGGGACGAGGCCTTGGAGTTTTACGCCAAACACACGGCGCAGATAGAGGTCGGAACACTTCGCTCTTCTTCACGGCAGATAAAGAAAAGCACTTACCAGGGATTATAGAAACCGTTCACTATCTGCACGTCCTTCCTGTGTTACGTTTTTTCCTTTTATATCCAGTAACCGGGTGGATTTAACCTGAGACGCTGCAGGTGAATTGGAAAAATACTTGAATATGAAACGTCTTCTTTAGTTTGCCCGCATAAATGTAAGAAAAAAAATATTAGAAGTTTTTCATCATGTCGTGTTTTCATGTAGAAATAAGGCATTATGTGTAAAACTGGCCAAAAATACACATATTTGGGACATTTAAACCTGAAAAATGGACAGAACCAGGTTTAAATTTCTCAGTTCATTCTTGTACACATATTAGTTACTACAAAACATGTTTAGATTTCTTATTTAGTTTTTAAGTGAACTAGATTGGACTGAAAATTGTCCTAAAATCTCAAATTTCGCCTCATTTTTTGACCTAAAACTTCAATACATCAATTTTAGAATTAGATCCTTCTGTGCGTTTTGTCAAATTCTTGTTGAGTCCAGGATCATAAAGTTTGGTGAGTGTGGGATCTGCTTTAACTGGTGATGTTCGTGTGTGCCGCCCGTCCTGTATGTGATAAGAGGAAAGCCCCCTCATCTCGGTTGATGGTGTCTGTTCCTCGCTTCCTGATTTCAATGGCCTCCTTAATCCAGCGCTTGTTGGTTTCTGTGACCCGAGCATAGAACTATAATAAAACCTGGAAGATGAATCCAAAATGGCCGCCCTGTTTATCCCTATGGCCTGAGCTCATTGGCGCATGACCCCAAAAAAGTTTCTTACTTCCGCATTTACTTCCTGATATGGAGGCTGCCATCTTTGTTTTACTTCCTGATACGGAGGCTGCCATCTTTGTTTTACTTCCTGATACGGAGGCTGCCATCTTTGTTTTACTTCCTGATACGGAGGCTGACATCTTTGCTTTAGGGCGCCACGTGACGACAATCCCCCACTTCATATAAAAACGGTAATTTCAGTGATTTTAGAAACGGTAGAATAGAACATTTCCTTCTATTTTATTTAAATACCGATAATAATTCAGCACTGTCTGCAATTATAATGTGCAATTTTAGAAAAAGGCTGGTTCCAAGAAGTTGCAGTACCTCGCACGGCCACTAATCAATCTGGGACACAGACAGAGGGGGCGTACCTTATCCAGTTCTTTTAATACATCGATGGTCCCGAGCCCCGTCCCAGTCCATGATATGATCGATTCTTTTGCGGTGGTCTGATATTATGGATCTTAAGTTCCTCGAATGTTCCTTCTTGCTTAAATTTTAGTCTTCAAACGTGTGATTTGTGGTTTTTAGATGAAAATGCACGGCTGATTATACAGATTACACATTTCAAATTCAGTTCAAATGTTGGTATCTTTAGTGGAAGAAGTTTGCCTTTTTCTTGGTAAATTATTAAGTCTTTTAGATTTTAGCTTTTATTTAGCTCATAAAAATCTAGAGCCATATTTATTTCTTTTATAATAGAAAGTTATAATTGTTTTAGTTATCACAAAAATAATTGAGAATGGAACTAGCCCTTTCATCTACTTTAGCGTTAGCGAAGGACAGCGACAGATACTTAAAGTGCGTATGACGGGTTTTTATGATTTTATAATTTTGACTTTATTCAGTGTATTAATACAGTGTGTGAATATAAATTAGAGTTTTACACCAACCAAGTCGCTATTTGTGGAGAAAAGTTGAAAAATCTGTTGACAGTTACAGGAAGTAAACAAATTGATGACATCACGCTGGGGAGACTAAGGTTATGCATAATTTACACAAAATAAACGACTTTTTGACCCTTTAAACATCGATTCAACAAAATAAAGGTGTCACATGTGTTTTTCTTTGTCAAATGAACAAAATCTGTGACATTAGAGTTTTGGCCCAGTGTACAGTGTGGTTGCTATGGTAATTTCCTAGCGTGATGTCATACTTTACAACCAGGAAGTAAAATTTAAAACCTAAAAAAACCAGCTAAACTGGGGTTAAATTTGTAAAGATTTTAGTAGAAATTTGAATATATTTATCTTAACTGCATTTTAGCTAAATGTGTATTTCAACCTGTCATAGGCCCTTTAAACCAAGCTTTATACAGATTATTTTACGTATTTTCAAACCCTAAAACAAAGACGCAAAGATGTACAAAAGTCTTAAAGTCTCGCTCTTTTCCGGGCCGTCTGTTCAGATCGTGCGTCAGGACCGCACCATGGAGGAGATCGTGTTCCCCGTCCCAAACATCTGCGAGTTCCTGACCTCGGAGTCCAAGCTGCGTGTCTACTACACGACCGAGCGCGACGAGCAGGGCAGCAAAATCAACGACTTCTTCCTCCGAGCCGAGGACCTCTACAACGAGATGAACTGGCAGAAGAAACTCAGAGGTAAAAGCACCGGACATTTATACACAGGGCTGTCACTAACCATCGTTTTAGTAGATTATTTCGATTGTGTATTTAAACTTTTTAAATACATTATCAGTCAAATAAAGGTTGAAATATAGTGATTGACGTCGTCTAGAGAGGGAATATTTATGAATGAAGTGTATTATTGATGAGAATGAGCAATAATCTATTCTTTCGACAAGTCACAATTAGTTCATTAATCATTGCAGCTTTCATTTTACATTTGGGGAAATACCGATAATTAAGAAAAAATAATAAACAAAACAAAAAACAAAACAAAAAACCTCAGCATCAGCTAATAATAAATATGTATCAGAAAACAAACCATAATTTAATAATTATAATGAATAATCCAAAAAGTTTTAAAATGTACAATAAAAGTAAAATCCAAACTTTGGTCCATATATGTGATGGTTTGTCACCTGTTTGTTTCCATGGAGATGTAATTGCTTTGTCTGGAATGTTCCACAATATGGCATTAAAGGGGCCATATTATGCTAAATCAATTTAAACGAGATTTTAATCTTGTTCTAACGGTGTTTTCTCATCATTTTACACAGAGTTGTATTTTATTGATTCCTGCATGTTTGAGTTAATCCTGGTTTGCCTGTAACTGAGGTTCCAGTGCTCAGGAAATTCCTGTATTCACTTACCCCCTATCCCCGCCCACATCCCAGTACTTAGCTGCAATTAATTGAAAAATGAACACTGAATCACACGTGGAGTTCTAAAATGTCACATAGACACTTTTCAAAAATAAAAACACATAAATGAAAAAAATCTGCTGCTTGTTATGATGAAATGTCACTATGAAGAGGCGGGGCTTATCATTACTGCAGTTTTGAACAAAAAGTCATTGAACCTGTTTCTATTATTGAGCCGTTTTAGATCAATATTCCACTTTACAATGAACAAAATGTAAAATGACGATCTACTTATGTCATAGTAAAAATCACAGTATGTCTCCTTTAATCTTGTTTACCTTGTGTTTATTCTTTTTTTGTTGCTGTGGGGAAAAAACATGCATTGTTACCGTACCATAACTTGCCCTGGTGGCATCAGGCGCTTGTCTCCATTGAGATGGATACCTGGTTTAGACCTGGTTTAGCCCTTGTTTAGTCCTAGTTTAGACCTGGTTTAGCCTTGGTTTATCCCTGGTTTAGCCTTGGTTTATCCCTGGTTTAGACCTGGTTTAGACCTGGTTTACTCCTCCTGTTTTACACTTGGTTTAGACCTGGTTTATCCCTGGTTTGGACCTGATTTAGTCCTGTTTTAGGCATGGTTCAGACCTGGTTTAACCCTGGTTTAGACCGGGTTTAGTCCTGGTTTAGACCTGGTTTAGCCCGGGTTTAGTCCTGGTTTAGCCCTGGTTTAGCCCTGGTTTAGACCTGGTTTAGCCCTGGTTTAGCCCTGGTTTAGTCCTGGTTTAGCCCTGGTTTAGACCTGGTTTAGCCCGGGTTTAGTCCTGGTTTAGACCTGGTTTATACCTGGTTTAGACCTGGTTTAGACCTGGTTTATACCTGGTTTAGCCCGGGTTTAGTCCTGGTTTAGACCTGATTTATACCTGGTTTAGACCTGGTTTATACCTGGTTTAGCCCTGGTTTATACCTGGTTTAGACCTGGTTTATACCTGGTTTAGACCTGGTTTAGCCCTGGTTTAGACCTGGTTTAGACCTGGTTTAGACCTGGTTTTGTCCTGGTTTAGACCTGGTTTAGCCCTGGTTTAGACCTGGTTTAGACCTGGTTTAGACCTGGTTTAGACCTGGTTTAGACCTGGTTTAGACCTGGTCGAGCAGGTGGCGTTCCAGAAATGAAAGTGTAAACAGTCACTTGAAACATAAAACATAACTAAGTCCTGTTGCTGTGAGTGGGAGAACATTAGCAACCGAACAAACGCCCGTCATCGATTACTACAACAATAACTCACAGCCATTACTACTCACTATTAAAAGACTTCCAACTCAGAACAGTCTGCTTTTATCTGGTTTCCGTCTGCACTGAAAAGGAAATGCCACAACTTAAGCAATCAGATTTAATTTTACGCTTCTTTCTTTGCTCCTATTGAACATTTGTGTTTTGGAAAGCCTTCTCTCTGCATGAAACGCGGCCGAACAATGCAGCTCTGTTCGCCGTCGCGTTCATGTTTCCACAGTCTAATTTCAGAGCGGGGCTTTCCACATGTTCCCGGCCCTCAAACATTTGTACATTGGAGACTTTATGAATCAGACGCCTGGTTAACCCACTCGCCGTCATCTCAGGCAAAAGTCCCTGCAGCTCTGGGTCACGCAGAGCAGAGGTCACCGCCCCAGTGCTGCACACGAACATATGACGAGACGCTTCAGAAACAATCCCCTTCACCCGTCTGACACCTTCTGAGGATTTCACAGCTCAGATGTTGCAGACTTCTTGACTTAATTTTTAAAAAAAGCATTCCAGAGCAACAATGACTATTAAAACTGAATGATATTTCTAAGTATATGCCCTCACCTTTAAGTCTAAATCAGTGTTTCCCAACCTTTTTCATCTCGAGGACCCCCTAAACTTTGTCTCACACTTAGAGTACCCCTTAACTTGAGTTTCAGGCAAATAAATGGGTTTACTAGTCACATATTGCCAATTATTACAATTCTATTTTATGTTTTAATTATATTTATGCTCCAAGATACTCCAAAAAGATCCTAAATTTACAACTAATGAGACGTTTTATTCAGGTAAGAGTACATTTCATTGTTATTTGAAACCTGAAACCATTCCAACCCCCTGGTAATTCCTCACGTACCCCTAGGGGTCCCCGTACCCCTGGTTGGGAAACACTGGTCTAAATGACAGGTCCGACGACACATTTCACTAAAATGTAGTGAACATGATTATATTTAAGATTTTACTAAACATTTTGCCCATTTATCCCCACTTTTTTGTAATGTTTATAATTGTACAAATATGACACAGTTAGAGGTCATTCTACAGCTGTTACCATAGCAACCATTTGTAAACAAGGGCCAAAACCTACATAAATGACACAATAGTTATGATTTTACAAATAATAACACCCAGTTACAACCTTATTTTGTTGAATGACACTTTAAAGTACTAAAAAGTTGTGTCAGTTGTGTGTAAATTGTATCTGTGTTTTTCATGGCACGTCTCTTTTTGATGACATCACAGAGGGAGGGATTTCATTTTAGAACTCAATCACTTCCTGTAATTTTAAACTTTAATTTTTCTTCACAAACTGCAACTTCACAGATGAACATTTTGAGAACCTGTCATATAAACTTTAAAGTCAACACATTTAGACAACACGTTTCACTAAAATGTAATGAACTAGGGCTGAAACAAGTTAATCAATTAATCGTAACTAATCAATTAATGAAATAGTCACCAACTAATTTAGTAAACGAATAATCCAAAAAAAATAATAAAACATTTTCTGCACTGTACATAGACTCCAAAGCATGCCATGTGATGAGGGAAGGGGTTGATGAGACAGAGCAGCATTTAACCCAGAATGACGCTAAAAATGTGTCTTGTATAGTAAAATATTTTAAAAAGGACAACACAGATCTATGAAGATGTTCTTAAAGTGTATATGACGGGTTTTTATGATTTTCTAATTTTGACTTTATTCAGTGTATTAATACCTTGTGTAAATACAAATTATAGTTTTGCACCAATCAGGTCGCTATTTGTGGAGAAAAGTTGAAAAATCTGTTGACAATTACAGGAAGTAAATAAACTGATGACATCACGCTGGGGAGACAAAGGTCATGCATAATTTACACAGAATAAACTACTTTTTTGACCCTTTAAACTTTGATTCAACAAAATAAAGGTGTCACATGTGTTTTTCTTTGTCAAATGAACAAAATCTGTGACATTAGAGGAGTTTTGGCCGGTGTACAGTGTGGTTGCTATGGTAATTTCCTAGCGTGATGTCATACTTTACAACCAGGAAGTAAAATTTAAAACCTAAAATACAGCTAAACTGGGGTTAAATTGGTACAGATATTAGTAGAAATGTGAATATATTTATCTTAACTGCATTTTAGTTAAATGTGTATTTCAACCTGTCATAGGCCCTTTAAGCTGCATTTCTTAAGTTTCATCTTGGTCAAATTTGGAAAAAAATGTCATTCACGGCCCTTTCCCGATCTAGACCAGTGGTTCTCAAACTAGGGTTCACGAAATGATCGCCAGGGGTAAATGACGGGGAAAAACTGATACAATAATCTTAAACAAGGCCTGACCCCCTTCAAATGCAGTGGTGAATGTAGATTCTTATTTGTCGGCCGATCAAAGTCGTTTTTCTAGGTCTATATTCTCAAAATAAAATCAAACATTAGATATAAGGCTAATTTATCACTTTGCGTGTCGCCTATTTTTTGCATTTGGGGCTCGCGAATGTGAACTATTTTTTATTTTTGGGGGTCGCGACTGAAAAAGTTTGAGAACCACTGCTTTAAATCGAAATAAACAATTGACAGATTAACAGCTCACAAAAATAATCGTTAGTTGCAGCCCTATAGTGAGCAAGATTATATTTAAGATTTTACTAAATATTTTGACCATTTGACCCCAAGTTTGACAGTTTTTGTGAAGTTTATAATGTCACTTTCTGGTTGGACATGAGCACAAAATGACATAGGGGTAATTCCACAACTGTTACCATAGCAACCATTTTAAAAACAAGGGCCAAAATCCATAGAAATTACACAATAGTTAGGAATTTACAATAAATAACACATGATAAGACCTTTATTTTGTTCAGTGATGGTTTAAATTGTCAGAAGAAATAGTCAGTTGTCTATAAATCCCCCTGTATTTTTGATGGCATTTCACTTTTTGATGACGTAGGTGGAGGTTTTAGAACTCAGCACTACTTCCTGTCATTTTAACATTTAAACCTGATGTAAAACGATGATAAATATTAACCACAAGCGCCCTCCCACCAAACTGAGTCATAATTAGACAAACAGGAGTGTCATATAGACTTTAACTGTTGTGATGAGACCTACTGCTTTTACGAGGTGTCAAAATCTTTATCTTTTTTTTCCTGACAGTTTTATTTTTCTTTGAACATTCAAGTTGACAATGTTCCCAAGTTGAGATGTGCATTATTACCAGGGACGCACCGACATTCATAAACAAAATATATCTTGTTTGGGCCTTTTAAATTAATGACATTTTACTGGACATTTGGTCTTGATTGTCAAATTGTGAAAAATCAGATTTTCAAAGCACCCAACAGCAAAGCCAAGCTCAAATATAATTTTAAAAGGCGACGAGATTAAAATTGTAGACGAATTTAAATATCTCGGTGTGACTTTGGACTCAACTCTGTCTTTTAAAAAACATGTAAAAGCACTTTGTAAAATTGTAAATTTTAATATTCGTAATTTTAAACAAATTAGATCATTATTGCCAGAAAATGCTGCTAAAATGTTTCTTCACTCTATGATTTTTTCACACATTGAATATTGCATCACAAATTGGTCAATGACAAACCAGGCTGCTTTAAAACCAATTGAATCATTAAACAAAAGAGCCTTAAAGATATTAGATAAAAAACCTTTTTCATATCATCATTGCCTGATACTTCATAAATACAACTATTTAAGTTTGGACAATTTTAAAAAATTCAAATTAGCTTGTTCAATTTATAAAAGTCTACATGGGCTTTCTCCACCAGCCCTGAATGAGTTTATTAAATTTAGATCTGGGACGAGCAGCAGAGTGACCAGAGCCTCTACTCAAGGCCACTGTGCAGCTCCTTCAGACGCACAGCGTTCAGTCACTGCTGTCAGTCAAAGGCTCAGAGATCTGGAACAGCATCCCAGCTGTGATCAGAGACAGTCTGACAATAAACTCATTTAAGACAAACTTGAAACGTTGGCTCAAGAAGAACCAGGTCTGTGATCATTGTCTCTGAAGTGTTGTCTAAGTCTAATGTTGTCATATGTCATTTGTATGGAATGTGTTTTTATGTGTTGTTCTTTGTCCTGATCTGCAGGGACAACAGATGGAAAGTAGCCAATGGCTAACTCTGGCATATTTACATTCTATGTTCATCAATATGCACTGTCCCTTTTAAATAAATAAATATAAACTAAAAAAAGTTTGATTTCTTCTCATTGTTTGGCAATGGACAGAGGAGACGAAATGCAAATCCCACACGACGATATTATCACAACATTCATTTAACAGTACAATACTTATTACAATATAACAAAAGGCACAGTTGTAACATTATATTTTTCCATTTATGTATTATTATTATTTTTAAGGTGAGACACTGCAGGTGAATATGAAAAAAACTTAACTTATTTAAATATCAATGTGAAACTTCTGTAGTTTACTCTACATTATAACACTACTAAAACGACCTCAAAACGAGACAGGAAAGTGTATAAAGTGATATTTCTGCATTTTTATGGTTAATTTTATGGTCCGTTGACATTTTGTACCTCAACAAATGCAATTACAGACCCAATTTAGCTGATGCTTTGTTAAAATATCCTCTGAAAATCTTGAAATAACAAATAATAACTATTCATCGCTGCATTAAAAGCAAGTTGTACCTAATTAAGTGGCCAATGACTGTTTAGAAATAACTACGTATGCTCCGATGTAGTTTGTAGAAGTCCAAAAGGGAAACATCCGGCACGCGGAAAGGATTGTTACGTTCAATAGTAAATAAATCTGTGTTACAATATCATTTAGTTCTACCATGTTTCTGAGCACAGTATTCACTCTTACTTAAGGCGGAACCAATAGAAATGAACGGACACATTATATACAGAAATCACATCATAGTATTTGGATAGAAAAGAAAAAAAAAAAGGTTATTTCTGCCTTGGCCTTTGACTCTGTGGACAAAGCATCGGAGAGGGAAGCATTTACTGCCTAGAGCTCCTAGATATTACATACTGTCAAAGAAACATCCATCAGGCAAAGCATTACGATCGTCTCCAGAACATGTGCCAAAGTAAAATAGCCAAAATTACATATCTTTGGGACATTTAAATCTGAAAAATGGACAGAACCAAGTTGTAATTTTAATTTTGTACACATATTACTTGCAAAAAACTTTGGATTTCTTCTTTAGTTTTTGAGTAAATTAGATTTGACTGAAAACTGTCCTAAAAATTCAAATTTCACCTCATTTTTTGGACGTTTTTTTTTTTTTTTTTTTTTGGACAACATTGCACCTTAGAGTTGTCATCACTTCTATTATTCTGGTTCTAAAATATGTCACTAAAGACCTAATAATTAATGACAGGAGCAGATTACACGGTCCGTCTTGTTATTAGGATCATGGATACATCATTTTGAGCTCTTCTACAACATCGTATCGTGAGGTCCATATCGTACATCCCTGGTCTAGATTATCCATCACAGAGCTGAAATCCCTGGATGGGTGCGTTTCTTCTAATCCCTGGTGTGTCTCTCGCTCTTTCAGCCCAGCAGGTGTTGTACTGGTGCTCTCGGAACATCTCGGTGTGGAGCACGGTGTCCTTTAACCTGGCCGTGCTCATGAACCTGCTGGTGTGCCTGTTCTACCCCCTGGAGAGCGTGCACGGAGGTAAGGGCTGCCGCTTCCTCTCGTTTCACGCTGCACCGCGATTGGTTGCGTCCACCTGTCACTCACTGAGAGCGGGGAAGTGATCGGCAAAATGGCAAATTGTCCCAGGGATCAGCGGGATTTAGCAGGAAACGTCTTAAATCGAGACGCTGCAGGTGGATAGGAAAAAATCTTACATTTAAAGATATCAATTTGAAACTTCTCCTGTAGTTTAGTCACATAAATGTAAGAAAAAAATATATTGCAAGATTTTCATCGTGTAATGTTTTCATACAGAAATGAGCCATTGTATGTGTAAAAACAACCAAAATTACACATATTGAGACATTTAAATCAGAAAAATGGACAGAACCAGATTTGATTTTGTTTTAATTTTGTTCATACAATAGTTGCAAAATATTTTGGATTTTTTATTTAGTAAGTAAACTAGATTTAACAGAAAATTGTCCTAAAAATTCAAATTTCGCCTCACTTGTTTTAACTTAAAACTTCAATAAATCAGTTTTAGTCTGGTTGTCTTGTCTTGGTTGAGGATCATGTAGCACATGTGGCACACAATGTAAATAGATTGTAAAATTAACTACAAAAGTGAAGAAATTTCTCTTTTTTCAACCTTTGTAGACGTCAAGATGTATATATATAGACGATACACTGCATTTCTTTTTCATCCATGACAGACCACGCCCCATTTCCTTAAACAGTGCAGTTTGAGCTTTGATCTAGCTCTTTTTTTCTTTTTTCTTTTTTTTTTGCTCATTTATTTTACACTGTCAAAATGTTTCTTGGTACTTTCAGTGTTTTGTAACTTCCATTGTTTGCTGATGTGGTTGTTGTTAAAGTTTCACGGTGCACTCTGCGTTTTTTCACGTTTTCCAAAGTGTTTTTTAAACTACAAATGGCAAATAATTGAATAGAATAAACTTAATTGTCCTCGAGAGTCAATCTGTCTTGGGCTGAGTGCTACTTAGCCACTGTAGACAAACAGAAAAAGAAGAAAACCTTGCCATAACAATTATTAAAACACATGCAGCATCAAAAAGTAAGTAAATAAAGTGCTTTAAGTATAGAATAAACTAATTTGACGCATTGCTGACTGCACCTATTGCACTTTCCTACTGTTGACAGAATTAAATTTGGGTCAAATGCAGAAGACAGCTTTTCCACCGGGACAATAAAGTGCACCTTGACCTTTAAATACAGGGGTCGTGCTCCTTTTCACAGATGAAATTCAAGCACTTTTCAAGCCCCTTCAAGGTACACTCGCAGGTTATTTCCAGCACCGTCATACTTAAACCCGTGTTTTTTTGTTTTTTTGCGTTCTCAACAGTAACAAACTTGTAAAGTGCGTGAATCTTTCAAAATTGTTAGATCTTTTAAATTTAAAGTTTGTCTTTATTTCTTGAAATTCTCTTAAAATGTAAATATGTTTCCATTGCTGTTACATTTTTCACTTTTTTTCATTTGTCACCCTTGAATAAAAGATTTCAATCTCAATGGGTTTCCAAATATCAAGCACTTTCCCAACCTTGAAAGCACCATAGTAAAATTCAAGCATTTTCAAGGATTTCAAGCACCCGTTTGACCTTGTAAATACAACTGTGAGTGAGCTTTATGATGAGTTAAACCACTGCACTCATAAAAGTCGCTGGTGTAATATGTTGTTTTGTTAGCTAAACTTAATTTATTCTCTGAAACAGAAATAATAATTATGTTTTTGGGGAATTGGACTTATCCTTCCTTGTTTTTTGTTTTGTTTTGTTTTTTGTCAGAAGAAAATTTCCTGCGTTTTAGAAAGTTGCATAAATCTAACATTATTTCCACAGACTACTTCCAAACAACAAATTTAAGAACAGTAGCGCTCTTTAGTGTCAAAATGAGTAGGATATATATTGGAAACATTCATTTTTAAGTATTTTCAATTACTTTTTCCCAAAATTCAAGCACTTCCCCAACCTACATAATAAAATTCAAGGATTTCAAGCACCCGTACAACCCCTCTAAATGCAACTGTGAGTGAGCTTTATGAGTTACAACCACTGCACTCATAAAAGTCACTGTTGTAAAACATCAGCTTGTTTCTTCTCTGAAACAGACAAACCTTGAAAGCAACATAGTAAAATTCAAGCATTTTCAAGGTTTTCCAGCACCCGTTCGTCCTTGTAAATAAGCTTTATGATGAGTTACAACCACTGCGCTCGTAAAGTCTCTGTTGTAATATGTTGTTTTGTTAGCTAAACTTAATTTATTCTCTGAAACAGACAAAATAATCCTGTTTTTGGGGAACTGGACTTATCCTTCCTTTTTTTTTTGTCAAATCAAAGAAAGAAAGAAAGAAAGAAATTTAACATCATTCTCAGACTACTTCCAAACAACAAACTGAAGAATATTAGCCCACTTTAGTGTCAAAATGAGTAGGATACAGATCAGAAAGATTCAATTTCAAGCATTTTCAAGCACTTTTTTCCAAAATTCAACCACTTTCCCAACCTTGAAAGCGCCATAGTAAAATTCAAGCATTTCCAAGCACTCGTTCGACCCTGTAAATACAACTGAGTGAGCTTCATGATGAGTAAAACCACTGCACTCATAAAAGCCACTGTTGTAATATGTTTATGTTGTTTTGTTA
Organism: Rhinogobius similis; assembly: GCA_019453435.1. Taxonomy (NCBI): domain Eukaryota; kingdom Metazoa; phylum Chordata; class Actinopteri; order Gobiiformes; family Gobiidae; genus Rhinogobius; species Rhinogobius similis. The sequence goes on from CM033627.1 coordinate 3,207,669, forward strand.
GCTAAACTTAATTTATTCTTTGGGGAATTGGACTAGTCCTTCCTTTTTTGAAGAAGAAGAAGAAATGTCTTGCATTTTATAAAGTTGTAGAAAAGGTTGAAGGGGTTGTCATCTGGACGTTATTTGAAGATTGAGACGTTTCGGCTTCAATCCATTTTATAAAGTTGCATAAATTTAACATCATTTCCACAGACTATACTTCCAAATAACAAACTGAAGAATATTAGCCCACTTTAAGATTCAATTTTAAGTATTTTCCAGAACTTTTTTCCAAAATTCAACCACTTTCCCAACCTTGAAGTCTCCATAGTAAAATTCAAGCATTTTCAAGGTTTTCCAGCACCCGTTGGACCTTGTAAATAAGCTTTATGATGAGTCACAACCACTGCGCTTGTAAAAGTCTCTGTTGTAATACATTGTTTTGTTAGCCAAACTTAATTTATTCTCTGAAACAGACTAAATAATCCTGTTTTTGGGAACTGGACTTGCCCCTCTCGCCCCGCGCTCCTCCTGCCCCCTTCAGAAGCCCCACATGACTCCGTTATGTCAGAAATGAGGCCAGCGAGCGTGTTGTTCAGGGTTTTCTGTCCCGTTCACATGACTCGTTACATAAAGAGTGAGAGGGCGTCACATGACCTGCCGCGGCCGCCTCCCTCTGAGCTGAACTCTGAAGAGCCGGGCCTGGGTGACCTACTGATCTGCTTCTGACGCGGATCACCTGAGCGGGATTAGCTTAGCACGCCTCATGCTAATCTGCACTCTGACAGAATTAGGGTGAGCAAATATTGTTCCAGAAGCGACAAAAGCAAACGCTGATGTCAGATACTTTGAATTCACAAATAAGCCTAGTGCAAAGAAGTAATGTATTCACTTTTCAGTCTCGATTTTTAAACAATAGAATGCAATGTCCAGGGCAAATGATTGTCCCTCATTTAAAGTGCCTCTGACAGGTTGGACTGTCATGTACCTAAAACACAGGTGAGATAAATATATTTAAAGTTTTGCTAAAAATAATTATACATTTTATCAATTTGATCAATTTTTTTAGTTTTGTCATATCACTTCCTGGTTGTAAATGATGACGTCACACCAGGAAATTACTTTGTACACTGGGCTAAAACTACGCTAATGTTAGATTTTTTTGTCCGACAAATCAAAATACACCAGTGAACACCTTTATTATGTTGAATTAATGTTTTAAGGGTAAAATAAGTTGTTTATTTTGGGTAAATTATGCAAAACATTTGTATAGAATGAGTCTCCACAGTGTGACGTCATCACTTTTTTACTTCCTGTCATTTTAAACCGATTGTTCAGCTTTTCTCCACAAACCATGACTTAAAAAACTTAACTTGTAAAACAATATTTTTTATGTATTAATACACAAATAAAATCAAAATTAGAACATCTTTAAAACCTGTCATACGCCCTTTAAGGTGAGACGCGGCAGGTGCAGAGGAATAAAATCTGTAATATAAAGATGTAATGTGTTCATGTAGAAATAGGGCATTTTCTGTGTAAAACCAGCCAAAATTGCACATAATTGGAACATTTCAATCTGAAAAAATGGACAGAACCGGGTTAAAACTTTTTGGTTAATTTTGTACTTGGTATTAGTTTTAAAAATGTACAGAAGGGGTTTTGGATTGCTTAGTTTTTGAGTAAGATGTGACTGAAAATGTGCCTAAAATTCAAATTTCACTTTGTTTTTTTAACTTAAAACTTAAATAAATCAGGCTTGGAATTAAATATCAACACATCCTTCTGTACGTTCTTGTTCTTGTTAAGTCCAACATTGTAAAGCTAGGAACTACTTTAATGATGTTTTTGTCTCGAGAGAGAAAAATGCATTTTAAGAGAACGGCCTTTGAAGTTACAATGTCCCAGAGAAATCTATGGATGAAGTGGATTAAATGAAACAAAAAAACATCTTAAGGAGCAGATTCTGTTGTTTCCACATGAAAGTCGATATGTTGAGTTGGCAAACTGATCCCACCAAAAAACTGGAGAAAAAAAAGTTGAAAAACTGTTCAAAAAAGGTCAAATCTCGTCCTATATTTCCAGTTTGTTTGTACTGATTCTTCACATTTTGGAATGGGATTTGCTGTAATACAGAGATCATACATGAGTTATTTAAAGACTAGAACATCAGCGCAGCTTATGTTTATTAAAAAGGCGTTGATATTTAATCACGGTGTCAATATCTGTGTCTAGTATAAATAACAAGGCTCTAGATGTGCCTTTTCTCAGAGCCGCAGATCTGAAGATACTGTTTGGAAACTCAGTCACGTGATGTTTACACAAGATTTAGACTAAACAGCCTGAAGCATTTGTACTTTTTATTTGCGTTTAGAAGCTTATTTTCCTAATCACTAATAGAACCTGTCGAGTAAGACGGCTTTTAAGTTATTGGTTTTTGTGAAAAGTAGTTTGCTGGACGGACTTAAGCTTGTAATTGCTCACGGCGTGTTCAAAGAAAACAAACAAAATGGCACATTGTGTATGTTTCTATTGTCTGCAGTGTGAGGATGTACAAAAAAGTCAATAGCCACACGGAAGAAAATCATTTAAAGTTATCATTTAGAGACAGAGTTGAGTCTTTCCTGAGGAGTTTTAGAGCGCTGCTATCAGAACTGGAACAAGGCCGTGTGATAAACGGCTTTATTTAGTCTTGAACACTACGTTTCATTGCAAAGCGAGGGTTTTAATTGTTCATTTTGATGTTATTTATTATTTATTTGTCACAACAAGTCTAGAATAACATCTAAGGATCACAGTCTTATGTATAGTCTGTGTAGCATTTGTAAAAGCTAGTCCCAAAGAAGGCGTTTAACAGTTCAGATTTCACGAAAATGCTAAATTAGATGAGTTTAACAATAATAAAAAAGCAATAAATATAGAGAAAGTGTCAAGAACAGGGCTATCACTGCCTGTTCTTTTAGTAGTCCAATAGTCAAATCATCTTTTTTATTGTACATCGTAATGTTTATAACTAAATTAAGGTTGAAATTTGGTGTCTGAAGTCTTTTAGATAGAGAATGTTTACAAAAGAAGCGTATTATTGATGAATATATGACATTTTTCGATTCCTTTTTGACATTTTGATTTAATAATGCCACTCTTTTTGCTTTAAACCGTCTTTAAGTGTGTTTTAGAGTCTGCACAGTCCAGAAAATTATTACAATCATCCAAAAAAACAACAACCGTTACATTTATAGTGTTCATCGTAGTAGTTCCCAACATCGGGAGCTGGGAAGATTTTATAATTATGACTGTGTATTTAATGTATTTTTAGCTGAAAACAGAACATTTTAGTGAAATTATATCAAATTGCTTAATGAGTCACTCAAATGAAACACCATCAAACCTGATTCTAAATGAGTTTGCGACTTGAAATGATCAGACGACCTGAAAAGTTTAGGAACTCCTGCCCTAAAGACTAAATATAAGACTAGATATAGCAACATTCACACACTTAAAGGGCCCCTGACAGGTCGGACGACTCATTTGACAAAAATACAGTTAAAGTCAATATATTACAAATTTTGTTAAAATACTTCACACATTTTATCACGGTTTAGCTATTTTTTGTTTTTTTTTTGTTTTACTTCCTGGTTGTAAATGATGACATCACACTAGGAAATTATCTAGCAACCATCCTGTACACTGAGCCAAAACTCATTCAGTGTCACAGATTTTTTTAAATTTTACAAATATAAATACATGCAAACGCTTTTATTTTGTTGAATCAATGTTTAAAGGATCAAAAATAGTCCTTTGTTTTGTGTAAATTATGCTTAAACTTTGTCTCCCCAGTGTGATGTCATCAGTCTGTTTACTTCCTGTAATTTTCAACATATTTGTCCACTTTTCTCCACAAATGACTTCTTGATTGGTGCAAAACTAAAATGTTTCTGTACAACTGGTATTAATACACCAAATAAAGTCAAAATTAGAATACGTCATACGCACTTTAATCAGTATTGAGTATTGAGCATTGAGCATTTTCTAGAGCTGCAACGATTAATTGACTAATTGTGACTTGTCAACTATAAAAAATAATCAACTATAAAAATTGATAATCGACAAATCGTTAACTGAACTGTGCAGACTCTAAAACACACGTCAAAAGAGATTTTATAACAAAGACCGGGACATTATTTATTGCGGATTTCAGTTCATTCATAAATATTCTCTCTAGAAGTCTTCAGTCCCATATTTCAATTGGGCTGCACAATATATTGAAAAAATATCATTATCGCATTTGTTATTATCGCAATATGCATATCACAAAGATGCGCGATCATTTCAAACGGTTAAATGCATTAATCTTGCGTTTCTTTTGCGCCCGAGCTTGTTTTAACTTTTGACCAATCAGACTCAAATGTTCAACCCCAAAAGCAAGTACAGACGTGTTTAAGTGTTTGTAGTTAAAGCTCTTGCTTCAAAATCCTCATTACTTTTCCCACTATTTCACACAAACATAAATGAAGGTGAATAAAATGTCTGAAACCTTTAAAATGCCTCAGTAATGTATTTTTATGGTTTGCAGAGAAATGGACAAAGCAACTCCAGGTTTTAACACTTCAAAAGTCTCCAATGTGTGTTTATTTGTTCCTAAGCAACTATATTTTAAAGTAAGAGTTGTGTTATCCTTTATACCTGGAAAAGAAAAGAAAAATATACGCAAATGAGGGAAAATATCGCAATAATATCGTTATCGCAGCACATGACATATCGGATATCGCACATCGTGCAGCCCTAGTGGATAATGTATTTAAAAAGTTTGAATATGCAAAAAATAATCGTTTGACAAGTTGGCTAAAAGAATCGCTGACTGGTCCACTACTAAAATAATCCTTGGTGACAGCCCTAGCATTTCTCTAGTATCATGATCAAATGTTAAGTTTTAATGTTGCGCTTACAACTTCTGCAAAACAAAGACGTAACTCTGCACACATTTGCAAAACAAACACTGCAAGCATTTGTTTATGCTGTTTCCTCCCAAACTGGAACGACAAGAACTCCTCTCTCTCTCTCTCTCTCTCTTTCTTTCTTTCTTTCTTTCTTTCTTTCTTTCTTTCTTGCTTTCTTTCTTGCTTTCTTTCTTTCTTTCTTTCTTTCTTTCTTTCTTGCTTTCTTTCTTGCTTTCTTTCTTTCTTTCTTTCTTGCTTTCTTGCTTGCTTTCTTGCTTGCTTGCTTTCTTGCTTTCTTGCTTTCTTTCTTGCTTTCTTGCTTGCTTTCTTGCTTTCTTGCTTGCTTTCTTGCTTGCTTTCTTGCTTTCTTGCTTGCTTTCTTGCTTTCTTGCTTTCTTTCTTGCTTTCTTGCTTGCTTTCTTTCTTGCTTTCTTTCTTGCTTTCTTGCTTGCTTTCTTTCTTGCTTTCTTGCTTGCTTTCTTTCTTGCTTTCTGTCTTTCTTTCTCTCTTTCTTTCTTTCTCTCTCTCTCTCTCTCTCTCTCTTTCTTTCTCTCTTTCTGTCTTTCTCTCTTTCTTTCTCGTGGTGATAATGTTTCCTTGAAGTCTAAACTCGTGGTGGCCGGCTCACCTTTGGCCCCGCTCACATTCCCCGTGCACACTTGAACTCTGTCACGTGAAGAAGCCGACTGGAGTCTCGCTGTTACTTTTATTGCTCTGGTCTCCTGCACGTTTGCCGGGTTTTCTCTCCCCCCTCCTCCCGCCCTCTCCCTTTTCCCTCCTCCCGCCTGTGTTTTCCATGGAGCTGGGAATGCGGGTAATAAGAGCAAAAGATCTAGGTCAGTGTGTTCCCGCACATCCGTGACCGAGTGCCTTTGGCTGAACCTGAGCTCGCACGACACATACTGTAGCATAAAGGCCTCAACCTTCAGCCTCAGCCACCAGCGCCTGGACTTCATTGTGTAACAGTCGAGCGAAAATGGATTTAGAAAACGGTTTGGATCCCGCACTAAATGTAGTTACTGTGTTGTGTGTCGAGCCCATAAGATCTACCAACATGATTTACAAATGAAATCATTAAAACACATCAAAAAAGTGACATATTTCTAAAAAAAATGGTTGTCACCATCAGAATTTAGGTATTGTGTATTCCATCACACGCAGTATGTCCCAACTACCAGCAGGTCTAAACCAGGACTAAACTAGGACCAAGGAGGGACTAAACCAGGACTAAGCAGGGTGTAATCAAGATTAAAGTCTACAATGGGTCAAAACCACCTCTAAACCTGGACTGAACCAGGACTAAACCAGGTCTAAAATGGGTCTAAACCAGGTCTAAATTGGGTCTACTAAACCACCTCTAAACCTGGACTGAACCAGGACTAAACCAGGTCTAAAATTGATCTTCATTACCACCTCTAAACCAGGACTAAACCAGGTCTAAAATGGGTCTAAACCACCTCTAAACCTGGCCTAAACCAGGACTAAACCAGGTCTAAAATTGATCTTCATTACCACCTCTAAACCTGGACTAAACAAGGTCTAAAATGGGTTTAAACCAACCTCTAAACCTGAGCTAAAACAGGTCTAAAATGGGTCTAAATCACCTCTATATACCTAGACTAAACCAGGTCTAAAATGGGTTTAAACCTGGACTAAATCTGGACTAAACCAAGCATAAAATGGGTCCAAAATGGGTCTACTAAACCACCTCTAAACCTGGACTGAACCAGGACTAAACCAGGTCTAAAATGGGTCAAAACCACCTCTAAACCTGGACTAAATCAGGTCTAAAATTGGTTTAAACCACCTCTAAATCCTGACTAAACCCGGTCAAAAATTGATCTACAAAACCACCTCTAAACCTGGACTAAACCTGGACTAAACCAGGTCTAAAGTGTGTCTAAACCACCTCTAAACCTGGACTTAGGGACAGTATGAAATGTTTATAATGCAGAACAAAAACAAGGGACTTTTCCTGCTTCACTGTGGTGAGAAACACAGAAACACGGAGCAATTCAGGGCAAAACATGAGCCTACGGTGAATAAGTTCATATGAGTAAGGCAAATATGGATTGAAAGACTTGCGACTATTACATTCTGGTTGTTTGCTTTCTTTGTGGCATGTTATACCTGTATGTTCTGACAAAAATGATCTATTTGTGAACTCAAGGCTGTATACCTGTTGTAGACCAACATTTTCATTAGTCGACTAATTATTTGATTTAGATTTAAAGGATTTATATGGCAAAAACAGCTAAAACAACACGATATGGAGTGATTTTTGCTGAAGATTTTGGAGTCCAACATATGAATACACTGTTTCCTAGTAATTATCTATTTTTTTAAAATGTTGTTTTTGCATGAATTCCTGTGCAGTTGTGTTTTTTGAGTGCAGTTTGGGTTAGATTCATGCAGATTCTTCACAGTTTGATATATATTTAGCCACACCCCATTTTAGTTGAATGATCAGTTGATAGGGCATTTTCTTTAGTCCAGGGGTGTCCAAACTTTTTCCATCGAGGGCCACATATTGAAATATAGACCAAGCGGAGGGTCACAAATCAATCGCGAAACGTTAAAAAAGCTGCATTTATCTGATGTTTTAAGCACCACCACATCTACATTCAGTCTCAGTGCCTTAATATCAGGTCTGTGTTGCACAAAAATGTTTGTTATTTAGGTTGGAATTGTAGAAAATCTGAAATGTGCTGTAAATAGTACTTATCAGGACAATGTGGGCCAGTTCACCAGGAAGCCTAAGGGCCAAGAAAAATTGGTCTGAGGGCCGCATTTGGCCCCCGGGCCTGAGTTTGGACATGCCTGCTTTAGTCCCTTGATTTTCAACTAGTGTGCCTTGAAGTTTTGCCAGGTGTGCCTTGAAAAAATGTCAAATTTGAGTTAACAGGTTCAGAAATGCGGATGTAAATAACTAATTTACCTTTTTGGAGTGTCCTGAGCAACTTCTGCACCAAAACAGAACGCAAAACCACCACTAATGCCACATTTAAAGCACCAAACAGTAACACAAACATGATTTGGCTCATTATATGCCATATTTTATTAACTGAATGTTCTGATTTTGGTCATGCTTTTGTCGGTGGAGTGCCGTGGTATCGTTTAAACCCAAAAAGTGTGCCGCAACTAGAAAAAGGTTGAAAAACACTGCTTTAGCCGACTACAGCCCTACTGATATCACAGACACAGTAAAATAAATTCGCTCTGTCAGTACCGTCAGAAATCCATCCTTTTATTATTGACCCCGTGGCATTTTAACCCACCTCCTGTACCTTACACGGTTATCGTCCCGTCCCAACCTGGACTAAAATAGACGGGTGTAAAACGTGAATGACTGTAAATGACTGTTGTGATTGTAAACGAGTGTGGATCAAATGAAGTGGACGAGCGGCGCTGGGTGTAACCATAGACTGTAGATCAGTGGACTAAGGGATTGTGACGTCACCCATAGCGTTTGCCTCCAGCCAAATGAAGCCCATCGCGGCTAGCAGTTATAGCGGCTAAAGCGGAGCCAGACTCCATATTTGGAAATCCGAGTGTGTATCGTGGCAACCACACGGACTAATCAGGAGCGCGGTTGCTAACGGTATCCGCCCCTCGGTGAGAGGAGACGGCGGCAACGTGCGGCGCTAGCTGTCAATCAAACCTGTTGCTAACACGAGCGAAAACGGCCCACGGAAAAGGAAGCACCTGATTGGTCAGTTATTATTGCTAATAACTTGATTTATGAACAACCTAACGAAAAAAAAAACACCCGATTCATGTAGAGTGTGTCAAAACAGATGTTTTAGTTCCAAGATGGTGAGCTTAGCAGAAACAGTTACAGAGTAAAGGGCACCAGTGTCCCAATAGAAAGTGAATGGCAGCTCGGCTTTATGGAGCCAGGAGCGCCTCCATAGCTGCTTCCTATTTGGAACGCGGCGGCTAGCATGCTAACATGGTCCACTGATATCTACAGTCTATGGGTGTAACGCGTGGCTCGAGCGTCCCGTTCACGGACGGAGCAGAGACTGTTGCAGTGCGGTGTTTCCCCCGTCCTGGTCCTCATGAATGTTTGAAGCCGAGGTATTTTTAGCACCGCTGTTATGTAAGCAGCACCTGTCATGTGATCTCTACGGGAGAGGGAGGCGGAGAGGGGAGGAGGGGGGGAAGAGGGACAGAGAGAGAGGTAAAGAGAGGGAGGGAGAAGAGAGAGAGGTAAAGAGAAGGAGGGAGAGAGGGAGGGGGGAAGAGGGAGAGAAGTAAAGAGAAGGAAGGGAGGGGAGAGAGAGGGGGGGAAGAGGGACAGAGAGAGAGGTAAAGTGAAGGAGGGGAGGGGAGAGAGAGAGGGAGGGGGGAGGAGGGGGGGGAGGGAGGGAGAGAGAAGTAAAGAGAGAGAGGTAAAGAGAGGGAGGGAGAAGAGGGGAAAACAAGGAGAGAAGGGGGGAAAGAGGGAGAGAGAGGGGGGGGTAAAGAGAGGGGAAGGGAGAAAGAGGGTAAAACAAGGAGAGAAAGGGGAGAGATGTAAAGAGAGGAGGGGGAGAGAGAGGGGAAGAGAGAGAGAGGGAGGGAGGGTGGAAAGAGGGAGAGGTAAAGAGAGGGGGGAGAAGAGGGGAAAACAAGGAGAGAAGGGAGGAAAGAGAGAGAGAGGTAAAGAGAGGGGAGGGGAGAAAGAGGGGGCAAAGAGAGAGAGAGGTAAAGAGAGGAGAGGGAGGGGAAGAGAGAGAGAGAGAGGGAGGGAGGGTGGAAAGAGGGAGAGGTAAAGCGAGGGGGGAGAAGAGGGGAAAACAAGGAAAGAAAGGGGGAAAGAGAGGGAGGGGAATGGGGGAAAGAGTGAAAAACAAGGAGAGAAGGGGAGAACGGGGGAGGGAGAGAGAGACAGAGAGAGAGGTAAAGAGAGGGAGGGAAGGGGGGGAAAGAGGGAAAAACAAGGGGGAAAGGGGGAGAGAGAGAGAGGCAGGGGAAAGGGGGAAGGTGAGAGAGAGGTGCACAGAGGGAGGGGAAAGGGGGGACAGATGGGGAAAAGAGGGTAAAGAAGGTGAGAGGAGAGAGGTTAGAGAATGAACATTGGGAAAGAGAGGGGGGGAAAGAGTGAAAAAGGGGGAGAGGAGGGGGAAGAGAAGGAAAAACAAGAGAGAGGGGCGAAAATTAGAGGGGAAAATGGGTAGAGAAAGGGGAAGAAAGCAGGAAATGGGTAGAGAAGTTGGAAGAGAAGGAAAGATGGGACGAGAAGGGTGAAGAGGGGGTAAAAAGGTGGAGAGAAGGGGGACGAGAGTGGGAGGCACAGGGAGGTTCTGGAGAGAGCCAGAAGCCCCTGGTCACAGCATGTGTTCTGTCTGAAACATTATACTGTATTTATGACAGTATTTATTTCAAACTTAAAGGGACAGGACACACAAACATGAACATGGGACGGGAACGACTTTGGAAGAAAACCGGACACAGATCGCAGTGGATTTGCAATATTTGTGTTAAAATCTATTTTGAGATCAAATTGTACATTTTAAATATGGATGGATGGATGGATGGATGAGCTAAATGTAAGATGGATGTCTGATAGATGGACTCTAGATAACACGAAGGAAAATGCACATTACTTTTTCCAGTACCACAAGGATGGATGGATGGATGGATGGATGGATGGATGGATGGATAAAGGGATGGATGGATGGATGGATGGATGGATGGATAGATAAAGGGATGGATGGATGATAGATGGATGATGGATGGATGGATGGATGGATGGATGGATAAAGGGACGGATGGATGGATAAAGGGATGGATGGATGGATAGCTGGATGATGGATGGATGGATGGATGGATGGGTGGGTAGAAGGATGGGTGGATGGATAAAGGGATGGATGGATGGGTAGAAGGATGGATAAAGGGATGGATGGATGGATAGCTGGATGATGGATGGATGGATGGATGGATGGATGGATAAAGGGATGGATGGGTGGATGGATAGAAGGATGGATGGATGGGTAGAAGGATGGATAAAGGGATAAAGGGAGAGATGGATGGATAGATAGAAGGATGGATAAAGGGATAAAGGGAGAGATGGATGGATAGATAGAAGGATGGATAAAGGGATAAAGGGAGAGATGGATGGATAGATAGAAGGATGGATAAAGTGATTGATGGATGGATGGATGGATAGATAGATAGGGTGGATGGATAGAAGGATGGATGGATGTCTTTATTGCGGCCTCATGGTCCACAGTAAAAAAGACAAACAAACAATATAAAAACATAAAAAGCGACAACAGCGAGAGGCCCCTAACCTCTGAGGAGACGACTACAGCAGTGTCTCACAGCTGAACATATGATATAAACACACTTTATTTTGTACACAATTCACCTTATTCTGCCCCGCCCACTTTTGCAGTTTTTTGCCACAGATACGCACTTTTGTTGTAAACGCACTTCCGTTTGACGAGAACTCCGTTAAAGCTAATGATGAACGAGGGAAAAGTCTGGCCGCTAAAATGTTACATAAAGTAGATTGATTTGTGTAAAATGTTTAATGAACACGAGCAGCAACAAGTCAACAACGCACCGATTTCCTGAGGCCTGAAAACGGCTTTTTAGTCCATGTAGAACTTATTTTATGTCGAGCTCGTCTGCTCCGTGTGAACTACAACGGAAACAAGACGGCGGTGCATACGGCAACTTAAGGAATAAGGTGAATAGGCTTTAATTTTCAACACGCAATCCTACTTTCTTTCTCTCATACCAGATCTGACAGAGCTGAAAATCGTTCCAAAACTGTTCATGAAAAAACAATTTTTTTCCTTCGGATCAAGTACTTTTAGTGACAATTAGTTACTGATTTTTGACACTTTTGCTGTCCATAGTTCGTAGAGGTCAAAGCCTTTTTATTTATTTTTTTCATCTTTCTTCCTTCCATACGACAGGATCGTTTGTCGTTTAAAGCGCCTCTGACAGGTTGGACTAGTCATTCAACTAAAATGCAGTTAAGACAAATATATTTCAATTTCTACTAAAATCTTTACACAGTTTACCGCAGTTTAGTTATTCTTTTAGGTTTTTAATTTTACTTCCTGGAAATTACCATAGCAACCACACTGTACACTGGCCAAAACTCCTCTAATGTCACAGGTTTTGTTAATTTGACAAAGAGAAATGCACGTGAACACCTTTATTTTGTTGAATCAATGTTTAAAGGGTCAAAAAAGCAGTTTATTTTGTGTAAATTATGCATAACCTTTGTCTCCACAGTGTGACGTCATCAGTTTGTTTACTTCGTGCAATTTTCAACGGACTTTTCTCCACTTTTCTCCACAAACAGCGACCTGATTGGTATAAAACTATAATTTATATTTACAAGAGGTATTAATACACTGAATAAAGTCCAAAACCTGTCGAAAATCCTAAAAACCTGTCATAGGCACTTTAACTGAACGCTAAAACCCGAGCTGGCGGCCTCAGCCTTGAACCCAGGCCGGTTACATAAGCGCTGACATACTTCTGTACAGTATGTATGTCTCCATGTACCGCACTCTAATCCTGGATAAGCCCATTCAAGCTCCATGTGGCAACCTGTTACCGACGGCAACTGCAGCTCGTTCAAACGGGCCAATCGACGCCGGCTTCATACGTTATCGTTGACGAAGCGAGTCGGTGGGTGTTTGGAGTTCACGAGGGTTGATTTGTAAAAGAAATGTGCAATTTTAGAACACGCTTTTGTCAAATGTTGTGAGAGTTTATAGTCAGTGCTTTTGCTCTTGATTTGGACCAGGGACATCTCTAGGTTTATATTTATTGCACCATATTATAACAGAAAAAAAGAGAAAATAGACATTATTATTTATCATATTTATTAATTGAGATAACGTATTCACAAAAACAATAAAAAATACGCTTGATCTTGTGCGTTTTTGCCATAGGATCATAAACGTCTTCCTTCTCTTTGTCAAATATATCAACATTATGGGTAGAAAAATAATAACTTTTACCTAAATTAGTTAAACTTGTCAGAAAATGTCCTTCTGATCTAAAAAGTCAATGACGCTCTTATCTTATTTTGCCGGCTTTTGTCCGTTGGATCACAAACATCTCACATTTTAATCCAACGGGAGCCAAAGCATATTTAACTCACCAAATATTGTTTTATTTTAACAAACTAGTCCTAAGGTTTTTACCCAATTAAAGTGCGTATGATGATTGCTTATTTTGACTTTATTTGGTGTATTATTGCCTGTTATAAATACAAACCAATGAAGTGGCAGTTTGAGAAGAAAAGCTGAAAAATCAATTGAAAATGACTGGAAGTTAAAGAAAAAAAACACAGTGAGACGCATTCCTTCCAAATGTTATGCATAATTTACACAGAATAAACTCTTCTTTTGCCCCTTTAAGCAATAATTCAACAACATGAAGGCGTTCACATATATTTCTATGCGTCAACCACAAAAATCAGAGGAGTTTCAAGGTAATTTCCTTGTGTGATGTCATCATTTTACAACCAGGAAGTAAAAAACAAACAAACTGCTTAACTGCAGGATAACGCTTTACACATATTCATCTTACCTGCAGTTTAATTAAATGTGTAATCTAACCTGTCAGAGGCACGTTAAGCTCAAACTTCCACAGCATCTTATGACCTGAAACATTATTAATCATTGCGGGTGTTTAGCTAATGGTTTTTACTTACATTTCAGGCAAAAAAAAACACTTTTTCCTGTTACTTTGACGTCTCAGTTTCATATAAAAGCTTCAATCTGACTAGAATTCGGATCACTTATGTGCGATTTTGGTCTTCTGAACAGATTTTATATCAATTTCTGCAATAGTCATGATTATAGCGCCACCTACAGATACATTGAACATTTCAGTTTGTTTGCTGCTTTAATCATCAAAAGGCGATAAAGGCTCTTTTCTTAAAATCTCTTCTTAAAGTGCGTATGACAAGTTTTTATCATTTTGTAATTTTGACTTTATTCAGTGTATTAATAAAAATTATAGTGTTACACCAATCAGGTCGTTGTTTGTGGAGAAAAGTTTAAAAATCTATTGAAAATTACAGGAAGTAAACAAACTGATGACATCAAACTGTGGAGAGACGAAGGTTATGCCTAATTTACACAAAATAAACAACATTTTTGACCCTTTAAACATCAGAAGAAGAAGAAGAAGAAGAAACAGAAGAAGAAACAGAAGAAGAAACAGAAACAGAAGAAGCAGAAACAGAAGAAGAAGAAGCAGAATAAACATAAACATTTAAGGAGTTTTGGTGCACTGTACAGGATGATTCATGGTCCTTTCCCAGTGTGATGTCATCATTTACAACCAGGAAGTAAAATTAAAAACCTATATAAAAAAAAAGCTAAACTGAGGTAACATTTGTAAAGATTTGAGCAGAATTCAAAATATATTTATCTTAACTGCGTTTTAGTTAAATGAGTCGTTCAAGCAGTCATAGGCTCTTTAAGTTCACTGTCGCTCCAGATCAAACTCGGGCAGCAGTAGGAGGCCGGCTCTGTGTCTCGGCTCCAGAAGAAGCGAAGAGCACTGTCCAGATTAAAGCCGATCTGGTCAATGCAGCAGAACATCGCTCCAGCTCCACAGACACAGAGCCCACTCACCGGCCCAGATCACGCCACGCCATTTTTAGTGCTGTCTGAATGTGAAAAAGTTGTGCTCTCAAAATTCCCCACAATGCATCTTGAAACGCAGTGTCCAGCCCTGGTCCGTTCAATATTGACCACAATGCATTGGGTGGATCATAAAAACAACAGTGACAGGTGAATGAAGCAGATAGAGCTGTTTAAACGAACTCTCCTCTCTCTTTTTTGTCTCACGTTCTCACGCTCTCTCTCTCTTATCTTTCCATCTCTTTCTCTCTCGTCTCTCAATCCTCTCTCTTTCTGTCTCTCTGTGTCGCTCTCCCTCTCTTTCTCTCTCTCTCTCTTCCCCTTCTCTCTCTGTCTCTCCCTCTCTGTCTCGCTCTCTCCTCTCTTTGTCTCTCGCTCTCTTTCTCTCTCTCTCTCTCCTCTATTCTATCGCTTCTGTCTCCCTCTTTCTTTTTTCTTTCTCTTCTCTCTCCTCTCTAATTCTTCTCTCATCTCTCAGTCTAACTCTTTATTCTCTGTCTCTGCCTCTCTCTGTCTTTATCTCTCCCTCCCTCTCTCCCTGTCTCTCTTCTCTCCTCTCTCTCTCTCTCCTCCCCCTTTCTCACTGTCACTCTCTGTCTCTCTCTCTCGCTCCCCTCTCTCTTGCTGTCACTCTCTGTCTCTCTCCCTGTCTCTCTCTCTCTCTCTTTCCCCTCTCTCTTGCTGTCACTCTCTGTCTCTTTCCCTGTCCCCCTCTCTCCCTGTCTCTCTTCTCTCTCCTCACTCTTCCTCTCTCATCTCTCTCTCTCCCCTCTCTCTCTTCACTTTCTCTGTCTCTCTCTCTTCACTCTCCCTTAATGCGTTGGGTGGATCATAAAAAACAACAGTGACAGGTGACTCCGCCCCTAACAGTTTGTTTAAAGTGCTTTAATCATAATTTCAACCTAACAGTTCGTTTAAACAGCGGAGTTTTTAGCGTTAGCTGCTCCGGTTAAGATAAGAGATCATAAATCCCAGGCAAAAAGTTGAATAATCCAGACTGTTTGATGTTTCACGTGCAATCCATGATAAATAAAACTTGTATAATGATTATTAGTTCAGAAATGTCTCTGTGGCAGGTGGATTTTTACCAATAATCAGTAAAGAAATATTTTTTTTATCAGAGTTTTGCAGACTTTTTTGTCCCAGACGTCAGAGTCACGTGACGTGCGCCGAGCTGTGCGTCCGAATTGCACTTTGATTGAGTCACAATTTAGTCTGATCAAGAGTGCAGGACACTTGAGCCAACACTATTTTATAATTTACACAACAGTTCAGTCCCTCTACCGATGTCATCAATTGATTTTACAACTGCCAGGTTTTTCCAACTTTATTCACAAACTTGACTGGTTTAAAACTACAATGGTCCTCTGCTCAGATATAACAGAGCCTCTTTACCTGTCTCTCACTCGTCTCTCACCCGTCTCTCACCCTTCGTCCTCTGCGCAGGTATAATCAAGCCTCACCTGTCTCTGCTGCTGTGGATGGGCGTCTCACCTGTCTCTCACCTGTCTCTCACTTGTCTCTCACCCGTCTCACCCGTCTCTCACCCTTCGTCCTCTGCGCAGGTATAATCGAGCCTCACCTGTCTCTGCTGCTGTGGTTGGGCGTCTCACCTGTCTCTCACTGCCCCTCACCTGTCTCTCACTTGTCTCTCACCTGTCTCTCACCCGTCTCTCACCCGTCTCTCACCCTTCGTCCTCTGCACAGGTATAATCGAGCCTCACCTGTCTCTGCTGCTGTGGATGGGCGTGTTGGCGTCTCACCTGTCTCTCACCCATCTCTCACCTGTCTCTCACTTGACTCTCACCCGTCTCTCACCCGTTCTCGTCCTCTGCGCAGGTATAATCGAGCCTCACCTGTCTCTGCTGCTGTGGATGGGCGTGTTTGCGTCTCACCTGTCTCTCACCTGTCTCTCACCCGTCTCTCACCTGTCTCTCACTTGACTCTCACCCGTCTCACCCGTTTCTCACCCGTAGTCGTCCTCTGCGCAGGTATAATCGAGCCTCACCTGTCTCTGCTGCTGTAGATGGGCGTGTTGGCGTCTCACCTGTCTCTCACCTGTCTCTCACCCGTCTCTCACCTGTCTCTCACCCGTCTCTCACCCGTGGTCGTCCTCTGTGCAGGTATAATCGAGCCTCACCTGTCTCTGCTGCTGTGGATGGGCGTGTTGGCGTCTCACCTGTCTCTCACCCGTCTCTCACCTGTCTCTCACCCGTCTCTCACCCGTGGTCGTCCTCTGTGCAGGTATAATCGAGCCTCACCTGTCTCTGCTGCTGTGGATGGGCGTGTTGGCGTCTCACCTGTCTCTCACCTGTCTCTCACCTGTCTCTCACCCGTCTCTCACCCGTGGTCGTCCTCTGTGCAGGTATAATCGAGCCTCACCTGTCTCTGCTGCTGTGGATGGGCGTGTTGGCGTCTCTGGTGATCGTGGTCATCATGCCGCAGCCCCTGGGCATCCGGGCGCTCGTCATCATCACCATCCTGCGCCTCATCTTCTCCGTGGGACTGGAGCCTACGCTGTTCCTCCTGGGGGCCTTCAATGTGAGTAGACGGT
The DNA here is from genome assembly GCA_019453435.1 of Rhinogobius similis. Classification (NCBI taxonomy): domain Eukaryota; kingdom Metazoa; phylum Chordata; class Actinopteri; order Gobiiformes; family Gobiidae; genus Rhinogobius; species Rhinogobius similis. The sequence goes on from CM033627.1 coordinate 3,224,750, forward strand.
CACTCACGCCGAAGTTCAAAGGTGAAGGGAGACGGTGTAGAAAAGCGCACTGGACGCTTGGATCGAGGTTCAAAAAGGCTTTGGGGATTGAACCAACGATTATTCTGCCCCTGAGCCACTGCTGCCCAGAATTGGTTTCACCTGCGTCAGTTGACTCATTCTTAATACTGTAGGTAAAGTAAAAAAAACAATGTTATAACAATAAATTTGCTCTAATTTTACTGTCGTTGTGTTATAATATTGAATTATCGATGTGTCATGATACAAAGTTTGATGATACAGTATCGATATCGTGGGCTGCTCTCTCTCCTCTCTCTTTTTTGTCTCTGTTCTCACGCTCTCTCTCTCTCTTATCTTTCCATCTCTTTGTCTCTCTCTGTCTCTATCCCTCTCTCTGTCTCTCTCTTTCCCCTTTCTCTTCCTGTTCCCCTCTCTCCTCTCCTTCTCTCTCGCTCTCTTTCTCCCTCTGTCTCTCTAATTCTTCTCTCATAACTCCTCTAACTCTTTATTCTCTGTCTCTCTCTCTCTCTGTCTTTATATCTCCCTCCCCCTCTTTCTGTCTCTTTATCTCCATCTCTCTCTCCTCTCTCTCTCCCTCTCTCTGTTTCTCTCTCTTCCTGTCTCTCTCTCTCCCTGTCTCTCTTCTCTCTTCGTTCTTCCTCTCTCATCTCTCTCCCTCTCTCTCCTCTCTCTCCCTCTCGCTTCTCCCTCTCTCAGTCTCTTCTTTCCTCTCTCTCCCCCTCTCTCTCCCCCCTCTCTCTCTCTCTGTCTTTCTTCTCTCTCTTCACTGTTCCTCTCTCTCTCTCCCTGTCTTTCTTCTCTCTCCCTGTCTCTCTCTCTTCCCGTCTCTCTCTCCCTGTCTCTCTTCTCTCCTCTCTCTTCACTCTTCCTCTCTCATCTCTCTCTCCCTGTCTCTCTCTCCCCCCCCCTCTCTCTTCACTCTCTCTCCCCCCTCTCTCTCCCCCTCTCTCTCTCTCTGTCTTTCTTCTCTCTCTTCACTCTTCCTCTCTCTCTCTCTCCCTGTCTCTCTCTCTTCCCGTCTCTCTCTCTCCCTGTCTCTCTTCTCTTCTCTCTCTTCACTCTTCCTCTCTCATCTCTCTCTCCCTGTCTCTCTCTCTCCCCCCTCTCTCTCCCCCCTCTCTCTCCCCCTCTCTCTCTGGTGTCTGCATACTCTCATCACGTCCTGCTGAGTTGTGCATCATTCGCTCTTAACAGTTTCACTCTGCAGAGCTCTCCCAGTCTGCCCCGTAAACATCAGCAAAACAAAGCCAACGAGACAAAAGCCAGTTATGTAAGAAAAATCAGGCTTTTCAGCGGCGCCCTGAAAACTGTAGTACACAAAATAGAAATACCAGCTCTAAGCCAGGACTAAACTTAGTCTACAACGCCTCTGCGGAGATACTGACCCCTGTAGCTCGAGAACAACCTACAAGAACAGCACTAAACCAGGTCTAAACCAGGTCTAAGCCAGGACTAAACTTAGTCTATAACTCCTCTGCAGAGATACTGACCCCTGAAGCCCAAGAACAGCACTAAACCAGGTCTAAACCAGGTCTAAACCAGGTCTAAACCAGGACTAAACTTGGTCTATAGCGCCTCTGCAGAGATGCTAACACCTGTAGCTTTAGAACAACCTACAAGAACAGCACTAAACCAGGTCTAAACCAGGTCTAAACCAGGTCTAAGCCAGGTCTAAGCCAGGACTAAAGTTGATCTAAAGCACCTCTGATAGATACTGACCACTGAAGCCCAAGAACAGCCTACAAGAACTGCACTAAACCAGGTCTAAACAAGGTCTAACCCAGGACTAAAGTTGGTACATAGCGCCTCTGCAGAGATACTGTCACCTGTAGCTCCAGAACAGCCTACAAGAACTGCTCTAAACCAGATGTAAACCAGGTCTAAACCAGGCCTAAACCAGGTCTAACCCAGGTCTAACCCAGGACTAAAGTTGGTCTATAGCACCTCTGATAGATACTGACCCCTGAAGCCCAAGAACAGCCTACAAGAACAGCACTAAACTAGGTCTAAACCAGGACTAAACTTGGTCTATAGCACCTCTGCAAAGATAATGTCACCTGCAGCTTGAGAACAGCCTACAAGAACAGCACTAAACCAGGTCTAAACCAGGTCTAAACAAGGTCTATAACACCTCTGATAGATACTGACCACTGAAGCCCAAGAACAGCCTGCAAGAACAGCACTAAACCAGGTCTAAACCAGGTCTAAACCAGGTCTATAACACCTCTGATAGATACTGACCACTGAAGTCCAAGAACAGCCTACAAGAACTGCACTAAACCAGGTCTAAACCAGGTCTAAACAAGGTCTAACCCAGGACTAAACTTGGTCTATAGCACTGCTGATAGATACTGACCCCTGAAGCCAAGAACAGCCTACAAGAACTGCACTAAACCAGGTCTAAACTTAGTATGTTTTTTACTTTAAGTCCAGTTTTTTCACTTTTAATCGCATTTTTGTCACTTTTAGAAATTTTTTTGTCACTTCTGGTCACGTTTTGGTTGCATTTTTTCGCTTTTAGTCACGTTTTTTACTATCTATTTTACATTTTACTAACTATTTACTACTACTACTACTACTAACTATTTATTTCACTTTCAAATAGCCATTCCCATTCAGTTTTTTACAGCTCGTGCAGCTCTGGTTCAAGTTTAGTCCCAGGGTTTGGCTCCTGCTTCTTTTGATGTGGAGTGTGTGCAAGTGTCAGCGCAATAACGGACTCCAGACTGGTTGTAGATATAAAACTTCAGTTGCGCCACAAATGTTTTTAAAGGCACACGACGTTTCAATCCAGTAGCAACAACGTGTTCCCAATAAAGTGCCCCGGCGCTGGCCTGTTTGTTGTGACAGCGATACTCGGCCTGGGACTCTCGTTAAAAACAGTGACAGCAGGCATCTAACCGGGTTTCTCCTAATCCTCATCCTAATTAAGAATCCAGGTTATTCCTTTGGCACTAACCTGGTTATGAGAGTCCATTCACTCACATGGCCTCGCGGTTCACTCTTTCTCTGACGTATGAAGTATGAATTTTTATTTGCTGTGTCTTTGATATAGGTTTTTTTTTATGAATTTACTGTTCAAATATGGCTGGCAAAAATAAATATGAGTTAACAAAGTGTTCATTTATGTCAGACTGAGCATCTACTCCGCAAAAAAAATATTCCAGACAAGTTTAAATGACTTGAATTCAGGATATTAATCTTAATTTCAACAATTTGGAATAGTTAAGATGCATTTTCTTCATAGACCTAGATTATTTTTACTTGTTTAAAGGTGTTTTTGACTTGTTTCAGGTCATTTCTATCCATTTCATAATAATAATAATAATAATAATAATAATAATAATACATCAAACTTGTATAGCGCTTTTTTGGACACTCAAAGACGCTTTACATCAGGGGTGTCCAAACTTTTTCCATCGAGGGCCACATATTGAAATATAGACCAATCGGAGGGCCACAAATCAATCGTGAAACATTAAAAAAGCTGCATTTATCTGATGTTTTAAGCTCCACCACATCTACATTCAGTCTCAGTGCCTTAATATCAGGTCTGTGCTGCACCAAAATGTTAGTTATTTAGGTTAGAATTGTAGAAAATCTGAAATGTGCTGTAAATAGTACTTATCAGGACAATGTGGGCCAGTTCACCAGGAAGCCCAAGGGCCAAGAAAAATTGGTCTGAGGGCCGCATTTGGCCCCTGGGCCTGACTTTGGCCATGCCTGCTTTACATAAACAGACAGAACAACATAAATTTACACAAAAGCCAGTTTGAACAGGTGGGTCTTAAGGAGTGGTTTGAATGTCTGTAGTGAGTACAAGTTCCTGATGGTTGTGGAAGTGAGTTCCAGAGGGCGGGGCCAGAGGGCGGGGGCAGAGGGCGGGGCCAGAGGGCGGGGCCAGAGGGCGGTGGCAGCAGCGGCGAAGGCTCGGTCCCCCCAAGGTCCGGTGCTTAGTGCGGGTGATGGGAGTGAGGAGGTTGGTGTCAGCAGAGCGGAGGCAGCGGGTGGGATAGTACGGTTGGAGTGGGTCATTTCAAGACAAATTGTTTGCCAGTGAGGTGTTTACTTGCGTCATTGGTAAATTCAGTTTCTTATTTTAAGCTAAATGATCGTATAAACAGTCAGAAATGTCTTGAAACCAGTGAGATTGTCTGCGTCACATCAGCAATTAAATCTCTTCTGATCAAAACGACTCGAAATAAGATGAATGTTCTGAATTCAGGTCATTTTAAGCAATGCTAGAGGTTGCATTTTTGCAGTGTAGGATTACTGTGAGATTGGACTCTTTTACCCTTGGTGGACACTGACTCCAGGTCCAGTTTGGGACCTGCACAGGTACCACAAGACTGTTACACAGGCAGCAAAAAGTGTTACAAACCCAGCTCAGCTACAGGGAGGGGAAGGTAACACAACCAAGATGTCAAATGGTGTTAAGTGGTTTAATTGAAATAAAGACGGGTAAATAATAGTAACGTTTACAAAACACAAAAAGGGTTCTACCAGAGCCAAAATGAAGACAAAAAAATAAGAGCAACTCACAACCATGGATGTATTAAAAGAACTGGATAAGGTACGCCCCCTCTGTCTGTGTCCCAGATTGATTTGTGGCCATGTGAGGTACTGCAGCCTCTTGGAACCAGCCTTTTTCTAAAATTGCACATTATAATTGCAGACAGTACTTCATTATTATCGGTATTTAAATAAAATAGAAGGAAATGTTCTTTTCTACCGTTTCTAAAATCAGACCGTTTTTATATGAAGTGGGGGATTGTGGTCACGTGGCGCCCTAAAGCAAAGATGTCAGCCTCTGTATCAGGAAGTAAATGCGGAAGTAAGAAACTTTTTTGGGGTCATGCGTCAATGAGCTCACTCCATAGGGATAAACAGGGCGCCATTTTGGATTCATCTTCCAGGTTTTATTATAGTTCTATGCTCACAACACACAGTGAGACTACAAGGCTACAATGCCACAATGCCACATTGGCCACACACACAAATACACCAGATGCACAAAACACGTCTTGTGCTGAGGCGAGCTGAACAAAGAGTTACTGGGTGGAGCGCGGGCAGGTGGACGATCATGACTGGTGGAGCTGGAGACCAAGGCACCAACCAGGAGACACAACCGAAGCAGGAACCAGATCCTCCAACCAGGGCACGGGACTTTGACAGCTCGGGATCATAAGGCACAGGAATTAAACAAACGGGGAGCGAGGCGAGGCAGGCCCTGGCCAAACACCGTCACACAGACTCTTAAAAGTACTTAAATTTATCATTTTTATCTGGATTTGAGTAGATTTGAGAGATTGAGATTTAATTTCATGCGTGATGCAAAATATTTCACTGTTTTTGAGGTATTTCTGCCTGATTATACGATAATTTATCTTAATATAAGAAAATAAATGTGCTAATGAGGTAAGTAAAATAGTCTTAACCCACTGTCAAATAATTTGTCTTGAACTAAGAAAGTAATGTATTGAAAGAAGTCAGAAACGGGTTGAAACAAATAAAATGATCGGTACCACTTTATAATAACTACATCTTATTTTACCTTAATAAAGCATTAACAAAGACTTAATTAATAATGGATAATAATAAATAATAACAATTAAGGTTAAGGTTAGGGTTAGGGTTAGAAATTAGGGTTAGAATGTTCGTTAAATAGTTACTAAGCCTGAATCATTCTTAATAAACTATTTATTGATTATGATTTAAAGGGCCCATGACAGGTTGGACCACTCATTTACCTAAAATGCAGTTAAGATAAATATATTTCAAGTTTTGCTAAAATTCTTTACAAATGTTATCCCGATTTAGCAATTGTATAAGTTTTAATTTCACTTCCTGGTTGTAAATAATGACATCACACTAGGAAATCACCATAGCAACCACACTGTAAACTGGGCTAAAACTCATCTAATGTCATCAGTTCTTTTACCTGACAAATAAATATATATTTGAACTTATTTATTTAGTTGAATTAAAGTTTAAATGGTCAAAAAAGTAGTTTATTTTATGTAAATCATGTATAAAGTTTGTCTCCCCAGTGTGATGTCATCAGTTTGTTTACTTCCTGTAATTTTCAACATATTTTTCAACTTTTTTCCACAAACAGCGACCTGATTGGTATAAAACTATCATTTATATGTACAACAAGTATTAATACACTGAATAAAGTGAAAATTAGAAAATCATAAAACCCCGTCATACGCACTTTAAGTCTTTGTTCACGCTTTATTAAGGCATGAATAAGTGGAGTTATTATAAAGTGTTACCAAATAATCTAATTCAAATAAAGACTCTTAACTAATTTTAACAAGTCAAAACGCCTGAAATTAAGATTAATATACTGTAAACAAGACCTTTTAACTCATCTAGAAATGACTTTTCTGCAGCGTAGACCTCGGGGGTCCGGGGCGTGCGTGGGTCTGTGGAAAGAATCTGTAAGAAGTCTATTTTTGCCAGACGCAGTGTGTGGTGTGCCTTTCAAGTCATTAGAGTGTTCTCGTGTGAAAACACATGAATCTGAGACAGAGTATTTATGAATGGAGTGTATTATTGAGAAAACCAGCGATAATCTATTCTTTTTTGACATTCTGATGTTTTCATATCATGGTCATTGTTATAAAAGGTTTTTTGACGTGTGTTTTAGAGTCTGTATTCACCTTATTCCTGAAGTTGCCGTACGCGCCGCCGTCTTGTTTCCGTTGTATTCGTTCACATGGAGCAGACGAGCACAACAGAAAATAAGTTCTACATGGACTAAAAATCGTTGCGTTGTTGACTTGTTGTTGTTCGTGTTCATTAAACATTTTACACAAATCAATCTACTTTATGTAACATTTTAGCGGCGAGACTTTTCCCTCGTTCGCCATTAGCTTTAACAGAGTTCTCATCAAACCGGAAGTGCCTTTACTACAGAAGCATGGATCTGTGGCAAGAATAGGCAAAAGTGGGCGGGGCAGAATGAGGGCAATAGATCAGTTAATGATTAGTCAATTATCAATTTCTATTCACCTTATTCCAGAAGTTCCCGTGGGCGCCGCCGTCTTGTTTCCGTTGTAGTTCACACGGCACAGACGAGCTCAACAGAAAATAAGTTCTACATGGACTAAAAACCCGTTTTCAGGCCTCAGGAAATCGTTGTGTTGTAACTTATTGTTGCTCGTGTTCATTAAACATTTTACACAAATCAATCTACTTTATGTAACATTTTAGGGAGAGACTTTTTCCTCGATCACCATTTGCGCGAACACCGTTAGTGTCAAAGCGAAAGTCCCTTTACTACAAGAGTGCGGATCATAAAACATAGACATAAAAGACATAAAAAGAGGCAAAAGTGGGCGGGGCAGAATAAGGTGAATATTCAATTACTTTTTATAGTTGATGGTCACTATTAGTCAGTTAATTGTTGCAGCCCTATTTTACAGTATGTTCCTATACGTGCAGCACTTTGGAAAGGGTTTTATTTATACTAAAATCTGCTATACAAATACAGTTGGATTGGATATTTTCTTGAGCAATAAAAACAAACAAAATTGATTTAAATTGATTTATTACGACTATTTATCTTTGTTGGTTCAGGACATCTCATGATATTTGAGGTTTTGTGACATAAAGCTGTTCTGTCGTTAGATGAAGGAGAACATTTGCACAACACATTTGGATTAGTTTGTCGTACGTTATTCTTGTTTTAATAGAATAAATGCTACTTCCAGTCTCTGCAGAGGTATCGGCTGATATCGAGAATCGGCAGATACTTAAATCGGTATGGGATCTGAAAAAGCTGGATCGGCGCTTCCTTAACATTGTCCCGTTCTTCTTGGTCCTGTTTTAGGTGTGTAATAAGCTGATCTTCCTGCTGAGTTTCGTGGGGAATCGCGGCACGTTCACGCGCGGCTACAGAGCCATGGTGCTGGACTTCGAGTTCCTGTACCACCTGATCTACCTCATCATCTGCTGCCTCGGCGTCTTCGTGCACGTCTTCTTCTACAGCTTACTGGTGAGGGACCTCCTTCACTGCACAACTTATCTCATCAAATGTGCTGTCCTGGGACTTTTAAAGGAGACATGTTTTGCAAAATCAACTTTCATGAGCTTTTAATCTTGTTACCGGGTTCCCTCATCTTCAAGGTGAGACGCTGCAGGTGATTTGGAAAAAATCTTAAATTTAAAGGTATCCATTTGAAACGTCTCCAGTAGTTTACTCACATAAATGTAAGAAAAAAAATGTATTACAAGTTTTTCATCATGTCATGTTTTCATGTAGAAATAAGGCATTTTATGTGTAAAAATGGCCAAAAATGCACATATTTGGGACATTTAAAACTGAAAAATGGACAGAACCAGGTTTAAATTTCTTGGTTCATTTTGTACAAATATTAGTTTATTAGTAATGTACAGATGGGATTTTGGATTTCTTATTTAGTTTTTAAGTAAACTAGATTGGACTAGAAAATTGTCCTAAAAATTCAAATTTTTTTTTTTAACTTAAAACTTCAATAAATCAGTTTTTGAATTAGATACAAAGAAAATCCTTCTGTATGCTTCGTCAAAATCTTGTTGAGTGCAGATTGTAACGTTTGGTGTAGGATCTACTTTAAGGCTGATCTTTATGTCTCGAGGGAGTTTGACTCACAAATGCAGATTTTACTTCATTACATGCAAAAAATTAGGAACATGGACTAGTTCTGTTTTTCTCGTTTCGCAACAGTAAAAATCAGGTACAGGCCCTTTAATTATGCAGTTTACAATTAACAAAATGCTAAATGATGATCTACTTGGCAGCAGAATAAAGAAGTTGCTGACACAGAATGAACCAAGACTGGGCTCAAACAACAGACATTTATACAACAGAAAAAATTACATTCCCAGTTAATTTGAAAAGTTACTTAATTATCAATCACTGGTACGTTTTTTGATTAATTCATGCTTTGTGTTCCATCTCAGTGTCTTGTTTTTGTTTGTATTTTTTCATGTATTTGTTCATTTTTATTAAAAGAAAAAAAAATCACTAAAATGAAGTTCAAATTAGACAAAAATAATATGTTTATTTTTTGGTGTTCTGATTTATTTGTTTTCTCATTTTAATATCTCCAATGATTATACGTTCTCATTTCAGGGCCTCTCAAAATTTGATAGAACACCAAAAAGTACTATTGCTATGCTATTTTTAATCTCTCAAACGTCTTCAAATCCATGAAAAAGTGACTCAAACTCTCGAATAAGCCGCGCACAAAAGTAGAAAGTCCAGTTTGATTGAAAAACGTCAGATTACAGACATTAAATTGATTGATTATTCTTAATAACCCAGGGTTTCCTTTTCCTCCCCCGCTGGTGCGAACCCTTTCACACGGCGTTAATCCAGTTCAAACACGTCCATTTGCTCGCGGTGCATTCGAGGACACCGCCTTACTTTTCCTTATTGGGTGATTTATTGACAGCGTTGTTGGGTGTCGTCAGATTTATACGGCCGTTTACAGCGTTTGCGCGCATTTTTTCTCCCGCGCCGCCTTCGCTTCTGTATTTGTGCAACGAGCCGGGCCCCGCGGAAATGCAGAAGAACTGGATTTTATAAGAGGAAACAAAATGCAAAACAAATCACACCTACGGGTCTTTTTATAGCGTTTTGGTGCCAGACGACACGAGGAGGAAGAGCGCGGTTTCAATGCGAGGCCTGTTTCGAGCAAGTTTCCCCCTGAATCCAGTCGTGTCACGCACAACCGGACAATTACTGCGTCCACTTATCGCTCAATAAAGAAAGAAAGAGCGATAGGTTTGGCGCTCGTGTTGTGTTTTCTTTGCACTTCGAGGAGCTTTGGAAAGGCTCGTGTTTGTACTTAAATGTGCCACGCAAATAAAGTTGGACTGGACGTGTTCTTGAGCGATAAAAACAGACACCTGCCAATGAATGCGTGCAGGAAGGGCGAGTTTAATGGCACACTGTGGAACATTCCTGGCAAAATGATTACATATGCACAGAGATTGCAAAAGTTACATAAGATTTAAACTGAATTCAGGTTGAAGTGGGACGTGTTTGAAAGGTTTGAGAGTCATTTAAAGCGACTGAAATGCAGTTAAGATTAATATATGTCAAAGTTTGCTGCAATAATTTACAAATTTTGTCCCGGTTTCGCCATTTTTTAGGTGTTTAATTTTACTTCCTGGTTGTAAATGATGACATCACAGTGGGAAATTACCAAGCGACCGCACTTTGACAAAGAAAAACGCCTTTATTTTGTGGAATTAATGTTTAAAGGGTCAAAAAAGTAGCTTCTTTTTGTATATTATGCTGTAACTTTCTACACATTTTTTAATTTTTCTCCACTACTTCAGAATCAGAATCGGTTTATTGCCGTTGTCAGTGATCAGAATTCACAAACATAGGAACTTGCTTCGGCATAAAGTGCAACATAAAACAATGAATAAAACATTAGCAAACTATATAAAAGAGACATGCATAAGAATAAGAATAAAATAGACTAAGAATATAACAGAAATGTACAGTTGGACATGTTGTTGCCCCCACTCCAATTGGAGGGAATTCCGGGCTGTGGGAGCAGCATAAGGAAAAGCCCTCTTTCCCCGGTCAGTTCTTACACGTGGGACAGACGAGCTAAACATATGACGTGAGCTCAGGGTGTAATGACCCTCTGCTCTCTGCACACAGTGTGAAGGAGCACATTTACATAACACTTTAAACACAACAACATCCAGTGTGTGAACCTCCTGCACCGGAGAAACAACCGGACCAGAGCCAACGGACGTACTCTGGCCTTTAGGAGAAATACGGACTCTTTTGTTTTTCAGAGTCGTGCACAGTGAGGCGCTTTGTGTATTTGTGGACAGAAAGACTTTAGTGCACTTTTGATTTCTCTGCTTCTTCCGCTCTTGTGACACTTTGACCAATCAGTGTGAAGTATTCAGACGGAGACTTTCTAGATTGATTCATGTGTAGAACTCTCATGTATCAATGTGGCAAGAGGTTAAGGTTAAAGTGCGTATCTAATTTTGACTTTATTTAGTGTATTAATACCAGTTGTAAATAGAAATGATAGTTTTGCACCAATCAGGTCACTGTTTGTGGAGAAAAGTTGAAAAACCTGTTGAAAAATACATGAAGTAAACAAACTGATGACATCACACTGGGGAGACAAAGGTTATGCATAATTTACACAAAAGAAGCGACTTTTTGACCATTTAAACATTAATTCAACAAAATAAAGGTGTTCACATTTGTTTTATTTGTCAAATCAAAAAAATGTGACATCAGATGAGTTTTGGCCCAGTGTACAGTGTTGTTGCTATGGTAATTTCCTAGCGTGATGTCATCATTTACAACCAGGAAGTAAAATTAAAAAGCTAAAAATTGCGAAACTGGGGTAAAATTAGTAAAAAAAATTTAGCTAATTTTGAAATATGTTTATCTGAAGTACATTTTGGTTAAATGAGTAGCCCAACCTGTCATGGGCCCTTTAAGTGCGTATGACAGGTTTTTATCAATTTCTAATT